>OU830603.1:66194092-66942645 GCA_917563855.2 Limnephilus lunatus
CCAAGACCTAGAAAAACCTCACCCGATGAATCCGGGTGTCCCTGTTAAGTCACCAAACGCAGCAAACCATTTGAGGTAACCAATGGCAGGGATGAAGGTGATAGAATGAATAATTCCTGGAGCGGCGGTAGGCACCCATACCCGCCTCCTGAATTGAAACCCCTAAGTGGAACGTTAAATTGGCAGCCACCTCTGGACTGGAGCCCCAAAATACTTAAAAAACAACCTCGACTCCGTGCAGAAACAGACGGTCCGTTTAATAGACTCTCTTAACTTAAAAAAACAAGTGTCGGGTGGGAATGCTATCTTTGTTGTACCGGTATTTCAGTGGAAGATGCTCCGAGGAACTAACGTTATTAATCCCTTTGACACCGGTGCATAGTCGGGAAACACGCCAAACTCGTGCCCAACATGTGTACACGGTTAACATTTGTCACAAGAGACGGGTCGCTTCTTTGACTCTATCTTGAGTTCAACAGCTCGGCTGTGGATCAATTTGCCAGCCTTTGTGTTTCCTCCTTCCCACAACATGGCTATCTTCATGACCAATGTTCATTCCTTCCTCTCCTCAAAAAGACCCTCCACACAGAATCTCAGATGACATAGGCCCCGAGGGAATTTATTTTCCTTAGAGCCTCCTGCGTGGAGTTAATATAAAAAAATACATTCTGCAAATAATGAGACAGCCAATAACCAATAACATATTCCAAACTTAAGGAGCAATATTCCAATACCCACTATCCTTTAGTGCCCAGTGTCCGGTGTAAGTTAACGAAAAACCTGGGTGACTTGAATCAGATAGGAAAGCGATCAGTTACTTAAGATGTAGCCATACTAAATAATGCAAAATCATACAAAATTGTATGTTTTTGTTTTGAAAATTTGACCGCTTAGAAGTGTTATAGATGCTTCAATTAAATACTGCGTGTAGAGGCCCTTAAAAATATAAGTCTTTTAATAAGCTTAGAAAAAAATAAAGTATTAGGTCTATAAAAAACATTTTTAAGTGCAAACTCTCCTACTTATAAACACTTTTTCGGATATGGTTTGATTGCATAATGTGGCAAATTCAGTTTCTCATATAATTATTGAAAAAAAAAATTAAAATTTACGCCCGAATCTCACAAAATAAAATATAATATGCATTTTCGCGTTGGTATTTTTGACATCACGGCGACAATACGGCAGTCGACGAATTTGTTATATCAAAGTGAACCTTATACCGTCCACCGAAGAACGACTGGCAGCCGCCCCATTCTTCCGTCATTACTCCTCCGGACGGAGCGGAGAAACAACGCGTTAGGTTCCGCGCTGCTTGTTTTCGTGAAATTAATTTAAAAATTCCGTTTTATTACAATAAACAATGCATAAAAAAGGAATTAATGTTTTTTACAGGCCTTTACGAAATCAACACGTAAAAAAAATTCTCAAATATCTTTTCCAACCTTTCCAAAAGCTTTTTCTCAAGTATTTTTAAACTCCTCCCACAAAAAGGCGTGAATTCCGATTTCGATTTTTTCCTGTACTAGTGGATCGCCTTAACAACGTAAAAGCCTTCTCTGGATTTGTCCTCAAACAACTCATGGGAAACCCGAAGGAACCCCGTGGTGTTCATTTCTGGAATAAGGTAGAAGGGGGACACGCAAGTTCAGCAGGTGTTTAAATTTAAAATTTCCTCAATGAATTTAATTGGCATGAATCAATATGGATTGGTAAAAGCGCAATGACGTTATATTATAAATAGACTCGCCATAGTCTCACATACTCACAATATTTATTTATTTATTTTATTTTAGGGAAATCAACAGTTTACAATAATGATTAATTTATACATGTATAATTAACCTAACTGAGAAACCAATTATAGATTTCCTCATTATACTATTACATTGTATGTCTAGAAATTAAACAGTAATTTTAGAAAATTAAAAGATAGTACATTAAAAGATATAACATAGGTAGGTATAACAGGTGGAAGGTAGTACATAATATATCATTAGATTTATGAATTTTGTAGTCATTTAATACATTTTAATACACTTTTGATAGAATTTTTATATTTATTTTCGTTACAATTGAAGATATCTATATCAGAGAAAATGTTATTATATGTTGAACACACTCTAATAAGGCAAGCATTTTGGTTTGAATTGGTTTTACAGTGTTTTTCCTTAAAAATATTACACGAACGTGTGTGCCGTGTAGGTACTTTAAAATCTATTCTGTTCAATAATTCAGGACAGTCGGTTATATTATTTACGATTTTATATAGCAACATCGCATCTGAGAATTGTCTGCGTACACTCAATGCATCAATTTTGAAGAAATTTATTGCATCAAGATAATTATTAAATCGATTGTACGATTTGTAAGAAAGGTATTTTATGAATTTTTTCTGAATCGATTCAATTTTATTTATATGTACTGCATAAAATGGAGACCACACAGTTGACGCAAACTCTAAATGGCTTCGTACATACGCAAAGTATAGTTGTTTGATAATTACAGTGTTTGTGAATTCTTTTGTATTTCTTACTATGAAACCAAGCATTTTAGCAGCTTTATTTGTTATTTGATTGATATGGCATTGATATTGTAACTTACTATCGAGAATCACACCTAAATCACGAATATTGGAGCAGGTTTCAATTTTGTTTTCATTTAACAGATATTGATGTACAATTTTTTTGTCATTTCTTGTGAATATGATGTGATGACACTTTAAACTGTTTAAAAATAACTGGTTATTCTCACAATACATAGCTATGCTGTTCAAATCATCTTGTAATTTGATACAATCGTTTAGGTCATTTATGGGTTTGTACAGTTTGGCGTCATCGGCAAATAATTCTAATTTGGAGTATTTTACGACATTCACTATGTCATTAATATATAAAATAAAAAATAATGGACCGAGATGAGACCCTTGCTGGATGCCTGAAGAAATTTCTTTGAAATCAGATTTAAAACCCTTTAATGCTACCGCTTGTAATCTTTTGAGTATGTAGGAAGTTACCCAGCGAAACAAGTTACCACGTATGCCAAAAGACCAAAGTTTCTTTATTAATAATTTTTGATTGATTTTATCAAAAGCTTTGGAAAAATCAGTATACAGAGCGTCTACTTGGGTGCGGTTGTCCATGTGATTAACAATAAAATCGGTGAATAAAACAAGATTGCTTTCTACACTTCTGCCTTTTATGAAACCATGTTGTTGTTTTGTTATAATATGGTTTAGTTGTGAACTTAAACATTGACAGACTATTTTTTCCATTAATTTACTAAAAATTGATAATTTAGAAATGGGTCGATAGTTTTTAACATTACTTTTATCGCCATTTTTGTGGACTGGAGTTATGAAAGCTTTTTTCCAGATATCTGGTACAATTCCTTCAAGCATTGATTTATTAAACATAATACTAAGAGGTTTAGCAAGTGTTTTAGCGCAATTTACAATAAAGTAGGATGGAATATCATCACATCCAGCGCTCGTATTTATGTCAAGGGCCCTTATTTCTCGTAATAAAATTTCCTTTGTAAATTCAATTGAAGTGATGTTTATATTGTTTGATATATCTGGTACTTCTGAAGTGGTAAAATTATTAATTATTATAAAATATTATAAAATATAATGTGGAAAGCAAGCAACACTCTTTTGTTTTCAGCGGTTTTCAAATATAATTTCTAAATTCAAAACTTTATTCCCGTGTGATAAAGATAGACAATCAAAGAATGTACGTGTGTGAATGTCATAGATATACTATAGTAGGGCGGCTTATTAATTTCTTCGCCGAATACTACTTTCACATCACGGGTGTGACTGAGATAACAAGATACTCTCACTCGGTTACACAATGGACAGGGAAGGGTAAAGAATACAATGACGTATTATTATAAAATTAACTGTCATAATTATAATAATTGATAATAATAAGTAATTTGCGTGTACTTGCTAATGAAGTGTTATTCCTTCGCCTTTACGACTATTTGCCGTGTAATTTAAGCATTTTCTCATCACACAGGAGGGCATTTTGGTGCTTTGCAATGAAATTTACTTACTGGTAAGACACGACCTGACCTCACTCGACGCGTAGCAGTTTAGTACTAAAGTACTAGGAATAGAGACAGCTACAATCGTATTGTGTTTGGCTTCCCACTTTGAGATTTCTACCCCGCGTCCAGTATTAATGTCTTTGTAGAAGTTACCGAAAATTATCCTATCAATCCTTATCGATCAATCGTGCTATGGGCAAAGACATTTATAATATAACGTCATTGAACTTCTAGGATAATTGTAGATCGCTAACGTACAAAGAACAGTTGATGTTCTAAAGAATTTATTAAGAATACTTAGTCATTTTGAACTGTTACTTATTCGTTGGCAATTTGCAGTCTTGCTAGGAAATTTTATATTACCATGACGATTCACGGTTACGGTACCGTGACTTATCGCTTTAATGCTGCAACTCTTTCTTACACATTCAATAATGATGGGACAAAATGTGTAACATATAAAATACGTGTGACTGTTTCGTTCAAAGAATTGCTTTTTTCTTGCGTTTCATTTTCTTTATAGGTGTGAGGGAGATGTATGATAAAGATTGTGTGTTTCCTTTGGGGGAGAGGGATGCTGACATACGTTCACCATTTGTTTCAATTTTCGACTGTTGTTATTTAGTGTGTAAGAAAGAATTGCGGATTAGGTAGGCATATGTTTAAGAACAAAAGCAAAACCATCAGCGCATTGACATTTGACATTTTTAAATTTTTGGAATTCGCTCACACTTCAATATTTTCCTTGTAATTATATTCCATACTTACAAAATTATCGTCGGCTAGTAAATATGCATGGGAAAATTGGAAAAGGTGGCGAGCGAGCTGTTTGAAAACTGAATGAACCGGGTTTGAATATAAGGAATGCGGGACAGGAGAGGGAAACGCGGGAGGGGGGTTCGCGGGAAGGTGGAGTGGGAAAGGGGAGAGAGAAGGCGGGTAAGATGGAGGGGGTACGCGTGAGGGGAAGGGGACATGGAGAGGAAAGGGGTGGCGGAAGGGGAACGGGACGATTGAGAAAAGACACGCAGGGAGAATTTTTTTCTTTATTAAGTAGCATTGCAACGCATGCCGGGAACTCGCTTCTCTAATAAAAGTAAATAAATATATAAATTTATTTATAATATACTTCGAGATCAAAAAAGGAAGTACATAATATTATGATGTTTAACTAGACATAATGTAGGTATTGATCCACGAGTGTTGTACCGACACACTACGCTATAAAATATTTCTTCCTATGGTAGGAGAGGTGGTCAGTTGAATTAGAGAGCTGCCACGAAATGCCATTTCTTTGTACTGAATCTGTCAACTTGACAGCTGTCATCCGACCGTTTAGACAGCTCCGTAATTAAAATGACCCCCTCTCCTTTTTACGGCGGAGAGGGGGTCGCATAACTTTTCGCAAATCGCCTCAGGAGCGGTTACGGCATATAACTTTAACGCATCGTATGCTTAGGTGTGACAGGTCTGTATGGGATTGTATGGCGAGCGTTATTGTGCAATGATCTTTTATCTTTGCATGTGACACCTACTTAATGCAGAATTTTTTTTGGAGATTGCAGGAAGGAATCTCACGGAAGCAATGATTGGTCTCATTTCCAAGGATACGTCGGATGATCGTATTTAATGAACTTTACAGGTGGATTCCTATCGACAAAGACGGGAAGTCTCATTGTAATCAATACGATTGATAATTAGTTGGACTATAAGTAAAATGGCTCCCAAAACCACGTCTTTTCTTAAATAGACAATGGCTTAAGAGTTTTTTTTTAAACTTTTTATTTCTTCTTCTAAAGTTGGTTCCTCATTGCTGAGGATCGTGATCCCTACTCCAATTTCCATGGTGGACAAGGCTCCTTCACTCCTTGCAATTCTGCACTGTGTTGAGAGCCAAGGACACCCTAGTACCAGACGCCAGTGATACTTGTGTGTGTGCCACTCAGTCACAGTCACTCAGTCACACAGTGTCACTCCAGGGCTGCGGTGACCTTCCTCTGATTCTTCTTGCCAAACACTTTTCCATTGACTATGAGTTTCTCCAAGATGTAGTCCTCAGTTTGGAAAGCCACATTTAAAAAAAAAATTATAATGGGGGTTCGCTACGTTTTTTGACTTAGCGGGGGTGCCCGGGTGCATGGAGAGAGGTATGTCTAGGTCTTGGCGACTATGATCGCGAGAGGCCTTTCAACCCCTCCAGCCGGACTCTCTGGATCCACCGCCTTGGACCGTAGTGAAAGGGATGGATTCATACGTCTGTCACTCCTGAACACATTGACCCTCAGATTTCTACTCACCCTATTTTTTCCTTCCCAGAACTTACTCTCCTTCTTTTCTCTAAAATACCCTCCACACAGCATCCCCCCAGTTTACATAGGTTCTGATTAATTTTTTTCCTTAGGGTCTCCTATGTGCAGATAATGTTAAAAAAACATGGCAAAATACCTCCAAAATTAATCACGATAATACTTTTGACTATGAGTGATGGATTCATGTGTTCGTCAGTAAGATTCTTACTCATCTCTCCTACTGTTTTCCTTCCCAGAACTTCCCCTCCTTCCTTTCCCTAAAAAGACCCCCACCCAGCATACCTAAAGACGACGTACGCACTGATTGATTTTTTTCCTAAAGGCTGTCTGGAAATAATGTTAAAAAATGGCAAAATACCTCAAAAATGAATCACGATAATATTATCTTTGACCGTAAAAATAGCAAATCTTAACCAATAGGTCACCTGTTTGCACCGGACGACACTTCCCGTTAATCCTATGAGAAAATTACAATATATAATAATAATAATAATAAGCCTTTTAATTCTGGTCTTCGGTCAGGTATACTAAGCATGTTCTTGTTTGTTTATAATAAATCCCGAAGCTCAGTTTGCCTCTTGGCATAGGCCTCCTCTAACATTTTCCACTGGGACCTGTCATGCGCAACTCTTCTCCATTGATTTCCAGCCGTGAGTTTTAGGTCGTCTTCCCATCTTATTTGTTGACGTCCTCTACTTCTCTTGCCATCTCTTGGATACCAGTCAGTGACATTTTTACACCATTTGTCTTGTGGATCGCGGATCATGTGACCTGTCCATCTCCACTTTTGTTGGTCTATTCTGGCAATTAAATCAGCAACTTTGGTTTTCTCCCTTATTGTGCTGCATCTCACTCTGTCCTGTTTCCTTATTCCTGTCAGACTTCTCTCCATGGCTCTCTGGCAGCGTTCCAACTTGTCTCTGTGTCGTTTGGTGAGTGCCCAAGTTTCACATCCATAGGTGATGACTGGAAGTATGCATGTGTTGAAGACTTTGCTTTTTATTTGCATACTTAGCTCATTGGATTTCAAGATTTCTTTCAAAGACCAGTATTTCTTCCATCCATTTGCTACTCTTCGCTCGATTTCTTTAGTGGTTTGATCTTTATGAGATATTATCTGTCCTAAATAGATGTAATCTGACACATATTCGAGTGGTTGATTGTCAATTAGTATAGTTACTGGTTTAGAGTTTGTAAGCAATTTTGTTTTATCTTTGTTCATGCATAGGCCGACTTTCGCGCTTTCGTCAGTTAGCGATTCTATCATTTTCTTTAGGTGTGATGGGTTTTCCTCAAATAGTACTATATCGTCTGCAAATCTTAGGTGGTTCAGTTTTACACCTTGCACGTTGATACCATATTTTTCCCAATCTAGTTTGCGGAAGATACTTTCCAGAGCAGCCGAGAACAATTTTGGTGATAAAGGGTCTCCCTGTCTTACACCTCTCTCAATCTTGAACTTTTTTCCCAAGGTTTCTAGTTGGATCCTCGCTTCGCAATTCGAGTATATCTTTTTTATAATATTGATGTAGTTTGAAGGTATCCCTTGCTGTTCAAGACTATCCCATATGGCTGTGTGTCTTATGCTGTCGAAAGCTTTGGAGTAATCAATGAATGCTATGTATAGTTTCTTATTATACTCGTTATATTTTTCTACTATTTGTTTCACTGTGTGTATGTGGTCTAGGGTAGAGTATTTTTGTCTAAAGCCGGCTTGCTCCCGTGGTTGGTTTTCGTCTAGCTTTTTACTTATTCTTTCCAGGATAACTTTAGAAAATACTTTGTAGATATTTGACATCAAACTTATAGGTCTGTAGTTCCCGATATCTTCTTTTTGTCCTTTCTTAAATATAAGAATAATGTTTGATGTTTTCCACTGTGTAGGGATTAGACCAGTTATTAGTATTTCATTGAATATTGAAGTGAGTATTGGTAGTAGTTCTTCCAAGGTGCCTTTAAGAAGTTCGTTTGTCACTTTGTCTGGACCTGGAGCTTTTTCCATCTTCTGACTGTATATGGCTTTTTCTACTTCTCTGGAAAGTATTTTCGGTTCAGTTATAACGTTTTTCTGCTCTTTATTGACGTCTGTCCTCGGATCGTGTTTTTGTTTGTTGTCTGGGCTTGAATAGAGGTCCTGGTAAAATTTTGTGGCTATTTCATTAATGTTTTTTCTATTTGAAGAAGTAGTCCCCTTTTTGTTTAGTTTTGGTATCCATTCTTTATTTGATTCTTTCAATTCTTTAAGCGCTTTTTTAACTCCTCCTGTTTTCACTATATGCTTTTCTAATGTTTGCAGCCTCTTGATCTTCCTATCTTTTCTGATGTTCTCTCTGATTTCCTTACTTAGTTTCGTTATAGTTTTTATGTTATCTTTTTTAGGATGTTTTGAAAGTAGATTCCGTCTTTCTTCTATAAGTTGCAGCGTTGTATCACTTAGTTTGTACTTGTTTCTACTGCTATTCTCTGTTTTTACTTTAGTTAGTAGATTTTCTAGCTTTCCATATTTCGTATGAACATCAATGTTTCTCGTAGTTAATTCATCAGCTGATTCAATTAGAGATTGTTTTATTTTCTTTAGGGTTTCTTCGCTGTGGTGATTTGTAGAGTATGAAGCGAATTTTTTCCTAGAATTCTTTAGTGGTTCTATTCTTATGTTGCTTCTTACCATACGATGATCTGTATTGAAATTGAGTTTAGTTAAGACCGACGTATCCGTGAAGGCTTTTGGGTAGTTTGTTGTTATGTAGTCAATTTCGTTTTTGGTGTTGCCGTCAGGGGAGATCCATGTCCACTTCTTATTTTGGTTTTTCATATATAAACTGTTCAAGAGCGTTAGGTTGTGTTGTAATAAGAATTCAACCAAAAATTCACCATGTGGACTTCTTCTACCTTGGCCAAACTTTCCCAATACATATTCTTCCTTGCATTGCTTCGCCCCGACTTGAGCATTAAAGTCGCCCATTAGAATAATATGGTTGTTTTGATACCTTGTTAATGCTTGTGTTAATTCTTTATAGAAAAGTTTGATTTCTGTTTTTGTTGCTTTTTCTGTTGGGGCATAAATTTGTATAACAGACCATACTTTTTGGTATCCCGGTATGTCAATGTTAAGAATGGCTATTCGATCAGAGATTCCAATTAGGTCTTGTATGTTTTGTTTCATTGACCGTTTGATTATGAATCCTACTCCTCTTTCGCCGGCTGTTTCGCCTTTGTGGAATAGTATGTAGTCATCCCGTTCCTCAATCTTTTCTCCTAGTCTTCGCATCTCACTAATGCCCAGGATGTCCCATTTTATTTCTTCGAGAGCTTTTTCAAGCTCATGTAGGCTTTCTTCGGTTCTAAGAGTTCTCGTATTTAAAGTTGCAATATTGAGTATTTTGTTTCTTCTTGTTGTTAGAGGGTGGTGGTCTATAACTCCCGCGGGGACCAGCCGAATTGGGAGACTTTTTGTTAGTTCGATTTGCTTGTTAATTTTAGTTGGTATTAATATTGTTTGTTCCAATTAGAAAATTACAAACAAAATGGCAAATAATTGAGATAAAACATCTGAAATTGAATATTTAATTGACCGGGATCGAACCTATGACCTTATGGCAAATGAACTGCGCTAACTTCACTCCTCCGAGGTCAGTGTGCAAAATAAAATTGTAATTAATGTGATATGAACCTGATTCCGTGTACAAGACGAGAGTGAAGTGCGAACAATAATAATATGCGACGGTACTTCTTTCAAAATATTGTTCAAGATGGGTTCTGCGATATTAAAAATTTCCAACTTAATAAGTAAAAAATTAGTCTGGTAAATACAGAGACCAGACTCCACATATTCCGGTATAATCAGCCAGTCCGTATCCTTGTTATGGCCCTGTATATCAGTTTGTTATAAGCTTAGCTTGGTTGGAATGTCGAGCTTAGCATAGCTTGGAACATAACCCGTGTATAGGTGGTCACCATTATATAACTACCTATATTATAACTAGCGGATCCTGCGAACTTCGTAGGTACCACCTCAAAATCAATAACTGTTGTGTTAACTTATTAGCGGAATTAAATTCGGTTTAAGCAATTATCGATGCCCATGCGGACATGTTTTGTTTTGGTCAGTATTAGAGATGGCATTTTGTACGGATTTATAATTTTTATTATTTTCTTACGTTTCGGAGATTTATTATAATTATTGTTTTTTTTTCCTTTGGAGGGGTGCAGACATACGTTAACCATTTACGTAAATAATATTTGAATACTTAGCACCCAATTTAGTAAATTGTCTAATTTTATAAGTTTTTCGTGTGTCGTTATGGAGGCCAGCCGAGGAATTGAACTCACGACGCCTGGTAGGAACCAAACGCGATGCCAACTCAACCACTGACCGATCAAAACATAACGTAGCATATACTTCAAAAATATATAAACTTGTTTTCAAAACTTTTTCACAAGGAAATTTGTAAATAACTGAATTATTACTGTAACGCTGACGTGTCTCTTTGGGATCTGAAGGAAGAAGGAAGTTAAAGAACTTGATAACAGAAAGGTTAAATTGAAAATCACTTCTAGTTGTCTCACATCAGTGGTGTGAAATTCACTAATATATTGTCGTAGCAAATTGGCGTTCAAAGGCTCGCCGCGTGATTTAACAGCTGGTAATATAAGACTTATAATTTGTGCAATAGCATGGGTTGGCGTTTTCTGCCCGACATGCGACAGCCTGATTTCCTATCGCGTCGGAACACTTTTATTTGGTTTACTAATGTTTTAAGGGGTCACCAACTACCGTTGATAATTTATCAAACATGTTTTTTTGCAACTAACACTTAGTGGCCCTCCGCAGTTTAGCATTGTATTGCCAACTCTAATATTTGATCGCAGATCTTAAGGATATAAAAAAAAGAAAATCCAGCACTAGGTACTGTTCAGTAGTAAAATCATTTTTCTAGTTTCTCCTTTTTCCCTTTCCTATGCAAAATTAATCTCAATCTACCCGTCATCTTACCCCGTCCCCCTGCCCGTTCCTATATTCTTCTTCCTTGCTCGGTACTCTTCACCCTACCCTGTTTCTCTGACTCGTTCTTTTACCCCACTCCACTTCACTCTTTACACCAGCGATTCCCCTTCACCCTACCTTGATCATCTGCCTGATTCCTGCCCCGTTTCCTACCCCATTCCCCTACCCTATTCTAATATTCCAAATTCCCACACCGTTACCTTCACTAAACTTCGGCCCCTTCATCCTATCATCCTATCCTGTTCCTCTGACTCGTACTCCTTCCCCATTCCCTAACCTTGTTACACCAGCGATTCACCTTTACCCTACCACATCTTTCTACCTTGTTCCCCTACCCCGTTCCTCAATCCCTTTCCCTCATTCTTCTACCTCATTCCCCGTCCAATTCCACCTGCCATTCCCATTTAGCCTACCCCGTCTCCCTGCCTCGCTCACCTACCTATTAATTTGGGAGGCGGGTATGGGTACCGCCGCCCTGGGAAACATTTATTGGATAATAACAGCTCTGCCACAGGTCAACCCAAGTGGTTCGCTATGTTTGGTGACTTAGCAGAGGTGCCCGGGTTCATGGGGCGAAGTTTATCCAGTTGTTGGCCGCTAGCACTAGCTGCATGGCAGGCCGGATCGGAAGAGAATGGTTGAGGGAGTCCCTTTGACTTCTCCAACCGTACTCCCTCCAACATCGCCTTGCATCGCAATGGGAGGGATGGATTCATACGTCCGTCCCTCCTGGACACACTGACCCCCAGTTTAATACCCACCACTAATCTTCCCTTTTCCTTTTCAGAACTTCCTCTTCTTCCTTTCCTAAAAATACCCTGGACACAGCATCCCCAAAGATGACATAGGCTTTGAGGGGAATTATTTTCCTCAGGGCTTCCTGTATGGAGCTAATGTAAAAAATATGTATTCCACCATCCGTTGCCCTTCACCCACCTATCCCTCTGCCACGTTCCCCTAATCCATTCCACTACCACACTCACACTTTCCGCAGTAGGAGAAAACATAACAAAATGAAAACAAGAATTATCAAGAACAACCATATTTCGTACTTATTTGAAAATATTGAAGATCTCTGCATTCGCAGTCACAACAAAGATATTATCAAAAAAGAAAGAGAACAAGTCGAAGACGTCGGGAGTTACTACATAGGTTGTAGGTTGCAGCAAGGTTTATGTGTGACGGTGGTGAGTGGGGACCAGATTTACCCACTGCAGAGCTGGTCTGGCTGGGTCAGTGAACTAACTTTTGCAGGGTTTTGACTGAACACCTCCATAAGTCTATGAACTCCTGGGATTTATATATTTTTTGCTGCGAATTGAAACTGGTTTTGGATGAAATGTGTTTTATTTTCAAGGGTTTCAAGGTTTATGGGTGTGCTTTTATGGGGGAGGTGCATGAAAAGTTACGGTTAGACCCAAACGTTTACATTAGACATTTCCAAGGCCTTCTTTCGAGAACTTGCCAAAAAAACTGCCTTCTTATGGACTTTCTGCATCTTTGTGCACGTGAATTGCCAACTTTTGAGGGAGAAGTCGATTCAGACGGTTGCTAACGATTTGAACATCGTCATAAATAAATGCTGGCGTCTCAAAGGGATCGGTCAGGTCCCTGACATTATTTTAATTTGCACGTCAATGACCTTTTGTCATGTGCACCAATTCGTTGTTACGCGGATATAAGTACAGTCTATGATTACTATTTGTTTGACAACTCCCAAAGGGCACAAAAACTCCAACAGCTCAGAGAGCTATGAAGAAGCAAAGTTTGAAGAATCTTGCCAAAAAATACAAATAGAGACGTAAGGGAGCTTCTGTAAGGACGTAAACAGTTTTGAACTTCCAGTTTCACCTAGAAGACTCTTGAAGTTGTTAGTAGAAAGTAGTTGAATCTGGGAGGCGGGTATGGGTACCGCCGCCCGGGAATCATTTATTAGATAATCAACACCTCTGCCGTAGGTCACCCTTAGTGGTTCGCAACGTTTGGTGCTCGGATTCATTTGATTTCTCCAGCCGTACTCTCCCGGAACGTCGCCTTGCACCGTAGAAGGAGGATTCATACGTCCGTCACTCATGGACATACTGACCCCAGATTTCTACCCACCCCTAATACTATTTTCCTTCCTAGAACTTGCTCTCCTTCCTTTCCTGAAAAGGCTTCCCACACGGCATCCCCAAACATGATATAGGCCCTGAGGGGAGTTATTTTCTTCAGGGCCTCCTGTGTGGAGCTAATGTTATAAAAAAAAGTCTTTTTCGTCTATAAACAATTCCTCACTGCTAAGGATCGTTATCTTTGCTCAAATTTCCCTGGTGGACAAGACTCCCTCACAAGGACAGCCAAAGGCATCAATGTTCAGGACATAGGTGATACTGCAACTGCTTCTCCTACCAAACACTTTGCTAGTGACCATGAGCCATTCCAGGTTTGAGTTCTCAGTTTGGCGAGCAAAATATCCAAAGGATCTTAGGACAGACATTGGAGGTTATCCACCACTTACCCGCCCTTGTGTAAGTAACAGATGGTTACTCCTTCAAGGCTCTCGCAAGGACTCTAATTTTTTTATTGAACCTCCAGTGTCCCTGCATACGTTGTTAGAAAGCAGTATGAAAGTGCTTAACAGGAAAATATAATACAACAAATTTTTAGTAATACAAGCAAAAATAATAGTTAAAGAAAAATAAAACTCGTTCAAGAAGCTCGTGGTGCATCATTGCATCCAGTGAAAAACCCTCTAAGCACCTGTATAAATAGATAGAGAACATACAATAAACAATTAAGTCTCAAATCATTTAGCAAGAACCAATAAAAAAAGCCTGATATAAACCACACCCAGCATCCGTGTCCCTTAGCCAATCACCCAGCGAAGCTTCAAAGAAAGTTAGTTGAATAATAAAGGTAAAATACCCAAAGACTTAAATCAGCGTTGAATAGTCTGGGGCGGGACAAGGGAAAGTTAAGGCCGTTTAAGCAAGCTTGAAGCCTTCACATATTATGGGGGGTGGCGCAAATAAATTTGAGATAAATCAGCAAGAAAAACATATGTAACTAAACATGAAGGAGGGACGAAGTTAGGACAGACATCTTAGGATAGACAGTTGATAGTTTATTGTGGATGCCTATATACTCGTAGCTCTTCCATCAGATTTCTTTCTACCTTCTGGTATTTTTACGAGGGTCTTCTCACGTAGCCTCTCACAATTCTCTCAAAATTTCCCAGGATACATTGTTATATAAATGTTTATTGCGAGTGTTTTGAATAACTACCTGTTGAATCGTGGTCCCATGGGGCCTACAAAAAAGGATGCAAACGATATTATTATTTCTCACTAAGGGTCCTCCACGTATTGCCTTTTCCGCGAAATCCTCGTGAATCAGTTTGACTTACAGCCTTGTTATTTTTTTCAATAAGTTTTACTACAAGCTGTGGAGGAGCTGTTTTCTTTATTGTATTTCTTTTCTGAAAATAATTGGTGGTAGGTAGTATTGAACCTTTATATTTTGAACACCTCAAAGGCAAAACATCCAAAATTGCGAATAATTTGACAATATTTATTTGAATTCCACCTGCTGGCAACATTATGGTGGGAAAATTTTGTTTGTGCAGTAATTGAGGACTTTTAAAGCAATGCTAGCAACATTAATGGAGGACTGAATTCCATTGGCGCTAATAACAAATTGTCAAAAGAAGCGAAGCTAGCAGTCTACAATGGAGTGCTGGTACCTATCCTGATGTATGGCAGTGAGGCATGGAACTTGCAGAGGTAGGATAAAAGTAGACTGAACGCTTTTAAAATGAGATCTCTGAGGCGTATGTGTGTAAAACCATGAATGATCATGTGAGAAATGTGTAGATCCGCAAAGAATGCAAGGCTGATGTAAGCGTAATGAGTAAGATTAAAAAATGGACCTTCAGATCGGTTGAGCATGTAGAACGAATGAACGAAGTGAGTAGTGTAAGAAGAATATATGACGCAAATGTGAATGGTAGAAGAAGTCGGGGATGCCCGAAGAACACATGGCACGATCAAAATAATCAGATACTTGAGACGGGCCATGTCAATAGTCAGAATAATAGAAGAGTATGTATGAGACGAAGTATGAATTTGAACGAGGCAAGGAGTGTGTGCCAAGACCGAGTTGTTTGGCGGTCCGTCCTCTCTGCCTACCCCTGCGGGGAAATGACATGATGGTTAGTTAGTTAGTTAGTTGAAAGCAAAGGATTGAATGGTGGTTCCGTGGATGAGTGGTTAAGATTCTTATGAGCTACAAATCCATAGACCAGGTAGCGGGTTCCAATCCTGAAATTTGCAACCCTCTATCTTGCCTTTCAGCCAAAAATAAAGGAAAATTCTTCTTCTTATTTGTGTGCCCTATCAGGTCCCCCCGACGTTGGCGATCACTCTTGAAAAGGTATCTCTGTCTTACGCTGCTCGGAATAGCTCCTCCACTCTTTTAATGCCGGTCCACTCTCGTATATTTCGCAGCCAAGACATTTGTCTCCTACCAGACCCTCGGCGACCCTCTATCTTGCCTTTCAATATTAAATGGAGCAAGTGATACTTCTCCCCTCGAAGTAAATGACCCAGATATGAAATTTTCTTGATTTTTATTAATGTAAGCTGTTCTCTATCTGCTCTAGCCCGCCTGAGAATTTCTGTGTTGGTGATCATGTCGGTCCATGGGACCTTGAGTCCATGTTTCACAACCATACAGCAAGACCGACCACACATAACATTTTAAAATTCATAAAGGAAAATTAGTTGAAGATATTATTAACTCTGAATTTGATGTATGACATTGACAAAAATGACGTAAAAAAATTAGGTCAGAATGGACGAGTGAGTAGATAAATATTAACAAACATGTTAACTACTTCTTGGAATAAAAATTTGTCAATAATCAACACTTCTGTTATAAAGAAAGCACCTCATATGGCGGGTGATACACGAGACACGCGAAGTCAGCCGAACGACGCGCGATAATTCACGAACGCAAAGCTTCGGTGTGGCCAAAGGTTCGGCAGATTTTCTGCCGAAACCGAAACTGATGCCGAAACCGAAACCGAACCTTCGGTCGGTCACTACTTGTAGACCACCCCTCTCCCTATACCACATATGTTATGTATATAAACCGTAGGAAGAATAATTTGTACAAGTCTGAAGATTGCTTTAACAAGCTGAAACCGGTTATGGTCGAATAAATTAAAGTGGAAATAAATTTAATATTTGTTTTATTATGTTTAATGGAATTCCACCATGAATTGTCAATTTCAAAATAGAAATATTTATTTATTTGTTTCTTTACATGGTACCTAGGTCTAATGTTAACAATTAAGTTTATAACCTCACTAGGTCAAGCCTGTATTGAGGTTAACATCTCTACAATTTAATAAAATAACACAAAAATAATACAGTTATTGAAGAACAATATTGTTGTATGTTTCTTACAGATAAAGAGCATAATTAGAAGGTACCTAATTAGTGAAGGCGATAGTACATTACAATGAAAGCATGTAGGCTGTAGGGTGACCATAATGTTGAGATTTGACTTTAAGAAAAAATATATTTATTTTCATAGAATTAAGATGAGAAATATTTCTGTAATTTATATATTGTGCTATTAATTTAGCAAGAGAAAGATGAAAAAAAAATAGTTAAGACAAAATAATATGATATTAATTTAGAAATGATAAAGTAGGTAGTGAAAAACAATTTACAATCCTCCGTTAACACAAATAGTTTGACGGTCTTTTTAAAAATGCTCAAGGAATTAGATGACTTAATATGATGTGGAAGGCTATTAAATATGAGTGGAGCCCAATAAAAATAATTTTTTTGACCAAAAGAAAATTTAGTATGAATTGTCATAAAGTTCAGACCAGAGCCAACTCTAGTAATACGAATTTGCTGTGTTCTTTCTGAACTATCAATATTATTAAAAAATCTACAAAGCGTTTGTGTAATATATAGTTGTTTAACATTCATGACATTATATTCCTTATAAAGTAAATTAGTTGGATATCTAAATTTTTTCTTGAGCATAACTTTAAGAATCAGTTTTGATACTACGTATGGTATCGGACAAGTGTTATTTCTTTAACTGGCGTATAGATAGGACGATGCAAGTTAGTTCATAATATTGCCGACCTAATTCTAGGTGCCTAGTGTTTGCATGACTACCGCCAAAGCCGTTGGGGTGGTGTTGTGCTTAGAAAACGAAATTTTACCACCGGATATTGTGTCCTCAGCTTTATTCGAAGACAAATAAAAGGTACGTTATTAATTTAATTACATTTATATATATAAGACGGTATACTACATTTTAGTGGCAATCAAATGACGATCTTATATTTTAAAATTTGTTTCCCATACCAGGTAGGCGGTTATTTTTTTAACTCCAAGTCGTTTGTCTAATATCGGACATGGCTGTTACGGATGATATCGGACACACAAATAAATGCCTATTTTTTATTTATTTATTTAAATTAATAGATATACACCAATTGCAGTGTTTCGTATTTTTATACACCTGTATACTATGAAAGTATATTGTACTGCGAAAACAATGTATAAAGGGTTGGCTATTGTTGATTTAAAAACATTATTTTCAAAGATTCATTCTGTTTTACTTCCATTTTTCCAGATAATTCCGAGAAAAAAAAGTGGGAGCAATGGCTTGGGGTGAATGGAAGGATTGCAACATGAAATCAGCAGAGGAATACGTTTGTGAAAATAAGATGACAATTCGAGAAGCTGACTTATATTTTGATGTCCCTAAAAGTACACTTAGTGACAGGTTGTTGAAATTTAAGAAAGGATTTAGGATAAGGCACTTCTAAAAAGTAAAAAAAAATGTAAAAACGTAGCCAAAACACAAGTACCGGGTTTCCCAAAAAAATATCAGGAAACAGTGCTAAAAATATTTTCAAATGGATAAATCATAAAAAAATCCGCCCAAACACAATAAAGAAAATAATTTTAACACAATTTTAAGAAAGCTGATAAACTAAAACTACAAAAGGATTAAAACAAAGATAAAGTTTGCATAATCTGTGGAGAAAGCTTCGAAGAAGACTGGATTCAATTCCAAGGTTGTTACGGATGGGCCCATGAAAATTTTACAGGTCTTGAATCTTACCAGCATTTTTACAAATGTGAATTGTGCCAGAAATAATACTTATTTTCAGTATATCATAACGTGTTATGAAAAGTTTGAACACGGCTTTACCACTTTTTAAAAATCCTTTTTTTAATTAAAAAAAACATGCAAATTTTTTGTCCACTTTCGTGTCCGATACCACCTTTGATGTCCGATATTATACAATTCTTACAAATACTTTGTTGCCCTTTTTCTTGTATTTCTCTTGCTTGTATTTTTTTACAATAAAGATATTGTCTTGATATGTTTGAAATCTTTTGTTATTATTCATTAGTAATCGTTTTATTATAAAACAAAAGAAAGTACGGCGTTAAACCAAGGAGCTAATTTGTCCGATACCACCCGTCGAAATCCGATAATAAACGAAAATTTCGTAATTTTAAAATCTAAATTTTGGGAAACAATGATGGTTACTGATTTTTAAAATTAGTGTACCATGTAGATCTGTCATTTCCACGTATGATTAATTCATAATCCGTTTATATTGAAGCACTATCAACAAATTACAAATCAACAACACTATGCGTCCGATAATATCCGTACTTCCCCTATATTGGTTAGTTTAGGTTGAACCTCAGCAGGGCGTTACATCTTCAAATCTGGTTATGTTAGGCATCCAGTAAAGTTACTTAAAAAAGGACGGCATCAACACAATATCCCTTTCTTGTTCTGTCCATGTCTGTCATGTGCGTGTGTTTTTTAATACCTTTATTTACGAGTAAACCGTTACATTTAAAAAGTGGGTGGGTTTAATAGTTTGTTTGCGGAAGTTGCAGTAATAAGAAAAGCAGGCAGGAGGATGTGGGAGGCATTTTGGTGACGTTTATGATTGACCAATCTTATTTTACGAGGATTTGAACCCGCTTTGGCACCTACACAACGAACGGTATCTCTGTATCGTCATGCGAAAGACCACCATTCAGAATTGAAACGCTGTTGCTTCAAATCACTTTAGCTGTGTTTGGTGACCAGATCTGAACAGGTAGGATCTTTTTTAAATGTGTATTAAATCCCAGATGCTCCCGTCCGGATCTAGTGACACTATGCATTAAGAGGGTATACCAGAGAAAAACAGAAATATGTCATTTATTGATTGTAGTCATTTTGTGATTATGTGATTTTAGACGTATGGACTCTTTTCCACAAAAAAATATCAATTGATTTCGAAAGATTGTTCTTTTATCTAGTAAACGTATATTTTAAATTTTGGGAAAAATGTTTATTTTTAGTATGATAAGGTTATACCATAGGTCGTTGATACATTTGTTAAATTTTCAAAAAAGATTTTGTTTTATACAACACCCATTTCAAATCATATAATCATGCAGTAAAATAAATCAATGCATTATCTAATAAACGCATGTTTCAGAATTTTAATTTTAGTTTAAATAAAATCATTAAAAAAAATATGTATGTACCTACATGTGTTTCTTGACAAAAATTGGTCCGTTTGTGTATTTATTTGCGCACTTATAAACTAATATATTTCAATTTTTTTTACATTCTTATCTTGCTTACATTATTGAAAAATGATTAATACTTATGATAAAAAAAATTACAAAAAGCAGATAATTTTAATAGTTTTATCATCACTTTCAGCATTTTTGGATGTAGGTATAACTTAAAGCACATTTGGAATGAAATAAAATCGATATAGAGTTATAATTTTAAAAAGCTGATACGGAGAATAATTAATCTTTCTCATTGGAACCACCCTGTACGATCGTAAGAACATCTTTCGACAAAATGTGGATTTTCGGCCGCTGACTGGTTAAACGTTAAGAGTGATAAAAGGATACCAAATGGGTTCAAAACGAAGTGTTTAAAATTTTTAAAATTTCTGATACGATCTTCTTCCTCCGGATTAACTTCAAAGTTTTGAAAAATTTCATTTGGGGTTATTTCTAGTTTATATAAAAGTTACCATAAATCCTTTAAACCACATTTTTTGTAATCTTCCGTAGCAAATGAAATTTAATTAATATTTACGAAATCATTTACAAGAAGTCCCAAAATTGAGTCTCGCAAAATAATGCCAAAATTTGAGAGTAAGAAGAATTTTTGCTGGTATCTAAATACATTGCCTTTAGATAATTTGAATTATATCCGTATATTTTATTAAATAAATAAATCAATATATACCTATATTCACTCTATTTCGTTTTTTATTGAAAAATAGTTAATTTTTTTTAACACGGGTGGATTTTTTCTATTATGTGAAATTTCAAAGTCAATCCGGATGAAGAAGGTGATATCCATTTATTATTAAAAAAATTACGTGATTTAATATCTTCATTAAACACCTTTTTATCACTATTAGATAAATCAAAACAATTTTTTTCCCCATACAGTCGTGACCCACCTTACTATGCATCCCCATGTTTGGATGCAACATGAGTTATATATAGTTATCAATATGTTCATATATGGCCATCTTCTGAACTTTATAATAAACTAAAAAATAGTCAGATAATTGGGTGCCTACTCGCTTGCAAGTTGCCTAAAATTGATTGATTTATTGCCAAACCTAAAAAATCGTGTAATTTTTCCATCGGATATCAGATATTTCGTGTACCGGATGACCTGGATAAATTTGATGCTTCTGACATTTGGGCCATAAGCAGACAGAACGTTGTAAGTGCCATGAACCGAAGCCGATCTCCTCAGGTAAGTGGCTGATTGTAAAAAACGTTACAACACACGTTGCGGATAAGACAATAATAATATTATTATTATAGTTGTGGTGAAACAGTATAGAGAAGATGCAGTCATTGGCAATTGTATCCAATCAACGAAGAGTGACCCAGAGACCAATGGAGGTAATAATGCCAAAAGCGAATGGTTGCACGAAAAAAACTGTAACAAATTATAACAAAAAGAGTGTGCAATTCTGTGACCCGACAATTCGTCCAGCGACAATTCATCCGGCGACAGTTCATCCGGCGACAGTTCATCCGGCGACAGTTCAACCTGCCGACAGTTCATCCTGCCGACAGTTCATCCCGCCGACAGTTCATCCGGCCGACAATTCATCCGGCGACAATTCATCCGGCCTGATCATTTAGAAGATTTTTTCTTCAAGTATCTAAGTATGCAAAGAGGATATACGGCAGTACAACCCAAATCGATATACTTATATCTGAAGGCATCTTGAGTGGATAATATTTTTACTAACAATAATTTCGACTCTCCGAAGAAGCATGCGTGAATAACAAAATACGACATACTTATACGTGCAGTCGGCTTAGCAAAAAACCGTAAAGATTCCTACTTGCATATAAGATAACTTTTTTATCTGAAATTAACACCATCTTTTTAGGGTGAATTGACTAATTTTTTATGTTATGTTAGGTTAGGTTAGGTTAGGTTAGGTTATAGCGGATTTCCACTCAAGATGCCTTCAGATATAAGTATATCGATTTTGGTTGTACGGCCGTATGTCCTCGTTGCAAACTTACTTGAAGAAAAAATCTTCTAAATGATCAGGCCGGATGAATTGTCGCCGGATGAATTGTCGGCGGGATGAACTGTCGGCAGGATGAACTGTCGGCAGGATGAACTGTCGGCCGGATGAATTGTCGCCGGATGAATTGTCGCCGGATGAATTGTCGCAGGATGAACTGTCATGGAACCATGCAATTCATTGTAGAAGTGAAACCTTCAGAAAACTAAAGTAGACAAGAGTACGAACACCTTTATTTTAACAATGTGAAATATGATTTTTTCCATGTTTTCATCGTCGAATTCCAGTACACCTTTTCCTATACGTTTGGTCATCTTAATTAGGTAGTAGTTGTTTTCTTCTTTCTAGTCGTTAGATGTTGCTTTCTTTTGGGTTTTTTCTTTCCTGTTCATTTTGGAGTGGTATGAAAATTGGATACTGATTTTACAAAAATGAAAATATTTTTTTGACAATATTCTTCGTAATTTGTCGGGTGCCACTTCTCATCGGGTGGAATCCCAGGTGGGTTGTCACCCACCGCCCCCCCCCCCTCCCCTAGCTACGCCACTACATGTATCCGGGCACCTTTGCTAATTCACCAAACGAATAAGTTCATGTCTGGCCGCTAACGCGCTTTATACGAGACTTGCTTGGGACCGTCGATTTATCGCATTATATTGGAAACGAGTACCCGTGAAATAAATAAATATTTTATTGCTAACTCATTTTCTCGCAGGCTAAATCCAATGGATGTATGCACGAGTATTTGTCTCTTTTTAGTGTTGCTCGCTTTCGTTTCATGGAGCTTCAGATCATAACGGTGCTAAAGATTTTTCTTCAAAAATACGCAATTTGTTTCAATTTTTCTTTCATAACTTATAATAACTTTTCAAAGGAGTGTCGAAATTGCATGATTCTGAGCTCTCATGTAACCGTGGCGGTTCATCCTCTCTGCTTATCCTGTGGAGAACAGCGTGATTGTTAGTTACCAAACACAATACAGCGTGTTTCGTCAGAGCGATCGTGTATACATTATACATCTCTGTAATATCAAATCTCAACAACCCATCCGCTGCATACAACTTGTTCTGAATATTCTCGTATTCTGATTGGCAAATCCACTTTCATCACGACTAAACCAGATGAACATCGGAATTAAATGTTACTCAAAGATAAACAGATGTTCTCCATTCACCAGAGGTTATTCTGAACATTAAAACGTAGTATAATAATATATAATATCATGATTAAGGACTACATTAAATTTACAAAATGCTTTCACCTTTCGAATAACATGATATGATATAATATTCTTCAAAATATAGTTCTTCAAAATACAGACGCTAGCTTGTCGAAAAAATATAGCAGATTCGATAATGTTATTTGAAATTACTCATAACTTAATCGATAGTTCTGATCTTCTTCAACGCCTATCATTCCACGTCCCAAATCGCAACAGCAGACAGTCGCTTACTTTTAATCTCCCTCTTTGCAAGACCAACTCCAAATAGAACTCATTTATCTACAGATCCACACATTCATTTAATATAATTACCACATTGACATTTTTAGCTCGACTTTACGTGACATAAGACGAGCAACATGACTCAAACTAGAAAGTTCAATACCCATATATATATTCCCGTCCTTTGCCTCTTAATCCTATTCCTATGTTCCTCCTACCCTCCCCTTTTCATATATCGTAACCAAAAAATAAATTAAATAAGAAAACACCCTTATAATGTCACCCTTCATCATTCACTATCATCAGTGGATGGCCGGCGTAGTCCAGTGGCAAGACTCTTGACTCGCAAAACGAAGGTCGCGGGATCGAATCCCGGCGTGGCAAATAAATTTTATTTGATTACTTTGTGTTACTTCACAATTTATTCATTTAAAATAATATATAGTATATTTGCGGCACGTTCCAGAGTGGAAGATACTCTCAGTATCGCTCTGGTGTAAGACCACCATTCAGAATTGAAACTTTGCTTGAAATGGCATTAGCCGTTTTTGGTGACCAGATCTGAATAGCCAGGTACTTCCCCACCTTCCTCTTCCCTATCTCCTTGCCCTCCCCACTACCTTCAGCCTCACAACATACCCCAATTGGGGATGCCATAGTCTCACTGGCTTCAGACGGGAGCAGTTGGGGCTCTTGTGCGGTATTCATATAAAAAAAAGTGGAAGGTTCATAATTAGCATAATTAACTATCCTATTATTGTATTATTGTGTAATCTCTGATTTGCTGTCAAGTTCAATAAAATTAAAATAATTGAACTTATTCGATTTACTTTTAAAACGTGGTATAAATTTTATACAATTGAAAAACACCCGTGTATATTGTGTGCAGTAACACCACTAATAGTAACTGAAAAAAATCAGAATGCAATCCACATGCGGTAGAAATGAAACCTTCAATAAACTAAAGTAAATAAGAGTGAGGTGGCTACGAAGCACCGCATAAAGATAACTTTATCTCGCAGGCTAGTATCTCCTATAGATGTATGTGTTTGTCTCTTTTTAGTGTCACTATTTTTCGTTTCATCATGATTCAAATCACAATGGTGCTAAAGAAGTTTTAACTTCAATAACGACTTGGTGACTTCACCGCTGAATCAAATCAAGTGAATATAGGAGTTCCACAAGGATCTGTTTTGGGACCGCTGCTTTTTGTAAACGATTTAAACGTATTTAAGTGTTTAAGATTTAAAAAAAAAAAGAATTTTAAATCAAAACGGTACCAAAGAAGTTTTTAATTCAAAAGGTAACGGACTCGAACCTAGGATCTCTCTATCCAATAAATAGTTCCGTCACTCACTGTTGTTGATACGATGCAATTGCCAATCAAGGCCGTAGCCAGAGAAAAATTTCGGGGGGGTTTTGGTGGAACAGTGTTTATAGAAATACGCAGTGGTGGACTAAGGGGGCGGGGCGGAGGGGGTGGCCCGCCCGGGCCCCTAGTCCTGGGAGCTTTAAGGCACCAGGACACTGTAAATTTTTTTAAATTTTTTAATTTCATTTACTGAAAAATTCACTTCTTAAGGATGCTCTCACCAAATATTTGAAATAAATTCGTAGAATTAACGGAGATACAGCATTTTATGTGAAATCGTTTGAAACAGTTTGTGTATTGAATTATCCTTCAGAAAAACTTTGAACGTGTTTTGACGAACTTTTTAACATGTTTTTCAACCTTGTTGACAACCTATAAAACTATATATCCGATTTTCATGCATCAAGTCTTATACTGTACGAAAATCGAGTGTCTTTGGCACCACGTAAGAGAATTTCGATGTCTAAAAAAAAGAAAAAATGGCGGACCAGCGAATTTTATTTTCGATTTTTGTATGGAAAATTTTCAGCGTTCATAAAAAAATAGAATGGGTCCCTCTAATTGGATTTTCGAACAGTTTAAGACTTGGTGCATGCAAATCTGATGTGTATATCAGTTTTTCTAATATGTTGTTAACCAGCCGAGCGATTCCGTATCTTTTGTGGGATCATGATTGGATAACGGACGTTATCTCCTGACAGATTTGTGTGTCATATTTACTGTCACATATTTTAGTTTAGATCGATTTAACCATTGGAACGCTTTTTGCTGAATTTCGGTACCACTTACAAAACATAAGTTTGCTTAGTTGTTTAATTTCAGCAAATTCGCTCAAGATGCATTATTCCTGCAAGTACGCATGATTATTTATTCATTTAATGTATGTTATACTTAGAAAAAGCAAATAACGGACACAAAAATCACACAAATCTGACAAGAGATTACGTCCGCTATCTAATAACGATCTCACAAAAAATACGGAAAGGCTCGGCTGGTTAAAAAACGTAGTTTCGAGAAAACCGCGTTCGAAGTTTTAAAGGATAATTCAACTTACAAACTGTTTAAAACGGTTTCATATAAAATGCTGTATCTCCGTCAATTTTACGAATTTCCTTAAAACATCTAGTGTTTAACATTTAGTGTTTTAATTATTAACAAATGCGTCTTTCAGAAAATGAAATAAAAAAAATACTTTATCTACAGTGTCCTGGGATCTTAAAGCCTTGATCAATTTGAATCGAGGGAACATGGAGGATGGAGGCGTTCAGAGGCCCCCCAGGACCAGAGGCCCATGTGAACTGAATAAAAAGCTTGTAAAATTACATCAACTTCTTAACTGTCAGAAGCTGATATACTGTCAGAAGCTGCAAGATGATTTGCAACGTTTGAACACGTATTGTAATGCCCATTTGGAAATAAAAATATCTAAGTGGTTCGTCGTGCGCTTCACCAGAAATAAAAACATGTTTATCTACGAATACTCAATTAATCATCAACCATTATCCATCAAATCAGAAATTAAGGACCTAATAGAATATACTTGATAGTAAACTGAATTTCAATAAACATATCGACCCCATAGTCACTAAAGCATTTTCTATGCTTGGTTTCATAACCAGTTCCTGTAAATAATTAAAGATCTTATTACTTTCAAAATTCTTTACTTCTCATACGTTCGTAGTTCGCACCTCAAGTGTGGAACCCAGGCTATGTAAAAACAAAAATAGAATTGAAAGTGTTCAAAATAGATTCTTAAGGTACCTCAACTTCCGCTCTTTTTGATCTCATGTTAGTACTGAAGGCTCTGCAAAGTCCTTCAATATACAGACATTAACTTGCCGAAGAAATATAGCAGATTCGGTAATGTTATTTAAGATTACACGTACATAACTTAATTGATAATCCTGATCTTCTTCAACGCCTATCATTCCATTTTCCAAATCGTAACAGCAGGCAGTCGCTTACTTTTAATCTCCCTCTTTGCAAGACCAACGTCAAACAGAACTCATTTATCTACTGATCCACACACTCATTTAACTTAAATTATTACCACATTGACATTTTTAACTCGACTTCACGTGACATAAAACGAAAACTTACTAAACAACATGACTCAAACTAAAAAGTTCAATGTCCCGTTCTTTGCCTCTTAATACTAATTCTATGTTTCTCCTCCCCCCCCCCCCTTTCATATATTGTAACAATTTTTTTTTTTTTTAATTTTTTTTTTTAATGCAGCTATAACTTTGTGGTAAGCCATTATAGATAAATTAATCAAACTAACATGGTTTAATATAAAAAATAAATTAATTAAGAAAACACCCTTACAATGTCACACTTTATCATTCATTCACTATCATCAGTGAAAAGTTCATAATTGGCATAATTAACTATCTTACTATTGTGTTATTATGTAATCTCAGTTTTGCTGTCAACTTTCCCTAAAATAAAATAAAAATTTAAAAAATAAATAAAAATTAAACTAGGGGGGAAGGGGGGGTGGCTCATTCAGCTTTGAGGCCTCGGGCGTCTGACAGGCTTAGTCCGCCATTGGAAATAAGTTAAGTTTAAAAAAAAAAATGATAAAAGAAATTAAATGGTATTATGTATAAATCTTATCACATATTTTTATAACTACAAAATTAAATTTAGTATTTTCTTTGCAACGAGCAAATCAATTACCTCGTCGGTGTCAATGATTCGACCACCATAACACGGGCATCAGCCCTAGCATGGTGGTCGAAAAATCCATAAATAATGAAAGCATAATATTTATGCCATGAATAAAGTAAAATTTAAAAAATCTTAATTCTGCATTGACTTTCCTGGCCTGTGAAATTTCTTAAATAAGTTTTGAGGCGTTTCTTTTTTTTATGAATGTTAGAGGAGAGCGCTAACATTTACAGCGCCAAAATCGATGCGAAAATGTTTAATAAAACACGGCTCGTTTAAAATAGAGAAAAAATCTCTTGGGGAGCATCTTAAGTATCATTTAAAGAAACATTGTGAAATTTTTCACAAATATAATTTATAAGATAATAGAAACAGACTTGTTTTTAATAATTTTTGGAGCATACCTTACAATTTTTTTCTATTGAGGGAATTTCATATAATTTGCGCATCGGCTTGGGAAGCATCTAGACATTATCTTAAAAAATAACATATATTTTTTTAAGAACTTAAAAACTTCAAATGTTTAAGGGAGATATGTAAGAAATCGATAGAAATTCGAGTTGCGGCCCCTTAGGGAGCATCCATTAATTACGTGAGCATAAAAGGGGGAGAAGGGGGGGGCAGCAAATCTCACGTTACTTGAAAAAAATATACGAATTGGCCCAAATTTATCTCACCGAGGGGGACGGGGGGGGGGTCTAGATTGGAAGAAAAACTTTTCACGTAATTAATGGATGCCCCCCTTAAGAATTTCGAATAGGCTGAACCTTGCAAGAATGACATAGAGCCAAATTTAACGAATGTGAGCTGCAATTAACGTATAAGGCTTCTGGATGTGACTTACAAATTACTGCCTGCACACCTTTAAAACTTCCTTTCATCGAAGAAGCGCCATCATATCCTTGTCCGATTAAATATTCGCAAACTATACCCAAAAATTTTAATTCAGATAAAATTGCATTAGCGAAATACTTTCCTGTTATATTCTCAACTTTTAAAAAAGGTAAAAAGTTAACAAATCTTCAAAAAATCTTCGGCGCACCGGTCAATTTCGGGGGGGGATCAAACCCCCTCGATCCCCCCCTGGCTACGGCCTTGTTGCCAATGACTGCATTTTCTCGATACTATTTCATCACGAGTATAATTTGGAGATGCTGTGTGAAGGGTCTTTTTAGGAAAGGAATCAGAGGAAGTTCTGGAAAGGAAAAATGTATGAGGGGTGGGTAGAAATCTGGTTGTCAATGTTTTCACGAGTTACCGAAGTAGGAATCCATTCCTCCCACTGTTGTGCAAAGCGATGGATCGAGAGAGTTCGGTTGGAGAGATGTAGGTTAGGTTTCCCTCAACCAATCTCTCCCGACCCAGCCTGCCATGCAGGAGGTGGGTCAAAGTATTCGCTGCCAAAACCTAGATAAATGAAATTGAGACATCTAAAAAAGATCTAAAAACAAAAACTAACACAACAAAACATAAATGAAAAGGGTAAGTTTGTACCACCGCGACCGTAAGGAACGTGGTACAACACAATAAGTTATTAGTTCGTTCAGACTGTCTACACAATGCGCGTAAACCACTTCCAACTAGCAAATTAATAATTAAGCATTCAAAAGGACCAAATGAAGTGTGTGGAATCAATTGTGACTGTAATAGGGTATTCGAGGCTTTCCATGAATGTTCAAGTATTTATTCTTACTTTCACTTGATATGCGGCCCTTCTGTATGAAACTGTAATATACAGAGTATATGTATGGAATGAATATACAGGTGTATCAACAAATACCCGAAAGATCTAAACTAACAATTTCTGAGGATTTAGAGTAAAAATTTAGATGTCATTTTGCTGTCTGAAGCACTGACCAAGATGTCTGATGACATATTTTTCAATCAAAAACTAAATACATATCATCGAAGAAGAAGATTAACTAATTTCGCCATTGAAACCGTCTGTCAAACCATCATATTTGTCAATTTCATATTTCAAATGATAGAATTAACAACATTATGTTCAACTAATTCTATTTTCCATATTATAGGCAACTATCCTTTTTATTGGAAACAATCATTCTAAGAATTGGTTTGTAACCTGGATAGCGTCTCGGATAAACAAATCCGAATTTATTCATGTGGAACTATTGACTTTTTATAAAAGTCTAAGTGAATATAAAATTTTTTACTACAAATACACTCTTTTTACAACTTTTGAAGGTTATTCTTATCAATGTAATATATGTCAGTCGCGACATATATTAAAAAAATACACATATTGTAAACATATATTGTAAAAATATATTGTAAAAATATATTGTAAAAATATATTTTTCCATCACACATCGCCATTGGTTACAACCTAGCGCATCACGTGATACGCACTCCGTCTAGTTCCAGCAGCACCACAAAGACGAGACAAACCGCGTATCATGTTGTTGTTTCTTTTGTGTTTTTTGTTGTTGTTTATTTTGTTATTTGTTGTTTATTGTTTCTTTACCTGTTATTATTGTTTAAATTTAAATTTTTAACCTCAAAATCTGAACAATTCATCAAATATTTAAAGTTAATGCTGTGCGAAACGTAGGCTAAAAAGGAGGTAGCCCAACGCGGCATAATACCCCAAAAGTAAATCACGACATAAAGAAGATTTAGTTTGAATTGTTACAAAGATCAGATCAGAGTAGTGATTCTAGTAGTGCGAATTTGCAGTTTTTTGCAGTGAATTTGAAACTCAAACCTGAAAAAGATGCAAACATATATACATCTATAGGAGATACCAGCCTGCGAGAGAATGATATAGTATAATCGGTCTCCTCTTTGTGCGGTGCTCGATAGCCTCACCACTGTTGTCTACTTTAGTTTTCTGAAGGTTTCATTTCTATCGTTTGTGAATTGGACACTCTGATATATTTTTTTTTATTTATAAAATTTTACCGGAGAGCAAGTAAAATGACATTTATATTATTTTTATACTCCATATTAATTAATCTATTTTTTACTTTAAATGTGCTCAAGGATCGCTGGTTAAAGTCGATCGGACGTGCAGGTACATCCTGTATAATGCATGTTGTCCATAACTGGCCAAAAAGTTTCGCAACCGAAATAATCCCAACATCGGAAAGAATCATCCGACAAGACGAGAAGAGATGTGAAACAGATGCAACCTTAATACTTGACTTGTAGTGTTGCAAAACATCCCGAGATGGTGTGATCTTTACCCATATTATATTGAAATACATGTAGATGTGTTTCTTTGATGCATTATGGAAAAAAAGTGAAGGGAAATAAGTCTTGCATGTATTTGTAACTCGCTTAAAAATCGTGTGAATAGATTATTTTTATCTAATTTTATTTATAAACAGAAACAAACAGTACATTAGATACATAATGTAAAATCATACAATGTCCAGTGTGTTAACTGTAATGTCCTCCACGTGCAAGTTCGTATTTTTTTTTTTTTTTACATGAATACCTCACAAGAGTCCCAACTGCTCCCGTCTGAAGCCAGTGAGACTATGGCATCCCCAATTGGGGTATGTTGTGAGGCTGAGGGTAGTGGGGAGGGGAAGGAGATAGGGAAGAGGAAGGTGGGGAAGTACCTGGCTATTCAGATCTGGTCACCAAACACGGCTAATGCTGTTTCAAGCAACGTTTCAATTCTGAATGGTGGTCTTACACCAGGGCGATAAAGAGAATATCTTCCACTCTGGAACGTGCCTTTATTTATACATTTAAAATAAATAACACAAGTGAAATAACACAAATTAATCAAATAAAATTTATTTGCCACGCCGGGATTCGATCCCGCGACCTTCGGTGCGCGAGTCAAGAGTCTTACCGCTGCGCCACGCCGGCCGTCTTCATCTTCTTCAAGCATAAACTTTCTAATTAAAGTGTGTTTATCGGAAGTGACCTTCCAGGTTAGTATGTTTCTGTATCCATTTGTAAATAGTAGAATTAGATAGAACCTAAGAATTCTCAATAAATTGAACTGCACCCTTGAGGTGGTTTTTCACCAAAACGGCACTCTATAAATTATTCGATTATTATTATAATTATTAATGGTGAAAAAATTTACAATTAATAAGTATATTTCATGGTGGGTACCTATTATGTGTTGCATTGTAGTGTATTATTTATGGTATGCATATTAAGTAATTACGTAATTAGCGGGTGATGTGTGTAGTGGGAACTGGGAGGGTGAGGGTGTGTGTGTGTGTGTGTGTGAGTGTGAGGGTGAGTATATATGTATGCGCATTTAACAATGTATATTATTAATTAAATAATTAAAACACTTTGTTTTTACCACAATAATCTTTATTTAAAAAGTCGACATGTTTCGAGAACGATGCTCTCTTCATCAGGACATTAGGTATGTGTACTAAAAACTAAATTATCAAGCATAGAACGACAGGCGTGGGTGGAAATGGAATTAGTTGGAGGGGGGGGGGAGAGGGGTGGAAAGAGGAGGAGCTAGAAGATAGACAGAGGGGAGTGGGTTGCTAAGAAGATCATAGATAAAATTACAATGGAAATATGTTTAAGATAGGGTTATATAAGCGCCCTTGAGGTGATTTTTACAAAAACGGCGCTCTACAAATTGTCCAATTATTATTATTATTATTATTCACAAAATTAATTTGGTTATTAATAATATTTAAATTTCTATTGACATTTTATTATTAATAACTAAATTAATTTTGTGAATAACCCTATCTTAAACATATTTTCATTGTTATTTTGTCTATGATCTTCTAAGCAACCCACTCCACTCTGTCTATCTTCTAAGCTCCTCCTCTTTCCATCCCTCTTCCCCCCCTCCAACTAATTCCATTTCCACCCACGCCTGTCGTTCTATGCTTGATAATTTAGTTTTTAGTTCATATAATGTCCTGATGAAGAGAACATCGTTCTCGAAACATGTCGACTTTTTAAATAAAGATTATTGTGGTAAAAACAAAGTGTTTGAATTATTTAATTAATAAAATGGTGCCGCAAAGTGAATTTGCAAAATTTGAAGAATTTATATTATTGACATGATGCTCTTTTTAAATTTGGGCAGTGTATCGGAATTATTCTACGAATGATAGAAAAAAAATACCATTAGGATGGTAGAAAACTATTAATTAACCCCCATAAATCGGGTGTATTTTGTCAGAAGGTCTAAATATTTCGGCTTTGCGATTTTCTTTTACATTAACTCCACACAGGAGACCCTGAGGAAAAAAACCCTCAGGGCCTATGTCATCTTTGAGGATGGAATGGACAACCGGAGGAGTATAACAATTATGAAACTGTTTAATAGATTTATCAGACCAGTGCATATAGTCCTTTGTCTTTTCATATTATTTGATTTGAAAGGAAGCCAGGATTGACAAGGCCACAAATCTAGAACAATTGCGCTTCTACAACTTTTTTGAAGTCTGGACCTCCAAACGACTTGTTCAATAACTTTTTCTTATGTCGTTGCTTCATTGAAGATGTAGCTGTTTAATAATGAAATACTGAGATGGTTAAATAAAATATTTGGGTATAAAAATTATTATAAAGCACGAAATAAAGATGACAACCAAAATACGGAATAAAAAATAAAATTTTGTTAAATATTTATTTGATGGATTGACAAAGACTCTAATTGTAATAAATACTCGAAGATGATTTCTAGAGTTAAATTTTTATTGTCACATTGTTAAATCATTCTAATGTAGATGAGTTAAGCTAATATGGGCGCCAGTTCGTTTAAACAAAACGAACAAGTAATTTAATATAATGAAGTTAACAGTAAAGCATAATTAAGTATCTATTTATTTAAAATTAAGGGTTTACAATAGGCCGCTTGCATCACATTTTTAATTTTTTTTTCCGGTTTAGGTAAATATTCTAAGGCATTCTGTATTTTTTTTAATCGTATTTTTGAAACCCTGGCGAATTTTGAAAATTTCAATTTGAATAATCAGACCATTTTTTATAAATTGGAAAGACGGGACATAATTTTATGGGTGCGAGAAACGATAATTACATAGCCGAAAATCATTTAAAAAAAAGAACTTTTTCCACACGAATAGCAATAAATTGTACGGGGTTCTCTTCGTAACATCTGTAAAAACACCGCTATCTTTATCAAAAAATCAAACCAAAGGATAAGTTCGCATAGAACAAACAAAAAATCTAGTGAACGTTAAACGAAAATTAAAAAATTAGCCGGAAATGAAAATGTTGCCATATAAAAAAAAAATTAATCGGTGTGGAATTTTACAAAATTAAGGGAACATAATTGGAGACGAGAAATTTTCATGTAGTGACGTAACGAGCTCAAATAATGGATTTATTCATTTAAAAATAAAAAACTATACATTTCTAAAAATTTTTACTAACATTTTCGTAATCTTAGTAAATAAATCTATCCACACGATTTTTTCCAGGTCGTTATGAAATCTATGCAAGTGGCCTATTTCGATGTCTCCGACATTGTTTGGTCCACCTTGGAAGTCGTGAGTATACGTCTTCCCCTGGAGCGTGCCTGATCCCAAGAGCCGCGTGAATCCGCACTTTCTTCTGCCAAAATGTGTCTTGGGATATCAGATCATTATCTTGTTGCGAAACCAGAAAATCGGATAGGATGATACACGTGGCGAATTCAACTATTACAAGGATCGTGGATTCCAACTTCAATAGACCACTTGCATGGATTTCATAATGATTTTTCTACTGAGATTCCGAATATGTTACTTAATTTTTTTTAGAAATCAATAGTTATATTTTTTTTAAATAAATAAATCCGTTTTTTGGGCTCGTGACGTCACTACATGAACATGTCCCGTCTCCAAAATGTTCAATTAATTTTGTAAAATTCCACACTAATTTTTTTTTTATTTGCAACACTTTGATTTCCGCTGAATTTTTCAATTTGTTCACTAGATTTATTGTTTGTTACCTTGCGAACTTATGTTTGTTTTGATGTTTTGACAGATAGTAATAAAGATGGTGGTGTATACAGTGAACCTCGTATAGATGCTTAGGAGAATAACGGTAAGAGTGCTGATTTTAATAAAATAAAATTATAATAGTAATTTACAAGTACAAGTTTATTACATTGGATTTAGTCATATATAGACGTTGAACATTATAATGATTAATGATCAATAAGATGGATCAAGGATACAAATACTTATGGGATGTAACATTTTTGGTATGCCTCGTTATTCTCCTGTGCCATTCATGTGGAATGCGTCGTTTTTTTAATGTTTTTTGGCTATGTAATTTTTCCGGTTTATAAAAAATGATCCTACTTTTCGGATTGAAATTTTTCAAAAATAGGATTAAAAGAAAAAAACGGAATGTCTTAGTATATTTGCCTAAACCGGAATTTTTATTTTTTAAATGTGATGCAAGTGGCCTATTGTTCAGATGAATCAGGCTCCTATAATTATCGATGGTTTGAAAGCAGCTTGACAAAATAATCGATTCAACTTAGTTGTCGATATGTACAAGATCTCCTTGCAATTACGAAGAGAATAGATTTAAAAAAATCTTGAAACGGAAAACCAATATTGAATTTAGATATTCCATTGCTTCTGTTGGATCATGAAATCACTGAATATAAAACAACTTTTCACTCAGTAGAACAAAATGCGGAATACAACTTAGCACCTTCTCGTGAACACGGACTGCGAGGAATGATAGCGTTGCTGGTTTTTTCGCCCCAATCTTAAAAAAATCAAACATTGCACCCAGAAGGGTAATTGTGTCAGCGCAACGCGTGTTAAATCAGTCGTATACGACACATTTTGACAGTTTTCTTAAGGTTAAACGTCACGCGCGTTATAATCTACGCATTCATAGATGGCACCAATCAAATTATTTTCGGTTTTTAATGCTTTTTGCACGTTACGCTTTAAAATATTAAGGTTAATTAATTGTTCGCGCACGTACACATTTAATTAGAATATAAATAAATAGTTTTATCCATAAATAAATCCAAATCTTTCAAGAAAGGCTGAAAAATACATTATTGGATTGAGTCATCGATACACAATTGAATTTTTCAGCCTTTCTTGAAAGATTTGGGTTTATTTATGGACAAAACTATATATTTATATTCTAATTGAATATGTACGTGCGCGAACAATTAATTTATCTTAATATTTTAAAGCGTAACGTGCAAAAAGCAATAAAAACCGAAAATAATTTGATTGGCGCCATCTGTGAATGCGTAGATTATAACGTGCGTGACGTTTAACCTTAAGGTTAAACGCCACGTACGTTATAATCTACGCATTCACAGATGGCGCCAATCAAATTATTTGAGATTTTTAATGCTTTTTGCACGTTACGCTTTAAAATATTAAGGTTAATTAATTGTTCGCGCCCATACATATTTAATTAGAATATAAATAAATAGTTTTGTCCATTAACAAACCCAAATCTTTCAAGAAAGGTTGAAAAATTCAATTTTGTTTTGGTGACTCAATCCAATATTGTATTTTTCAGCCTTTATTGAAAAATTTGGGTTTGTTTATAGACAAAATTATTTATTTACATTCTAATTAAATATGTACGGGTGTGAACAATTAATTTGCTCCATTATTTTAAAGCGTAACATGCAAAAGGCATTAACCTAAAATAATTTGATTGGCGCCATCTGTGAATGCGTAGATTATAACATACGTAACGTTTAACCCTAAATGCCGTATCTCACTAACAAGCTAACAATGCTGCGCTAGCAGTTAAGACATCAACTCTTAAAAGAACCCTAATGCCAGAGATGACAACGGGTTTTTAGCGTATTCCTCGTTAAAAGACGCCAGTCGCTGGAAAATTTGTATTTGAAAAGTCATCCCGTACAAACATCAAAATAATACGACAGACGGATAGTTATTTACAAACGCCTATTAGGATGCTATTTAATAGTTTTAATAAATAATTACTAGTAATTCGTGTATTTAAGTATTAAATTAATTCATTCAACACACCACTGGCATGGACAAGCCATTGAAAGTCATAACAATTTGATAGTCGATAGCATAATGGACGCCTTTCGATATCCGACGGATTTTGCCGTTTTGTCTTGTCTCGTAACGCAAAATATAACATAGAAGATACAGAAACACCCTTTCAGGTGTGGTCTAAATTGGACTTTAACCCGTTAAAATACAGGACATCGTTTTTGTCCCAGCTCTCATAGAAATCGCTGTCTCCCATACTATCATAATGAAAAATATGATCTAAATCTAAACGGTATTGGAAAGAGAAAATACAACACTATATAATTAAAATCTAAAAATTAACCAGATAGTTATTAAAGTATGTACAATTTTATAAAACCAATGTTTCCGACCGTAGTAAAAAAAAAGAAATTTTGAAAAATTTATTTTCACATGAAACGACAAAAAGTGAGGTGGCAATAACGTTTATAAATTATTAGTCTAAAATTTTTATACTTAAAAAATTACATGGTTGTAATAATATATTTTTAATGCGTATTTCACTATCTTTCAAAATAGTTTTTTGTTTATAGATATGTTAACAAATATAACATTAATTTGGATTTTATTGTAAAGCGTAAATATTTTCACCTGCTGACAAAATACGCCCGATTTTCAAAGGGTTAAAAGCTGTTTACCAAACTTCCCGTGCAGGCTTCCATTCCATAGCTTCTTACTTATACAGTTAAAACATATATTATAACCGATCACAACATACAGTTGTAGAACCACAGATCCAGAACAATACTACGTATTTGTTTTAACTAAGATATGGCAGAACGAATTTATGGTCAATTCTCTAAATGAGTCCATTGTTGCAGTATCCGGCGTATACCTCCAATGCGCCAATTTCGATGATATTCTTGACGGCCTCCATGGTCGAGCGGTTAAGATCCAGAAGTCGGTCAAGTAATTTTTATTTGACACGTTTCAGACAGTCGGTATCGCCCTCGTGAAAGACCACCACTCAGAATCAAAACGTTGCTTGACTCTAGCCGTGGTTGATTATAAGACTGAATAGCCAGGTACTTTCGCCTCCCTCTTCCCTAAATCTTTCCCCTCCCGACTATCTCCAGCCTTACAACATACCCCCCCAATAAGGAACTCCTGTCGCTTTTTTGTTGTTTTCTGTTTTTGTTCATCAATTAAGACCTTCTAACATACATAACAGAATTATACAGGGACGTTTTAACCAGTGTTTTATGATGTAATTTGGAGTAAAAAATGTATCTAAATGAAGTTTTGGGAAATATGGGAATTAATATTTGGGAATCGGCAGTGTGTTTTCACGTGATGTTTTATTCGTTTGTGACGATTTATAACTTCTAAGTATAATCTAATCTAATCTAATCTAATCTAACACTATATAAAGAGGTAAGATTTGTTTGTTTGTTTGTTTGCATTGAATAGGCTCCGAAACTACTGAACCGATTTGAAAAATTCTTTCACTGGTGGGAAGCTACACTATCCCCGGGTGACATAGGTTTTATTATATTTTCAAAAAAAATAAGGATCCTTACTAAAACTTCCATAATGTAACCCAATGTGTAAAAAAATTACCTAAAATATTCTATTCATCGCGAGCGCTGCGAAAACTGTTGATGATAGAATAAAATAATGTACTACGACTTTGCAGAACACATCATTATTTACAAAAAGTGTCGCCACAGCATATGTCTAACTATTATAGTTATGCCACAATAAATGTTCTTTTATTTTAAAAATTTAATTTAAATGACGCCGCTTGAAAAGGCTCTTTCTATCTTGGTTTTAATCCTTATCAAAATAAATTACTTCGTATTCAAGACTGCTTCAATACTTTTATTTAAATTTTTCAATTATTCAATTCAGACATTACTATTCGAAAGATATTACGAGTTTAAAAATGTAAGTATAAATAATTTATAAAGTTAGCTAGGAGGGGGACGCGGGAGGAGAACGGGGACGCACGGGAAGGTGATTTCGGGAGAAAAACATTTTTGATTTCCGACACAATAAGTACGAATATGTATTTATTTGAATATGGAATTGCAACGCGTGCCGGGAACCAGCTAGTAATATATAATTTGAATCAGTATTCATAGATCTATTGTGATTTCTTAGATGACGCCTTATTGTTTCTACTTATTAACCAATATTATTTTTCTTTCAAACAAAAATATGACTAGCGGAGACCCAAACCGCGGGGTAAGTGGGATGATGTATAAAAAATGTAAAAATTTATTTCAGCTTTAATTTTTTAATGACATATTTCGCTTCTTGTCTTATCAAATGGCCAAAAAATCCTAAGCTGTTTTATTTGCTTTAACAATACAAATCTTTACATTTAAAAATGAATGTTTAATTGTTTGTCCCGTATGCTTTCCCATACCATTCATCCGATTGTGATGAAACTTTGGGAAGATTTTGATCTTTGTGCAAGCCCACGAAAGTTTTAATAAATATTAGTGAGCTCTGGCGTTATGAAATTATTTCCAAAACAATGTATCCGATTGCAATGCAACTTTGGTGATTTAGGGATTGGGTAGGGAGGCTAGGGAGGGGCAGTAGGAGGGATTGCAAAGGAGACATAATATCGGAAGTGGATAGCAGGGCGTAAATTTGGAAAACCCATGTTTTCACACGGACAGCTATATGTGGCCTGCTCACGTGTCGGAAAACCTTATTTTTTATTCGTTTTTTGCAGACTAAAAAACTAAAAACGTTGTGTGTCCAAAATCACTTTAATAAAAGTAATAAAACACTAACACATTCGTTATTTGATTGGCATTGGAACACATGCCAGGCACTCGCTAGTATAAAATAAAAAGAGTTCATTATATACCACTTTGCATAAAAACAGTGTCAAAAGTTTGTCATACAAGATGGCTGCCAGCCAATTTCCCCTCATCCTGGATTTGGCTTCAGTGCCATTCATACAAAATCGAACTTAGGCTCTGTCCAGGGCTTTTTAGTTTCATTTTACAAGTTAACCTCTCTACAAACAAACTTGTCGTATCGGTATTTTTTATTAAAATTTATGCTAATGCTCCTAGTATTTTCACCTTAAGAGACAGTGGACACGCGGTTCCTAGAAATGCGATCTACACTGATAATATAAAATCGTTTTTGCCAGTACTTTACATTATATCCGTTGATTGGTTTTGAAATTAGAATATGCATATTTCCTACCAGGGTGTCATTTATCCAGTTTTTACCTCTCTTTGACCATCACTTTGCTGGAAAAGTATTTGAAATTTGTAACAATCGCAAGAAAAATAGTTAAAATACGATTGAATTTGTTTTGAAAACTGAATAAGATTTGGAACAACCTTGGAAGTTGCAAGTTGTTGGTGTTGTTTTCGTGTACATAATCACGTTTTTAAGTCAAATAAAGGAATTTCACATCTCGAAACTACATAATATCGGATAAGTTTTTAGATTTTCACGGCCAAAAGCATTTTCGTTGTTAGTTTTTGGGGTGTTATGCCGTGTTGCGCTACCTCCTACTATAGCCGACGTTTCGGACAGCGTTGCAGTGTCCATCATCAGGGCAGATCCGGTAGATAAATACATAATATCGTTTTGTTGTGGCGATAATTACCTCGAGGTATCGCGGTTGTACCTACTACTAAGTATATTACTATAATGGGTTATGTCGTTTGCTCCTTCGCATAGATACCAGTGGCGTAGCGTGCCTTGGAGGGGCCCCGTATCAAAATTAGTTGGGGGGCCTTATTATTGCTCGGTACAATACGTAATCAGGTATTTTCATGTATTGAATGTTGCTATTGTTCTTTCAAAAAACAAAATTCACCCTTCGCTACTAGTAGATAAATAGGTAGTACTACAATCCAAATCACTCACAAAAGCTGATTGCTGAAAAAATGAAGACATTTTGGGCATTTTTTTATAACCTCCTCCCTTTTCTGTTAACTTTTACGTTTCATAACCTGGATAATCTCTTTTCCTTTCACTCATTCTTTTCACAAATCACAGAAGAACAAGATTGTGTTGTATTACAATGTAACAAATAACGTTTGAACCGGAATGAAATAAAACACGTAAATATTGATCTCCATGGTTTGTCATTGAACATCGGTTTAAGCCTTAAACCGATGTGCAAACCCCGTTTAAGTCATTCCTTAAACTTTAAGGAATGACTTAAACGGGGGAATCCAGCAAAAACCAATGTAGGATGTTGCCAACTTTTGGGCGCACGCTTAACACGGAAAAAAATGGCTTTTTTTACTTTTTTCATTTCTGAAGTGAAAACTCTGTAGGCATGAATGACAGTTTTTTTATTATGTTTTTTTTCCCGGGAAGCACGAGATTAATTTTTACTAATTTTTGCTTACACACGTTAGGGGCCCCTGTAGCCCAGTGGCCCCGTATCGTTGATACGGCTGATACGGCGGTAGCTACGCCCCTGATAGATACGTAAGTGATTGGTTATCCCTTTTTCATACATACCTTGGTTTTCCTATACATATAAGCGTTTTAATTATTACTGTGACGATCCACAATTATGGTACCGTGACGGCATAGAAAAAATACAAGAAATATACGTTCCTTATTACAATAAAGCTGCAGATATTTCAAAAGATGAGATACACAATGTACTAAGGTTTGTTTCCCTCAAAGGAAAACATAACCATTTTCTTGCATCTCTCTCACACACCGCAGCGTGACGTCTTCGTAGACTCTACCAGACTACTAGCCATGATAATAATTTTGAAAGTATGGAATATTGTTACAAGGATAATATTGAAGTGTAAGTGAATTCCAAAAACTCCAAAACGTCTAATGTCAATGCGCTGATGGTTTTGCTTTTATTCTTAAACATATAATGCTGCAGTTCTTTCTTACACACTAAATAACATAGTTGAAAATGAGACAAACGGTGAATGTATATTTGCACCCATCCAAAAGGAAATATAGAATCATTATCATACATCTCCCTCACACGCATAAAGAAATACTACTTTGTTTCGTCCCATTTTTAATATTTACAGCATTTATTTTATTTATTTATTGAAAAAAATAAGAAATACACGAAAACATAAGCTGCACATCTCACTAGGGCATTCCTGTATCGAGATATGCAGTTATACAATAATGTAATTTAAAAAAAGAAACATACATATACCTAAACTTAAAAGAAATATAATAATAAACCTACAAAAGAAGCACTGAGTACAGTTATTCAAACATTACTAATTAATAATTATTACAGCTGGGTAGTATGCTCATTGTTGGCAAAAATAACATTATACTGTAAACTAAATATTAAAATATGTTAATACAAGGTACCTGTTGTGGCTTACCAGATGCAATAATAGGGTGATCATACCACAAGTGCATTTCAAGTTGTAATTCGTAAGCAGTTTTGGATGCAACACCCGTTCATTTCTATGCCACAGAAGTGCGAATGAATCTGCTAAAGGAAAAATGTGATAGGTACTTAAAATAATAATAATAATATATAATAATAATATTTTCCCATTATGTTTCTGGTGGATTGACGTATTGTTCTTGTATTGTTTTATTCTTATATAGTGCAATTACATTGCGTTAATTTACTAGATATTCATTTGTGGAAAAGTGTGTGGAAGGGTTTAGTCTTTCATTTGGGAAAGATTCAACCCGGACATGAAATCTGGAGCACCGTAAATAATAATTGGACAATTTGTAGAGCGCCGTTTTTGTGAAAAATCACCTCAAGGGCGCTTTACAATTCACTATGAATTCCTAGGTTCTATTTAATTTTATTATTTACAGAAAGATACAAAAACATACTTACCTGCAGGTCACTTCCGAAAAACACACTTTATTAGAAAGTTTATGCTTGGGAAAGGTACGACTTTGCACGTGGAGGGCAATATATTCAAAAAACTGGACATTGCATGACTTTACTTTTGCTGCCCTCATCCCTGTTGGTTTTACATTTATGTTTATACGAAGATTAATGCCAACGTTGAGTTAATATTTATTTGAAAGACTGGAGAATTGTAAGAATTTGAATAATTTTTACAAAATTAGTTATTTACTATTATTTAATGGTAACGTAATGAAAATTTGAGCTAAGCTAACGGGCACACCAACACGCTCACAAGACAATTATATCGGTTTATCTCCTCAGTGTTGTCGTCAAATCGCTAAAACCGGATTCGTAATAAAGAAATAACGAAAACCACGATTGTCCCGACGAGTGTACCAACCAATAAGTAGGTACCTATTATGTCACGAAGGACTTTTTGACAAAATGTCTGCGTAGAACTTCGTACAAGTATCATGTTGCCAATTCAACTCGTACAATGGCAGGCGTTTAGTGGTTATGTTTCAAAAAACCCATATTTAACCTTGCCTTAGAAATAAGTTAAAATAAGATTGTATTCAAAAGATTCAAGGTTACGTTGATATAAGGATTTAAAAAAAATTACATTAGCTTCACACAGGTCGCTCTGAGTAAAATATGTAATTTCCCTCAAGGCCTACGTCATCTTTGAGAATGCTGTGTGGAGGTTTTTTCAACGTGTACGGTGACCATTGTTGATATTTTGAAGTTAAATAATACAATACTAAATATGTATCAAACTATTATATGTATCTCTAGTTAGAAGCCAAATTGAGTATAACTCGGTAGTTTGGTCTCCATCTTACAAAATTCACGTTAATATCTAATATTGAGCGAATACAAAAAAAAATTCTGCGTTTTATAAATTTTAAATTAAATATCCCACTAAAAGACTTAAAATATAATCTATTACTAAATATTCTAAAAATACACACACTAGAAGACAGATGTAAAATAAACGACTTGACATTTTTATTCAAAATACTTAACTCTAAATTCGACTGTTGTGAACTCCTACAACTCATAATCTTACGAATACCGACTGTAACCACACGACAAAATACACTATTCTACTGCAGCGGAAAATAATATAAGCGGAACTACATTGCCCACTCTCCGATACAAAGATTTCACACTATGGGAAATCAGTACTTAAGTGATGTTGACCTATTCAACATCAACTTGGCGAATTTGGTGGATCTTGTAAAAAACTTATTCCAAAACTATTCCTAAACATATATGTATTTTTGTAAACTTATTAAATCGCTGTATTTTTGTATTTTTGTGACTTGTGTGCATTTTTATCTAATTTTATTCTTATCATTTCTCTATCTGTTTAAAAATCATCTGTCATAAACAAATTGTACTACTGTAAAAGCCCTCTGGGCGTTGAATAAATAAATAAATACGATATTAGTTTAAAAAGGACAAAGATGAAATGAGAGAAACAATACAAAGCTACATAAAAAATGACAGAGTTAAAAAATTTTTGCAATCCTCGGCTAAGGCAAATAATTTAACAATAATAAATAAATGATACCAATAGTCTCGTAATCACTACCAGTCTTACTCATAATCACAAAATAAGATACAACCACGAGAGCAAGACCGGGGGGTAGGTGAAATTGTTACTCAACATGGTGGGTCAATCGCGCGCATCCGTGTTTTCTTACCCCGTCGCTGTACGGGAGATGTAGTAGCTGTCAGAATTTAAACCACCCGGTCACCAGGGTTAACTCAGTACCACGGCGTTGTAACTTTTGAAATGGCAAACTTTTATGAGAATCTTGACGTTTTGAATGGAGCATTGGCAAATATTATGACCGTATTCGGGCACAAAAAAAGGTTTGATATCCAAGTTCTCTGTGCCATACGATAATGGGGTAGAAACGAGTGTTTATAATTGCATTCTTGTGAAACAAATCAGCGAAACCGATAACCAAGCAGGCTTTATTATTATTTTTTATAACACTCATTTCAACGTCACCCCGATTCTTATTACGCCTACTAATTTTTGTTTCCTCATCCGAATTACTATTTATGATTATCCATTATTAGTTATTTTTGAAATGCAAAACACAAAACAACCTCGTCAAATAATATTTTGACGTATGAATAAACGTGAAGTTGGCAACACGCAACAATGCCAAATTGACCGCGTTTTTCAGCTTTGGAGTTGAGTGTTGCTACCGTAAATAAATCATAACCCATAATCCAGCTGTCAAGCAATATTATGAAGATGGGTAAAGATTTTTACTCTGAGCGGTGTAGTGTACCCCCCTGTGTAGCTACCACGACTCTGTAGAGTCGTGGTAGGGTTTCATTATGAGTAAGGCTGTTTGTGTCTTCGTTTCGGGATTATTTTCCAGTACCCGACAAAAATAAAAATTGAGTATTAGACCCTTTCAACACAGATGTTACTGATATTACTGGCTTGACAATGGCACGGGAAAACCAATTAATAGAAATATATAGTGATTCAGCTTTGAAACTTAATTTCAAAGAATCCTCTTTATCAAGTTTTTGAGTGAATGTAAAGAAAAAAATATAAGGAATTATCAGAAGAAGTACTGAAACATTTGATGCTTTCCTCATCCATATACCTCTGTGAAAAGGCATTCTCTGCCTCTTTATGTACACTTCAAACACATACACAAACAGATTACAAGTGGAATCCGATTTAAGATTACAACTTAGTAGTAATATCAACCCGAATATCACTAATTTAGATTAAAAAAAGCAACACCAACCTTCACATTAATTAATCGTTCATTATTGTGAATGTTGTTTTTGCTATTTAACGTAAATTTATTAACGTTTTTTATAAATATATTTTATTTATAAATATAATATATATATATTTTTTTTGAAGTAAAACTTCTTTACGCACGTTCGACACTTGGGGGTAAAATGATGAATACGTTATGAAACGTTACGAAAAAATATGAAACGTTACGAAAAAATGTGACAAGCTAATCAATATGAAACGTTATCAATGTGAAACGCTAATCAATGATATGAGTTGAGTTGAGTTGAGTTGAATTGAGTTGAGTTGAGTTGAACAATTATTATAAGCAATCATTATTAGCCTGAAACACTCATCAATATTGAAAAAAATCTCCCGAGAAAAGATAAATGCCGCCGATGGGACTTGAACCCGCGTCCTTCTGATATCCGGTCAACTGCTCTACCAACTGAGCTACGTCGGCTTATCTCCTACCCGCCAAATAATTCAATATATACTAGTGTTTCATTCAACAATTACTGCTTATTACATTTTTCACCTGAAAACAACCAACTTTATTTTTTGTGAGAAAGGCATTATAAGTGCTAACTCTCCCACTAGATGGTAGAGCAGTTGACCGGATATCAGAAGGACGCGGGTTCAAGTCCCGTCGGCGGCATTTATCTTTTCTCGGGAGATTTTTTCAATGTTGATGAGTGTTTCAGGCTAATAATTATTTTACTTCTTCAAACTTTGCAAAATAACTTTGTGGCATTATTGATTATTTAATTAATAACAAATCACTTTGTTTAAACCACTTTTTTAATTAACAATATCGAAATGTTTCAATAACAATGTTATCTTCTTCAGGATATGTAAATATCGACATGTTTCAATAACATTGTTAATTAAAAAAGTGGTTTAAACAAAGTGATTTGTTATTAATTAAATAATAATTATTGCTTATAATAATTGTAACCCTTTGTGCTATGCATAAAAATCTTGTCTTGAACATTAGTTTACCAATTAAAAATAATAATTGAGTTGAGTTGAGTTGAGTTGAATTGAGTTGAGTTGAGTTGAGAGCTGAGAGCTGAGAGCTGAGAGCTGAGAGCTGAGAGTTGTGTTGATGGGGATGTTGAGGGGATGGGGATATTTTTATTCCTGTTTTTGTTATATTGTTAATGGACGGCATAAGTAAGTGAAGTTTTACTTCAGTCGTGTGGTCTAAATCACACTCGTTTTTTTTGTATTTGTTGTACTAAAATACTTAAAGGGGGGTCCTTGAAAAGTGTGGTTGTTTTCCTAGGGGTCCGTGACTGAAAAAGGTTAGAAAACGTTGTTCTAGATTATTAATTAGATGACTTAATTAGACGTTCTGGAATCAACAGAATCTCTAATTTGATGATAACAATTTAAAGGAGAATAAAGAACAACTCGCTACTATCGTTGTAAAAAAGCAAATGCGAAAATGTCTCGTTTTCAATAAAACGCTGTACAGTATTGTAATTGGATATTGATTGTGAGGTGATTGGGTAGATAAGTGATCGGTAAGACCTCATGAGCGGTAGTTTAGTACCTTATTATTCTTCCATCTGGTAACTTGAGCCTTTACCTCCATTCAATTAAAACTGTTGTTATAAACAAGATGAAGACAAGATATCTCCAAGAGAATGCGAGCCCTTGAAGCGTGAATATTATTTTTTTGTAAAGCACTTAATTATGTTGTTAAACCTTTCCAATGCTAACAGGGGTACCGAAAATCTTTGAAATTACTATACTTTAATTTTTTTTAAATTTTGTTTACCGTGCAAGAGTCCCAACTGCTCCAGTGAGAGAGACTAAGGCATTCCCGATTGGGGTATGTTGTGAGGCTGAAGATAGTGGGGTGGGGAAGGAGATGCGGAAGAGGAAACTAGGGATGTAACTGGCTATTCAGATCTGGTCATCAAACACGGCTAAAAGCCATTTCAAGCAACGATTCAATTCTGATTGGTGGTCTTGCACCAGGGCGATACTGAGAGTATCTTCCGCTCTGGAACGTGCCGCAAATATACTATATATTATTTAAAATGAATTAATCGTGAAATAACACAAATTAATAAAATAAAATTTACTTGCCACGCCGGGATTCGATCCCGCAAACTTCGGATTACGAGTCAAGAGCCTTGCTTAACGCTTTTAGCTAGGAATTGGCGAGTTTGCTACATAATTAGTTTGTGAATGGTGACATTGAAAATGGTCATTATCTCTAGTGAGTAGAGTCGGTACTCTTAAATTGACTACACTCAGGTGTTCGTGACACAGTCCGAATTTACAATTTCAAAGAATAAAGGTCGTTTATCCTTCGCCGATCCTCGGGAGTGTTTACATACACACACTTAAGGATCGGCGAGATGTTTAAGTTATTTCAGGCGAAATGTATAAGATATTTTTTATACTTCTCTCGCGTTCCCACTCTACCCCCCCTGCCCCTGTCCCGTGAACCACACTACCGAGTTCCCTTCCCCCCTCCCAGGTTCCCCTACCCCCTCCCGGGTTCCCTTCCCCCCTCCCGCGAATCTCCTACCTGAGTCCCCCTACCCCTTCCCGCATTCCATACATTCAGTTCCGGTAAATTCAGTTTTCAAACAGCTCGCGTGCCACATATCGCAATTTTTTTATTCAAATTCAATAATGCCAGAGCTCACCAGTAGTTTTATATAAACCTTGTCCTGAAAATATCGAACACAGAAAAAAAGAATTATCCAATTTGGTGCAGTCGTTCGGAAGTTATGCGCGTACATACATTTCGGCGATTCATTTTTATTTATATACCTACTAGCTTTTGCCCCCGGCTTCGCTCGCATATTCGCCCCCCCCCCCACTCCCCGCCTATTCCCCCCACCCCCCCTCACATAGTTGTTGGCTTAGGTCAAAATGTAGATTAGTACCTATTTCATATTTGTATCTACACGTATGAGAATACTTATATTTGAAATTTCGCTATCAAAGAAATCTCCATAGTAACCTAAACAAATAACAATATGACAGCCCTCGTACTATAACATTTACTTAGCAACACGCTTTGCCAATAAACGTATAATAAATAATTTCATAACGCCACAGCTTATTCATAACGCCAGAGCTTACCAATATATTACTGCCTATGTTACTCTCAAATAATGTAGCTTTCGATTAGTGAAAGAATTTTTATGTTCCATTCAATATTTATTGCGTGAAAGAGTAAGGACCATCCATCCATACAAACTTTCGCATTTATAATATTGTAAGATATAGATAGATTTATCATCAACTATCATAACTTCATTAATTATATTAAACAAGTTTGTAAGTTTGTTAAGTTTTATTGTACAAGTACTACACCCAACAGGGCAAGTGTATTTTAAGATGGTAATAAATGTAGAAACTAAATCAATTAATATCGAAATAATTTAGCTTGCCTTACTACTTACTATATACATAATGTGAATTTGACTGGCCGTTTACCGCGCCATTTAATAATACCGGTGACTTAATGATATACTAAGACCAGTGATAATAATCGTAGTAAATTAAGAAGCATTTAGTTGCACAACCGAAACTTTTCTTTTTTTTGCTTTCGTCAAATCTGCATATCTGGGCCAATCGCAACGAACGAGCTGTTCGCAGATCTGTTCAAAATGTCTTCTATTATAAACTGCAGATTGGGAGTGAAATACACTAATAGTAAGTAGAATGAAGATACACCCATTTAAACCATAGAGCTAAACAATTAGAGGCTCTATTGTCTATTAATATCTCGTCGAAACGTGTTCCACTATTATGATTCGTAATAGTGGAATAACAAATGGGTTCGTAATTTACGAACCCATTTCTTTTTTTGAAGTAAAACTTCTTTACGCACACTCGTCACTAAAAATCAAAAAATAAACAAAAATTTTAACAAAACAACAAACAAATTAAAAAAATGCACTAAAAAGTAAAAAAAATAATTTCTTACGATTGTTATTTTTGGAGTTGGTGTCAGCCAAGGTAACCACATACATAGGTAGTTATAGGTGAGATGTGGAGATCTTGGCTGACACCGACTCCAAAAATAACAACTGTACTACAACAACGAAATTATTTTTTTACTTTTTATTGCATTTTTTTAAGTCGTTTTTTGTTGTGTTAAAATTTTTGTTTATTTTTTAATTGTTTACCTATTCAAACCTGAAAGAATCTTTCATCTGCTTTTAAAAGCAATATTTCGTTTTAGGGTTTTAATGATACAATATTTTTTTTTGGACCGAGAGATTAGACCTACCGGTTGCGGTATTATTATTAATTTTGAAAAGTAGGCGCCCATATCGTGGGCGCATAGTTCGTTCTAGTGTAAACTTAAATAAACTTCCGGATTCCACTACATATTACTAGAAGTCAGGATTTATTTCAGAGGAGAAATTCTGGAACTAACTATCATATGTATTCCTCTTTGCCAAGAATACTAATAAAGGGAAATAATTATACCAAGTCAGTGGACATCTTCAATTTATCGTTAAGAAAATAAAAAATTCTGTTACTGAAGCAGTTCAGTTATGTATAAAGAAATATATGGTATTAGCATTTTTTAAATTTCATAAATATGTAAAAGCCCCGAAAAAGGGCGCAAATAAATAAAAGCTGTCTACCCATTTTGTGGGCGCCTGGCGCTGTGGTTGGGAATAACCTGACAATATTTGAAAACCTCTACTACCACCAAATTAAGCGGAAAATATCGCTTGAGGACTTATCGGAACTTAACTGGACGGGAACCAGACGCAATGCCAATTCAGCCACTGACCAGTCCCTCATAAATCATTGTGTGCATGTTCATATTGTTCATGTTAAGTAATACCTCCTGTATAAAGCAAATGTAAAAAAAATAATTAAATATTAGAATAGATTAGATTAGATATGATTATCATTTACACTGCCAAAAGTATATATTCATTTTTGTTGAATAATCTGTGTTTTTGAATCCTCTTCCTTAAGTCAAGGTTTAAAATAACCTTGCGGTGTGCATCATCAGGGCAGATGTGAAAAACTTATTGACAAGATGTTAAACAAACACAGTGGTAGGTACAAGGACGTAGCTAGGATTTTGTTGAGGGGGCAGACGGGAGGGGGGGGGGGGGGTAGGGTGAGTGTGACAAGGGGTATGGGGGGTCACCAGCTCTGTGACGTAACGTTAAATTGAACTACTCTTTTGACTATTTTTAGATGTAAAATTGCAAAATATTTGATACAAGTCACACTAGGGGGGGAGAAGGGGGTCTCACAAATGTGAAATTTGTGTGACGTAATTTATGGATGGCCTTTTAGCTCATGTGGGAATTTTGTAAATGAGGAACTAACAAAAATTTTAGCTGACTAACTTGAGTATAAGTCCCAATTCTATGTCTGAGGCCCTCAGGGCCCTAACCGTATTTTAAAATATAAGAAAAGAAGCAATAATAAAATAATTAAACATACATTTTTTTCTTCGAGAATACATATTTCTAAGGAAAAGGTTCGAGGGCCTCTATGGATTAAGTCATACATTATAAATACCTAAACTGCTTGAAAACATTTGGAACCATATATGGTTGAAGCACGTAAAAATAATACATAAAAAGGGAAAAGTAAAACACAATTTTTTTAGTTAGATACGTTAGTTATGCGGGTACAAAAAAAGTTTTTCTAATATTTATCCCAACTTACCACGATGCACAAAAAAATTATAAACTAAAAAGGCAATAATAAAAATTAAATTGATTCTCACAAACAATAGGCTACCGATGTAATAATACTTTACGGTTTGTGAGCATCCCTGAATCTTCTAGGGGGGGGGGGGGGGGGGCAGCTGCCCCCCCTGCCCGTACTTCGCTACGCCCTTGGGTAGGTACTCCTTGGAATAATAATAGCAAAACAAAGTTGAATATTATATACCCACCTTGCTCAAGCTGTGCTTTGGAAATTATTTCGGCTCTATTTTCCTCCTCTAACGGCCGGCCGTGGTCGAGGGGTAAGGCTCTTCACTCACCATCCGAATCGAATGAAGCACGCGAAATCGAATCCCGGCGTGCGAAAATTAGTTATTTGATTAATTCATGTTATTTCAAAATTAATTAATTTAAAAAATATATTTAGTGTATTTGCGGCACGTCCCAGAGTGGAAGATACTCTCAGTATCGCCCTGGTGTAAGACTACCATTCAGAATTGAAACGTTGCTTTAAATCTCTTTAGTCATGTTTGGTAAATTACCACCTGACTGTTCAGATCTGGTCATCATGCTTGGTGTACGGGACGGGCACTGTAATCGCTCGCCGCACAAACGATGTAGTGGGAAGAAGAACCGGCTGGCCGTTTCGACGCCTAGGAAGGAAGGGATAAGTGGGGAGAAGGCGAGGGAAAAATGGGAGAAAATGTAGGGAAAGGGATAAATGGATAGAAGGCGAGGGGTAGAAGGGAGGTAGAGGGAAGTAGAGGTGAAACCTTCGCCTTGAAAAAGGCGATCGACCAATTGTATGCGTTGAAGTCTTCAGGGAGGGCGGTTCGGCCAGGGCCAAGAAGAAGTCCAAGTTGTCCAGTGGGTCGATCGGAGAAGGCAGAAGAGAAGGCGAGATGCTGTTGTGGTGATGAGATCTGGAACTCTACCGATCTGGCAGTCTAACAGCATTATTTAAAGGGCCCAGAGACGGGAGTCTGCCCATCTCAGTCCTTTGTTCATCTCAATTCTACGAACTGAGAGAAAATTCTTAGAATTTTGGCTGCTAGAGTTGTAAACGCCACCGCGTTCGTTTCGCTATTGCGCAACGAACGCTGAGAACGCCACAGAGTTTTATCTCGACCTACTCTCGATGCCTCTCCGATCATTCGTTTATTTTGTGAGTTTGCACATTTTACATACATTTACATTGGGTATGAACAGTCTGCACAAATTGGAATGATTTTATATTTGTGCAAAACTGTTATACTGATACAATTACATAGGTTGCACAAATTCGAATTTGTGCAAGTGTTATAAAGATACAAATACATAGGTTGCACAAATTTGAATTTGTGCAAGTGTAAATAATAGAGATTTGCACAAATTGGACCCGTGCGAAGGTTTGTATAGGAACGGCTTCGCACAGATCGAATTTGTGCAAAGAAAAAAGTAAATCAAATCTAAATAAGTGTGTAGGTATTTACACAGAGGGTGGGGTCAAGCTTTATTTTTTGTCTTAGGCTGACTGCCTGACCCCGTGAATATTTTTATTCTGTCATAAAATATTACATCAAATTACACATAAATTATGCTATAATTAATATTAAAAATACGTCCGGTACACTTGGTTAAAACTAAAGCACACAACGATTCAATTCTGAACGTTCACAACAGTAACACAATAATCATTAAAACAAATGTGATTTTTCCGAACAACGACGATTTAAAAACATAAATTAAGTGCCAAACAGAGGAACCAATAATTACTTTACAAGGTCAGAGTTCACCAAACAGTTCAAATGAATCACTAATGGATGTTAGAGTCAATACACCATAGTGTACAGGGTTTGGGAGACGTATTTGACTAACAAAAAAATTAAATGTGTTTTTTCAATCAAAAGGGAACATCTAGTACAGATATGTGCTACTTTATTTAGTTGTTAAATTTGGCAGCCACCTCCACCCCCTAAATATCTTAAAAAACCCTCGACTCTGTGCAGAAACGGGCGGTCTGTCTGATAGATTCTCATAATTTAACAAATGGTTTGCAACCGGTCAGTGGTTGAGTGGGCGTAGCGCTTGGGTCCCACCCGGGCGTCGCATGTTCGATTCCTCGGCTTGCTAAGTCCTCCATCACAACACAAGCAACATTTTCGGCTTTCTGTGGTGGTAGTAGGAGATTTTAAAACATTGTTGGGTTATTCGTAACCCTGGAATGTTTGTCTTACTTTAAAAAAAAAAAAATCTTTAGAGCACAGGCGTCGGGTGGGAATGTTGTTCTACCGGATTTCAATGGAAGATGCTCCGAAGAACCAGCTTCATTGATCCCATCGGCACCGGTGCATAGTCGGGAATCCTGCCAAACGCGTGCCTAACATATACACGGTTGACGTTTGTCACATGAGAACGAGTCGCTGATGAACGATTTGCCGGCTTTTGTGTTTCCTCCTTCCTACAACATGGATCTCTTCAAGATCAATGTTCATTCCATCCCTTCTGAGCCCTGAGGGAAATTATTTTCCTCAGGGCCTTCTGTGTGGAGTTAATGTAAAAAAAGTTGTGTTTTACATTATAAAATGTAGGCCATTAATTCCATTTCGGAGGTAACTTTGTAATTTTTTTTAAGTTATTCATAATTATTAAACATTTATATACTGTGCTAATAATATAAATAAAAAAATAAAAAATACAACATAGTAAATAATGCATTTTTTTTTTAGTAATTTTAATTTACATACGACTAATTTGTATTTCAACGTAAATAGATCATTCATAATTTAAATTTACGCCTGTGAAAATGATTTTTAAAATTTGAATTTATTTATTTTTTATTTCACCATTATTTATTTTATTTGCTAGATTAAGTGAAATTATTTTTTTCATATATTTATAATTTACTCACAAATAATTACCCAATTTCCCCTTGAAATTTTGAAATCTTTAAAGGCTTATCTTTACATACGAGATGAAATCGCTCCCGCTGTCTGTGCGCTTAGACCTTTTAAACTACGCAACGGATTTTCATGCGGTTTTCACCAATAGATAAAGTGATTCATGAGGAAGGTTTTAATTTTATATTTAATATAATTTGTCCAGGTTTTGTGTAAATTGGTTTAAATATATAAATAAAGGGAGCGGGTCTGCAAGCGGGCAGCGGGCAGCGGACTGGCATGCAGGCGGTGTGGATTAGATTTAACCGAAAGCGTTGGTTATAAAGGTTGGGTAATGGCGTGGCGTTGTGTTTCCTTAGTCACAGCAACGTGTGGCCGAGTCTGCTAGTAATAAATATTTAAAATTAAAAAAATAAAAAAGCGCATACACAAGATATTTGTTATACCTTTTAATTAAACAAATAATTTTTCAGTTTTGTTGGGTATTTTGGCCATACAATCCAAAATTAATATTTGTATGAAACGGGCCGCTTTAGTATTCCGGTTGCAATGCCGTATTTATATTATAGTTGTATAAATAGCAAATTTCTTAAATAAGGAGATTTGCACGAAGCTTTTTTGCTCAGTCAAGCTTCAAAACGATCGGGCAGAGTCACAGAAAAACAGAGATTAGCTGAGCTTAATCGAAAAGGTCATTAAGTAATGATAAATCCCTTTAAACCTTAAACTACGTCATATTAAACCTTTAAAGCCTCCAATGAAAAGGCTTTCGAGGTTTCTAAAAAAGGTAAACATAGGAAAGGTTTCAGCAGATTACCCCCAATTGACCCTAAAAATGTTGGGACCTCAAAGGTTGTACACGCTATTAGTGTGAGGGTCTGCGGACGTTAGACGATCTCTCCCATCCACATTTATATCAACATTTGCTAATTGGGGTTTAATGAACGACAAAGATCTGTAGAATGTTGTTAATGATATTGTACGCTATTAAGATATTGTCACATAACAAACAAGGGTTGATTTGAAATATAAAATAAAGCGACAAGAAAGAGAACTTTAAGAAATGAAATTAAAGGATCTGACATTTTGTGGTAGTCAGCGAGGCGAAAACAATAATATGAAAGAAAAAAATATTTCAATCACATTTATTAATTTCATAAGAAGCCGAAAATCTGCTTCTTTCAAATTCGCTATGTAAAATTCGGGATCAGACCGCTAACAACAATACTCCTTAAGCAGATGGCGGTAAGGTTTATTTTCCTGTTTAACTGATTTATGCAAAAAAAAACCAAAATGTGGTTTATTTTATTTTGCGAAGTTCGGGCACCAACTTTTAAATGTTTTATGATCATTATCTAAAAAATATTTGTTTACATTAAAAAATAAAACCATATCTGAAAAGGGGCTTGTCAGTAGAAGATTTTGACTAAAGAAGTTTTTAAATGCCTTATTCTTTCAGGGCTTATAAGAAGAGTATTAAACTAACTAACTAACCATCACGCCGTTTAGTAGGAGTATTAAAAATACTCGATTATTTCAAAGGGCAATATAAAATTCACGATATTTTGCAAAACTTAGCAGCAACAACTCTGCTAAAGTGAGTTATAGAGGCATATAAAGTGTACCCAATATTTTAAATATTACTAGAACATAGCCGTTATTTTCAGGTGATAGCGAGTCTTGTTACCTAAAAAACATTCAAATATTAATTTATCCGCCACAAATCATTGCAAAAAATTATTTTGATTCTGGAGCGAAGCCAGAGAGTGTAGAAAAGTATATTAATTCTTCTTCTTAAATCGGTTCCTCATTGCTGATGATCGTGGCCAATTTCCAAGGTGGACAAGGCTCCTCCACTCCTCGTAGTTCTGCGCAGCGTGGAGAGTCAAGGACACCCTAGTACCAGTGATACTTGATAACTCCAGCGCATTAGTGACCTTCCTCAGCTTCTTCTGCCAAACATTTTGCAAGCGACTATGAGTTTCTCCAAGTTGGAGTCCTTAATTTGGCATTCCAAAACTCCTTAAATTACGTTGTTGGCAGATAGTTGAACACCTACATATTGTGGATGCCTAGCCCTTCCAGAATGGACACATTTGTGCGTCTGGCTGTCCATGTAATCCTGAGCACCACATTTTGAGGGCATCTATCCGATTTCTTTCGTTGGCTCCAAGTGTCCATGTTTCCACACCGTATAGAAATATGAGAAAAATCAACGCCAAGAGTCTCATCTTGGTTACGCCTCTATCACTCCTCAAAAGCAAACAAATTGAAAATTTAATATGTGTATTTATTGTTACCAAGTTTGATTTGTAGAACTTCATTGATTTTTTTTATTTTATCCATTTAATAATATTATTCTTCAATTTATAAATAAACTACTATATTTTATACTCCAAAATGTAAAAAATTACTAGGACAGTTAAGTCATAAATATCTCAGAGTAAAATTTTTTAATTCACTTCCTGAAAAAATCAGAAACATGAACAGTACCTAATATCAAAAAATTTAAAACTCACCTTAAAAATTATACCGAAAATTTGAACGGAACATAAAAAATAAAACAATTAAACCAATATAATAACACCCCCATACACACAAGCCCTGATTTTTTATGGGGATAAATCAAATATGTAAACATATTATGTAATTAATTATTATATTGAATTTATTGAAATTTATGTATCTTTCTCTGAATAAAAAAAAAAAAAAAAAACTCTTTTTTATAAATTGTACAATAATATAATTGAAATATATGTAGAAGAACAACATAAAAGTAATAGAAGATATTATTGATAGTTAAAATATAATGGACGATATGTCGATATATAATTCAAAATATCGATGTTGTGAACGTAACTAAACATACTTTCCGCTCAGCGGTACCTATATTTTTAAAGCCTTCCTCACGAATTATCCTCCGCTAAACACTGTAGGGTAAGTATATAGGTACCTGAACTGAGGTCAGCAAAGTTTTTTACGGTTTGGTCGCACTGACAGCGATGAAAAAACGTGGCACAAAGAACTGAACAATATTGATTGATGCAATTCTGAGTGTAGTAAACATGTTTTCAAAATGTATATTAACCTATTTTTTGTTTGTTTTTATATTGTCTATCAGCATCGAGCGAATAAGAGATACACCTAAAAACTTTATTTATCACATTGCACATTATAATAATCGTATATTTTCCGCTAGTGCGCAGCTTGTTAGAATACAAATCAATAGTTTGGTCCCCGTGCTATCAAATATTCATTTATGAAAGTGTGCAGATAGAATAAAGGTACGGCTGTAGGTTTAACACAAGTGGATATACTTATATCTGCAGGCGTCTTGAGTGGAAATATGCTATATAAATATTTTTGCTAACAAAAAAGTCATGTCCCCGAAGGAGTATGCAGTGAGGATATACTACTGAATAACAAAATACAACATTCTTATGTATGCAGTCGGATTAGGGAAAATACACTATAGGTAGGTACCTACCTACTTACATGTTATACAACTAAATGTCCTTCTAAAGTAGGTATAATAAAAGTTTGTCTAATTATATCTACAGGGGAGTGGAAATTCTAGGAATTAGACCTAGATTAATCAAATTCAAAGAAAAATGTAAAATGTAATGTAAATGTAAATTTACGTAGTAGATACCTAAGTATTATTAAATGTTAAAATGTGGCTCCGTTTATATTAGACCACATGATTGGATCTATTTTAAGTGAATTAAATTTAAAAATACGACAATTTTTTACGTTAGTTGATGGAGATAATGATTGTGATTGTAATAAAAAATACTATGTTTAATAAGATGCTTATAGAAAGCGAATCAAATGGTTAAGGCCCGGTAGTAAGTATTCAAAAAGAAGAAGACATTGAGAAACGTAAATACGAATGTAAGAGAGAGCGCGTTAATAAATAAAAAAACAATTATAAAAGCAAACATAGTGAAATTTAAAAAAAAAATTCCACTTGTTTAAAATATAGCAAAAATCTCGATGGAAAGGTTTTTAATACAATTTAAGGAAGCACTGTAATTTTTTTCATACATATATCTTATAAATAACAGAAAAATAAAAAAATAAGCTTTTAATAATTTTCGGAGCATATTTTGCTATTTTTTCTATATAGAGGAAATTTCATATAATTGTCGTTTTGAGCATGGCAAATGTATACATATTATCTTGGCCACAACAGGTACCTTGTATTTACATATTTTAATATTTAGTTTACAGTTGGAAGGTTAAAGGAACCAAAGCGCACACCAGATACTAAGTTCGGTGAGCGCGCTTTCGGAGTGTCGGGACCTAAAGCCTGGAATGGACTGCCACATGACTTAAGAACGATCACAGACTCGGCAGAATTTAGAGCTAAACTTAAAACCCACCTTTTCAGACAGTCGTATCCATAAACTCAAATTCTTTCACCTTCACATTCAATGCCCGCAACACTGTAAATAACTAACCTAAAAATGTAGAGAAAAAAAAAAAAAAAAAAAAAAACTATTTGTAAGCGTTTTTAAAGGTCATTTCAGTAACATTCTCCAGCCCTAAAGAGACCTTAATTCTCCAGTCTTTTAAAATACATATTTTGATATTATCAACTCCACTTTTGCCACTAATTTTTTAAAATGTAATACTTATAGTGATGGGGGTAGAAATGCAATGTCCAGTGTTTTAAATATAATACCCTCCGCGTGCAAAGCCGTATCTTCTCAAAGCACAAACTTTCTAATTAAAGTGTTTATCGGAAGTGACCTGCAGGTAAGTATGTTTCTGTATCCATTTGTAAATATTAAAATTAGATAGAACCTAAGAATTATGAATAAATTGTACAGCGCCCTTGAGGTGATTTTGCACAAAAACGGCGCTCTATAAATTATCCAAATATTATTAAATTATTATTATTATTATAATGTTATTTTTGTCAACAATGAGCATACTGCCCAGCTGTAATATTTATTAATTAGTAATGTTTAAATAATTGTACTCAGTGCTTCTTTTGTAGGTTTATTATTATATTTCTTTTAAGTTTAGGTATATGTATGTTTCTTTTTTTTTAAAATTACTTTATTGAAAAACTGCATATCTCGATACAGGAATCCCCTAGTGAGATGTGCAGCTTATGTTTTCATGTATTTCTTATTTTTTTCAATAAATAAATAAATCTTCACAAACAACATATACTTTTTTAGAAACTTAAAAACTTAAGGTGTTCAAGAGAAATATATTATAAATAGATAGAAAATGCGGGAAAAATCGGGCAGAATGCCGAAGCAGATTTTTTAGATTTATTGATAAGATTAGATTTTTTTAAATTATATTGTTTCTAAATACATTTTTAGTGTCCATTGATTGTTTACATGTAATATTATGTATAAATATGTCTATGAGTGGATAAAGTATGTTTTTTGTTGTTTAAGGCAATTCACCCTAAAAATAAAGTATGTTGTGCCTTTGAGTGTGTTGCCTATTTTATATTTATACATATATACGTATATATATTTCATGCATTTTATTGCAGTCACTTGAAATTTTATTCTTCTATATCTATTTTATGTATTGTTGTTTCTAGCTGTGAGGTTATAATTAATTTTATGAAATTGACCTGAATGAACTGCCTTGGCAGTTTAGCGAGTGCTTATGATGAAGAACTAAAAAATGGTTCATTGTTTTGAATGCAATATAATATGTTATAGCTATCTATCGTCAAGTAGTTAAAATAAAATAGATGATAAAAATCAAATGGCCAAGTAACGACGGTTTGTTGGGTACTCGAAGAAAGTCCCGAGTTAACTCTTGTAACGATGGGCGTTCAGAAAAAATAGAAGAAACAGAAGGAGGTCCTTTCTTTCCTTTTTCGGACTGTTTAGTTTCGGGCGGGTATCGAACCCGTGACCTCGTGAGACATGAGCCCTTTACCTCCGGGCGGCCGCGGCGGCTTTCCTCGAATCCCGGTAATTGGCAGAAGAAAGGAGGATAGTCAAGGAATAACAAAAAGATGCCTCCGAGAGAACAAACGAGAATTGAAGGTAGTGACGCAGAAACCAGCCAGCCCATAATGTTTGCAAAAATAAGATATTTTTGTAATTCGACGAAGTAAGGTTAATTCTGTTCTACTAAAACTAGCTTGTTTTAGTAGAACAAAATTAACGGATTTTAAACAAAAATTCATAGTAATTGCCTTCAGAAATATTTGTTGATCGCTATCTTAAATAAAGCGCCCTTGTGATATTTCACAAAATTGTTAACCATATCTGTTAATGAAATCTGAAATCAAGTAACCATAACATAAATGACGATGTGGTGATGTCACCGACGTAGAAAATTCAATGAATTTTGGAGTTCCACAAGGAACTGTTTTGGAACTGCTGCAAAGTGCTGCTTGTAAATACGATTTTAACACGTTGAAGTGTTTAAGATTAATGGTATTTTTAAATAAATATTTAAATTTTGCATGTATAAACATTTTTTAATCGTAATACTAAATGACCTGGGCGAGAATGTGATAAAATATGGATAGTGCAAATAGAATAGAATATGGTGGAAACTTTATATACTAAAATTATTAATTAAATAAACACTAAACATTTCAAATATGTATTTAATATTCTGTAATATTGTACGAGTCGAGATAAATCGTTCATTTTGAAAGGTATCGTAGATCTAGAGATTCACCGACTGCAGAAAGGCTTGATAAGGATTTCTCGTTCTGAATTTCAATTCCCACGTACGTCGTACATGTACGCTTTTCCACCAAAGAAGAAATAAAATAAATAAGAATAAACAAACAAAAGGCGATAATACAGTGTTTTTCATAAACCTTTTATCCTCAGAGCTAGACTGTGCTAAAAGCTTCACAACGCTTAATGACCAAAAAATACTAAAACAAAACAAAAACATCCACCATAATAACTTTTGTCAACCAAAAAAATCCATTTGCCAAACATTATTCATAAATATTTAGGTTTATTGAACTGAAAAATCGCCGAGGCCAAAAGTTTTGGTCGTTAAACGTTAGCCATTGTCTCTCTACATCAAGAATGCCAAGATAAAAGAACAATAATATAAGGTAAAATATGAAAAACTTTAATACCTCTAAAAGGGACTGCCCTGTGATTAAGTGGTTAACGAACACTCTAAACTTTAAAAATCAACGGATTTGATATCCCTTAGCGCTGGCCCAAACCCTCCGAGGTAAGATTATAAATACAGACCTTTCAAAAAAGTTTTATTAAAAAAACTTAAACACGAAGAAACTTCAGTTCGTTTGAATTGGGGGTTATAAATCGTGAAGATGCGGCAATCATTAATCGCGAACCTCGAAATATTTCCATAAAACTCGTAATTCAAAAATTATTACGGGTTCAATGGATTCCTAATGGCACTAAATTAAGACCCTTAAGCCAAATTGACAGTTGCGGCGTGAATACAAGTTTTTTCAATCTTACAATTTAATTCGTTGATTTTAAATATAATTTATTACTGACTACTTTTGCACAGTGGTCGGTGGTGAATGAATTTTTTTTAAAGTCAACTAATATAACAGTAAAACTGTATTTTACTACAGGTGCCAAATAAATCAGTATTTTTTGTAATCTCTCTTTTGTAGTTTCTAGAAGCTTCTCTGTATGGAATTTTATAAAATTTGTTTTTTTCTTTTCTTGGAATACATTGTTTAACCTGCCCATTAGTAAGAAAAGATGAATGGTCTCCAATGGGTAAATAAATTAATATTTTGCTGTAAACATTTGTTTTGGTAGTTTTTGGAATTTCGTTGGACGAATGAATGACCAATATATCAAATATGATGATAACTGAGAACTAGTCATTTTTCACCTTTGAATTTGTAGTGATGATGACTGGACGGGAAAACCAGCTAAGGATAACCAGATATGACGAAACTTTTAGATGCAGGGTAAAACTCCTGCTTCTGATCGAATTTAAAGTAGCAAATAGAGGTACTAGGAAAAATATATTACTTTAGCGACAAAAATTAATAATAAATTATTATTAAATTAAATGAAGACAATATAAGGGAAACTCAATCGAAAATCTGGAAACAGAAAAAAGATAAGAACCCAGGACCTCTCGCTTTCCGGGCGAAAAGCGAGAGGTCGGTTCGAGTCCCAGATGTGCCAATATCTTTTTCTGATTTTTTTGTTTCCAGTTTTTCGATTGAGTTTCGCTTATATTGTCTTCATTTAATTTAATAATAATTTATTATAAATTTTTGTCGCTAAAGTAATATATTTTTCCTAGTACCTCTATTTGCTACTTTAAATTCGATTAGAGGCAGGAGTTATACTACAATATAAATTATATATGTATGACAATTTGAGGTTTTACTCATTAAGTTAAAAATTAAAAAAAAATATTATTAAATAGAAGAAGAATAAATAATGAACAATTAATAGTAAATGATTAATAATTAGTAATTAAAAAGTAATAACTAAAACAAACAAAAAATAGTAATTATTATAAAAGTAAAAATTATAAAATTATTTATACATCAGGGACCATCCATAATTACGTCGTACGAATTTCATGTTTTTTACCCCCCCCCCCCTTGTCCCTGTTACACCCCTGTCAGGCCTCCTCCCCGATGACGTCACATATTTTGCAATTTTACATCCAAAAATAATCAAAACAGTACATAGTTAATTTAGATTTTTACATGTGACGTCACAGAGTTGATCACCCCCCCATACCCCTTGTCACACAATGACACACTTGTCACACTTCTCTACTCCCCCCCCCCCCAAGGTGTGACATAATTTATGGATGGCTCCCTATTATTTATTAAAAAGATTGGTGAAGGTTTGATTAGAATTTATTTAAAATGTTTAAAAAAAAAGAATTTCATTTTTTTTGTTTATTTATTTGGGAAGAAAGTAACTCTTAACTCTTAGTTTGGGAATAAAATAACAAAATATCCAAAAAAAGTTTAAATTCGTTTACCTCAAAACTAGCTTTTTAAAGATAAGCTTATTGCCATCACGAATGTCTGAGAGAATTATAATAAATGCGTTTATATATAAATAATTTAGAGTTTAACTTTCTTGCACCTAAAATTTGTAATAACTCATCAATTAAAATAAAGTCTAAAGCCAAATATCTCACTTTCAGAAAGGGGCTTACTGACCTTCTGATGAGTGACTATGACAGTGTTTTTTTTTTTTTTTACATGAGCTCCACACAGGAGGCCCTGAGGAAAATAATTTCCCTCAGGGCCTATGTCATCTTTGGGGATGCTGTGTGGAGGGTTTTTTGGGGATAGGAAGGAAAGGAGAGTTCTGGGAAGGAAAAGGGTTTAAGGGGTGGGTAGGAATCTGGGTTTCAGTGTGTCCTGGTCATCCGCCTCCAATACCTAGACAAACCTCACCCCATGAACCCGGGCACCCCTCGTAATCACCAAACGTAGCGAACCACTTGGGGTGACCTATGGCAGAAGTGTTGGTTATCCAATTAAGGTTCCCGGGGCGGCGGTACCCAATCCCGCCTCCCAAATTGAAACAACTTTACAACTTGTTTCATATACTCAGATAAAGATATAAATTTTCAACATCATTACATACTAGTACCATATGTTTACAGGTTTATTTTATTTACATGTTTGTTTTACGCACTTCTTTTTCTCTTTTCTATTTTTTATTATGTGTTTACACTAGACTACACTCAAAGTTACTATCCTTAATTAATCACCATGAAACAGGCATTCGCCTAGTATGGTGATTTAATAAATCTTATCGATGGAAATGTCAAATATATGTAACATGTATTATATAAATAAACAAAATAAATAACTGCTCCCGTCTGGAGCCAGTAAGACTATGGCATCCCCAATTGGGGTATGTTGTGTGGCTGAAGGTAGTGGGGAGGGGAAGGAGATAGGGTAGAGGAAGGTGGGGAAGTACCTGGCTATTCAGACCTAACAAACACGGTTTAAAGCCATTTCAAGCAACGTTTCAATTCTGAAAGGTGGTCTTGGCGGTCAACCAGGGCGATGCTGAGAGTATCTTCCACTCTGAGAGTATCTTCCACTTCTCGATTTTGTCATAGAAATGCTATATGTGCTGTAGCGCTGTCCTTGTATGAGTGCCTCTCATAATTGTTAATTTATTTCTGCTGTTGACTTATGTTTCTATTTACCTAAACCACTCCGATGTTCATATTGCTACCACACCTGAGGCTTATTTTATTTTTATCTTTTTTTCGTTTTCTCCTTGTCACTATTGCCATCCACACGGATTGCCCATTTGGTAACCACTATTCCAGTGGTTATCTTCTTGACAATTCATGGGTCGGCCCCGGGTGCGATATGCAATACTATACTTCTTTCCTTTACTGTAGGATTGACCTTACCATTTTGTGATAGTGAAACCACTTCAATGAATTTACTGCTACACTAACCTGGGGCTTAGGAATTGCGCCAGTAATCAGGAACCACTTACAAGTTCGTACTGCAACCACTCGCTAGTATGGGAACAATTTCTTTTCCATTTTTATTAATTTTTATTTTTTACTTATTTTTCTTTTAAGAAACCACTCGCAAGTACTGTATGCATCCATAAAATAAGTTATCACTAAAATGGAATATTCTTAATTACTTCGCTCTTTTGTGTTCTCTGATAATAGTATTTACTGAGAGCACCCACAGTAGCCACTTATGGTTTCCTTTCTTACCGTTTCTTTTATTATATGTAAATTAGTTTTCTTTGTTTTGTGAACTTGATTTTTATTGGTTTTGTAATTGTTTATTGGGTACCCGGTTTACATTGCAGCGGAAAAATTCTATAGTAACGTCTCAGAGACGAAAGCTGAACCAGCGTTTGTGTCTCGTCCATATCCCTACTATTGGGGTGGATTGTGACCCCGTCCCTGCATGCGGACACTGGAGAGAAGCCGACCCGGAGCGCTGTCTCATGGATCGTCCGCGCCTCCCCTGGGGAGAGGTGTGGGTCGTAAGGGTGTCTTGCGCGAGTAAGGGGACCCTCCGCCCTGCCTCCGATAACCCGACGCTGTCCTTCCTAGAGTCTTTGGGCGTTCTGTCACCCACTTCCAAATAGCCGTGTCGTCAATGCATCACCGGGAAGTCGGCTTAGGGGCGCGGAAACCAATCTCAAGCTTGGCTTTCCTGAAAACATGCACCTCTCAACAGGACTGCCGGGTGTATCTGTGACACACTCGCTCCCTATCAGCAACCACATGAAAATTGAGTGATGTTTTTTTTTTTTTTTTTTTTTTTATGTACAATAAACCGGCAGGGTAGGCATACCGCCTACACTTGAAAATTTTATTTCTCCCCTCTGCTATTCCCCAAAGAAAGAGGTAAGTATATATTTATTTAATTATTTAATACTAACCTGTACATATAAAGCACTTGCATACTGCTCGTTAACACCGTATGCGGGGACATTGGGGGTCTAGTTTTGTTTAATTAAATGTAGAGACGTTCAAATAAAAAAAAATTAGCTTCCTTGTGAGAGCCCTGAAGGAGTAACCATAAGTTACTTATACCGGGGCGGGTATGTGGTGGATAACCTCCAGTGTAGCGCTGTCCTACTGAAACCACATATCCTCCAAATTGATCTCGTCACTTAACTCTTGTAATAAAGGCTCAAAAAAATGTTCAAGCATGAAAAAATAGCGTTGTGCTGTAACTGTCACAGTACAGTCATTTTCCGCAAAAAACGTAGGGTCGATGATCCCAAATTTGGATATGGCGCATCAAACAGTGACGTTTGGTGGGTGAAGAGGCCTCTCATGGAGTTCCCGTCGGCTTATGTTGGATCAGAACTGAAAATTATTGCGCAGAATGCTGAAACGCAAGCGCATGGCTCTCTGCGTCGCAATGACAGAACGGCCGTTTTGTAAAAACCGTTGCGGTGGCAAAGCCATGAAGCTCTCCGGTCCATACCATGATGCGTACTCAAAACGGTGGAGCTTAGCGGTCACACTGAGACCCCGCACAATGCCACCCCCTCCACCAGCCGCGTAACGAATTTTTAAAACCCAGACATTACTTTTGCCCCACTATATTTGTACCATACTACCCTATACTATATTTTAAGTAGTGCATAGCCTGTCTGTATTGAGGCAGAATTTTTAGGAAATTTCGCATTTTGTCAATGGTTTACTTATAAATGTATAATATAAGTTTCTATACAGCAATGCTTTATTTTAGTTTACATTATTGCTTGCATATACACAATACAAAAACAGCAAGGTTATTACTACAATAACTCATAATGACAAGGCGTTTGGGTGAGGGCACCAGTAAAGGCTCGATCATTAGAACATATCCAAATTTTATCATTTTTTTAACTCTTTCTGTTGATTTGACTCAGCTTGATATTTTTGTGGCAATGTATCTTAAGCTACATTAACCAAACGTAGAAGAGAGCGATGGAACTTGCAATATGTCTTTGTTCGCATGCCATACTCCAATCCTATGAGGAACGATTACAACACTTTAATTTTACAACATTGGAAAAAAGAAGACAATTTGCTGACTTAATATGTTTATATAAAATTATTCATGATAAACTTTTAACCACTCATTGTCTGAGCAACATACATATTAAAGTTCCTAATAGACGTAACTTAAGAAGTCAAAATATATTCCATATTGAAATATTTAATAACAATATTGCATACTTCAATCCACTGTCTCGAATGTGTCGTTTGTACAACACAATTGAATGTGACCTTATTGATATCTTCGCAAACAGTCTCGAATATTTTAAAAAACAAATTAAAAATCTTCTACCATGATATGTCATGGAAGAAGATTTTTAATTATTGTTAATTGATGATATGTCATGATTGATGATATGCTACGATTGTTAATTGCTTTATTATTATGTCTTTTCTTTATTTTAACTTTATTATCCTTTCCAGAAACGTTTCTTTCTCTGTACACTTACCATGTTTTAAATTTCTTGTCTTATATTTCTTTTTTATTATTATTATTATTTCTGTTTTCTTTTCACTACTAGCATCTCCGTCTAGCAACAACTAAACCTTAATTACGCATGCTGTGAACATTTCTAATTGGAGTGTTAATATCAGCTCATATTCCAACGTAATAATATTAATGCAATAATTTGTTAACACTCTGTAAATGTTTCAAACAATAAATAAATAAATAAATAAATAAATTACGTGAAAATCTTAAGTTTATTTATTTTTCATAAAGCACGTGTTTGTTTTCATGAGGATAGTTTTTACATAAATCTGTCGAACACTAAATACTCTCATTATGTTGAATATTATGTAACTGTTTGCAGCTAGAGGAATCTTGAGAACAATTTTCATAATTGTTTTCTGCGCCCTTTTGACAGGATCTGGAGCTAATGAAGTACTCCCTCCCCATACAATAATACCATACTCATTGATAGATTGGGTGATTGCAAAATAAATCGTTTATAGAAATTGTAAGCCAAGAAAGTTCCTTATGGATCCGATGAAGTGTATTGTTTTTCTAATTTTATTTGCAATGATCCGAGTATGTAGATTCCACATGGGTACTTAGGTCGTCTAGGTACTTTATCTGTGAAATGCGCTCTATACTGAGGCACTCACAGCACTCATTGGAATTCGTTCAGCTATTTATTTATTTTTATTTATTAATCTTAAGTTAGCTCACATCTTTGTGTGTGCTAATATTTTATAAAGATATACACATTTACATTGGTTGGCAAACATAATCATTCTTTAAATATTACACATAAATGAAAACATTAATAATTGAGGTATAATACATACTTTCGTAATTCTTTTTTAAACTTATTTATATTTTCTATCTCAGTAATTTCATTCGGGATGTTGTTATACAGTTGGACGGCCTGGTACATCAGAGATTTCTGGGTGCTTGATTTTTTTCTTGTCGGCAGTCTAATTTGCTTTGAATTTCTTGTCCCGTGTCCGTGTGTTTCGTTATTATAATGTATTTTTCTTTTTAGTTCCTTAGACATCGTCCCCATGTTAATTTTATGTAAAAAAATAAGTAAATTCAAATACACAGTTTGCTTCACCGTCAACATATTTAGCTCTTTTAGCATGTCTCGTATCCGTGTGTATATGTTGCGCTTAAGTATTATTCGCATTGCTTTATTTTGCAGTATTTGCATTTTTTTCATTTTCTCTTCATTGCAGAGAAAAGAATACTTGAACAGTAATTAAAGTGTGGTGATATAATTGTATTATATATTATCTGGCATGTTTCTTTATTTACTTTGTTTCTGATTCTGCCAAGAAATGATATTTTTTTTGCAATTTTTTTTATTGTGTAATCTGCATTTTTTGAGAAGTTCAATTTTGAGTCTATGATGACAACGAGATATTTAATTTCTTCCACTTTTTTTATGATTTCTCCATTTATAGAAACCTTTGGTTCATCATGCGTATTTGTTCTACCTACATGCATGTATTTTGTCTTATTTACATTTAGTTTGCAATGTTTTAGTATTTTTCCCATATCATTTACGTAGAGTATAAACAATATCGGACCCAATACCGGTTCTTGCGGTACCCCCAGCATATTTTCAATCGGATTTGATACATTGTTTCTTATCTTGGTTGTTTGTTGTCTGATGCTTAAATAATTTTTAAACCATTCCAATTCTTTCCCTTTTATTCCACATTTTAAAATTTTTTTAATAACTCTTTTTCTATCTATTGTTTCAAAAGCTCTTTGAAAATCTAAAAACACCGCAACAGTATACAAGTTTTTATCTATATCTTCCTTCCAATCATCAATCACTAAATTTAACGCTGTTTCACATGAATTATTGTTCCTAAATCCGGATTGTTCGTCACAAAGGACGCGATTATTTTCTAAATATTTTTCAAGTTGAGATTTAATTATGTATTCCATCACTTCCTCATATTTTGGTAACATATTTACAGGTCGAAAGTCTTCACATTTTTTTGAGTTCGAAATCTTTGGAATTGGTATCACCATAGACGTTTTCCATGATTCGGGAAACTTCCCTGTTTCTAAAGATTCGTTTATTAAACTAAGAAACTGTTCTCCTATTACAGGTAGTGCATCTTTTAATGTCTGAATTTTGATCCCATCTTGGCTGGGATTTGTATTTTAAGGAGTAATCATCATTAGGTTGGATGTAGTATTGATGCTTGTAATGAATTGAAATTGAATTGGACGTTATTAATAATCACGTCGAAGTATACCCAAGAGCAGCGTGTATTCCTTCTGAATATTAAGGTCGGAGAGAGTACGTCTATTTTTAAGTAAATGCTTTCCAGCAAACAACAATTTTTTTTTGGGGACACTTTTCCTATTCTAGATCTTAACCTTAACATTCTCAATTGTATCTGAAGGCTCAACCTTAAGAGCCATTAACCAGCAGCCGAGAATTTAAATTTCGTCGAACGATGATCATGTGATCATACCCTTGCAACAGGGCGGTTCCAGTGAGAAAGATTTATTATTATAAATACCAGCATTTTAACATAATAATGCAATATCGATTTTATTTCATTCAAAATTTCTTTCGATAAAGACTGACATTCAAAAATGCTCAAACTCGTGATGATAAAAATATTAAAATATGTATTTTTTGTAAATATTTTTCGATCATATAATAAGTATTTATATTTTTTATAATGTCTTAGCAACACAAGAATGTAGTTTTTTTTTAAATATATTAGTTTGTAAGACCGCAAATAAACAGACAAACCGAAGTATTTTCGTCACGAAACAATGGCGCGGAACTTTTTTTTGATTTTATTTGAACTAAAATAAAAATTCTGAAAAGTGGCTTTCCCAAATAATTTATTGACTTATTTTACTGCATGATATATGATTTGAAATGTACGTTGTATATATAATACAGAATTTGGTTTGAAAATTTAACAAATCTGCCAACGACCTAATAAAATTTTCATGAGATAATTATCATTATCATTATAAAATACAATTTTAAAATTTTCAAGTATCTAATATCATTTTTGTCTACTTAATATTATCTACTTCTTTCGTATCATAATTTACTTACTATATATTATAATTGTTTATTAATATTTACTCATAATTATTATGTACTTTATTTACTTATGTTTATTTACTTATTATTATTAAATTGTTTATTATTGTTTACTCATAATTATATTATATTATATTATTTGTTTAATTTATTTATATCTACATATTTAATTAATACATTATATTTATTTCATAAACTATATAAATTTATTACATAATTGTTTATTATTATTTATTTTTTGTTAATAATTTAATGCTACTGTGGTATGATCACCCTATTATTGCATCTAGTAAGCCACAACAGGTACCTTGTATTTACATATTTTAATATTTAGTTTACAGTATAATGTTATTTTTGTCAACAATGAGCATACTGCCCAGCTGTAATAATTATTAATTAGTAATGTTTAAATAACTGTACTCAGTGCTTCTTTTGTAGGTTTATTATTATATTTCTTTTAAGTTTAGGTATATGTATGTTTCTTTTTTTTTTAAATTACTTTATTGTAAAACTGCATATCTCGATACAGGAATGCCCTAGTGAGATGTGCAGCTTATGTTTTCATGTATTTCTAATTTTTTTCAATAAATAAATAAATAAATAAATATGACTGTCTTAAAAGTATGGTCACGAATATTATTAGGCAAACGAACCAAAGTTGTGTCAGTAATAAAATAAAAACAGCTTTTTTCTGAAAATGACAACATCTTACGAAACATTTAAAATTGCTCTAAATGTTGACCGGTTGGAGATAAATTTGCGTATATATATATATATATATATAATTATATAAAAGGAAATTTAATTGTTTACAACTTCTTTCAATTAAATTTCTTTCTTTGATGAACATTTTACACGATATGAAGGAATGATTGATGAAAAATGTGAGGTAAAATGATTTTTTTCGAAAATATCTACATTTGTGGAGCGTGTAACTAAAAAACGGAAGATTTAGAAAATTACTTATATAATAAAAGTTGTGGATAATTTTATATGCTTTTACTTATTTTCAAAAAAATTTCCTCTGAGACGCACCGTTTTTGAGATATAAGCGGAAACCCGAAAATTGGGACCTTCCCCCCCCCTCTCTCCCCACCCCTAGCTCACCACCTAGACGTCAGGACTTTTAGTATGTTCATACCCTAAGCACCTTGAACAAGTTTCTGAAAGAATCACTTAGGTCCCTGCTTACGCACTCTGCACCACCTTTTATAGACCATTCATTGACTGGACATACGGTAAAACTTTACCATATTTTCTCAAAATATAAAAAAATAACTTTATTAAATAAATAACAGTCTCTCGAAATCAATTTTTTATTTTTTGAGGAAAAGAGTCAATATGTCTAAAATTTGGTTTAAAAATGACGTATTTCCTGATTATTCCGTTTGATAATAATAACAATAATAATTGTATGACTTCTATAGCGCCATTTTTGTGAGAAAATCACCTCAAGGGCGCAAAATCTCTCGGCTGGCGCAAAGGCTCTCATCTGAATCCTCCTGACCACCACGCAGACGGAGGACATAGTGAAGAGTGGAATCCGAATTGATTTTGTAGTCAGAGAGGGTATTCTCATCTTTAAGTTGATGACCTCCGAAGATCAATCTTTGCTCCTCTGGAGCGAGTTCGTCGTCATTCTTAGCCTTGACCTGATAAATGGTGTTTGAAGGCATAAAAATAAAGCTTTTCGTCTTGCCAGTCAATTGTTTTATGAAGATTTGCATTCCTTCGTGGAGGGTTGATTCATTTGGAATATTGTAATCGCAGAGGGTTCGGTCCCTTTCCAGCTTCTTGTCGGCGTAAAACAGATACTTCTGCCTGGGTGGGATCTCTTCTTTGTCTCGAATTTTCTCCTCCACGTTTCTAATCGTATCAGAAGGCTCCATTTCCAAGGTTACCGTCTCGCTATTTAACATTTTCACGAAAATCTGCATTCTGTTTGCCTGTAGAAATTAGGTACAATTAGTCAAATTGTTTGAAAACCAATTGAACGAGGAAAAAAAACAATAATTTGTTACGTGACAAAGAGGTACTACGATAGACAAATTGGCTACTATTACGTGAACACTAACAAATGTATTAACCTAGATTTTTTCCAAATTACGATATCTAGAATAGATGACTAAAGAGAATATTTTTTATGGTAGACGACTGTAAATATCAGTAAAACAAATTGATGGAAATAATTTGTAAATTATGAAATAGGATTTATGATTATTTATGTGAACATTTTGTTTCAGATTTACTGCGCCCTTGAGTGGGAATGAGCTCACAGGGAAATCATTTTAACCTCAGGAAAATCTCTATAGGTACTTGAATCGTGTTCCTGATTTTGACTAACTGACAATACGAAAGAGCTGAAGTATGTAATCATTTTTATCACTAGAGGGCCCAATCTATAAATGGTATTTCTTTCGCATTTTGGAGGCCTGCAGCGATGTTTCGCACTTCTCCATGACTACTTACATCGTTCCTATCACCCCCGAAATATTTTTAAATGATATTTATTCATTTCTTTTCTCGGATTTGCAATCTACAACATGTTAATAATCGGTAACTGTATGGATTGTAGTGCTTTGTGGACATCTCAAAAGGGAACCTGCGCTGAGATTTTCGCATGCTTAAAGCCTCGATGACACAGGGCGAGTTTACAAGCTACTATCTACTAAGTTTAAAAACGGGTAAATCGGCGAGTGAGATTGTCATGATGACACACAAAACTGTACAATCGCTCAGTAGCTCGCGACATTTTTCGTGGCTGGTGCCATGGTCGAAATCAGCTGTTAATTGGCAGCCATATTGGAAACATAAATAAACCAATCGCTAGTTGGCGAGTGGCGAGTAAAGTTGACGACCTTTCAACTTTTTTCCGTAGATAGTCAACAATCTGCGAGTTAGCAGTAACACGATGACACTAAGCGAGTTTACTAACAGATAGTGAATTTCCCAGATAGTAGCTTGTAAACTCGCCCTGTGTCATCGAGGCTTTAGATAAAATTTTAATATGTCATTATAAGTAAAAACACAGCATCGCCTTTGTAGATCGAGAGCTACTGAACCCTTTGGGAAACGGTATGTCTGTATGGCTAGAAATTCTTTTAATGATGAGTCATAGTATGATAAGTACGATAACCATCACCTGGCAGGCATCAGCGAGGTACGTCATCAGCCCATTTATTTTTGAAAGAGTAAAATAATAATTTTAAAAAAACTTATTGCTGTATGCTGGAAATTTTTTTACGATTCAGTTCATTTAATGTAAGGTTTATAAAAAAAATGACAGGCGATTTCGATGTGCGCAAGTACCTGACAGGTGAATCGAAAAGTTTTTAAGTGAATAGTATATAAATTTCAACTTATTATATATGCGTTTGACTAAACTGAGTTCTGGGAAGTAAACCGATATAAGGAGTAGGTAGGAATCTGTAGGACGGTATCCAGAAGGGACGGACGTATGAGTCCTTCCCTCAAACTGCGATGGAGAGGTTAAAAAGCCTCCTTCAAACAGTCTCTCGCGATCCGGTCCGCAACGTAGCTGGTGGGCAAACGCATCCGCCGCCAGAAAATCAAACATAGCGAACCACTCGCGGTGACCTAAGGCGCAAGTGTTGGTTATCAAATAAAAGTTTCCCGGGGTGACGAACCCCTACCTGCCTTCCAATAGATGACAATAAATGCAAGTATTTAAAATATTAGTTCACATTTAATTAACTTAGTCACCTAAACATAAGGTTCCACAACAATACTTGCAACCCTGTTTTGTGTTCTAACTGTGTAGAAATGAATTCGGGGAACACAGTTAAATACCTAGGAATTATTATAGACAGCAAACTAAAATAGACAAATCACGTAGAAAAGCTTGTAAATAAACTTAGGTATTTGACTTACATTTTTAAACGATTAAATAACATAGTTGATATTAAAAGAATGAAACTGGTATATCATGCATCGGTGCAATCATCAATATCCTATGGAATAATTGGATGGGGGGGTATTTATGATACCCACATTAAGACACTAGAAATTACTCAAAAATTAATAATAAAAATAATATTGCATAATGACGTTACCTACCCCTCCTTGCAATTATTCCAAGAAGCTGAACTCTTAGATATAAGAAAAATTTACACTCCAGCAGTAGATTAAATAATGCATTTGAGGTTCCCCTATGCAGAACTAGGCTTGCGCAGAGACATGCTTTTTTCATTGCACCAAAAATTTATAATGCACACTATCAGACTATAGAAATTAAATCTAAAAACATATCCTCTTAAAGCATATACAAAAAAATTAATAAAGACTTGGATAACTACAAATGACACAAAAACATACCTGCTATAACATCCTACCTGCTGTAACTTCACAAAACCCTAATTTTTATTTAACGTTATTTGGTTGTTTATATATTTTTTTCTTAATTTTAGTTTTGTAAATACGGAATTATTTGTTCTTTAAATATTTTAAAACATAATTATGTAATTTACTAATAATTTTAACTGCATAAAAAAACATAAGTATGCCCACGAACTGGCGATGCCTATGTGAGATTTTTTTTTGATATCATACATATATGCATACTATTGTGATATCTTTTTTGTTAAGGGTTAATTTTACTTTACATCAAAATAAATGTTTTTTGTAATATTTGTATATATTTTTTATATGTAACAAAAAAAATTATTAAAATAAAAAAATGACCTAATAATTAAGCAAATTTCATCGAATTGTTGTGGATCTATTATTAGCCGATATGTTGACATACTTTTGGCGAACAATCTCTATAGCAAATAATGATAAAAAATTAAACCATTTATCACGTAGGTAAATGAAACTTATTCGATTTACTGGAATTTGAAACTATTTGATCAATCAGATATGTGAATTATCTATTTGATTAATTTGAATGATTCATACCGGCAATTTATCGATAAACGATTAACAACATAATGGGTCTAATTTGGAAGGTTTGGGTACCGCTGCCAGCGCCGGATCTGCCGTACGTTCAAAAACGTGCCAAAACCAGGCGCCAACTCCGAAGGGGCGCCGCCGTGAGAAAATAAATATTGTATTAAAATTTAGTTATAATATTCCCTGAATCGTTTAGAAATTACCCATAGTACGACATAATTATTACACTCTAGCAACACTTTCCAAAGAAACAGAATGCGCGCGCATCAGGTTGGTGTCAACGGTTTACGAATTTATAGTCAGTTACAGAATTTTTTTACAAATTCCATATATTTAGTTTAAACGTAAGATCTATTTTTCCATATATCTTTTACCGTCTTTTACGACTAATGGGTGCGATCCAAATTCAATAACCAATCACAGGGCCGTATTTTTGTTCAAAGAATCAAATAAACCGACTTGCGCCTTCAAAATGCTGACAATGTCAGTTGTTTTATTTTGTACGATTTAAGTCTCTAGGACTGACTGTTTCACATATTATTTGAAGTTCGTTAAATTGTTAAATATATAAGTAATATCTATTAGATTTGTTGGATTTGTTATTTTACGGTGTCAGTGTCAGTGTAAGCGTCTTTCGTAAGCCGTTGTATTGTGTTTAGTGTTTGTTCGCTCAACACGTCAACACAGGGGAAATGCAGGTACAAATTTGAGGTTATATTCTTATTAGATTTTTAAATTTATAACTATATATAAAAGAACCGTGGATTACAATGAATAGAATAATATTTTTTTAAAAAACTTTCAGGCTCGCAGAATCTAAAACGTAGAATTAAAGAGCAGAATGACATTAAGAAACTCGTTTCCATTGGGAATTTTTTATTCCAATTTCTCCAGCACCGATAAAAAATGATGTCCCGCGCAATGACGTTACAATGGTCCCGAGCACATCTAAACAGATATCTTTCGCACAAATTCCTACGGTCGAATTATTAGAAGATAAAAATATTTAATTCTGTTTTCAGAGCTTGAATTGAAAGATCCCGGATGCTGGCCAAAGTTATCTCAAAATTCCATTAGTTTATTAGTTCAAGAAGGTCCTGTACAATTGAAAGATTTTGATTTTCCTATTACGAACAAGCGTAAATTTAATACTAAGTATTATTACAAGAAACTGCCTAATGGAGAAGAATTACATAGATTGAGTGTGAGAGCTACCGCCAGGTCACTTGGAAAAGTTACACCCTTCGTATGTCTTGATTTTATTTGATAAATTAATGTAAACCAAAAAAAATAATTAAAAAAAATATATAAAAATTGGGGTGAACGAATTTTTAATCAAAATAAAAATGTAGGGGGGGGGGGGCGCTATCGGTACCTACTGCACAGGGCGCCAGATTTCGTAGATCCGGCCCTGACCGCTGACCTGGGAACCATTTATTGGATAACAAACATATTTGCTATATGTCACCTCTTGTGTTTCACTAAGTTTGGTGAGGAACAGGGAGCCTGGGTTCATGAGGTTCATCTTGATCTTGAGATTCTGGTTGAGGGAGACCTTTTGACCTCTCCAGCAGGACTCTCTCATATCGCCTTACACCGCGATGGAAGTGATGATTTATACATCCGTCACTTCTGGATACACTGACCCTCAGAATTCTACACACCACTCATTCCCTTCCCAGAGGTCGTAGGTTCAAATCCCGGCATGTACAAGCAAATTTTATTTGATTGATTTATGTTCCAACAATAATAATTTGAAATAAAGTAATGCTTATTTGCGACACGTTACAGAGTGGAAGAAACATTTGTATTAATATATTTTAGGTTTCTACATAATATCTGTTTTTTGAAGTAAAACTTCTTTACGCACGCTCGATACTTGGGGGGTAAAATGATGAATACGTTACGAAAAAATATGAAACGTTACGAAAAAATATGAAACGCTAATCAATCTAGCGATGTGAAACGCTAATCGATATGAAACGCTAATCGATGCGACCCTGATTAAAGCGAACGCTAATGAAAGTGAAACGCTAATCGATATGAAACGCTAATCGATTTGAGTTGAGTTGAGTTGAGTTTAGTTGATGGGGATGTTGAGGGGGTGGGGATATTATTATTCCTGTTATTGTTATATTGTTAATGGACGGCATACGTTAGTGAAGTTTTACTTCAGTCGTGTGGTCTAAAGCACACTCGTTTTTTTTTTTTTATAACTTTATTATATACATAGTACACAGAATAATATGCTCCACACATTTTTGGACCAATGAGCTGTCCTTACCCGTGACGCTTACTAGGCACTACATATAAGCAACATTTACATTAATTTTGAAGTAATGGCATACAGAGCTCCGGACCAAAAAGGCCCCTTTCTATTTCATAATGAATTTATAATAATGTTTGTTCCAACATTAAGTGCGCTTATCCCATCATTCAGTTACGCGATTATCTCCTTTCTGTGGGTTATGTAGATAAGTACATAATAGTTTTTTTTAATGCAAAATTATTTTTTTTAACAACGAAAAATTCCACCGTACATTTTTCCACCCAGTTTACTAGAATTCGCAACCTGAAAGCTTTCTTCAAAACCACATATAACTCCGATAACGCCCGAGTAAGTAAGCGACAGCTAATAATAGCTAAACATCTGTTGTATAACTTCACAAACCTACATACCTTACACCAAACATAATATAATTGAAAAATAAATTATGTACAAATATTTTAAAATTATACCTTTTATGTAAAAATGTTAAAAATTAGGTTAAAACTGTAATATATAGAAATAGCTGTTTCCCGGCATGCGGTGCAATGCCACATTCAAATAAATAAAATGTTACTCCTTGCATGTCCTTTCCCGTGCGTTCCCCTCCAGCGTTACACTTCCACCTTCCCCGCCACCGCTCTCCCGCTCCCCCGTCCCGCCAACCCCCCTTGCACTTCATTTCTTCACTCCTCTTTCGCCCGGCCCGTAGCCGAAACTTTTTTCTAATACTAACATTTTTAAACTCGTGATATCTTTCTAATTAAATATCCGAATTGAAAAATTCAAAAACTTAAATAAAGGTATTGAAGCTGTCTTGAATATGAAGTCATTTATTTTGATAAAGTTTAAAACCAAGATACAAATAAAGAGCCTTTTCAAGCGGTGACATTTTAATTACATTTTTAAAATAAAAGAATACTTATTGTAGCATAACCATAATAGTTAGACATATGCTGTTGCGACCTTTTTTGTAAATAATGATGTGTTCTACAAAGTCGTGGTACATTATTTTATTCTATCATCAATAGTTTTCGCAGCGCACGCGATGTAAAGAATATTTTAGGTAATTTTTTTACACCTCGGGTTACATTATTGAAATTTTAGTAAGGATGCCAATTTTTTTTAAAAATATCATATAGCCTATGTTACCCAAATATAGTGTAGCTTCCCAACAGCGAAATAATTTTTCAAATAGGTTCAGTAGTTTCGGAGCCTATTCAATGCAAACAAACAAACAAATCTTACCTATTTATATAGTGTATAGTAGATAGTAGATAAATAAACTAACCTGAATTCACTTTTTTCCCGATAAACCGCAGATTCTCGTTCGTAACTTTTAAATTTCAGTTGTAAACTGTGCGTCAGGGGGCCGAACTGTCGATTAAATATATTCAGAATAAACGATAACGATAAGTAAATAATAGTCATAACTGATAGCGAAAATAACAAGAAAGAAAATAATCTGCAAGCGATATCTCTTTTTTAATGCAGGCCTTACAAAGATAAAACATTAGCTGTTCAATTTTCTAAATAAAAAAAAAGTTTATTTTTATCATAGTTTAGTTTTGTTCAAGTTTGTTTTGGTTTCCATGACTAAATCAAGCATTGACTTCAGCCGGGTTTAGAGTCTCTTGAAGCGACAGAGCAAACGTAATGAGTGTATGTAGTAGGGATGTGACTTTTACATAAACAATCGGTTCTTTTTCTTAAAACGAAAAATCGATTTATAAATAATTGATTTTGTAGAAAATTAAAATCGATTTATAAAATCGTTTATTTTTTTTTAAATGATTTTTTTTCATATCCCTATTCCGGACTAATGACTAAGCGTAGCAGGGATGCGAAGTAAAATATTGCAATGAATTTTGTATCTTTAATCTCTTTTGTCTATGGCCGCGTCAAACCTTCACCCAAAACCTCACAGAAAAGGAGGAGGTTATCAATTCGACGATTTTTTATTTTATTTACTTTTTTTATGTTTGTTACCTCAGAACTTTCGATTGGGTGAACCGATATTGATGATTCTTTTTTGATTAGAAAGCTGGTGTTTCTCGTGTGGTTCCCATTTTAATTTGGTTCAGTTCTGATAATGGGATCCATGAGAAAACCATGTATGTCTTAAATTTGCAATAAGTATGTGCGCGACAAATGGACGAAAAACTCAATATTACGCCAATAGATTTCGATGATTCTTTTTTTTAAGTAAAACTTCTTTACGCACGCTCGTCACTAAAAATCAAAAAATAAACAAAATTTTTAACAAAACAAAAAAAAAATGCACTAAAAAGTAAAAAAATAATTTCGTACGATTGTTATTTTTGGAGTCGGTGTCAGCCAAGATCTCCACATCTCACCTATAACTACCTATGTATGTAGTTACCTTGGCTGACATTGACTCCAAATATAACAATCGTATGAAATTATTTTTTTACTTTGTAGTGCATTTTTTGAAGTCGTTTTTTGTTTTGTTAAAATTTTTGTTTATTGTAAATCAATAAGCTTGTTGATTGCAATGTCATCCTTTTCTCAATTCTCTTCAGTTCTCGATTTAGTTTCACAATTCTTAATTGCAAATCGCCAGTCAAGTGCTCAGAATCGAATCAATCTCTCTCTGTAAACTTATTCTTTAAAATAAATAAGTTACAACAATATCCAGTAATAAACACAAGTGTTTTTACTCATAAAAGGATACCTCTTAAACATCATAACCTATCAAACTGTATGCCGATCCTTGGCGTGGACACGACGGAAGTCACCAAAGGCAGCGCAGTTTACGCCTGACTGCAGACTTCTGGAGAGCATGATCTGGGACGCTACGCAACCAGATACTAAAAAAATAGAACAAGTTGAAAAAATATTTTAAAAATAAGATTTAAAAATCTATTAAAATATTATCCACAACAAAATTGTATTCAATATTTGATAAGACTCCGATTGTGATAAATTGAATCCATTACAAATAAAAATGGATTAGGATTTTATTGATAATTTCCTTATCAGCTTGCCGCGTACACGTTGCACAACATTAATAATTAATTAAGCCCAAAAATTGATAATACGCACTATTTATTAAGTACATTATATACATCCCACGACCTTATTAATTTATTTATTTATTTACATATAATGGATTGCAGTTTGAAGATGAGGAATGGGGTATTTCCACGTTTTTGTATTGCTGAAAAAAATTAAGCAAAAAATTACAATGATTAAAACATTTTTATTTTATTTTTTTGTTGACGAATAAATTTTCTACAGCGAGTTAAAGTTTCCCATTTTCGAATTAACGCTAAAACGATATTTTGGGGCGTGGCTATCGTGTGACGTCATGAGCGAGGACGCTCACTGACAGTGTTTATTTATTCTGGTTCAGCTGAGCGACACTTGCGACGCCACAAACCCATTTGCCAACCACGGGCCGTTTTGATTTTTATACCATTTCATTCCCCATTCCCCATTCCCCATTCCCCATTCCCCATTCCCCATTCCCCATTCCCCATTCCCCATTCCCCATTCCCCATTCCCCATTCCCCATTCCCCATTCCCCATTCCCCATTCCCCATTCCCCATTCCCCATTCCCCATTCCCCATTCCCCATTCCCCATTCCCCATTCCCCATTCCCCATTCCCCATTCCCCATTCCCCATTCCCCATTCCCCATTCCCCATTCTCCATTCCCCATTTCCCATTGCCCATTCCCCATCCCCCATTCTCCATTCTCCAATCCTCATTCTCCATTCCCCATTCCTCATTCCCCATTCCCCATTCTGCTTCCCCATTCCCCATTCCCCATTCCCCATTCCCCATTCCCCATTCCCCATTCCCCATTCCCCATTCCCAATTCCCCATTCCTAATTCCCCATCCCTCATTCCTTATTCCCCATTCCCCATTCCCCATTCCCCATTCCCCATTCCCCATTCCCCATTCCCCATTCCCCATTCCCCATTCCCCATTCCCCATTCCCCATTCCCCATTCCCCATTCCCCATTCCCCATTCCCCATTCCCCATTCCCCATTCCCCATTCCCCATTCCCCATTCCCCATTCCCCATTCCCCATTCCCCATTCCCCATTCCCCATTCCCAATTCCCCATTCCCCATTCCCCATTCCCCATTCTCCATTCCCCATTTCCCATTGCCCATTCCCCATCCCCCATTCTCCATTCCCCATTCTCCATTCCCCATTCCTCATTCTCCATTCCCCATTCCCCATTCCCTACCCCTTTCCCTATTCTGAGCTTGGGCAAAAGTTGAACATCTCCATCTCCTTCCCCATTCCCCATTCCCCATTCCCCATTCCCCATTCCCCATTCCCCATTCCCCATTCCCCATTCCCCATTCCCCATTCCCCATTCCCCATTCCCCATTCCCCATTCCCCATTCCCCATTCCCCATTCCCCATTCCCCATTCCCCATTCCCCATTCCCCATTCCCCATTCCCCATTCCCCATTCCCCATTCCCCATTCCTTATTCCCCATTCTCCATTCCCCATTTCCCATTGCCCATTCCCCATTCCCCATTCCCCATTCCCCATTCCCCATTCCCCATTCCCCATTCCCCATTCCCCATTCCCCATTCCCTACCCCTTTCCGTTTTCTGACATTCTTTTTTAATGACATTGATCAGCGTTTGCATCGATCACCGTTCGCTTTGATCACCGTTCGCTTTAATTAGCGTTTGCATCGATTAGCGTTCGCATTAAATATATATATTCTTTTTCGTAACGCATTCATCATTTTACCTCCAAGTGTCGAGCGTGCGTAAAGAAGTTTTTCTTCAAAAATTTCTCTCAAGGCCTATGTAACATTTGGTGATACTCTGCCGTCAGTCTGTCCAGGAGTGACGTACGATTCCATCCCTTTCACTGCGATCGGGGTCGACCAGAGAGGTCAGAGAGTGTCTCTCATCCGGCTTCTCCCGACGCAGCTGGTGGACAGATATATCCGCCACACCAGTACAAGGAAAACCTCACCCCATGAACCCGATCACCCCTACTAAGTCACCAAACGTAGCGAAATTCTTGGGGTGACCTTGGAAGAGGTGTTTTTATATGAAATAATATTATGGAAGGAGTTGTTCTGTGGAACGGCTTAGACCTTTTAAAGGGTATGTTAAAAATATTATTATTGAAACACATTTACAGGGTTCGTAACGCACGTATATATACTATTTTTTTTTTTTTTTTATAATGTGTTTAGTAAATTTTACTGTATTTAAATTAAAATTTATACCGAAAGGTCGGCTAAGTAATTATTATTTGGCGTGACAGCTGTTTGATTTCCGATGGATTTATCAAACTGCGATGAAGACAATTACTGCCGATCTATTTATAAACTAACTTTTAAAAATAAATCTTTTCCACTTAATTTATTTGTGACCGTAACCGGTTTCAGTCGGTTAGGGCCATATTCAGACTGGTACAATTGTTTCGTAAAATTGCTTCATTAGTTTATCTACATAACAAATGGTGGAGAGGAAGGGGGTAGTCTACAAGGATTTTATACAATTTATATGGGTTATGGATTACCTATTAACTTGACGCTTGGCTGTCATCTCCTTGATTATTTACGAAAAAAAAACATTAAAAGATAAATTAATTCTAGTGTCAAGTGCTTAATTTCATTAAAGTGACTATGGCGCTCCGACTGTGCCTAGTCTCACTTCTAAATATTATCACCATAAAGCAATATCTGTCTCCAAAAACATAGTCATTCAATCACCAAACAAATCATGTGTTCTCCCGAAAAAAGTTGAATATTAGTCGAATTCTATTGTGGAAACAATTCAATTTAATGATACAGTGAAAAAAATCCGTTCAAATTTCGAAGCTAACTGCCGCTGTTGTTGTCAAAAATGCAATCTATAGTCCGTCAAATAAGAGTAGAAAATATAAAAAATGGAACTAAGAAATTTTTAGGCTGGCAGCACCAATTTATCTGTCAAATATTCTTTAAAAGTACAATGACATTAAAAATACAAAACGCTGTAAGTATACACAATTAAAAAACATTTTTTTGTTCTTAAAAAAAAATTAACATTGATTTGAATTTAACAGTAGGTGGAAAGGAAGAATCATTAATGGTGAGTTTAGTTACACTATTTTTAGATCTGAATGAGTTAAATATATTCAGAACTAAATTTAGAGGCATGATCTAAAGCCCGGTCCTTAAGCTTATATTGAATAAATGTGAGCAATTTCCAAAGTGTGCTTTATATTTTATTACAATATCGTTATTCTTCATTATGTTAACACAAAATTGCAAACGTATAGTAATAATATACCTACTAATTCTGAGATCAATGCAATTCTAATTTTGAGATCAGTGGTTATCTGTATTTCAACTATTTTTTTTCCCTTTTATGCCTTTTTAATTTTTAATTTTTAAACGTCATTAGAAGTGACAGCGCGTATTCAAGCGAAAACAGTTTGCTTGCCACAAACTTTTTAGCACGGAGAAAGGCACCATGAACAAACCTAAAGCATCAAAGCTGAGGATCGGCACATGGAATGTCACCAGTTTGGCCGGAAAGGAAAATCACAATTGAGGTGGCTTGGGCATGTACTAAGAATGTCTGATGACCGAATTCCGAGGAAAATACTGAGCGCAATTCCAGAGGGAAGACGTCCAGTGGGCCGCCCTAGACACAGTTGGGCGAGGCAACTCCTGAAACTGTGTGAGGAGAGGATGGGTCTACCATGGACAGAGGCTGAACAATCAGCACAAGACAGGGACTTATGGAGGAGCCTTGTCGATGCAATGGGTCCCCGACCCGAATAGGACAAGGGGAAGAAGATGGATGGATGGAATAAAGATGTAGGTTACACAGCTTTAGATTAACACCATGATTATATTTTTAGTATTGCCATTTGTGCAATGGTGGCGCCCTCATATATTTTCCACTCTTATTTGACAAACTATACCTGCAATCGCGGAATCAAACCAAAACATACCAGTGCAATTGATTGCCTGCCTACAGTCGCTACAGACTGTGCTATTGATTTTGCTTACTAACAGGCGCAACCGACAAAATAATTATACATAATATAATAATGGATCAAGAAAACTCGGCCCAAAAATTCCTGGCAAAGGCAACCGCTATTTTAAAACATCAAACAAATTCACCAAGGAACAAATAGCAAAACTCGCCCCCAAATTCATTGATCTTTTGGGTAATGTCGGTCATATGGGTGTAAAACTAAGGAGCCCTGAAGGAGAACTGAAGACCTACCAAAATATTATGTCTTCTCATCAAACACCTGAAAATGGGAACAGAACGAATAGTTCGATTACGTCCAACCAAGTCCTCCCCAAATATCCACCGAACACAAGAAACAATGCCCCTATACTTCCTGCAAGACCAGCGGTACTTATCTTCCCCAAAGATGACAAGTCACTTCCTTCCAGCAGTACCCTTGAAACTCTCAAAACCTCAACTAACCCATCATTTTTGGGAATCACAATCACGGTAGTACGTGAAAGAACGGAGGTGTAGTCGTGCATCCGAGTACCGATGCAGAGGCCATTAAACTTGCCAACGCACCTAGCCTATCCGATGCTGGTCTGAAAGCAGCAGTTTCTTCACATAAACTTCCTCGGATAGCTAAATACAAGGTCTATCTCAAATTGTGCCCCTCGAGAACATCACCTTGGCTATTCACCCGCAAACACACGAAGAAACTGGTCTACAACTGAATGAATTGAAAGATAAACTGCAGTTCTCCCACAAAGTAGGACCTCGTACTGGATCATGTACTCATGTCTTCAGAGTTTCTCCTTCTGTTCGTCATTCCGTCATTTGCTTCTCTAAACTGGCTATGGACTGGCAAATACATACCGTAAGGGACTGGATTGACAGTCTAAAATGTGGACACTGTCAACTTAACGGCCACACAGCGTCGAAATGTAACGCAGACACGGCAACCTGTTCTCACTGTGGAAAACCTGGACACAACGAGATGCTTGCCCGACTTCTGAAAAACCACCAGCATGTGCCACATGCAAATTCTTCAGAAAACCGGCCACAAACAACACTGACTGTCCAGCCTGCCAAGCCGCTGAGAGACGCGAATTGTCTCAAGTCAATTTTTCAATTCTTAGTAATACTAACTTTTCTTCCTATTATCAAAATATTCGTGTCTTCAACACCAAGCTAAACTCCTTTAGATGCTCCGTAAATAAATGCCCTTATGCTTTTTTATGTTTTACTGAAACATGGTTATCAGGTAATATTGTTTCAACCGAACTTGGACTAAATGACTACAATATTTTTCGCTGTTACCGCTCTTCCTCTTCTAACAAGTGTAGAGGAGGTGGGGTAATGATGTGTATTAAAAAAATAAAAATAAGTAAATTTCGCTCCTTAAACTAAACTAAATTAGCTCCTCATATTTCGTTGAATGAAACCAAAATACAGTAAGTTCCGAAAGAGTTCTGCATTTACTAGAATAAAACCATCATTCTTGACATTTTCCAATCATTAAAAAAACATATTTCGTTGCGCGGCTGCCAAAGGGTTCAGTGAAAATGAAATATTTTTTCTAATTGAAATGTTACATTTTAATATCAATTACGTGCAACAGTCGGACCTATTTTTAAACATTTCCCAACGATTTTATCATTATTTTCTATCTATGACCTCCTCGGTAAATTATGGAATTTGTGAAGCATGATCTCCTAATGAAATATTAATGATAAAATAGATCCTTGAAACGAAGTTATGCGGGTTCGTATAAAAAACTTATTGTCAAATTTTAGATTAGTAGCGCGTTTGTGGAAATGAATGAAAATAAAACCAAAATATTTGAAGTATGGAAAAGTTCCTTTTAAGTGTCAAAATCTTTAGATTTTGATCCCGCGACCTCCAAGAGCCTTATCCCTAGCCAGTCGTCACTGTGTGTACACGGTTGACATTTCTTGTCACATGAGAACGGGTGGTACGAGTGAGTTCAATATGACGACATTTGTGTTTCATCTATCTTATAAAATGGGTCTCTTTAATAATCAGATTCATTCCTTCCTTTCCACAAAAAGGCCCTTCACATAAAGATTACATGGCCCTGAGAGAAATAATTTTTCTCAGAGCCTCCTGTGTGGAGTTAATGTTAACAAAAGGTAGATATTTTTGCATTTGCTAACATCTCCTTGCAAAATATTCATTGTAAACATTACAAACAATCCACTATTAGGCTTCTGGGTATTCGTTATTGTCCAGTTATTTACATAAAAAATAATAGTAGCGCCTTGCGGTCAAAACACTCAGCAAGGCAAATATTATTATAAATTAATGTATTTAAGAAATATCATAAAGACATTTGCTTAAGACTGTAGAGTGTAGACTGTTTGTGGACGAAATAACAAAGGCGTGAATTACACGTAGGTACCAATATTAAACTGAATTAAACACGATGCAATTACAATTTTACAAAATTATACACGGAGAGAATTGAATCTACAATTACACGTAAAGGAATTATAAATCTAAAAAATCTGTTTACACTAGTTTTGAGTGTTGAGACCTTTTTCACTGCTATGCATATTATTTTCTGAATTCAATGATTCAATTCAAAATGCTGCTGCTGCTGCTGCTGTTATTTTGGAACAAATAATATATTTGACTATTTTAGATTTTTCGGTGTGTTTTACTAGTTACTATCTTCTTTCTCTGTACTTACTACTACTACTACTAACTAAGTTTTATGTTTTACTAGCTTTTGCCCCCGGCTTCGCTCGCATGGTATTAGGGGGGTTGCCACTCCGCCTCCTCCACCTTCCCTCTCGTCACTCTACTCTCCCCATACCCCCCTACCCCCATCCCCCTCCCCTTCCAATACCCCTCCCCCCCACCCCCGCCCTTTCTACCCTGCCCCCTCTACCTACACCCTCCTCCCCCTCCCCCCCCACCCTCCTCCACCATCCGCCCTTTCTTCCTCCCCCAAACCCCTCCACCCTCCTTCTCCTCCACCCCAGGCAACATTTTTTTGCTTTTCATCTGACGTTTGCAATAACTCGATTTTGTTAGGGACAGAAAACGTATGATAAATAATTTCATAACGCCACAGCTTATTCATAACACCAGAGCTTACCAATATATATAGCCTATATTACTCGCAAATAATGTAGCTTTCTATTAGTAAAAGAATTTTTAAATTCCATTCAGTATTTACTGCGTGAAAGAGTAACAAACATCCATACAAACTTTCGCCTTTATAATATTAGTAGGATTTTGCTTATTATTATTTCAATTTTGTAAAACCTTCAAAAGTTATAGAAACCAATCTGTTGCTATAACTTTTGAAGGTTATTCCCATCAATGTAACATATCATTAGAGAAGAAGTATTTTTATTGTCTTGTTCTCTTTCATATTTTAGTTTAGATTATTAGTGTTAGGTTCTTCTTCAATGATATATAATTATTTCTGTTATTTTACTAGTAGCATCTCCTGTGGTAACTACCAAACCTTGATTTACGCTGTGAACATTTTTAATTGTAGTGTTAATATGTGTGCACATTCCAGTGGTAATTTAATAATATAATAATTCTTCAAACACAATTTGCGAGGCGGGTATGGATACCGCCGCCCCATGAACTATTTATTGGATAATCAACACCTCTGCCATAGGTCACCCTAAGTGGCAAGCTACGTGACTTAGCGGGGGTGCCCGGGTTCATTGGGCGAGGTTAGTCCTAGTCTGATGGTCTTGTTCGAAGCGTCTGCCTACTTGCTGTGTGGTGGGCAGGATCGGGAGAGACTGGTTGACCGAGGTATTTTATCCTATGCAGCCAGAATCTCTCACCGCCTTGGACCGCAATTGAAGGGGTGGATTCATACATCCATTACGCCTGAATAAACTGACCCCCAGATTCCTACCCACCCCTCATTCCTATTTCCTTCCCAGAACTCTCTCTCCCTTCTTTCCAGAAATCCTCCACACAGCATCCCTTAAGATAACATAGGCCCTGAGGGAAATTATTTTTAAACAGAGTGCAATATAGTTGTGAATGATGAATACTTGGAGCAGGAGAATGAGTTTATGTATCTGGGCAGTATCTTACTCATATGTACATATGTTGAGAGATGGGAAGGCTGATAGAGATATTGAAAGGAGGGTAAATGCAAGTTACTCCATTAATGGAGGACTGAATGCCGTTGGCGCTAATAAAAAACTATCAAAAAAAGCGAAGCTATCAGTCCACAATGGTGTGCTGGTACCTACCCTGATGTGTGGCAGTGAGGCATGGAACTGGCAGAGGAAGGATGAAAGTAGACTGAATGCCATAGAAATGAGATCCCTGATACGTATGTGCGGTAAATTCATGTGTAATCGTGTGAGAAATGTGGAGATCCTCAAAGAATGCAAGTCTGATGTAAGCGTAATGATTAAGTTTGGGTATGTAGAGCGAATGAACGAAGAAAGTGGTGTAAGAAGAATATATGACGCAAATGTGAATGGTAGAAGAAGTCGGGGATGCCCGAGGAAGACATGACACGACCAAGTGAATCAGATACTTGAGATGGGCCATGTCAAGAGTCAAAATAATAGAAGAGCATGTATGAGACGATGTATGAATGTGAATGAGGCAAAGATTATGTTCCAAGATCGAGTTGTTTGGCGGTGCGTCCTCTCTGCCAATCCCTTCGGTAAATGGTTATTTAGTAGATAACAAATATTATAATCAATAATTATCAGCCTGAAACACTCATCTACATTGAAAAAATCTTCCGAGAAAAGATACTGGCCGCCAACGGGAATTGAACCCGTGTCCCTCTGATTGCCGGTCAGCTGCTCTGACCACTGAGCTATGGCGGCTTATCTAATACCCGCCAAATAATTCAATATATACTAGTTTTTCATTCGACAATTACTTATTATTACATTTTTCCAACTGAAAACAACCAACTTTATTTTTGTGAGAGAGGTATTGTTAAGTACTAAATCTCCCGCTAGGTGGCGTCGAGACTAATTATGTCTGCATTTATTGCTGAAATACTTTAACTTGTCAAATAAATGGTTATTTAGTGATGGTTAGTTAGTTATCTTCAACTAATTGTTCCCATATTTTTGGCTGTTATCTTTTTGAATGATTTCAAAGTTCTAATGAATTTATTGGTAACCTAGATACTAGATACTGTCTCTGATAAACATATGCGGTTTTTAGTTCCATGATAACTGAACATAGTGGTACTGACACAATTACACTAACTGAAACGTTGGCTAAAGAAGGAGGCATAACGTCCCAAAAATTAACAACTAAAATAGTTTGTTTTAAACCATTCGACTTTATACCACTTTTAAAGGTGTTTTGATTTGCCGTTGTTTTGAGTTATCAGGTCACCCCGATTTTTATTTATATTGGAAATCTGTCTTTTTCTTCAAGTCTAGAATGAACGTTCAATTTTCAATTGAATATCTTTTTTTTTACCGTTACCTTTTTTATTTTCTGTGTCTTGTTCTGTTTCATGTTTCAATTAGATTTTTTATTATTATCTTCTAATTTATTTAATATATTACCTTTCAAGTTATCCCAATAAAAAAATAAATAAATTTTCATTATTTATCGATTCAGGTACAGTAATTTTTTTTTTACATTAGGAGGATAAAATATTTTCCCTCAGTACCTCTGTCATCTTTGGGGATGCTGTATAGAGGGTATTTTTAGTGAAAAATGGAGAGAAAATTCTGGGAAGGAAAAAGGAATGAAGGGGGTAGGAATCTGGGAGTCAGCATATCCAGGAGTGTCAGACGAATGAATCCATCTTACACACTGCGGTGTAGGGCGATGGGTCAAGAGAGTCCGTCTAGAGAGTTCGAAAGGTCTCCCTCAAACAGTCTCCCGATCCGGCTGACCACGCAGTTGGTGTGCAGACACATCCAACGCCAAGATCCGGACAAACCTAACCCGGTCACCCTTGCTAAGTCACCAAACGTAGCGAACAACTTGGCAGAGATGTTGGTTATCCAATAAATGCTTCCCGGGGTAGCGGCACCAATAAACGCCTCCTAAATCAAGAAATGCTTGAATCGTAGATTTTGCGATAATTTTACGTGAATTTGGTCAATAGTTTAGAAGGCGGTTAAACAACCGAACCTTTATCATGATGGGTTCCATGACAGTTCATCCTGCGACAATTCATCCGGCGACAGTTCATCCGGCGACAGTTCATCCGTCCGACAGTTCATCCTGCCGGCAGTTCATCCGGCCTGATCATTTAGAAGATTTTTTCTTCAAGTAAGTATGCAAAGAGGATATACGGCCCTACAACCAAAATCGATATACTTATATCTGAAGGCATCTTGAGTGGAAATCCGCTGTAACCTAACCTAACCTAACCTAACCTAACAAATTAGTCAATTCACCCTAAAAAGATGTTGTTAATTACAGATAAAAAGTTATATTATATATGCAAGTAGGAATCTTTACGGTTTTTTGCTAAGCCGACTGCACGTATAAGTATGTCGTATTTTGTTATTCACGCATGCTTCTTCGGAGACTCGAAATTATTGTTAGTAAAAACATTTTTACAGCGGATTTCCACTCAAGATGCCTTCAGATATAAGTATATCGATTTTGGTTGTACGGCCGTGTATCCTCTTTGCATACTTACTTGAAGAAAAAATCTTCTAAATGATCAGGCCGGATGAATTGTCGTCGGATGAATTGTCGGCCGGATGAACTGTCGGCAGGATGAACTGTCGGCAGGATGAACTGTCGGCAGGATGAACTGTCGCCGGATGAATTGTCGCCGGACGAATTGTCGGGTCACCATCATGAAATAAGCATTCAATACACTTCCTTGTTCGGACTCCCCAACAATCCTTAAACTATCTACTGTTGTGTATTTTTAAGTTCATTCAACTCTTCAACTAACTTCATTTGCATTTACCGTCCAACTTAACACATCACTCACAAATACACTCCAAGCAACAAAATATAATCGTTTAAAAATTACGACAATTTAAAAAACGTTAACGCTGCAAGTTAAGTATTAGGCTAGTCACTTATTCTTTAGTCAGCTTTAAGGAAATCATGTGAGATTATTAAATAAAAATAATTAGTGTCTTTCGTTCAAAACAAGTAATTTGTTCGCCGTTTTAAAGGTTCTGGACAGGTCTCAAATGTCACGTAATAATGTACTCTTTAGAACACGTCTGTTTCGGTCAAAATTAGTAAGCAGAAAAACCGGAAAAGTGTCTTTTTGGTCGATCAATTTGGTGTTTGAACGAAGACACAGAATCGGCGAAAATGTCACGTTTTGGAGGTGGTTTAATAATCATCTACAATCAGCAAAAAGGTGTTTAGATTTAGACAATCCCTCAATAAGACACGGTGTGGTGATTAAGGAAAGGAATGGCAATGGTTTTTTGCTGATTCGTTGATGAGCTGTCAGCAAAAAATTAACGCGTTCGTTAAATTTGCTCATCAAAGACAATAATGATTTCGATTTAAAGAGTTGCGAATTGAATGTTATTTGCTCAGACGATTTCATGTTGTCTTTGATGTAACCCGTGCTCATAATCGCGGTTTATAATTACTCGTTTTTTGTGAGTTTTTTTTACGTCGTGGTTGATTTTCTTTGCCGTTTGCGGTAGCGTTGACATCTTTGGTGGACCCCCGTGCGCTGGCAAATTTCCGAGGTGTTAAATAAGCGAGAGCAGTGCTAGCAGAGCCAGTCTGTCGCCGGAAAGCGAGCGTGAAGGTTCACCAGCCGGCGCTTCAGCTCACTTCTTGCTCGTCACCGCGGAATCTCCCCGGAAACTATCGCCACGCTTTCCCGGACCGCAAGTCGCCGATATTCTGTCGGAATCAATTGGCATTTCTGACATTTTGCGACGCTTGTGGCAAACGCTGGATTTCTCAGAGATTTTGATTGGAAAAGTGAACACAGAGCTGGATTGATTGATTGTTAATCGTTTTCCTGCACTCCGGACGGAGGTGCCGACAGTTAAACCAAAACGAAAGTGACTTACTTCCTAAATAACGGAGTCTCCAGTTACGGAGACGGTTGCGTAAGAGAGCCGCGTTACATTATATTAAATCTGTTCATAACGGGCGCATGCACGCCGCGGTCTCTTCGTGACCATTACACCAGAGGAGAGAAGGCTTTCGGTTTCGATCTGCACTTTCATTTTCTCGCCAGAGCCAAGAGACCACGGGAGATATAAATTGTCGCAACTGCCGCGCGTGACAACCGATGATCGACCGCGTAACAGCGCTGGTATTACGATAGACTTTTTTCCGTGCCCCTTCTCCAAGTCACTTGGACGGCGAGGTTGCTCCGAGTGGCCCCCTCAGTCACAAGCCTGTCTCTCCCCGGCACCACACGCAGGCGCTGGTAGTCCGACTGCGATAGTGCCCCCCTATTAGCGAGTAGCATGTCAGCATCGCGCAGTCCGATAGCCCAGCGCGGCTGCACGAACACCGACACGACCAGCGAACAGAGACAGTAGTAGCCGAAACCAAAAACTGCAATTTTCGCCAGTTGCGGAATCGTTGACCTTTTGCAATGCAGCGGCAACCGAGTTTAAAAGCCGAGTCGGCCGATTGCGTTCGCCCGTATTAGATATACTTTGCAATATCTACCACCGAAACAATCGAATCTTACATTACTTATTACTTCAGTGAAATCATTTCAGCCATTGTTCAGTGGGATTGTTTTGCAATATTATTATTACTTCTGTGTTTTAAACAACTGTTGTGAACTCTCGCCTGGAGTGATTGAGTGCAGTACCTGTACCGGCTGTAGGTTGGATTGTTCCAGGAGCAGAAGGGTCACCGTTCTCTCGAAGAAGGTAAGTCCCCAAACGGGTTTGGCTTGACAACTTATTGGACAAATTTTGGCGAAAAAACCGTTCGCCCGATGCATTATTTAATAATATCAAACAATGCACCGACGAACACAGTATATTTTCACGTGTATTTTTGTGTTTTTAACAGCTAAAATAATTCGCAAAATAGACCTCTAATAATTTAACCGAAGATTTCAACTACAATATCAATTATTTTATTATTTATCTATAACATTAACACAAATTAAAGACTTAGGCATCACTTTTCAATCAATTTTTTGATTTTTTAACCACATAACAGAAATCTCTAGTAAGGGCTTAAAAATGTTGGTATTTATAACTAGGCTAACTAGAAATTTTAACAATATAAAGTGTATTAAACTGTTATATTTTGCCTATGTAAGAAGTCAGCTTGAGTACAATTCTCCCGTCTGGAACCCACATTATAATATTCACGTAAAAGCTGTTGAAATAATACAAAACAAATTCTTACGTTTTCTATATTTTAAAACCGGTACTCCAGCAATAATGTTGAACAATAACACTGTTAAATAATATGAATATGCTCAAATTATCAGACAGAATAATTTTCACTGACTTGTTTATACAATCAAATAAGCTTCCGGATACCACTACGTAATACTAGAAGTCAGGATTTATTTCAGTGTAGAAATTCTGGGACTAACTCCCTTGTGTATTCTTCTTTGCCCAGAATACTAATTAGAGGGAAATAATATTATACCATGTCAGTGGACATCTTCAATTTATCTTTAAACAAATATAAAATATTGTTACTGAGGCAGTTCAGTTATTTAAATAAATAATGTATATTTCTTACCATTCATATGTAAAAGCCCCGAAAAAGGGCGTTAGTCAATAAATAAATAAAAAATTCATTTGAATTCGCTAAACACCTTTTAATAATATTAAAATTGTAATTTTAACTTTGTTCATTTGACTGAGATGTGCAGGTTAAGTGTTTTAGCGAATATCATTTACTTAAAACGTGGAAAGTCATAGATAAAAGTATTTTGCATGTAAGATGTTATCCAATAAATGGTTGCCAGGGCGGCGGTACCCATAACCGTTTCCCAAAGACGTCTTATATTCATGCAGTTTTCCTAATGTTAACAGTTTTGTTTCTTTGAATTAAAATTGAAGAAATATTATATTATCATTACTAATACGCCACAGTGCTGTAGATAATATCATATATTACTCGATTCTTATTCTACAAAGAGGCAACTTAATATCGTATTATATATTCTAATATGAGAATTTTCTCCACGGTGATTTATATTTAATTACATTTTGATTAAACCCATGTCTAGTTAGTGATGATGTCTTCAATAAACAGATAATAACAAATTTTAGATGATTCTAGATTCATTAATATTATATTTGATCGTCCAAATTATCAACAGAATAACAAACAGGCTAATTTTCCTAATTACGAAAATATTTTCAGAAAAAGCAGCAAGTGTTATAATATTTTTTTATCCTTACGCAAGCTGATACCCTTGAAAATTTTTTGTAATATTTTTATTCAAGGAATTTGTATAATAATTTAACAGGCTTTGCGTAAGAGATTTAAATACTGTTATTAAAACGTATTTTTTCTTATTCAAAATCGGAAAAATATTGAACGATTTCGACAGGGTGTGATGGCTGATTTTTCAGTAGTTAAATTGACATATCATTTAAAATCATCTTAGAGTATAGAGAGACTGGTTGCGGCAGACTTTTTAACATTTCCAGCATTGCCTTGCACTGCAGTGGAAAAGATGGATTCATTCGTTCGTTACTTCTGGACACACTGACCTCCAGATTTCTACCACCCCTCACACATTTCATATCCTTTCCTTTCTTAAAAAGACCCTCCACACAGCATCCCCTAAGATGACATGGGCCCTGAGTGGAATTATTTTCCTTAGGGGCCCCTGTGTGGAGCTAATATAAAAATGGAAATGATTTTTTTTTTATTGACTTATTACGTATTACTTCAAAACTTAGCGTAGAGCAATAATTTTCACCCTAATTTTTTTTTGTACGAATACGAGCGCAGGAAAATTGTATTCAATTAATAAGTTTTGTTTCACAATTAATACACTTACAATAATATAATATAATATAATTTCAGCACGTTACAATATTTTTATACGATGAAATAAAAATATGTATATTTAAATTAATAAAATACTTTGTTTTTATCACTTTTAATGTTTCTTTTATTTTTTTTTTTTTTATTTACATAGTAAAAGAAAAAAAAGTAAAGTAAATCCCCGAAGAAGTGAGCGTTGCTCACGAAACATGTCGGTTTTCATAAACAATTAAAGTGATTAAAAATAAGTATTTTATTAATATGAATTTAAAATGATGCCACAAGATAATTTTGCTGTGTTAGAAGAAGTAAAAATATATTGTTTTACCGATATTGAAAGAATGAAAACGAGTTTCTTGCTGGTGACAGTGATAGTGCCTTTGTAACAAGTTTTAGGCTGAATAAAATTGTCATAACATTTTTTTGCGAAACTTGTTTCATTATTTAACAAAAAAGAACATATAACTGTTTTTTTTACTAAAACCAATTATTTAAAAACTTCGGGCTGTAGGGACTCTTGTGTGGTCAAATAAAAATGTTTTTTTTTTCATCAGACAGTAAAAAACATAATGAAATATAAGTTTTTAGATTTTCACGGCCAAAAGCATTTTCGTTGTTAGTTTTTGGGGTGTTATGCCGTGTTGCGCTACCTCCTACTATAGCCGACGTTTCGGACAGCGTTGCAGTGTCCATCATCAGGGCAGATCCGGTAGATCGTCGATCGTAGACACATCGTCGGATCTACCGGATCTGCCCTGATGATGGACATTGCAACGCTGTCCGAAACGTCGGCTATAGTAGGAGGTAGCGCAACACGGCATAACACCCCAAAAACTAACAACGAAAATAATGAAATATGTTCGACCTGATTTTATTTAATTCATATTCGAAAAACTATGATTTTGTTGATATTATTTATCGTTGTTCATAAACTGCAATAATGTAAATTGTGAATGTCAATCAATCATCGTATTTCGTAATGAGACGTTAGTAATACGAATATGTATGAAATATCGTGATATGATTGTGTGTTGTTTTGTTTGTTGTTGCCGAGATTCTAACTCGGATAGCAAATAATTGCAACAAATTTATGTGAATTTCGCATTCTCCGGAGGAACCTACGTGTTGGCACTGTGTACACTGCACAGAGTTGCATTGGGATACAAAATACGGTCAATGAACAGCAAAAAAATGTCAGGTTCATGCTAGACGCAGCCCTTCGGCACTGGCGCACAGTCGGAAAACAGGCCAAACGCGCGACTTATATCTTCCGACAAAATATCCACCAATAAAATATCTATTAAAATCTAACCTAACCTAAAAAAATGGGACAAAAATAATACAGACATTGTTATTTGTATTATCTTTGTCCCATTTTTTTATAGGTAAGGTTAGGTTAGGTTGGCTTTATTTAGGTTAGGTTAGGTTTTAGTAGATATTTTGTTGGTGGATGTTTTGTCCGGAGGATATTTTGTCGGGAAATATTTTGTCGGGATATTTAGTCGCGGGAGGAAAACGCGCATTACCACATTTGTGAATAGTTGAAATTTTTGTCACATGAGAATTAACGATTCGTCACTATTCGTTTTTGTGTTAAACAGCTCGGCTGTGGAATGAAATGCTAAAAATTGAAAATGGTTCTGTAGGATTACAATATAATATAATCAACAACACGTGATAATTATTGTCACGTTTTGTTGATTTAAAAGATTCAAATAAAATGAAATCAAATCAAGACGACAACATCTTTCTTCATCTCAAAAACTGTAAAAATGCGGGAACGAAACTTTAAACAGCTCTACTACAAAACTACAAAATCGCACATCCGACGTTGTTCTTTAGAACCGTAGATATGTTGGCTTCTGTGATTCCTCCCTCCTACAACATGAATCTCTTCAAAAAATATCCTTTACACAGTGTATTCCCAAAGTATCCCCAAAGATGGCAAAGACCCCAAGGGAAGTTATTTCACTCAGAACCTCCTGTATGGCGTTAATATCTATGTAGCCATATAAAAAAAGTGTCTGTGGCAGGCGGGCAGCGTGATTTTGATTTTTATACCAATTACAGTTTTATTCAGAGATTGATGATGGTTTACATACTTGACCTTCATAACAAGAGGAAGGTCACTGTTTAAATCTGAATTCTAAAATCCACCTTCGTTTTTACTTTGCAGAATCTTCAAATATTGATTAATTTTAATCAGATAAAAATATTTAGGATTCTTTGATTAAGTACTAACAGGACCTGGGCCTTAAATTTTATGCTAATTTTTTAAAGAATTTAATAAGCGTACTAATAATTACTTTATCCAATAAGATCAAAAACTTAATAAATTACTTATTAAATAACTTATTAAATTAATTATTTAATTAATTATTAAAATACTTATAAAATTAATTATAAATACTTATTAAGTTACTTATTAAATTAATTATTAAATTGCTTATTAAATTTCTTTTTCTTCGTGTGCCTTATCAGGTCCTCCCAATGTTGGCGATCACTCTACTAGTAAATGTATCTCTATTTCGCGCTGCCCAGAATAGCTCCTCCACACCTCTAATACCGATCCACACTCGTACACGCAGCTAAGACATTTGTCTCCTACCAGGCCCTTGGCGACCCTCTGCCTTGCCTTTTAAAATGATATAATATACCCTAGTTGGGTATATTATATAACAGTGCCACTAGATCTGGACTGTAGGGTATCTTGTGCTGTAGGTAATTTACATTAAAAAAATCAGCTTACAAAGTATATTAAAAAATACAATGACTATCGCAACACTCGCAGATAATCAATTTGAAATAATTTCACAGAACATTTACATAATTTTTCAATGAGCAAACATCGATTCGTGACGTTCAAGTTTCACAATGGATCGAACCAATCAATTTTTCCACTTTGAGGAGTAAAATGAAATAGATTTCCTTACAAATTGCTTTCACTGATATTGTACAAAGTATTCACAGAGTTATACTTTACACATGTTGCACTTTAAATACAACTAAATATGATCTGTAAAATTTCGTGGGAGCATTTCTTACATAAAAACGTCGAATTATATCAAATGAAGGCATTTCTGTGTTTAAAATAAAATATTCAGTTGAAATTGGTTTATAAAATATAATTTAATTTGGAAAATTTGTAGAGCGCCGTTTCTGTGAAGAACCACCGAAAAGGGGTTGCAAAATTTATTATGAATTCTTAGACTCTATTTAATTTTATTATTTACAAATAGATACAGAAAACATACTTGCTTAGCAGGTCATTTCTGATAAATACACTTTTATTATGCACCAATTTACATTATTTATTATAAATTATTTAATTATAAAGTTTATATTTGGAGAAGATACGGCTTTGCACACTATAGGACACTTTGAGGACACTATATTTAAAACACTGGACATTGCATGATTTTAAATTTTCTACACTTCTTTACTGTTGTTTTTATTTTGCATTAGCTCCCCACAGGAGGCCCTAAAAAAATAAAATCAGGGCCTAAGTCATCTTTGGGGATGCCGTGTGAATGGTCTTTTAAAGGAAAGGAAAATAAGGGTGGGAAGTAAAAGGTTTGAGGTTTGGGTAGGAATCTGGGGGTCAGTGTGTCCAATATGCGTGAATCCATACCTCCCACTGCGATGTAAGGCGATGGTTCGATAGAGTCTGGCTGGATAGATCAAAAGGTCTCCCTCAACCAGTCGTCTTCGATTTGATCCGCCACGCAGTAAATGGGCAAATGCATCCGCTGCCAAGACCTAGGCAAACCTCACCCCATGATCCCAGACACCCCTATCAAGTCCCAAATCGTAATGAACCATTTGGAGTAACCTAATTATGGCAGGGGTGTTGGATATCCAATAAATGCTTCCAGGGGCCGCAGTACAAATACCTTCCTTCCAAATTGATAATTTAGATGGGACAATTGTAAGATTTAAAATAAATATGTCATATCTTTTGATTTAGTCAACATTATTCGTGTCTGAGTTTAGATACAATTAAGTTGATGCGAAGCCAATGAACGATGTTTAGTCTGACGACAAAGATTGCATGCCGAAGCATATGAAAGGATGACACGCTTATACGTTATTATCTCTAAAGGCGTCTAAAACATCGCTTATCGTCACGAATTCAAATATAACTGTCACAAAATGAGTTGAAGAAACTCATTGGATTATGTAAATGCAAAAAATTCAAATTGGTTGATTTTACTAAACATCTGAAACACTGAACGTAATGTAGAATATTTCTTAGAAAGGGTGTTCTACCTAAAAACTTACCTTTTAAGGCTCTCATACCCTTAAATTAAGTGTATTATTCTTGAATTGCCTATAATACATCCTAATCACACTATTTTTTATTAAATTAACATAATTCGAAGCCTTACACATCGATCTTTCTCTTACAGAGAGACACATTTTATATTTAGAAAGATAAATATTCGGATCAAATCGTACTATTGTACTGCATATCATAAAATTTTGTATTAGAATAAGTTAACAATAATAATCTAAACGAAAATATGAAAGAGAACAAGACACAGAAAAACAGAAAAAGACAATGGTCGCAACTGGGACACGAACCTAGACCTCTCCGTCTAACCGGGACGAGCGCGTTAACCAATTTCGCCATTGCCACCTTCTGTCAAAGCCGTCATATTTGTCAATCTCATATTTTCAAATTTCAGAATCAATATTATTATCAACTAAATATTTTTCTCCATATTACGGGCAACTATCATTTTCATTGGAAACAATCATTCTAAGAATTGGTTTGTAACCTGGATAGCGTCTCGGATAGATGTATCCGAATTTATTTATATGGAACAATTGACTTTTACGAAAGTCTAAATGAATATTCAATTTTTATTAGAAAAACTTTCTTTTTATACTTTTTTGAAGGTTATTCCCATCAGTGAAATATATCATATTAGAATAAGTTAGCAATAATTATCTAAACGAAAATATGAAAGAGAACAAGACACAGAAAAACAGAAAAGACAATGGTCGCAACTGGGACAAGAAAAATAAAATGTTGCTTTTGCTTTCCCCAATACGTTCATAACAGAATATATTTTAGCTATATTATTACATAACAGGCTAAAATGATAGCAGTTACAATAACGTATTATTTTCCCAATTATGACCTCTAAGTGAAAAACTGCGTCTAAGTTTCTCTAATAATCAATAAACAACGTTAATCTCATATTACGGTCGTTGGTCAAATACATCGTACATAGTTTTGTATTAGTGATCGACAAACCGGTGGATGCAATCTGTTAGCCATAAATAGTAATAATAGTTTATCTAGTCTGTAGTTTATCTAGTTGTAAGATAATATATCGAAAGCCTCACCTCTCGCCCACGGAGGCCGTCGCAACCGACCGGTTAACTTTGTTAATTTTTTTATTGAAAGTGATAATTATGTTGGTGAATCTACCAGAGATGATAATTACATTTTTTTAAAGTAATTTTGCTATACTTCTGTTCTTCTACTCGAAACACTTTGCACTTTGTCTCCGGTAATAATGACGTCATCGTATATCGAAATGTCAACATTTGAACTGTGGCGGCTCGGTTCGGTGCGGAAACCTGTTCTCTACATATTACAGTATTATATTATTACTTATTCTTATTACGATGTTGCCAACGCAGGAATTAATGAACCATGGAAGTCTCTTGTGACGCGCGCCTTGATCAGAATAAAAAAATAATTTAATTAATTAATTAAAACGTAACAACTATATGGCTATTAAGATAACGAAGTAATAATTTTTGAGTTCATCGCGAACAGACAGACAGACGCGGTGGAGGATTTTAATTTATAATTATGTAGAGATTCGTATATGAAAAGTGGAAGCGAACAAGTGGCCATTTGCAAAGCTGTTACGTCTTCGGCAATCTGGAACAGAATGGTTCCTCTTAATTGTCCCGGCAGTCGGTGACCATGTGGAAATTTTGAGGCATCGGTATTGCCGTGTGAGGAGTGAAGAGCCAATAGGAATGATTTCGATATTCAAAATAGCTACACTTCCAAAACTGTTTACGAATTACAGCTTCAGATGCACTTGTAATGGACTGTAAATACTAAAAATGAAACTAGACGAAATTGTGTTCATTGGAATTGGGTTATAATATGTGTAGGAAAAAAAGGTATGCAAGGAAAAGGGATAACCAATCACTTACCACTGTATCTCTGCGAAGGAGCACATGACACAATTACAATACAGTTATTTATATAGTTCCACCGCGATATTTCGAGATAATAATTATCGCCACAACAAAACGATTGAGTACAAAACGATATTATGAACTTCCTAAATTGTCAGATTTATTTAAAAACGAGATTGTGCACATGAAAAACACCAATAACTTGCTTCCATGGTATTTATAAATCTTTTTTGTTTTCAAAACAAATGCACTCGAATTTTCACTATTTTTCTCGCCATTGTTCTTAATTTCAAAAACTTTTCCAGCAAGGTGATGATTAGAGAGAAGTAGGAACTGCATAAATAACATCCCGGTAGGAACATTTTTAGTTCCTACCGGGATGTTATTTTTCTTTATTATATTCTTATTTTAAAACCAAATATCATGTTTAGTGACTAGGTTTAAATAGCCAAGTAATTCCCAACCTTCCTCTTCCCCATTTACTTTCTTCAGCCTCACAATATACGCCAATTGGGGATGCCATACTCTCACTGGCTCCAGACAGTTAGGAGCATTTGGGAATTTTGTGCGGTACTCTCATTTATAAAATTTACAAACCGAAAAGGCAGCGTCTTCTTTTACTATGTCTCTCACGAATCATATGTTTTATACATTTTAGTATAATATTTAAAATTCACTAAACAATCTTCCGATGTAAAAAACGCACGATTTGAAAGAGGCCTCACCCACTCCAGTAAAATCTCGGCGTCGAACATTTGCCACTCTTGTGAATGGGGCTTGCTATTATCAAATATCCTCCTACCGTTGTAATATTGACACAGTCTCGAGACAAGTTGGTTACGAAACGACTGTCTATTATATTATTATTGTGTATGGGCCGTGTCAACATATCCAATAAAATATTACAACCAATGCGATGCTTGAATACGTTTTCTGTTGTATCAATTCTACTGATGCTAGTGTAAGAGGAATAGATGCGGTTTATTTTAACCTAGTTTGAACGAAATGCAAACGAGTATATCTGAAAAGAGTACTGGAAGATCTAAGCGTGATAAACAGGTGTTTTGAAGGGAAGTTTAGATGTTTCGGGCAAGCAGAGCTAATGGATATAGATAGAAGTGTCAGAAGAATAGTTTCTTAAATGCAAATGCAAGTGCGTGAAAGAAGTAGGCAGAGGACGCCTCAGGAAGGCATCCCAAGACCAACACGGTCATCTCCAGAAGAAGAATTACAATATTTGAAATATCTTTTTCTTTTTCTTTCAATATATTTTTCTGATTTTTCTGTCTTCAGATTTTGATTGAGTTTCGCTAATAATGTCTCCATTTAATTAATTATTATAATTTGAGTTTTTACTCATAAAATTAAAAATAAAAATAAAAATAAGAATTACAATATTCAAAGAAAATATCTTTTTAAACTTCTTTTAGAATATTGTAAACAAACTAATTAGTTCATAACGTTTGATGATTAAGTAGGGGTGCCCGTGTTCATGCGGGTTGAAGGAGGTATTTTACTTCTCCAGCTGAACTCTCTCTGCCCATCACCTTGCACCGCGCAGTGGGAGGGATGAATACGTAAGTCCTTGGACACACTGTCCTCCAGATTTCTTCCCACCCTACGAACATTTATCCTTCCTAGAATTTCTAATATTTATCAAAAAACCATCCACACAGCATCCCCAAAGATGACATAGGCCCAGAAGGAAATTATTTTTCTCAGGGCCTCCTGCGTGGAGTTCATGTAAAATAAAATAAAAAGTGGTAAGTCAGTTTTCTGTGTATCTGTTATTTATTTAATTATTACGTTATAAAACAATGTTACGATAATTCAAAGTGCAAGCAAATAATGACTTATGTGTCGGAAACATCGATTTTGAGAGGGTACAGTTTTTTTAAGCGAAAAGAGTTATTCATTCGGGTGATGTAGAAGTTTTTTCCCATCCTAATTATTTAATTAAATTTTAAATTCGATTTCAGCACACTGAAAATATGTGCAGATGCAGAGAGGCATAACTTCCACTTTTTTATAATAAATATCTTCTCATTTAAATTATGCCTTGCTTAATTCCTCATTTTCATGGTTGCAAAAAATGTGTTCTTGATTCTACAAACATTCACCTGTAATTCATGCAAATATGACAAGATAAACAATCATTTTAAATAATGCATAAAACATGCCGAAATAAACATATCACATTATTAAACATATTTCGGTATTAAATATACAAATTGAATCTCTTATTAACTCAGTATTAAATAACCTTGTCAATTCACCAAGGCAAGTTATATTTGGGTTAATATTTCGTAAGTTCATTAAAGCATTATTAACTCGAGTAAGGACTTTGTAAATTACGTTTTAATGGAACAAAAGTAATTATTATTAATGTATATATGACTTTAATTGTTATAATGTATATTGTAATGGAATCGGTGATTTGAGTAAAAAATAAATGAACTTTAAAGAAGTATTTTTTTTAGAAATTCGTAATAAAGGCCTTCGAATAAATGACAATAATTTATAGAGATTAATCATTGGCTATTATGATAATAATTGTTTTGTACAAAAAATGAGCGTACATAAATCAAAAATCAAAATTAACCCCCCAGGCTCTTTTGTTCGCTTTTACGAACAACTCATACACGTCTCATAAGGGTCGTTGAGTGTCCCTTAATATAATAGTGAGTTATATGAAATATACGGTGTTAGAAAGAGAAAACGCCACACTTTACACTAATTAATCCTACTAATATTATAAAGGCGAAAGTTTGTATGGATGTTTGTTACTCTTTCACGCAATAAATACTTAATGGAATTTAAAAATTCTTTCACTAATAGAAAGCTACATTATTTGCGAGTAATATAGGCTATATATATTGGTAAGCTCTGGTGTTATGAATAAGCTGTGGCGTTATGAAATTATTTATCATACGTTTTCTGTCCCTAACAAAATCAAGTTATTGCAAAAGTCAGATGAAAAGAAAAAAATTGTTTCCTGGGGTGGAGGGGAAGGAGGGTGGAGGGGTTTGGGGGAGGAAGAAAGGGGAGGGAAGAAGGGGCGGATGGTGGAGGAGGGTGGGGGGATGGGGAGGAGGGTGGAGGTAGAGGGGGGAGGGAAGAAAGGGCGGTGGTGGGGGGGAGGGGAATGGGAAGGGAAGGGGGGTGGGGGTAGGGCGGGGGTGGTATTGGGAGAGTGGAGTGACGAGAGGGAAGGTGGAGGAGGCGGAGTGGCAAACCCCCCTAATACCATGCGAGCGAAGCGGGGGGCAAAAGCTAGTTAAAAATAATATACAGAAAATTTGAGGCACCTGAGTGGAAGATACTCTCAGTATCGTCCTCATGTAAGACCACCATTCAGAATTGAAACGTTAGCGTTGGTTGAAATGTCTTTAGCCGTGACCAGATCCGAATAGCCAGGCATTTCCCAACTTGCTCTTCAACATGTTATTCCCATCAACACTTAATTTCATCTTCACAACATGCGGAACATACCCCATTTAGTGATGCTCTGGCTCCAGACGGGACAGTTGGGACTCTTGTGCGGTATTCATAAAAAAGATAAAATAAAATAGTAAAATAAACATAAAAAGGCTTTTCAAACTATTAAAGCATATAAATGCAATGATAAAGCTGTGTTTAAATATTTTCATTGTTAGTTTTAGGGATGTTATGCCGTGTTGCGCTATCTCCTTCTTTAGCCAACGTTTCGGACAGCATTGCAGTGTTCATCATCGGGATCGACATCGTCGGATCTACCGGATCTGCCCTGATGATGGACACTGCAACGCTGTCCGAAACGTCGGCTAAAGAAGGAGATAGCGCAACACGCCATAACATCCCAAAAACTAACAATGAAAATGCTTTTGGCCGTGAAAATCTAAAAACTTATCTATATATAAAATAGTTCCTGTAACTTAAAATTTTCGTACAAACAAAATTTGTTTAAAATTCTTGGTGAATCGAGTTTTTTGCTTTCTCAAGCAGATATTTGTTTGTTTTTAAACTCACTTGAGATATCTATGTAAGTAAAAACGTCGAGAAATCTATGCATAAATTGCAAAATATGCATTTTTTCCTGTTTTTTCGCTCACTTGATCTTTGATTTTTCTTTTATTGTAACGGGTAATCCCTAATTACTATTGCATAGTTTTTATTTCGTAACCAATTATCACTAATAATCTGAACTATCTAGAGATGTCTAATGAAGTGGTATACATACACACACCAATGATTTTATATGTCTACAAGATTACAATCGATAAGTGTGTTAAACATTTCATCATGTTTATATCTTAATATGTATGTAACTAGATACAAAACATATTTTGCAATACAATATAACAATGATGTGTGTCATTAAAATGATTATTATTATTTTATAATTATTCAACTAGTTTTTTTCTAGCTGCCATTTTGCATAGATAATAACACGCTATATTCATATAGGTAAGTGCAACGTCTTTGCTTTTGTATAATGGCCATTTATGTTAAGGTTTTGCTGTGATTTTGGGATGCGGAATATTATTCAAGTGATAACGAAGATATACTGGACAACCATGCCTTTTATGTGCCTATAGATGTCACTATTTCATGCTGTTTCTCTCGGTAATACGCTTTTTCATCCCGCGACAAAAAATCCCCGACAAAATATCCTACGGATAAGATCCCTCAAGAAAATTCAATTTATTCAGTTCAATTTATCTTTAAACAAATATGAAATATTGTTATTCAGATAGTCCACTTATGTAAAATAAATAGTGTATATTTCTTACCATTCATATGTAAAAGCCCCGAAAAAGGGCGTTAATCAATAAATAAAACAAAACATCTATTAAACCTTACCTAACCTAACTTTTCAAGATGTCTGTATTATTTTTGTCCCATTTTTTTATTTTTATAAATTTTCCCATGAATAAATCACGATAATACTTTTGGCAGTCAAAATCTCAAATCACATCAGATCAACACGAAGATGTGTGAGTGAGATGGCAACTGTGGGATAATGTGTATGCATGGTTGTCCAGTATCTCTTCGTTATCACCTGTCATCAGAGATAATATATTGGAACTTCTGCCTATTAGAATGCACCAATAAGCAGAGCGACTAAACTGCTTAACGACTCTGCATCGAGCATCGAAATCTTCAATGTCACCTACAGAGAATTCAATAACTGTCTCTTGATATACGTCACATTAAGTTAAACTGTACCCACGCACTTTTAAAAAAAAAAGTAATCTTCTCCATCATTTTTTAGTGTAGGTTTTATGGAAAACCTGAATAAAATAAATAAATAAATAATGTTAATTATTAGAGTCTTTTGACTAGTATTACGCCATCCTAATATCACAGTGAAAACCCAATTAAAAGAGTCACTCTACAAAAGGCAAGGTATTACGATAATTATAAAGCAATTAGCAATTGCCTGTTGTAACAATGATGTTGTTATAATATTGTAGGACTGACAAAACTAAACAATATTATCCGCTTCATTGAATAAGCCAGATGTTTATGAAGTGGTGCGGATTGTACGCAGTCATTGAGAGTCTTTTATTGCAAACACTTGGCCTTGTCCAGACACTCGAAAGTGAAACGGCGACCTTAAAATTCTGGAAATATGGCAAAACTCCGCCATAGAGCCAACTTTATAGTCAAATAATACTCAGTGTGGAATGGATCGAGATACGGAAAAATATGTAAATGTAATATGTTTTTAAAAGTCCTGTACAGTAACTAATATCAAAGAGACATAATTAAAATGAGTTAAAAGCGAAAAAATACGATATTATTGGATTTTTTGGAGTAATGAAAAAATTAAATGCTCTTACAAATTCACAAAAAAAATTAAAGTGCGCAATTCACACGCGGTAGAAGTAAAGCCTTCAAAAAACTAAAGTAGACGAGAGTGGGGAGGCTACAAAGCACCGCACAAATAGGGGATCAATTTTACTATCCCATTTTCTTGTAGGCTAAATCCTATAGATTTATTTGTTTGTCTCTTGTTAGTGTCGCTATTTTTGGTTTCATCGAGTTTCAAATGAAGTTTTCACTTTACAAAAAAACGGACGCACAATTTTTTATCCAAATTTTATAAACGCAGCTAATTTAACTGCTGCCAATCTCTAAAACAATGTGAAAAAAAACATTGTTGCATATTCTGTGATAAGTTTGGGTGCTTATATTTGCCAGCTAACTGAACAATATTTTCATATAAAGCATTGCTTGAAATGGCTTTAGATAAGTCTACATAGCTAGAAACTTGTCCACATTTCTTACCTTTCTAGATTCTTAGTTTTTATTTTACATAATTCATCATAAAAGAGTTTTAGGGAATTAATGCAAGCCCTAAAAGTGATCCTTGAGGAACACTTTTGTTGGACATTTTGCGCATAAACAATCAGTCACAGAACAGTATCTTTTAAATCAGTGAAATAAATGATTTTTTCTTACACCTCTTTTGTTCTTTAATCATTTGTGAAACAAAGCGAAATAAATAGCATTTTTTGGTCGAGTATTGACCGTAAAAACTGTAGTAAATTGCCCATTATGAAGGTGAAAGGTGTCTGGTGTGAACAGAGTCTGAGATCTGTCGCAATAGTTGGACCACAATACTCGAAACCAAGTTATTCTGCGTCACTCAAAATAGAGAAAGCCCAATATTTTATAATTAATTGATTGGCAAGTCATCAAACGCGTGCCATGCATTTTTTTAAACTGTTGATTTTGACGTCAGATATTTCATAACGCGTATTATTGATTTTATGCTAAGTAAGAAAGTTGAATTAATATTGAATATTGACAAAGCACATTATGTGTTTATGCAAGAGCTGAACATTTTAAGCATCAATTGGAAAATCTGCGAGACACGGAGGATAAGGCGCTTTCTTGCGGTCCCAAAATTTTTTCGAAGATATTTTGATTAACTTCTCATTTCTTTTCATCTTCAGCCCCTTTTTATCCCCCGGCGCAAGGAGCAGTGTTATAAGTTTGACTTTCTCTTTGTCTGTCTGTCTGTCTGTGTGTGTCTTTGGCCTCGTACCCCCAAAACGAATGGACGATTGTGTTGCGTTTTTTTGTTGTTTAAAAGCTGACTTGATCGAGATGGTTCTTGGCTACAATTTATGGAAATCTATTTAGGCGTTTCAAGGTCATCAGCTCTTTTTGTGTCAGGGGGTGTTTAAAATTTTGAAAATGTAGTTATTCTTCAGTTCGATTACTTTGACCAGGTGCCTCTAGGCGTTCTTGTCCAGGATCACTTCTCCGGACTCTGTCCATTGTAGGCCTTGACTCTCTTTTCACGGCCTCTGGAGTCCATAATTATTATTTTTCTTTGGGGACATTGTGCGAAACGTTTTTTTAAGGAAAGGAAGAAGAGGAAGTTCTGGAAAGTTACGAGGGAAGATTATTGGGAAGGAATCTGGGAATCAGTGTGTCCAGGAGTAACGGACGCATGAATTCACCCCCCTGCTGCGGTGCAAAGCGATGGGGTCGTGAGAGTCTGTTTGGAGAGGTGAAAGAGTCTCCTTCAATCAGTCTTTCCCGATTCGGACTGCCACGCAGATGGATAAGAATATTTGCCGCATCCGCGCTCAAAAAGAAGAAGATGGAGAGATATGTAATCCGCACTCAAAAAGAAGAAGATGGAGATATATGTAATTACAAATGTTAGAGGAGCGCGCTAATATTTAAAGCGATAAAATCGATGATGAAATTTTGAAAATGTTTAATAAAACACGACTCGTTTAAAATAGAGCAAAAATCTTGTGGAAGGCGTCTTAAGTATCATTGAAAGAAACATTGTAATTTTTTTAACAACTATAACTTATAAAATAACTGCAACAAAAGTGTTTATAGTAATTTTCGGAGCATACTTCGTGATTATTTTCTATCAAGGGAATTTCATATAATGTGCGTTTTGGCATGGAACACGTGTAGATATTATCTTTAAGAGCTTAAAAATTTCAAATGTTTAAGGGAGATATGTAAGAAATCGGTAGAAATTCGGGTAGCGGCGGCTTAAGGACAAACCTCACCCCATGAATCTGAACACCCCTGTTAAGTCTCTAAACATAAATTGCCACTTGTGGGGTGATCTATGTGGCAGAGGTGTTGGTTATCCAACAAACTAATACCCTCCTCCCAAATTTTATGATAATACAACTACGTGTATGACAATATATTATCTTCACACGAGTGAACCAGGGTTTCTGTCAAAACTTGTCTCATATTTGAAGATGCTGTGTGAAAGATTTTTAAGAAAATAAAGAATTTTACTCTGGATCTTGAAGAAACCCACAATTAAGCAGTTAAAAAACAAAGAAATCAGCAAAATGTTAACCAAAGTAGTACAAGTGGTGTAAGCGACCTTGTAAATTCATAATAAACATGGTAAAACTTCAGATATCTGCGATTTGTTTTCAAACATCTTTTGACTAGTTTCAAGAATTTCGACAGAGGTTGTATAAGTATAATTTTAATAACAGTTATATTTATAACCTCTTTCTCAGTGAATTGGTTGGTTGACTGATAGTGGCCTGCGTTGAGTTGGTTGCGCGGTTTAACCTTCGTTAGGCACACTTTCAAATCTGCTGAATACTTAAATATAGCCTGGACTGGTAGCCACTCTTAGCATATAGTCAACAAACCAACAAAGGTGGAAATTCTGTATCACTCGATATAGAAAATTTAATAAAATTTAGTCAGTTTTTCGACGGTGAAATTTTAACGTTTTTTTAAATGAAAACTTTTTTTGCACCGTTGTGATTTTAAACTTGATGCAACGTAAAATGGAGACACTAAAAAGAGACCAAAACATACATCTATAGGATTAAGCCTGCAAAAGAATGAGATAGAATAATCGGTCTCCTCTTTGTGCGGTGCTTAGTAGCCTTCTCTCTCTTGTCTACTTTAGTTTTCTGAAGATTTCACTTCTACCGCCTATGAATTGTACTATTTACTTAAAATTATTTATTATGTATCTGATTTTTTTTTACATTAACTCCACACAGAAAGCCCTGAGTGGAAATAATTTCGCTTAAGGCCTATGTCGTCTTTGAGGATGCTGTGTGGAGGGTCTTTTTGTCTTAAGGAAGAAGTGAATCTGGGTCTTGAAGAGACTCATGTTGTAGGAGAGAGATTTCCTCTAGTACTCTAGCTCTAGCCGACTTCTAGAAACGAATCGTTCTCATATGACAAATTAATGACAACTGTATACAAATATTGGGCGCGCGTTTGGCGTGTTTCCCGACTGTGCACCGGTGCCAAAGGAATCAATGACGCTAGTTCCTTGGAATTTACCCTTTAAGGTTTTTTAATTTTTATGTGTATACCGCACAAGAGTCCCAACTGCTCCCTATCATCCGGAGCCAGTGAGTCTATGGCATCCCCGATTGGAGTTGGTTATGAGACTGAAGGTAGCGGGGAGGGGAAGGAGATGTATTTTGATTTTTCTATCTACACTATCCATACTACAAAATATTTAACATCATGTTTTTTTTAAACCTTTGGTAAGGAAGCGTAAGTGAATGGTAGAAGACGTCGGGACACCCGAGGAAAACATGGCAAATAAATGAGTCAGTTTAACAGAAGGGTATGTATGAGACGATGTATAAATGTGATTGAATCAAGTAGTGTGTGCCAAGACCGAGTTGTTTTGCTGTCCAATTTATATAGTGCATATCAGTATACATAGTTATATGATAGTTAGGTTCTTGATACCAACCAATCATATGAAGTTTCCGTTTCCTCTACTACGTTTCTAGACAGTCCAGACCGGATAGGCGGATATCCGTTTATTTCAACACATCTAAAATCTAGTTTTTTTCAGCACCTGTTTTGGACTTATGATATAAACGTGGTTAATGCAATGAGATTATCTTGTATAACTGCTTTTGCAGTAATTTACTTTTATTATTTGATAAGTAATATTGAAAAAAATACATATAAACGGATATCTATTCTGTGCATTGGCGGCTCTCCCCTTAGGACAATGGGTGTTTGACCCCCCAAAATTATAAGACATAATAATACATTTTTACGGATAAAACTGCTCAAAGCATCGAATTGTTTATTTGAAATGAATCGCGAAATAACGGCAGGCTAGCGGCGACATAGACGAGCAGTGACATCTATTGCAAAAAATGGAAGCTCCCATTCACACAGTATTGGTACTCCCTGGGTCAATTTTGCCAATGCCCGATCTTCTCTCTCTATGCGCGCCATACAACAAATGAGATGGCACTATGTTCTTCGCCTGGAGTTGATATTCTCCCGCATAGGTAGTAAAGAAATCCTAACTACGCTTGGGTTATGTCCGTGAGGGAGACACCATTATGAATGTTATGTGTTGTTGAAAGAGATGGTGATATAAACAAAGGTCGGTTTTGCTTTTTGCACGTATGTCTCGCATGAAACAATGGTTGTTTTTGTATTGAACAGTTCGGGAGAGATTTGAAATAATTATTCACATATATTATTGATGTAATTTGCGACATTTCAATTTTAATTTGGTAGTACATTGGGAAGTAGATCTTTTCAAAGATTATTTATTATATTATTATGATCAATTTTCAATGGACATAGAAAACAGCTTGATTTAAAACAATTTTTGTTTAATTTTTTTTTATATAGGTATTAGGTACCGGTGTCTATTATTTCTATTAGCATAAGTTAACAATAATAATCTAAATGAAAATATGAAAGAGAACAAGACACATAAAAACAAAAACATTATAAAATAATAAATTATAAAAAGAAAGTTTTTCTTATAAACATTGAATATTATTTCTAATCTAATTTTGTTTTTAAATTTTGGATACTTAGGTACTATTGGTGTGCACAACTATAAGGAAAAGTGCCATCTTTAAAATGATGTGCCTTCAAGTACATATATTATGTAGCGACTTTGCAATTTACAAATAATACCTATGTAATTTGAGTTGCGGATTCATGACCCTACCTCTCTTTAAATTGATTGATAATAATGTATCGGCATTTTTCTCAATATCAAATAAAGATTAATCACTTTTTTTTTCAAATGACCTTCCACAGCTGGAGCCCTAGAGCCGCCTCTGATTCTGTGTACATATATTCCATCAGTCAATCGAAACAAATTATAAAAATAATTTTGCAACTGATACATATTTTGTGATTTAAAAAAAAATCCAAAGAAACGTTACTCTCTCAATGACAATATTTTTTTAAACTTTCGTTAGGCAGGTAGGTGAAAAAATGCAAATAAGAAAGGTCAAATAAACACCACGATGATATTAAATTTGGAAAAAAAGAATCATTTCTAAAAAAATAAAACGGCCACCTTTTTGAGCCGGAAACGGAATGTAGAAACAAATTTAAAATTATAAACATAAAACGTTATAAAATTTCCTATTACACTGTCGGAACTTAGAAATCTCAGTTCAGCGTCACGTTTTGGCCACCACCTTGAGCCGGAAAGGGAACGTACAAACAAATTTTAAATCATATTCGTAAAACGTTATAAAATTGCCTCTTGCGCTCTCGGAACTGAGAAATCTCAGTTCAGCGTCACGTTTCGGACACTATCTTGAGCCGGAAACGGAACGTACAAACAAATTTTCAATTATATACGTAAAATGTTATAAAATTGCCTCTTGAGCTCTCGGAACTGAGAAATCTCTGTTCAGCGTCACGTTTGACCTTACAGCAAGTACTGGAACCTTTCGCGGTTGAATTACAAAACGATTCTCACGCCGAATGCGTATCTCAATAGAACGTGTTTCTATTCACATTCACAATCCCAAGTATGTGTTTGATATTCCGTAGATTGCCGTTTTCCAATTCCCACGAAATCGAATGCGTTTTCGTAGATTTTCGTTAATTAACATGGTAATTCTTTATTCACGATTTTGTTTGAGTTTGAATCGTGCTCATAGTCGTATAGAACTGGATGAGGCAACGAATCGTTTATCACGAATTTGTGTGAAAAATGAAACTGTTTATCGTGTTGAAATCATTCTGTTAGAGCATATGTCCCAAAAAATTGACAAAAGTAATCGTAAAACATTCACAATTAACTTTTTTTATGTATTCGGATTAATAAAGTTTTTTTTTATTTTAGAAAAATAAAAATTACATTCACTCATTGAACTAGAAACATCTAAATACATTACACTAAAATAAATACATTTTACGTAACATTGCAATATGATGTTTATTAAGAACTAGCGAGTTACGGAAATGCATTGCAATGCCACTTAATAAAGAAATTGTTTCTCCCTGCGTGTCTTTTCCGCCACCCCCTCCTCTCACGCGTTCCTACTCCGCCTTTTCTCACCCAACTCCCCTCCTCCCTTCCATATTCCATAAATTCAGTCTCGGTACATTTAGTTTTCAATCAGCTCTTGTGCCACATATTGCAATTTTTTATACAAATTTCTCATCAGTATATATAGAAACTATCGCGGGCATGCACACATCAAATCCTTAACCATCGCAACCGGAAGATGGGTTAGCAACGCATAATTTCATGATGCCAGAACTCACTATTGTATACATAAACCATTGCGGGCATGCGTACATCAAATCCCCAAAGTTACATCGCAATCGGATGAATGGTTTAGCAACGCATAGCTTTCATACATACATATATATACAAACCCAGAAACAAACATATTTTGATTTTTTTATGTATAGATTTATTTTGTGTATAAGGAGACATGTATTGTATTCATATAGTTTTGTTAATCTTAATAGATTTGTTTTTTGGATCTGCTGTGAAATAGGTTTTTGGTTACCTTGTTTTTGTAATTCATTTATATATGTTTCACATGCATTTCCTTAGGTTTTAATCGAGTAAGTTAAAACTTTTTGAAGTGAAACTTCTATAGCCCCATTGTGATTAGGAATTCGGATAAAAGGAAATGATGCATACAGCACCTGCGAAGCATAAAACTCCTATCAAGGCTCCTATTGGATGAGATATAAAACGGAAATAGCTCCAGGTCTGCGCTCATTGGCCGTTTTGATTATGACCTCACTTTTCGAGATTGTTTTGGTAAAGTTTCGCTTCTACCGCGTGTTAACTGCACTCAAATTTTTAAAATTTATTTGGTATCCAGCTGAATACGCTAATTAAGGGGGTGATGTTATCTTTAATGTCTTGTATATGTTGTTTAAATGTTAAATGCTGATAAATATACAAGCTATTGTACTACAAGAGTAATATGCTATAAACTATATAATAGATTCAAGTGCGTTTTGTTATCAAATGAAACTGACAATAAACAATTATAACAAGAATTTAATATTTTATAATTCAAATAATAATAATATAATACGCGTATGTGATTATAATATCATAAAGTTTAATTGTTTAAATTTCGGGTTTGAGTCTTGGCGACGCGTTGATATTCTCGCCATACAAAATTATTTCGTGCTTTGAATAACAATGCGTTATTCTCGGATATTTTCTATTGTGGTTCGGTTAGACAATATTTTATGGAAATTGAATATGATCGTTCAACTCTTTCATTTCTGTACTCCTGGTTATTTTGTTTGGTTAGTTGCTTTTCTCAGAATTGAAAATTTTTTTTTTTACAGGTTTTGTTAATAAATAACCGTTTTACTTATGCGCTCCTGATATAATGTTAGTTTAGGTTGCGTTGGGTTAGGTTAGGTTATGGTTAATATAGCACTTTAGGCGAATTTTAATTTAAAATCACCATTTTCAATTAATTTTGACCACTATTCAGTTTACAGCATGTATATCAAAATTTACTTTGGATAAATTGAAGATTTTCCTATTGTTTCGCTTGAGTAGCATTAAAAAAAATTGTTAATTACTTTATAAAAAATATAAGCGTAAACTATTAAAAATCTATTTTTCCATTAGAAATGTATGAAGGAATTTAAGAAACAGCTTTTAAAAATACAGTTTTATGACTAAAGTTATCTTTGATAGTTTCCCTTGATTAGCTTAATTTTTTTCTTATAAAATTATTCACAAAATAAGTAAAAACCACCTTTTAGACGCTATTTTCTAAGCATTTTTTGTCTTTTATCTTGACTCATGGCGATATAATAAAGGCACATTAAAAATGTACAAAGTTTTGGCTCGTGTGTTCTTCTTAACTTGGTAGGTTCCAAATGAGTATCAAGTTAATTTCTTGGTCACCAAATAGCTTTTTATGATAATAATTAAAAAAATTAATCAACGATAAATTACTACCAACAATAATTTATCTACGGAGTAGGTTATCTACACAATATGCTGTTAACGTGCTAATATTCTGTTCAGAGAAGATTTTAATACATAGATCAAATATACTCGTATAAACAATTGTTACAATTTTCCAGCAGGTAGACAAAATACAAACACACTTTAAGAACATTTTATAATCACAGGCATACCTCATTGAAACAGCCTGCAAAGAATACACCAACATAAAAAGACAAACAAAATGTTTCAGTCTCGAACATCTACCAAATAGGATGCAACATAAATAAATTAAGTGCCCATCTAATATTTGCTAACAATGCAATATTATTTGTAGATCTTTTGTTATATGTATTCCTGGTACTGATCCTTGTTTAAAAATAAGATATGGCTTCGTTCTTATTTCGAAGCAAGAAACCACTTCCTTCTTTTGAAATATGTATGGCAGTGTGTCGGTTCTCTTTAACTCTTTAAATTATGTACTCCTGGTAACGTTTTGTTTGGAGATGAAACATTTGAACTCTTCAGGAACAAATAAGAATGTTCTGTTTGTTTTTCTAGTCTTGCTAACAATAAATATTGGTCATTAAGGATTCGTCGAAGGATGTGGCGAGGATTGCTATTGTGTGAGATAATTTAAATATCTATTTGAAATGTAGATATTATAATGTAAATTCTACCACATCCGATTCATCTATGCATATTATATCATACGTAAGGTTTATTTGCCCATCCCTGGTTGGCGTTAATGAAAACTGGTTTCTAGGCCAGGGGTGTCAAACCAATGAATGGCACTTCGTGATTCGCCGATAAATTTTTATTTTTAATATAATTTATTTTACATAAGCTCCACACAGGAGGCCCTGAGAAAAAAATTCCCGTCATGCGTAAATTGTCATCTTTGAGGATGCTGTCTGGAGGGAATTTGTAGGGAAAGGAAGAAGAGGAAGTTCTGAGAAGGAAAATGGTATGAGGTAGAAGGTTAGGAATCTGAGAGTCAGTGGGTCCAGGAATGATGGACGAATGAATCCATCTCTCCCAGTCGTCGGTGCAAGGCGATGGATCCAGAGAGTTCTGCTAGAGAGGCTTAGGTTGGGCCTCTGTCAACCAGTCTCTCCCAATCCTGCCCGCCACGCAGTGGGTGGACAAACGCATACGTCACCATACCCCACCACATGAATAATTGTGGGAGGGAAAGGAAATGGGACGATTAAAGCTATTTCAAGCAATGCAAAGTTTCAATAATTCTGAATCGATGTTTTTCATCTGGGTGATACCGAGAGTATTTAATACTGTAAAACGTGTCACAAATATTTATTTTTTATTTATTACTAATTACTACCTATATGGTAATTTTGACATTGTAAAGCGATATTTTTCATGAACTATAAATATGTATTAACTAGATGTGGAATATTTTCGTAGTCCTCCTCAATAGAAGATTCTATGCAGAGGGCTACTAGGTTTTGTGTTTTACTGCCCGCAGGGCCTAGCAGCAGAAATCTGCCAAGCAAAAGTATATAGACACCATTGCAGGCATGCACACACCAAATCCCCAAAGTTAAATTGCAATCAGATGAATGATTTAGCAACGCTTAGCGGGTTTGCAGCGACTTCTATGGTACAACTTCAAGGTTTAGGTAAAGTTTTTTTCAGTTACTTCGATGAGGATATTTTTAAAATACAAGTCAGATCTTTTTAAAATAATCTTAAACCAATATTTGCTGCATTTAATGCAGCCCATTTTTGTTTAAATTTGTTTAACACTAGGCGAGAGTTCTTTGTCCAGCTTTAAAGATAAAAATCAGAGTTTACTTGTCCAATGATAGATATTATGTTTTGCACTTGGTAATATTAGTTTGTCTATTTGTTTTGCTCTGTTCTTATGATTATGTGAGGTGCTTGCCTCTGTTTTGGGATGAAGAACTAGAATACTTTTAGCATAGATTTTTTCCATAGTTGGAACGTAACAATTGTTTAGAGATTTCTTTTGTTGATTACAGGTACTTCAGTTGCTTAAAAATAATGTTAAGTACCTGTATTCAACAATAATTAATACCCTAATACGAATCTGCTGGTTGAACTCCTTTGTACAATTTCTTATCGTTTACTCATACCTACCTGTGTTGTGTCTACTTGTGTCTTTCATACTCAGCTTATTATTATGTTTATTATATACTTATTATGATGCTATATACTTGTTATAATGCTCCTGTACAATTTACCATACATGTAAAAGCTGTCAAGGCTTAAACAAAAAAAAAAACAAAAAATAATAATTAAAAATTGGAATGCGGGTATGGGTACCGTTGGTCGACCCAAGTGGTTCGCTGTGCTTGGTGAATTACCAGGGGTACCCGGGTTCATGGGAAGATATTTGTCAGGGTTTATGCGGCGAATGCATCTGCCCACCTGCTGTGTGACAGGCCGGATCGGGAAAAACTGATCGAGGGAGACGTGTTAACCTCTAAAGCCGGACTTTCTCGAACCTTGCAATCGCCTTGCACCGCAGTGGTAGGGATGGATTCATACGTCCGTAACTCCTGGAGATACTAGAACTTCCTCTCCTTACTATCCTTAAAACACCCTCCATACGGCATCCCCAAGGATGTCAGTGAAAACACAATTAAATAAACAAAACTTTCTTGCAAGAATTTAAACCCGAAACGCACGGATTCGTGAGCCTGTTTATAATATTTCGTAAACAAAACGGCGCGGCGTCAAAGTTAAGAGAACGTAAAGACGGAATAATATTATTTATTAATTTGATAAAAGTTGTATTTTACGAATCCTGTCCGCAAGGCGCAAGGTGCAAGACTCAAGACCCAAGTCACAAGACACAAGACACAAGGCCAACTGAGAGAGGCTCGGAGACAAATCGACTCATCAGCATTTAAATGAGAAAAGTCGGCTTTTCAATCCGAAACAATGACCCAATAATTGTTCATGGTCGCCCAATCGACTCCTCAACAGGATTTGGATTGGAGAAATCCTAAAATCATTTTGCGTTATTAAATTATAAGCTTATTGATTACTAACTGTCTGAAATGCGGTTGAATGTTCGTAAAACTTCCTGCACTCAAGATAGCAATCGACGTTACTTACAAATTTAATCTTTAATCGTGAATACCGCACAGATAAGATTCGTTCGGGCGTTGATTTTCTTCATATTTCTTTATCGTGTAGAAACATGGATACTTAGAGCTAGCGAAAGAAATATGGTGCTGGAGTAAAATGCTCAGTATTCCATGGACAGCCAGATGGACAAATGCGTCCATTCTGGAAGAGTTAGGCATCTACAATAGGCTTCCAACTATCTTTCTCTATCAACAACCTTTTCCACTCCGACCATTTTTTTCTCAAAACTGTTTAGCTACTCCTACCAAAAATGTGTGTTATATTTTATAATAATAATTGGACAATTTGTAGAGCGCCGTTTTTGTGAAAAATCACCTCAAGGGCGCTTTACAATTCATTATGAATTCCAAGGTTCTATTTAATTTTATTATTTACAGAAAGGTACAAAAACATCCTTACCACTTCCGAAAAACACACTTTATTAGAAAGTTTGTGCTTGGGAAAGGTACGACTTTGCACGTGGAGGGCAATATATTAAAAACACTGGACATTGCATGACTTTACCTTTGCTACCCTCATCACTGTTGGTTTTATATTTATACGAAGATTAATGCCAAAGTTGAGTTAATATTTATTTGAAAGACTGGAGAATTGTAAGAATTTGCTTTATTTTTACAAAATTAGTTATTTACTATGTCGCGAGCCGTGAAGCTGAAGTTGAAAGGTGTTTTTTTTTTTTTTTTTTTTAATTATAGATACGACTGTCTGAAAAGATGAGTTTTTAGTTTAGCTCTAAATTCTGCTGAATCTGTGATCATTCTTAACTCGTGTGGCAGTCTATTCCAGGCTTTAGGTCCTGACACTCCGAAAGCACGCTCACCGAATTTAGTATCTGGTGTGCGCTTTGGTTCCTTCAACCTTCCGATAGCTGATGTTGCTGCTGACCTGAGGGTTGATTGTCGCGAATTGGAATTTTCTGAAATACACATTTCCGATAAGTAAGCCGGAGCCATTCTGTTAAGGGATTTGAATACCATCCAGCAGAGCTTGAACTGGATTCTTTCAGGACACTCGAGCCAGTGAAGATTTTTGAGATGCTCAGAAATATGGGAATATTTAGATACGCCGGTGATGAGTCTTGCCGCAGCGTTGAATACAGATTGTAATTTGTTGATTTGATATTTCGGGAGACTAGCATATATTCCGTTGCAATAATCTAGACGTGAAACAACATACGAATTGACTAGTAATTTAGTCGCCTCTGTTGTCAAGTTTCTCCGTACTGCTTTAATTTGCCTTAATTGAAAGAACCCCGTGCTTACAGTTCTGTTCACTTGAGTTTTAAGGGAGAAATCAGCGTCCAAATTGACACCTAGTAGTTTTATGCATGTTTTTGGAGTGATGTCACTTCCTGAAATGGTTATTGGGGAGTTATATTTGAAATGAGATTTTTCGTTAGTTTCGATAATTCGTGTGACCATTAGTTGTTTGGTATATTTTGTATAAAATACTTGTTAAATCACACATTTAGTAACTAAAAGATAATACATTTGATTTTAACGTGTTTTATTTGCATTATATCTTTCACTGCATAGCAATAATTTGTATAATACGGGTAAAATATGCAGACAATCCAATGCAAATTCTTGGATAAATTTCTTTCTAATTGTCCTGTACCTGTAACATCAATAGTTCCACAAAACGAAAAAATATGGTCACTAAAAGTGGGAGTAGCTGCGGAGAACCGTCATAAAATTGGAAGAAAACAAATATTTCGTGTGTTAAAATGATGCATCTGTTTTTACATGAATATATCTAATTAACGGCAAATTGAAATGAAGAAATGTTAGTTTATTCAATATTTTGCGACGATTCTTTGTAATTATCGGAAATAATAGTTCGTAGAATGTACTTAGGAAGATAGAAATTGGTGATTAAACTTATACCTGCGCCGGGCCAGGACCTCTGGCCGACGGAGTTGCCTACCAAAATCGTTTGGACCAGAATGTCTGGCCTACGGAGTGGAAAAGGTTAATGTATCTTGAGATGCGTTGGACAAATTGTTCGCCAAACTGAGGATTCCCACTTGGAGAAACTCATAGTCACTTGTAAAGTGTTTGGTAGAAGGAGCAGAGGAAGGTCACCGCAGCTGGAGTGACCAAGTATCACTGATGTCTGGTACTAGGGTGCCTTTGGCTCTCCACGCAGCACTGGACCATGAAGAGTGGAAGAGCCTTGTTCACCATGGAAATTGGAATAGGGGTCACAATCCTCAGCAATGAGGAACCGATTTAAGAAGAATTGTACAAGACCGTGAATTCAAGTAACTTTCCGATTCTAAATGGTAGTTTTTAACAAGGGGGATACTGAAAATATCCATATTAAGGCGATCCACTAGTACAGGAAAAAATCGAAATCGGAATTCACGCCCTTTTATGGGAAGAGTTTAAAAATACTTGAGAAAAAGCTTTTGGAATGGTTGGAAAAGATATTTGAGAATTTTTTTTTACATGTTAATTTCGTAAAGGCCTGTAAAAAACATTAATTACTTTTTTATGCATTGTTTATTGTAGTAAAACGAAATTTTTAAATTGATTTCACGAAAACAAGCAGCGCGGACCCTAACACGTTCTTTCTCCGCTCCGTCCGGAGGAGTAATGACGGAAGAATAGGGCGGCTGCCAGTCGTTCTTCGGTGGACGGTATAAGGTTCACTTTGATATAACAAATTCGTCAACTGCCGTATTGTCGCCGTGATGTCAAAAATACCAACGCGAAAATGCATATTATATTTTATTTTGTGAGGTTCGGGCGTAAATTTAATTTTTTTTTACGATAATTATAAAAGAAACTGAATTTGCCACATTATGCAATAAAACCATATCCAAAAAAGTGTTTATAAGTATGAGAGTTTGCACTCAAAAATGTTTTTTATTGACCTAATACTTTATTTTTTCTAAGCTTATTAAAAGACTTATTAAAAAAATGACCGAAATTTTTAAGGGCCAAGGTATGTTCTACAAGCAGTATTTAATTGAAGCATATATAATACTTCTAAGCGGTCAAATTTTCAAAACAAAAACATACGATTTTGTATGATTTTGCATTATTTAGTATGGCTTCATCTTAATCCAAATTAGTCAGTCTCAGAAATAATTCGGTTCATAAAAGATACCTAACCTATTGTGATTTATTTTTGGGGTATCATGCCGTGTTTCGCTATCTTCTTCTTCAGCCAATGTAATGAAACTGTAATCTGTAATGCTGTCCAAAACGTTGTCTAAAGAAGGAAGTAGCGCAACAGGGAATAAAACCCCAAAAAATAATCACGATAATACTTTTAGCCGTAAAAAAACCACAAATTATATCTAACCTTACTCATTGCATTCAAAATCAACTGGAAAGGTTTTACTTATAAATTAAAAGCAATTTTACTTTGTTTTATTTCAAAGTAAATATAATTTTAAGTTATTAAAAACTCCTAAAAGTATTTTTGTTGTTATTATTGTGATGGCTGTTTCAGCGGTTGAAAGTTCAAATGTTTTTTGGCCGTTGTCTAGGTTAGGTCTTCCTCAACCGCTTAGGTCGCTCCCGATCAGGCCCGCCGTGCAGTAGGTGGGCAAAAGTATTCCCCGCCGAAACCTAGACAAATCTCACCCCATGAACCCGGGCACCCCTGCTAAGTCACAAAGCGTATCAAACCACTTGGCAGAGGTGTTGTTATGCCGCATGGAGAAGAATACTTATTTGTATCATTTAATTTATCCTCTTCTATTTTTATTTGTATAATGTAGCGATTTATTAATATTTTCAAAAAAAACTGATATATTAAAAAAATCACTTGTGTGAGGCACTTCTTACGATTAAAAAAAATATAATTGGAGTTCTAAGAATTAAATGCAATAATATTAAAAAAGGTGGGCTCGATTTATCAAGCCAAGAATCCCACTAAAAAAAACTCAACTATATATAAATATACATAAATATTTAGATGGAGTTATTCTGAACTACATTTCCTTAATAATAAAACATCTGTTACCTGTACTGAAATCCAAAACTAAATGCTCAAGTTATTTGTTGCTGCAAACTCAGCAATGAAAATTGTTTAAATTATTGACTTCTAAATATGGCTTGCAAATCCAAACAACTGGTTGGAACAATTTTCTTGCTGATGCTGTCATTAGAGAGAAAATACACTTTAGCAGTCATTTTAAATTTAATCGATCCACTGTCGAGCAAAATGCGTAGGTTTGTATCGAAAGTATGTTGTCCGGTTATATTGCACAAAAAGTTGAAATGTTTTTTTAAATTTGTTGTAAAAAGTAGTTCACAGCAACATGTCTCGCGATTTGGTGATAACCTGTTGAACAAGATAACTGTTGCGTTTAAATAAAAAAAAGATTTAAACAATATAATTATTTTAAGAATGCAATCAGTCTCTGAAAATGAAACCTGTTAAAAACAAAACTTAACCATGATTGTAGTTTAACGTGTTTTTCATAAAAATTGATGCTATTTTTAAAAAGGTAATTAAATACATGATAATTTAGATATAGCTTGTCATAAGGTTTGGGAGGCTTTTAAGGGTACCACCGCCCCAGGAACCATTTATTGGATAACCAACATCTCTGCCGTACCTCACCTCACGTGATTCGCTACTTTTGTGACTTTGCAAGAGTGTCCGCGTTCATAGGGTGAGGTTTGTCCGTGTCTTGGCGGTGGATGTGTCTGCCCATCAGCTGGGAGAGAATGGTTGAGGGATTCCCTTTGTCTTCTCCATCCGCACTCTCTCGGAACATCGCCTTGCACTGTAGTGGAGGGATGGATTGCCACACTGACCCCTTGATTGCTACCCACCGCTCATACCATTTTACTTCCCAGAACTTCCTCTTCTGCCTTTTCTTAAAAGACCCTCCACACGGCATCCCCTAAGATGACATAGGCACTGAAGGGAATTATTTTCCTCAATGCCTCCTGCGTGGAGCTAATGTTAAAAAGACATTGTATTTTTAAATTCTTCATTTCACAAAAGAAAATAACAATTCCCTTCAGTGAAATGTATCTACACTACATACATATATTTTTTTACATTAGCTACTCACAGGAGGCCCTGAGGAAAATAATTCTCCTAAGAGCCTCTGCCACATTTGGGGATGTTGTGTGAAATGTTTTTTAAGAAAAGGAAGTTCTGGGAAGGACAAAAATAAATATGGGGTTTGTAGAAATCTGGAGGTCAGTGTGTCCAGGAATAATGGACGTTTGAATCCAACTCTCCCAATACGGTACAAGGCGATGTTCCGAGAGATCAGAAGGTCCCTCTCATTTCTATACACACATTTCTTTTCAAATGTGGAAAGATACTAAAGAAAAAAAAAAGAAAAAAAAATACAATAAAATTGATCAACACGAAGTAGGCACTACTATCGATGTAAAAACGTATTTGACAATGCATTCTATTTTAACACAACATTTTCAAAAAGCGGTCAAAACAAATGAATTGGTGTTTCCAAGTATAATTGACATGTCTGCAAATGTTTATCTGTCAGTTTTCATTTACAATAATGTGAATTCTAAAAGTTATAATATAATATTTTTTCTAAGCTTTTAGCATGTTAGACACAAATAATGCTTTATATAATTATTTTATTCACAATTTAAGCATGCAACTTACATAACGCTTTCAAGGTACGACAGTTTCATTAACCATACAAAAATTTAGATAACAGTTATTAATGAATATTTCTTCAATCTCAGAAAACTTATTTTGTGGCACCATTTTAAATTAAAATTAATAAAATTTTGTTTTAACCACTTTAATTGTTTTAAAAAAATGGTTGGATGGTTTAAAAATAATCATCAAATTCTTAAAGTACGTTTTATTCAAGTTCTGTTATTATTTCAATTGTATGAAGCAACTGGCCTATAATGATATAATAACAAAATTAACCTCAAATATTTTATGAACTGTCCCAATTTTTTTAAAACAACCCGTTTATATTATTGGGTAAAGTTCGGTTTATGGGCGAAATTCCTAAAAAATAAAACAAGTTATTTTTATACTAACTTTGGGCCGGGGAATCCGAATCTGAAAGAATTAGGTTGGGGCAAGCAAATATAAACTGAATTACACGACTTCAAAATTTTCGATACACAAACAATCTGCAATGAATTAATAACACATCTTTTTATGGGCGATACTCCGACAGAAGAAATTTAATTATCTTTATACTAACTTTGGGCTGGGAAATCCGAATCTGAAAGAATTAGGTTACACTCGGCAATATTAACTGAGTTAAACGACTGTACAATTTTGAATTCACAAACAATATAAAAGGCCATTTTGGACGCTTTCTGACAATAAATATCATAGAAAAAACCAAAGATATTACATATTAACATATAAAATTAAGTGTTGCCATTAAGCAATAATATCAATAACGTAAAAAAACATGTTTATATATTTCAGTTATTATTTTTTATAAATTTTATTCATTTTTGTATCACAAACCATGTTACACAAACCTAACTTAGCCGCTAAACTATTTGAAAACTGGGATGTTTTCTTGCCTTGACGCGAGTAGGCGCTACGAAGGGGGCACTTTCTTTTCTATCACAAACCATGTTACTCAAACCTAGCGTAGCCGCTAATCTACTTGAAAACTGGGATGTTTTCTTGCCTTGACGCGAGTAGGCGCTACGAAGGGGGCACTTTCTATCACAAACCATGTTACACAAACCTAGCGTAGCCGCTAAACTACTTGAAAACTGGGATGTTTTTTTTTGCCTTGACGCGAGCAGGCGTTATAAAGGGGCACTTTCTTTTGTATCAAAAACCATGTTACACAAACCTAGCGTAGCCGCTAAACTACTTGAAAACTGGGATGTTTTTCTTGCCTTGACGCGAGTAGGCGTTATAAAGGGGCACTTTCTTTTGTATCACAAACCATGTTACACAAACCTAGCGTAGCCGCTAAACTACTAGAAAACTGGGATGTTTTTCTTGAGGTTATAATTTTTCGGGGATGGCAACCTTTATTAATATTTAAAAATTGGTACCCCTTCAAAATGGAAAGAATACATCATGAAATGTCATTCGTAAAGGAAAAATTACGTACAAAAAAGTTTTTATGAAATATAAATTTAAATGCATATTTTTCCGCCTTTTTCGACTGAAACCGATGGTTCTTGTGGTAATTAAGTTTATGGGTAGTTTATTTCTTTAAATGTATGCCTATTAAAGTGAAGCGGCTTGCGGCCGTTAGGTTAAGTTTTACCAAAATCTTTTATAAATCCTATATCTCTGACTATCAATCATATTCTATAAATATTTTTGAAATGGAAAACTGGTAATAAGAATACATTATTTATGTTTCTTATTTTTAAATCACTTTAAACTTGAAACTCGACTAAAGAAAACTATCGAAAAAAGATATGCAATAATTAACCTGTCAAAATGAATAGTTTGAATCGGTTTGCCTTTTTTTGAAGCCTGTCATAATGTTTTCAGTGTTTTAAAAATAGGTAAAGAATTTAGAAAACAATTTTTAATCGTGTTTAATAATTTATTAAATACCTACACTTAATCAGAATAAATTACAACGTTTCTTGTTTGTCATACACATTTGAAAAATAATTGCTTACAAAACGTTATGCTTAAGTACCTAAAATCGTGTTTTTTGTTGACAAACTGTTGAAGTTGTTTATCCAGTTCTCAACGATAGTAAAAAAACATAATTCTTAAATAAATATCAACAGAAAATGAGGTATTTTTGCTAAGGAAACCTATAACAGCGTTTGTCATCCCGGTTGGAGCAAAAACTTATTATCTCATGTGATTATTTTATTTTTCTGGCAGCACTAGACTTGGTCTTTTTTGTATTTTTAGGGCTCTTACTATGTAACAATTTACAAAATTAAGTAACAAATGTATATGTGAAATAAAACTCTTCAAAATTGGACTGAGTCAGTTATACACAGCATATCTATATAGATTGCGAGGAATATGGACATATTACAAGGCTTTAATATCATAATATATCATTTAAATAATATGAATGTAGAAATTTCAGAACTTTTATTAAAGGCTTGAAACTTTGTTTTATGAAACCATTTGCGAAAATATGAATTTTTGAAAATCGCGTTGTCTGACATTTTCACGAAAATATCATGAAGTTTTCACGAAAATATCAAATTTTGGATAAATTTCTGATATTTAAAAAAAATCATTTACCTACATTCTAAATATGCCTTTGTTAATAATTTGAACTAACTTGGATAGCCATAAAATGGAAATCAGGTTAACAACTGTCATTTTTGAATTATGTAAAAAATTATATTTTCTAAATTATAAAGACTTTAACCAACCATTTTTATTGGAAAATACCAAAAAGTCTTTATTACTTATCTAAAAATAAAATAAAAAATAATTACTCCATAAAAAATAATTAAATAATATTTAACTATTACTAAACTTATTTTTACTGTGTGTATGAGCAAATCATTTATTATCTTGTTGTATAATTTAGCTTAATGCGCTCATTTGCTCATCATAAATACATTTTATAAATAACAAAAATTAACATTTTCAACAACAAACCAATTGACAAAGATGTTATCGATTAGCTACGTAAATATATGAAGTGTTATTGCAAATATTAAACAAATCTTTTGATAAACAATATAAATATATTATAATGATGTATAAGTAAGTTTAAAATGTATATAGCGTTAAGGATTGATTTTAATTGAAGTGGATTTGTTTATATCAAATATCAGTTAAGTAGCCAATTTGCACATGGCAAAACATATCGTGTTCATGGCTGAGTTTTTTTTTTGTTTTTCGTTAAATTAAGTTTGGTGTGCTTAATGACAGCGGCTATGAGTTATAAATACATTATGATATAAATCGAATTAACGCTTTGTAAAACTCGTTTCTATTGAAACTTAGTTTTAAAAATATAAATTATTTTTCGGATTGGCTATGTCTATAGCCATCTACTTAATCTATATTTAAACCCAAACTTAAGAGGAATGATTTCGCGGACTTTTATTTATTTATTTATTACTAGCTTTTGCCCCCGGCTTCGCACGCGCCACTCCCCCCCTAACCACCCCTTCAACCCCCTTATTCCCACCTCCCCCCCAACCCTACTCCCTCAACGTAACAATCAAACACGCGCTATAAATCTTGACTACCAAAGGGATCTCCATAGCAACCTAAACAAATAACAAAATGACTGCTCATGTCAAACAATTAGGTAGCAACGGTTTGCTTTTCGTCTGGACAATAAACGTATAATTGTATACAAATTTCATAATGCCAGAGCTCTAAGTTATAGCCTATAGACTATTCTGATGTATGAGCTATATTACTGTAAAGTTTCATTAAAATCTGTTCAGTATTTATTTCGTGAAAGAGTAACAAACATTCATTCATCCATCCATACATCCATACAAACTTTCGCCTTTATAATATTATAGTAGGATAAGAATATTGTACATTGTATAGTATTATTGAATTATTTCAAGCGCCATGCTTGGGATGTCCCTGTGTTATATGTTTTTTATACAAAACTGAAATTTGAGGTCAAAATACCCAACCAAACTGAATAATATATTTAATTACTAATTATTATTTTATATGCATAATTTATTTATTTTTTGTTTTAAATTGTGATAAATTGTTCATTATATAATTTATTTTTGCATGATTTTCGAGGCAAATTTGACATTTTTTGAGAGTTGTTTATAAATTTAATGTTAAAATAACTATAGAAAATAGAAAAGGCATTCTTCAGAAAATTCAATTTATGTACGACAAATTTGTTTTATCTGTCATTTGTATTTTGAATTTACACTAATCAAAATTCCTTTTTTATATTTTTTTAATTTTATCGTCTAATCTCAGAGTAATAATTATTATTAATATTGTCCTAAATAATTATTATTTACTCACAAATAATTTCCAAAGTTGCCTCTAAAACCATGAAAAATTGATCTTTCTAATTACCTACAGTTTCTAAATTTAAATATAAATAAATAAAGAACTATATATCCTTACTAGATACTTGCTATACATTTTGAATTCAAAAATAATTTTTCAGTTTGGTTTAGTATTTTGGCCTCAAATTCAATTTTAAGGTTTGCATGAAAAGTGCTGCGCAGCCGTTTCCCCAATTTTTTTTGCTTCAAAGCTTTTGTCCATACAAACGTATTCCCCAATTTACTCTCTGGATTTTGACACTACTGCAAATATATTTTTAATATAATAATGATATCGACCACTAACGTGACGATACGTTTTGATTTTTTGATAAGTTACTTCTTGTGTCCGAGTTGGGATTCTCCAAAAATCGTTTCGGTTTGAACGTCATCTATCCGAACTAGAAAATGTATTTAAAAAAAAGCAAAACATACAGACATAGGTTATTTCTTATAATACAGCTAGTAAAAAAAATCTTTAAACGGTCCAGTTTTGAAGATGATAATAGGGATTACAACACCCAGATTTTGACGCTGTTATTTTGTTATTATCAGCCTGAGGTGCAGTGGTCTCTTTCGATCAGTATTCGGGAGACAGTGACAGAAATATCTATTGTTCAAATTTCTCTTATTACACCAGAATACTTGAATAATAATGATGTAAACATAACGCACAAATTTAAACGTGATTAATGATTTATATGAAAATTACCTATACATTCAAACTGTTGTTTTTTTTAATATAAACAACCGAACAAAAGCGAAAGTTGATTGCACGTGTAAAAATAATCATTGATGATCTTTAGTTTAAAATTCCTACAAATTACTTAACATCACATACAGAAACGTGAACATACTCACGACTGTTATTATAAGCCATATTTATCCCAATATTAAAAATCGTAAATCACATCTGCAAGTTATGGTATAAATTATTATTTAAAATAACCACACGACGGCCTTCGGTCAATGCATATTTGATGGGAAGACGGGTCTTTAATATAGGAGTGGTCATTTTCGTATGTAAATATGTAATTTCTGTATTCGTTAATATTAACTTACTGATCAATTAATCTTGAACTCTCAAAAATAACTCTGGTTATTATTATGATTTATTCGTGATGAAAAAACATCGTTGCAAAATGATTTTAAATTAATTGTTTTGAGAAGTATTTTTAAAACCTTCACGGATAATTGTGTGAAGGTGTTCCATCGTAAGTGCGATGCTTTAACCCTGAAATAAGTGATATATCTTCAACTAGTGTGATTCCATCGACTCCATCCATCCCAATCATCTCTGATAACGTCCAAAAGGGATCGAAATGAAAATCTAGTCTCTTTCAATGGAAGTAATCTTCCGAACAGGCCCTCTTTTTTTTTTTTTTTCTTTTTTTATTAGCAAATTTTTTTGGTACATTTAACAAGTAAATACAAAATAACAAAAAATATATATATATAAGTAACAAAAAAAATCCCACGAAGGCGAAGCCTGTGTGTGGGTATTATATTATGTGGATAACAGTGGTAGTTAAAATAAAATTTAATATATATATATATGTATAGAGGCTATAGAGATCAATCAACATGATTGATTTTACTGGAGTTTATTTTATTTTTTTAAAATTTGGATATATACATATTTCAATAATAAAATATTTAAAAATTTATATCGCATATTTACACCCTTACAAAAATACATTTACATTTCCTTTTTTTATTCTAAATATTCAGAACGACATGGAATATTTTAGCAATTTGGAAGCTGTTAGTTTGAATTACAGAAAAAAATTACTCAGTTCCAAATTATTTTTTATCCAGATTTTAACATTTTTTTTATATTCGTTCAAATTTTGACACATGTTGGTGGAGTGAGGTAGGGAATTGAACAATTTTGGGGCAATATAATTAATGTGTCTTTGGGCCAACCTGGTTTTGCAGTGAGGCACTGTGAACACGCATGTGCTATGTCTCTGGCTAGAGCGATTTGTGTTTTTAGTGAAATTGTTAGGACGAGTAAATATATATTTGAGACATTGGGTACAGTAGATCCGCCTTAGTTCCATAATTTCGGTTTCTTGAAATAACTGATTGGTGGGATATGTCTTGGGCTTTTGGTACATTACCTTAATGATGGACTTCTGAGCAATTTCTTATGGTCTGATCAGTGTTCCCGAACCCAAAATTTCAAAATCGGGAGAATTTTCGCCTAAAAATCGGGAGAAATCGGGAGATAACGGGAGAATTTGGAAGAAATCGGGAGATGACCTGAATTATTATAATTAAATTTTTCTCTTGTCAATAATCCGACTCCCTTTTATTATTCCGAAGCAGAACCTTGACAACAAACGAAAAAACCCATAAGCAGCGCCGTTACACACGATTATTGTAGATGTTGCCCGTGGAATAACGCAATTTTCCCTTTACGTCTGGCAAGTCAGCACAAATTTTTGTGAAATTTGTGCTGACTTGCCAGACGTAAAATCACCCGTCACTTTACGAAACGCCAAAATTCATTTTACTTACTGACTTCTAAAAGTGAGCGACGACCTTTGTCCTTAGGATGTGTACAATTTAATGAAACGAAACCTTTTTTTTATTTTTCATTTTATTTAGGAATCAATCAACCACCTCATGGGCTTTTTCAAAACACCTGTCACCTGGCGGCAGATCCTTGATAACGGAACACTGATTAGTAATCCTTTATTAAGAAATACCCACTAATACAATATCAGTAGAATCATAAAAAAAAAAAAAATTAAGTGCATGGGCCAAATTAAAATTGTTAATGAAATTATGGAAATTGTTACCGCTATGAAATACTTAATCGAGTTATATTTGATTAAAATTTAACCATTTTCATGTTCCGTCTGCAACTATTCATGTTCTCAAAGGGAACATTTAAAAGCCCACAAGCCGTTTCACAGTGGAGAAAACTTTTTTCGTGATCCGAATGCAACTATTCACGTTCTTGAAAGTGACAACATAAAATCCAAATGCTGACTCACTATGGAGAAAAACCTTTTTTATGTTCCGACTGAAACTGTCCATGTTCTCAAATGGAACATTTAAAAGTCCACAAACCATCTGGCAGTTTAGAAAAACGATTTGTATGTTCCGATTGTAATTATTTATGTGCTGGAAAGGAATCTTTAAAAACTTACAAGTTTACTCGTAGTGGAGAAAAAGCATTTTCATGTTCCGACTGCAACTATTCATGTTCTCAAAAGGAACATTTAAAAGCCCACAAGCCGTTTCACAGTGGAGAAAACTTTTTCATGATCCGAATGCAACTATTTACGTTCTTAAAAGTGACAACATAAAATCCAGATGCTGGATCCACTCACTGTGGAGAAAAACCTTTTTTATGTCCCGACTGTAACTACTCATCTTCTCAAAAGAAATATTAAAAATCCACAAGCCGTCTTACAGTGGAAATAAACCTTTTTCGTGTTCCGACTGCAACTATACATGTTCTCAAAAGCAACATTTAAAAGTCCACAAGCCGTCTCGCAATGGAGAAAAACCTTTTGCATGTTCCGATTGCAATGGTTGTGCTAGAAAGAAGCATGAACTTATAAGTTAAGGACTTGAACTTATAAGAGCAAGGAACTTATAAGTTTACTTGTAGTGGAGAAATACCATTATCATGTTCCGACTGCAATTATTCATGTTCTCAAAATGAACATTTAAAACTCCAAAAGCGGTCTCACAGTGGAAATAAACCTATTTCTTGTTCCGATTGTAACTATTCATGTTCTCTAAAGGAACATTTAAAAATCCACAAGCCGTCTCACAGTGGAGAAAACCCTTTTTTAAAGGAAGTTTGATTTTAATCCTTGCCAAAATTTTAACCTTAAAAAATTGGAGTAAATTTGTTATAAATGTACATCCAAATAAAAGAAAGCATACAGCACTTATCTTGTGTTTGTTTGGTAGTACCTATTTATGCGAGCAGATGTTTTCCGTTTTGAAAATAAATAAGAACAAACATCGCTCAAGACATACGGATGAACAACTCCAATCGATTCTTAAAATAACTACCACGAATATGACACCCGACATCAATGAGCTTATCAAAAACAAGATAAGTCAGGCATCCGGCTTAAGATAATTTACCATTTTACCCTCCCTTTTAACAATAATTGAGTATGGGTTTTAGTTTTTTGTTTGGCCCGCTTACACACGCTACATCTCATAGATGGCCCTTAAGAAAATCCAGTTTGACACCTCTGCGTTTCGTAATAAATTATAATTTCCAGCTCATAATACATAGATGATTGGTTTGTATGGGTCTTTATTAGAGATATGCTTAGATTGCAGCATTTTATAATTATTCTGGTCAAAACATAGATGATCGGTTTGTATGTGTCTATAATAGAGATATGCTTAGATTGCAGTATTTTGTAATTATTCTGGTCAATGCCCGAATCCGGTGAATTTTTTAGTTTTTTTGATACCATAGACAATTATTTGCCTGATGAGCAGACCATAAACAAAGAATCGATGAGAACTTCGAAAAATCGGGAGATTGGATGCCCATTCCGGTAGATCGGGAGATGAAGTGAAAAATCGGGAGATCTCCCGTAAAATCGGGAGCTTCGGTAACACTGGGTCTGATATGCTTGGTGTAACTTTAAGTGGTTAGATCAGATATGGGGGCTCCATCGAAGTCAGAGTTAAGTTAGCCTCTCAGAAGCTGGGCGCACTGTACAGGGCCTGCAGGTAATGCAGATAGTACACATCTGTTAACCCTGAACAAATTGCAACTGCACTCCACTTTTGAATTTGGCAGCCATCTCTGGTCTGGAGCCCCAAAATGCCTTGACTCTGTGCAGAAAAGGGCGGCCCGTTTGATAGATTCTCTGTATCTTGACAAAGGGATTGCAATCTTTAGAGCACAGGCGTCAGGTGAGAATGCCGTACTTGTTCTACCGGTATTACGATGGAAGATTGATCCCTTCGGCACTGGTGCATATTCGGGGAAATCGCCAAACGCGCGCTCCGTATATGTAAATGGTTGAAATTTGTCACTGGAGAACGGGTTGATTCTACGATTCGTTCTCTCGGCCTCTCTGTTTCCTCCCTCCTACAACATTGGGTCTCTACAAGACCCATGTTCACTCCTTCATCTCCTCAAAAAGACCCCCACACAATACATCATCTTCAAAGATACACATTGGGTTAGAAGTAAAAATGGGATGCAACAATTACAATTTATTTTTTAAATTTTGAAAGACAATAATATATTCGAAACGTTGTTGCATGAAATGACATTTAGCGTGTTTGATGACCATGTACATATGAGTAAGGTAATTCTAAACCTTCCTATTCCTATGTCCTTCTCCCCACTCCCTTCATCCTTACAAAATACCCCAATTCGGTTTGCTATAGTCCCACTGGCTCCGGATAGTTGGGACTCTTGCGCGGTATTTACAATTCATATTCATTATGCATCTAAAATCATAACAACAGCGGACTTCGTGGAACTTTGAATTGTTTATGTTTCAATCTCTGCTGTTCAAACCACAACAAAGAAAAAAAAAAGGTGTGTGTTACAATGATCATCATTATAATATTGATTTTTATATTTATTTATTTATAGCTCAGACGTATCCTGTTTGAAAATTGCAATGGATACTTCAACAGATTATCAGTGTTGTAACGGTATACAGACTTTGTTAATAATATTATGTAAATGGACACACAATTTATTAAATTTAATACAAAAAGTTTAACCCCAATATGATTTTTCTTCCCACTAATAGAAACCTCTAAATAAAAGTCTTTCAATAAGGTAATCTTAAATGTCAAACACTTAAAATAAAAAAATAAAAACATCAAATAAGTTTATAAATTAAACCACTAAATAACCACAAAAGATGTTAAAATAATTATTTGTTTAAAATTTAATCAAATCATAAAAACTAGAGCTATTAATAGGAAACCGAATGGTGTTTTGTCCATATAAACGTATTCCCTAATTTCTTCAGTGGATTTTGACATTACTGCAAATATTTTTAAATATAATATAGACATCGACTTTTAGCTTGTCAGTACGTTTTGCTTTTTCGATAATGTACTTCCTTGAGTTACGATTCTTCCAAAAATGATTAAAATTACCTGGTTTGAACGTCATCAACACACGCTCGGTATAAAAATTAAACACCAGAAAATGTATTTAAAAAAAGTAAAAATTTCAGTCATGGAGTATTTTCTTCTAATACACTTTGTAAAAAAAATCTTGATAATTGGTCCAGTTTTAGAGGAGAAAAATGGAACATAAAAAAACCTCGATTTTTAGGATTTTATTTAGGTACTAGCTTTTACCCCCGGCTTCGCTCGCATATTCGCAGTATAGCTGTTGGCTTAGGTCAAAATGTAGATAAGTACCTATTTTATATTTGTATTTGAATTTTCGCTATCAAAGAAATAATATTGACAGCCCACGTCAAATTTTTTTACTTAGTAACACCCTTTGCCAATAAATATATATTAGATAATTTCATAACGCCAAAGCTTATTCTTTACCAAGTCTGTGGACATCTTCAATTTATCTTTAGACAAATACAAAATGCTGTTACTGAGGCAGTTCAGTTATGTGAAATAAATACTGTATATTTATTAATAAAAGAAATATATACATTTTATATTTATTGGTAAAAGAAATATACAGTATTTATATTTTATTTAATCAAGTGTAATTTTTAAATTGTATATGTAAAAGCCCCGAAAAAGGGCGTAAATAAATAAATAAATAAATAAATAAATAACGCCAGAGCTTACCAATATATATATAACCCATGTTACTCGCAAATAAAGTAGCTTTCGATTAGTGAAAGAATTTATAAATTCCATTCGATATTTATTGCGTGAAAGAGTAAAATCCAACCATCCAACCACCCATCCAACCATCCATACAAACTTTCGCATTTATAATATAATATAATATTAGTAAGATAGTAAGATTATATATATAATATTAGTAAGATAGTAAGATTATCAGCCTGAGATGCAGTTGCCTTTTCACTCAGTATTCGGGGGAGTAAGAGCGACGGTGACAGCAATAGTTTTGTAAAATACCTATTGTTAAAATTTCTCGGCGACCGGGTTTCCTCTTAATGTTGGTTTTAAAATGCTAATTGTATATTTTTCTTTGTTTTAGGTAAACCACTCTTCTCTACTCAATGTGCCCCTTTGATCATGACGTAGTAACCACGATAAGACTTCAACGCAGGGTAATGTACCAAACATTATATCGTGTACAAATTTGTATATAATATGATGACCTGACAGTTAATTTGTTATAAAATTACAAAATTTGTGCATTATTTATCAATTATTTTTAATTGGTAAAATAATGTTTAAGACAAGATTTTTATGCATATCACAAAGGGTAACAATTATTATAAGCAATAATTATTAGCCTGAAACACTCGTCAACATTGAAAAAATCTCCCGAGAAAAGATAAATGCCGCCGACGGGACTTGAACCTGCGTCCTTCTGATATCCGTATATCAGAAGGACGCGGGTTCAAGTCCCGTCGGGAACAAGCGAGAAAAATTTTGAGAGAAAATGTATCTTTTCTCGGGAGATTTTTTCAATGTTGATGAGTGTTTCAGGCTATTATTGCTTATAATAATTATTTACCAATTTCAAACTTAAAATCGACTAAAAAAACCTTTAATAATAAGTTGGTATGGATATCAAACGAATTTATTTACAGTGGCGATTTTTTATACTTATACTCTGGTATATACTATATGGACAAGTACTTTTATCCTTGGTGCATTTGAATGAAAATATATGATATTAGAATAAGTTAACAATAATAATCTAAACGAAAATATGAAAGAGAACAAGACACAGAAAAAAGACAATGGTCGCAACTGGGACTCGAACCCAGACCTCTCCGTCTAACCGGGACGAACGCGTTAACCAATTTCGCTATTGCCACCTTCTGTCAAACCGTCATATTTTCAATCTATTATATAATTAATTAATCTTTTATTGGACCATTGTCTTTTTTCTGTTTTTCTGTGTCTGGTTCTCTTTCATATTTTCGTTTAGATTATTATTGTTAACTTATTATAATATGATATATTTCACTGATGGGAATAACCTTCAACAAAGTAATAAAAATAAAGTTTTTCTTATAAAAATTGAATATTCATTTAGACTTTTATAAAAAGTCAATTGTTCCATATAAATAAATTCGGATATATCTATCCGAGACGCGATCCAGGTTACAAACCAATTCTTAGAATGATTGTTTCCAATTAAAAGGGTAGTTGCTCGTAATATGGAGAAAAATAACTAGTTGATAATAATGTTAATTCTAAAATTTGAAAATATGAGATTGACAAATATGACGGTTTGACAGAAGGTCCCGGTTAGACGGAGAGGTCTGGGTTCGAGTCCCAGTTGCAACCATTGTCTTTTTTCTGTTTTTCTGTGTCTTGTTCTCTTTCATATTTTCGTTTAGATTATTATTTTTAACTTATTCTAATATAGAAAATATATGTTTTATACTTTTGATATTCGGCGGTACATCCTCTCTGTACGCACTTTCGGGACACTTAGTTATATTTTTGTGTTAGTAGATACACTGTATTTTCCCTAAACCGACTGCAGATTGTGTGTAAGTTTTCCAGGGGGCCAACTATCGGGGAATGAATTGTCATGGAAGTATGTAATATAGGTATATCAATGGTGTTTACCAGTAAAAGATGATAGACCAAGAAAAATACACTAAATCTTGTAATAAATGATTTTCCCATATTTTCTGAAAATTGGTTCAATGATACAATCGTTCTTCTTTAATAAAAATGGTATTTGTTTGACAAATTTATATGTTTTATACTTTTAAATGTATCGGTCTCTATAACTTTGTGGCTATCCATAACAATTATTACTATTTATTTTTTAAATTGGTTTAAGACAAGATTTTTATGCATAGCACAAAGGGAAACAATTATTATAAGCAATAATTATTAACCTGAAACACTCATCAACATTGAAAAAATCTCCCGAGAAAAGATAAATGCCGCCGACGGGACTTGAACCCGCGTCCTTCTGATACCCGGTCAACTGCTCTACCAACTAAGCTACGTCGGCTTATCTCCCACCCGCCAAATAATTCAATATGTACTAGTGTTTCATTCAACAATTACTGCTTATTACATTTTTCACCTGAAAACAACCAACTTTATTTTTTGTGAGAAAGGCATTATAAGTGCTAACTCTCCCACTAGATGGCGTCGAGACAAATCATGTCTACATTTTTTGGTGAAATACTTTAACTTGTCAAATATTAATTATTATTTTTAATAGTAAACTAATGTTTAAGACAAGATTTTTATGCATAGTACCAAGGGTAACAATTATTATAAGTAATAATTATTGCTTATAATAATTATTACTATTTGTTTTATTAACGCTGACAGGTTTCGGAACATCTGTTCCTGTATGGGCAAAATTTATGATTACTTAACTAAACTAACTAACTAACTAACCATCACGCCGTTTCCCCGCAGGAGTAGGCAGAGAGGACGGACCGCCAAACAACTCGGTTTTGGCACACACTCCTTGCCTCGTTCACATTCATACACCGTCTCATACATGCTCTTCTATTATTCTGACTCCTGACATGGCCCGACTCAAGTATCTGATTCACTTGGTCGTGCCATGTCTTTCTCGGGCGTCCCCGACTTCTTCTACCATTCACATTTGCGTCATATATTCTTAACATAATTACTTAACATAAATTATATTATAAAATAAATTAGATTTCAACATCATCGATAAATATGTACGTACGTAGAAAATACAATATACCGCAACTCCTAAAAGTATTATTTAAAACTTAATAACTAATTACAATAATAAAGAAACGCAGCTTTTTTAAATCACGACGGAGTAAAAAGATATTAACTGTAAATTCAATAAACAATTTTTAAATGATAAATAATTTTTTTACGTGGAAATAAAAATACAAAAATGTTCAATTCTTTTTTGTTATTTATAATCTTTTAATTGATCAATTATTTTGACATGAGATTTATGGCTTCGTACATCTGGTTTAGCCAAGTTTAAAAGTTAAATAGTTAGAAATGTTAGCCTGTTCACATGCTCAATACGCAGCTCATCTGATAGCCAAGGTTAACCGATCATAAATACAGCATTTAAAAAGGTGGATTTCAACGTCTCACGGAGTTATTATATTATGTTTGATGCTAATGTGAATGTCATTTCCAATGATAAATTCTAAAAAATAACTGTTTTCTAGTTATTATTTTAGATTAATCTTTACTAAGAATTGGTTTACATTATGAACATTAAAAAATATTTTTTGAGTATAGTAAAGCTTTTACTATCACCTAGCTTGAAAATAATTAAAATAAAATTGTAAATGACTTCATAAATAATATATGTGTAAACTATTAAATTATTTATTTTTTAATTAGAACTCTAGGAACCCACGTAAGAAACGATATTTAAAAAATATCCTTTTACATATTTCGAAGTTTATTTCTAACAGTTTCCCATGATTAACTTTTCTTATTTTTTATAAAATTGATCACAAAATAAATAAAGACCACTTTTTCTAATAAATCGATAGACGATTTTCTTTCCAAGCGATTTTCATACAGACCTATTACATACATTCGTGGTGTTATAAGACAAAGTAAGAGTAGATAGATTTTTATATTGTGTGTTCCTCTTGGACAACTTTCGGTAAACAGTTTTCTTATTCTATTTGTATTTTAACTGAAGGTGGGATTTATCTATGTATTATTATTTTTTGGGAAACCAACTCTACTTAAATTTTAGCATTTTCTAACATCGTACTAAAAATAAACCAATTATAGATTTCCTTCTTGTGTTAAAAAATTAACAGAATTACATGCATAAAAAAAATATATATAAATTCTACATATGTATATAAAAATCTCGCGTCATGATGTTTGTTCGAGATAAACTCTGAAACCGCTTAATAGATTTTGATGAAATTTAGCTTACTGTGTGTAATTTGGTCCAACTTAAAACAAAAAATAGTTAATTAATAACAGATCACTTTGTATAAACCACTTTTTTATAAACAATATCGACATGTTTCAATAACAATGTTATCTTCATCAGGATATGTTAATATAAAGAAAAATAAATGACAAACAAGTATAGACAAATTAGAATAAACTATAACATAGACGAAATATTAAAAAGTATAGGTGATTAATTGCTTAAAAATCATAAAAATAGTTATACAAAATTAAATTTAAAAATTATTTAAAGAATTTAAATAATTTTTAAATTTAATTTTTACTTAATTTTTATTTTTAATCTCTTTAAATAATTTTTATATTTAATTTTGTATTACTATTTTTATGATTTTTAAGCAATTAATCACCTATACTTTTTAATATTTCGTCTATGTTATAGTTTATTCTAATTTGTCTATACTTGTTTGTCATTTATTTTTCTTTATATTTACATATCCTGATGAAGATAACATTGTTATTGAAACATGTCTATATTGTTTATTAAAAAGTGGTTTAAATTAATTAAATAATAAATAATCCCACCAAGTAATTTTGCGAAGTTTGAAGAAGCAAAGAATAGTTTTTTATCTCGATTATTGACCTGAATATTTATTAATGCTAATTAAATGGTGGTTATAGGACAATGTTTTGTAATTATTTATAAGTTTCTAACAGATGGAGGTGTGAGTTAATTTATCGGCACAAAACATGGTTATCTAGGTTGGGTAACCATCCAGTAAATAGCGTTGTGTTTCAATTTCGCTTCACAGCAACGCGTGGCCGGGTCAGCTGGTATTAATATATGATAAGAATAAGAAGACATGAGAAGATGTACATTAAAAAAACCTCAAAAGAAAATTTACTCGTAGAAAAACACTATTTTAGTGACTTTTCGAATTGAAAATGTCCGCTTTTGATTTTGTTTTTGTAATTATTATTATTATTTTCACAGTCTATTCAAGCAAACATTTGTTTAGCATTGATCAACTTTGAATTGGGCAGAAGAGCGTATGGAGCTCGCAGGCACATTCATTTGATTTAATCAAGAGGGACTCCAAACGCTTATCCAACATTTTGTACACGAAAGATGTTTTTACACTAAAAACAAATCTTTTTGTAAAAGCTCCGCTATGGGAAAAATTCAGACTTTAATAATTGTTATTTCCTCTGCACACTTCCACAAAATTTTATATGCGTCATTAATTATTGTGGAAATCACACAGAACAAAGATGATTGTTGTACTACGGCCATCCATTCTCCTTCTGACGTTATTTTTCCATTAGTCCGTTCTCTAATCTCGTAATATTTATGGATTCTTAAATATTATCGAAGCGATTGATAATTTATCATTGAATCCGCGTAAAAAGGTGTTGGGAGAGAATTTGCATACTATTCATACGTCATTTTAAAACGCATATCTTGCAGAAATGCTGACTTTTTAGACTTAAAAAACAATAAACAAATTGTTATTTTGTTTGTAGGCGTGAGAAACTTTTTTTATGGTGAATGGAAAATGCAAATTATAAGTATTAATGATGTTTTTTTTTTCAATATTGTGTATTGTGTTTTTGACAAGGTACCTACTACAGATGAATAATGTAACCATAGAAAAATAACAAGGATTAGGGGTGGGACACCGAGTAACGACGAAAACATACAATTTGTTTTTTTAGAATAACTCTTTTTATAACTTTTGAAGGTTATTCCCATCAATGCGGTCCGTTTGGTAAATTTTCTTAATTTAACAAACGGATTGCAATCTTTAGAGCATATGGGTCGGGTGGGAATGCTATCCTTGTTCTACCGGTATTTCGATGGAAGATGTTCCGAGGAACTAGCGTCATTGATCCCTTCGGCACCGGTGCATAGTCGGGAAACACGCCAAACGCGCACCCAACATAGATATGTACATGGTTGACATTTGTTACATCTTTGACTCGTTCAACGGCTTGGCTACAGAACGATTTGCCGGCCACCGTGTTTCCTCCTTCCTACAACATGGGGCTCTTCAAGACCAATGTTCATTCCTTCCTCTCCTCAAAATCTATTGGTGAAAACCGCATGAAAATTCGTTCAGTACTTCTTGAGTTTATCGCGAACAAACAGAAAGACGCGGCGGAGGACTTTAAATAATAAAATGTACGTAGAGATTAAATAAATAAATTAATAATAACTAATTAACTAACCATCACGCTGTTTCCCCGCATGAGTAGGCAGAAAGGAAGGGCCGCCAAACAACTCGATCTTGGCACACACTCCTTGCCTCATTCACATCCATACATCGTCTCATACATGCTCTTCTATTATTCCAACTCTTCACATGGCCCGACTCAAGTATCTGATTAATAAAAATAACACAAATTGATCAAAAAATTTATTATGAGATTTACGCCCTTCGGATTGCTAGTTGTGAGATCTGGTCTTCAAACACGATTAAAGTAATTTCAAATAACAATGTTTCGTATCTGAATAGTCGTCTTTTACCGGGGCGATACTGAGAGTATCATTCACTTAGTTGTTTTCAGATGCTATAGTATTTGCATTTTGAAGCAAGTGATCGTAATTCAACCACCTCGTAAACTCCCACTCCTATAGCTTTCCAGTTCTTCTACAAGTACCTACACATACTGTTGTAGCATGTCAACTACCTACTTTTGCAGCGAGTTTCGCTTGAATCAATAATTTATCTTGTAACATATTATAATAACCTATGTCTATTCTACATTATTTTATAGAATCACACATTTCACTTTTTTTTACTTTGTTGTGAATATCACACAAAAGTTTTAAGTACCTAGGGCCAGAGGGAATACCTATAGGATACATGTTTTTTTAATGGTTCCACACAGGAGGCCCTTAGTTACTGGAGCGCTTTTTGCCACAATATGGCACTATTTAAAATACCTTGGATTGCTTTGCTGCCAGTTTGAGGCAAATTTTCCCAAATGCATTTGTACTTAATTTGAATTATTAAGATAAGGTGTGATTTTTTTACTGTGGGCGGAAGTTATTCAAAATGATTACCAAAAAATCACGGGCAATCCAAGGAAAAAGTTTTAAATTTGGTCCGTCGCTTGAGTGGATAAGACAATATTTCCCTTCAGGACCTATGTCATATTTGGGGATGCTGTGTGGAGGGTCTTTTTATGAAAGGAAGGAGAGGAAGTTCTGGAAAAAAAAAGGTTATTAGGGGTGGTTAGGAATCTGGGTGTCACTGTGTCCAGAAGTGACGGACATATGAATGCATTCCTCCCAACTGCGGTGCAAGGCAATGCTCCGAGAGAGTATGGCTGGAGAAGACAAAGGGACTCCCTTAACCATTCTCTCCCGATCCGGCCTGCCATGCAGCTGATGGGCAGACGCATCCGTCGCCAATACCCAGAAAAACCTCACCCCATGAACCCGGACATCCCTGCTAAGTCACCAAACGTACCGAAACGAGCGAGGTGTTGGTTATCCAACAAATGGTTCCCGGGGCGGCGGTACCCATATCCGCCTCCCAAATTGAAATTGAAAATCCCAATGGGGCGATGCGTTGGATAAACAACATCTCTGCCATAGGTCATCCCAAGTGGTTAGCTATGTTTGTTGATTTAGCAGGGGTAGGGCCAGGCGGTTCACGGGGTTAGGATTGGGTCTAGGTCTAGCTTTATACATATGTATTTATTTTATATTAAATGAAAAAACACACTTTGTAAAACACCACTATATTTGAATTAATAATTATTACACAGCCTGTGTTAATTATTACTTTGGCTGTGTAATAATTATTAATTCAAATAAATTGGTGTTTTACAAAGTGTGTTTTTTTCATTTAATATAAATATAATGTCACACCACAAAGTATTTGCTTCCTTCGATAAAACCAAATTTATTTTATTTTTTATAACTCAACTTGAAATCAGATTATTTTTTATTGATGAAACAGTCCTAATGATGCATTGATTAAATTTAATCGTCATTTCAATAAGCGAGATGATATTATTTCTCAGAAATCGTAATCATTTCGCTGGCGTCAAAGTCACACATTTATCTGCGAAATCGCGTGTTTTTCTACCAATTTATTTAAAGCACACTTTTACAATGAGAAGTGTAAGTACTAAAATAGTAATTATTGACATTGTTGTGTCTCTGAGAACGTCGAACGCGTGACCAACATTCCGCAGTAGGCTGTTTCACCGCTAGGCCGACTGGCTGCAATCTGCTTTTGCTGTCAATTCACTTTCGCCTCGCTTCATACACACACCACACACATGCTTCTTCTTACACACATAAATCTTTACTTTGGTTAGACAGGGTTCTAGCTTCACTTTACCTAGTTCTGAGATAAGATGTGTCAAAGTTTGCAAAGACGATTTCTCATAATCTATTTACCGATTTCTGATTTTGAGGTTGAATCTTGTGTAAGGTATTTTAGTATTTTTAAAAGTATTTGAATTTTACGTTTTTTTACCATTTTAGAACTTAACTAAACGTACAAATAGAAACATAGGGCATATAAAATAATTGCATAAGGTTCTAACTACATTTCTCTAATGCCTAACTCTAAATTCGACTGCTGTGAACTCCTGCAACTCATAAACTTACGAATACCCACAGTATCAATACGACGAAATACACTATTCTACTGCAGCATTCAAAAGTTTAACTACATTGCCCACTCTCCTATACAACGATTTCACACCATGGAAAATCAGTACTTGGGTGATGTTGACATGTTTAATATCAACTTGGCGAGTTTTGTGGATCATGTAAAATACTTATTCCAACACTATTCCTAAATACATCTTGAATTTTGTAAACCTATCAAATCACTGTAATTTTCAGTTTTTGTTTCTTATATTTTTATGACTTTTGTGCATTTAAATAAAAAAAAATAAAAAAGCGTTAAATAAATAAATAAATACCATTCCAAGAAAGATTCACGTTCTAATAAAATATTTTCTTTAAAATACCTATGTTCAACTAAAACTTTATGCAAGATTGAACCTCAAAATCAGAAATTAATGCTAATTCGTCTTTGCAAACTTGACACCTCAGAAAATGGTAAGGCGAAATTATCCAACTAAAGTGAGGAAGTATACTACACCTCGCAAAAACAATCAACTGCTTAATATGATAAAAATTTGCCATTTAAAAAGGTGCAAAGTGATGTTAGGACCTTGAAAAATAAATGGAGGCTTTAAAAAATTGATACTTGAACTTCGTCAAACAAGTACCTGTCTATGGAAATATATTATAATATCTACTAAAAATAATCATCAGGTTAGTTTAGAGACAGTTCTTACTATCAACTTGGCGAATTTTGTGGATCTTGTAAAAAACTTATTCCAAAACTATTCCTAAACATATATGTATTTTTGTAAACTTATCAAATCGCTGTATTTTTGTGACTTGTGTGTATTGTTATCTAATTTTATTCCTATCATTTCTCTATCTGTTTAAAATCATATGTCATAAACAAATTGTACTACTGTAAAAGCCCTCTGGGCGTTGGATAAATAAATATATAAATAAATGTCTAGAGACAGTTTTTAGCATGTTCACAGGAAAAGATTTTTCTACAACCTATTTGGCTTTAACTATTCAAGGTACTTGGCTATCGTTTCAATGTATCGTAGATAGAGAAAGGAGAGGTTACTCAACACGAAATGTTTAATTTAATTAATGTCTACATCCGACTTCGAAAAACTCTCCTTACAGCCCGAGCAACTCCGGCGATATAAAACTTTATTTGATTTACTTAACAAACTTAAAGACCAAAACTCAAAAAAACTCGAATCTCGAAGTTCCAAGCATAAGGTCAAAGCTCGAAAGTAAAAGCTTAAAGCTTTAAGTTCGAAGCTAAATGCTCAAGCTCAAAGCTCGAAACTTGATGCTCGAACCTTGCTCAAAGCTCAGGCTTAAACATCAAAGCTCAAAGTTTGATGTCGAAACTCAAAGCTCAAAGTTGAAGCTCAAAGCTCAAAGTATGAAATTCAAAGCTCAAAGCTTCGAGCTCAAAGCACAAAGCTGAAAGCTCAAAGACACTCAAAACCAAAGAGATATGCTATGATGTCCGCGCGACTGTCGCCGAACTACGGCCTAATGCGCGTAGTTTGCAATACAGATGGCTCTGCAAATTATTTGAGTTATATAAATGATCAAAAAAAATTGTTTTGCATTGAAAGGTTATTTTTAAAAAAAAATGTTTGTTGGAACCTTTTTCAACTGAGGTGACGATACGTGTACAAACATACTCATTGCATACACTGACAGACACACATACAAACGTTCGCCGCAGTATGTCTGTGTGTGAATGTGTTGCTATAATTGCACGACGCATACAAATATAGAAGTTAAGTATGCAGTAATTCTTACTTGGCATTTATTGTCTTCGGTTTCATTGAGTTATTTCTTTTGCCTGAATGAAAGAAAATAGTTATGGCAAATGGCAACACTAGTTGAAAAAAATTAATTATTAAATAACTTCTATTTTAATTATTTGAAATATAAATAAGACATCAAGTCTTGGATCATCAGCCAAGCTGACTAGCCATCAAATGTCAACAAATCGTCGCCTCAGTTCTTAATTGTCCAAACGACTATTTGAAAATTATTCAGGAGGAGAAGGTTTTCTTTCATTATTTCAATGAAATATTATGATAGGTGTTTAAGATAAAGCTATTTCCGTAAAGGTAAATGTCTCATTTGTTTAAATAATTCTTATTTAAGTCATAAACTATCATTTTTTATGCTTTATTTTTAGTTTTAAAGTCGATATTGAACAAAAACTAAAATGGTCGTTTGGACAATTAGGAACTCAGGCGACGAAATGTAGCGAACCACTTTAATTGATGAAGGGGTGAACAACGTCAGAGGTGTTGGCTATAATAATTAATGGTTTCCAGGGCGGTGGTATCAATACCCGATGTTTAAATTAACATCCATTTCTCTTCTTCCATCCTTTTTTTTCCGGCCCACTTCCTACCAGCTAAGTTATTAATTACAGATTAGAAACATTGGTACGGCAAATTAGAGATACCATTGTGTTACTAACTCCGGACAGTTGGGTCTATTGTGCGGTATTTGTACTCAATATATTTTTAAATTAAGTAAGTGATAAGTACTGTCATACGAATGCAATGAAAACTTACCGCAATTAACTTAAAGTAAAAAACTTCTAATATTATTTACCCTTGAAAATATCTAAATACCATTTATTGGATTACTTACACCTTTGCCACAGGCCATCTCAAGAGTTTCTCTACGTTTGGTGACTTAGCAGGGGTTCCCGGGTTCATGCGATGAGGTTTGTCAATTCTAGCGGCGGATGCATCTACTCACCAGCTGCGTGGCAGGCCGGAACCGGAGAGACTGATTTACCTGGATCTTTTGCCCTCTCCATCAGGATTTTCTCGGAACATCGCCTTGCACCGCAGTGGAAGGGATGGATTCGTACTTATGTCCTTTCCTGAACTTTATCTCATTAGTTTCATCAAAAGACCCTCCACACAGCAATGCAAAGGACGACATAGGACCCGAAGGGAAATAATTAACCTCAGGGCAGAATTATTGTCCTGTGTGGAGCGAATGTTAAAAAAACAATATAATAACTTTTAAAAATGCTCCAAATTTCAGAATTCAAAAGATTTATTTCAAATCAAACAAGCATGAAAGTGAGTGAATCCATAATCCATACTAATCCAAAAAGACTGGCGTGCTTCAAAAAATTAAGTCCGTGAAAACTTTCAAATGCCAGAATGATTGATATTATTTTGACAGTTTGACAGTCAAGAATTGTAGCAAATCGTTTTTGATTACTAAAGTTAAAATCCTAGTTGAAATCTTTCATCATTCTTCACGGACATTTATTTTGAGTAATATGACAACTTCAACTATTCAAGCAAGTAACTTAATATTTTGATTTGTTGAATGTGTTATATTTCTCATTTCTTTGAAAATCTTTTGAGTTGTTGACGAAATTTCTGAATGCTTTTTCTTTATGTTATTCACATTATTTGTCATTATTTGAATGGGGTATGTGTGTTTTTATCTTTTAGGTAGTATTTTCTTGGTTAAAAGTCTTAAACATTGCTGGGTTATGAATAACCTGACACTACCTGTAAATCTCTCTTTCTCTACCACCATTAAAAGCAGAAATTGTGGCTTGTGAAATGATAGACGACTTGGTTAGCTAGCATAGTAATTTGAAAGGAGGGTATGGGTATCTACCCCCCGGGAACCTATTTATTGGATAGCTAAATTAACCCCAAGTGATTTGCTATATTTGGTGACTTAGCAGGAGTGCCCGTGCTCATGGGGTGAGGTTTCTCTAGGTCTTAGCGACGCATACGTTTGCACACCTAGAGAGACTGATTGAGGAAACCTTTTGACTTCTCCAGCCGGCCCCATCACCTTGCACTGCAGTGGGAGGGTGGATTCATACGTCTGTCACACCTGGACACATTGACCCCCAAATTTCTACCCACCCTTTATACATTTTTCCTTCCCAGAATATCCTCTCTTTCGTTTCCTCGAAAGATCCTCCACACAGCATCCCCAAAGGTGACAGAAGCCGAGAAAGTAATTATTTTCCTTGGGGCCTCCTACACAATCGATCAAATACACAATTATTATTAAGAAATAGTATTGGTTTTTACTGACACACGCGCCTTAGGGATCTCATTAATTCTACAGAACTCTATCCAGTTCTATGCTTCACTGTTATGTATACATGCATAGCATATATGTACATATGCGAGGATTATATCTGAATTATAGACTGCTAACTTCACATAAAAAACCAACACATTTACATAAGAAACAAGTCTAAAATCTTCAGCATCGGCAGTTTGTCTCAATTTCAGCCACCTTGATTTCGGCCATTAAAATAATGCGTAATGCCATTTCTGTTTATTTTTCGTCAGCAAGTTCTCGGGTGATATAATTACTGTCGCTGCGGTTTGCGGTCGCCATGGCGGATAGCTTCGGATGTCGTTTATTTTGTCAAGAACGAAAAAACGACCTTCTCAACTCAAGTTTACAAGTACCATTAACGGGAGAAGGCTACCAGGATGCTGCGTTTTGGTTTCGATGGTGGACTTGGTGACTAATTATGTATAATAAATGCTGGTTTTAATTGAAATTATTAATTTTGTAATTGCCAGTAACGTAGTATAAATTAATAAAGTGTTGGTAAACTGGCTTTACCTTGTCTGAAATAATGAAGGTTCACATTGGGGACCCTGTGGTATTCTCTCAGGGATTTAGTCATGTGTGGTCCTGTGCGGGAGGTATTTGAAGAGAAATGGAAAATTGAAAATTAATAGAGTTTTGAAGAGACTTAACGAGTCAAAATGCACTGATTTTCGAAGTAAGTGCGTCGCTTTCCTCTTCTGGTATTTCATTTCTTATGATTTTCTGTTGACAATCTTGCGTTTAATGCTTCATCAGGCTTTTTTTTAAATGATTGAAACTGAACACAAATCTATCTTAGCCAATATTCCTTGCATTAATCACATTTATACATTATTTTCCGACCTACCGTTACATGACCAAACTTAAGTATTTAATGCACTTGATCGTGCCAATTTTTTTACAATAGCTCCACATAGGAGACCGTGAGGGTTATTTAAAGAAAACGAGGAAGAGAACGTTCTGGAAAGGATAAGGTAAGAGGGGTTGGTAGGAATCTGGGGGACAGTGTGTCCAGGAGTGACGGAAGTATGAATCCATCCCTCCCACTGCGGTTCAAGGCGATGTTCCAAAAGAGTTCTGCTTGAGAGGTCACGAGGTCTCACTCTACTAGTCTCTCTCGATCTGGGCTGCTTGCAGCTGGACAGACGCATCCCGGACAACCAAGACCCGGACAAACCTCACCTCATGAACCAGGACACCCCTGCTACGTCACCAAACGTAGCTAACCACGTATGGCAGAGGTGTATGATTTTCAGTTGGAAAAGGATGAAACTCAACAAAAATCTGTCTTGGCCGACATTCTGTGCGTTAATAACATTAATACATTCTCTTATGTTATACCAACTCTTTAACATGACCAAACTTAAGTATTTGATACACTTGATCATGCCAATTGTCTTCCTAGGGCGTTTCTGACTCCTTTTATTTATGACCCATTCAAAATTAAAACCTCAATTACTTGTTAAGTGCATTAAAAGTTGATAATACTTCATTATATCAAATTACCATTCAAATATCAAAATCCCACGTAATTAAAAGCGGTACTAATTTGTAGAAGTTATGCTTACTTAACTAGCAGATAAGTCGTTAAAAATCAAACACAATACAATAATAATATCTTTTATCTTATGACATAATCCGGCCTTCAAGTCTAAGATTTTCAGACCGAAAAGAAAGCAATTTCGTAATCCTTTGTTTACAAAAGAAAGTCAGCCATAACCATTAACCATTATCGTAATTACCAAAGAAATAAAACACAATATAGGTATAATGATAATAATAATTGTATGAGAGTTGAGTTTGGCTTATATAATTAGGTTTAACAGCTTCGGTGGTTCGTTCTCTTTGGAAAACATTTCTCGTTTGGCAATATGTTCGTTGGGTTTTTGTCAGTCATTTTTCATTTAAAATATCATAATAACATACGACCATCTTGAATTATAGTGTGCGTAGTGTCTGGTAGAGCCGGAGACCATTGTTTGTTATTTTTCTTTAATCTTGACTATTTAAAGAAGCATTATTTCTTTAATTTTTTTTATTTTTTATTTTTATTAATCATTAACGCCCTTATGGGCTTTTACATACATTTACACTTTTTTTATATTTAAGTGCATACAGGTGTGTTCAGATGACAAAGAAAACATAATAGGTTTTAGACATGGTACACAGAAGTAAAGATGGAAGGTAAAGAGTATAGCATTATACAATAAAGAGACAGAAAAAAAATCAGTTTAAGAGATACAGATAGTATAATAAGTATATGACAAATAATAATAATGTGTGGATACTTAATATATGTATAATTTTTACGTGTTGAATACATGGCGAAGTACAAAAATACACACTATCGACTTGCACCGCACTAGAATTATTATTCAAAGCGATTCCATTTTGACCAATTACATTTACAACAGAATTTCTGCTTAAAGAATTCAATTTCAGAAGACAAAAAACTTTATATTTATAATGCTACCACAGAATACTTAAGGTATAAGCAAATAATGTCAGATTGTTGGGTATACAATCGCGGAAAGTAGAAATGAATTCGATAATATAATATAACAGAGTATCTTATTTTAATCAAATTAAAATATTAATTAAAGTTTAAGCAGTTAAGGTAATTTTGTTATTATTATTACAACGATAAATACGAATAGTTAATGTAAAATTTGTATATAAATTACTAACCTTTATTAAGCACTATACGGTAGATGTTTTTCGGAATATAGCTATGTTGGGTTATGTGCACTATTGTACTAATTATTCTATTGTAAATATTCTAATATGCTACATTTAAATTTCGACACTGACTGATGGCGATAAACATCGATTGAGTTATATTTATTTCCGAGTCTATGAAGCCTTTCGATTGGTGAGTTTTCGAAATAGTTATTAGTAGACGCATGGACAAAATACGGCGCAATCAATCTTGTATCACGGGTAGGTACTCGCAGCTGGATTAGATTGGTTAAATCAATAGTAATGTTAGGGTTATATAAGAAGAAAATGAATCAAGGCGTTGCAACGCGTTGGGTGGTTTTTTCCGTTATCTTTGGGATAATGGAAAAAAAAACATTAACAATCTAATACAGAGAGACTCCGTGGTCGAGGGGTAAGGTTCTAGATTGGCAATCCGAATGTCGCGGGTTCAAATTACAATTCAATAATTTAAAACAATACAAGGTACAGTATTGTTAAAATGAATGGAATAATTGTCAATTATTATGGTAAAACCATTTATTGCTTGTAAAATAATATTTTTACATAATTATATCTACAACCATTACGCAATTTAATAGGAAAAATCTCCCCTTAAGATTTCAATAACTGCTTTCACTCGTTTTGGCATGGACTTTTTGACAATTTTCAGAGATTCTCTCATCCCGATCAAACCTGAAAGAGCGTTTCTGCCATATTTGTTATTGCAGCGCAGTCGATTTTGCATACATTAATTTTTTGTTTAAAATTAAGATTTGTAAAAAACGGGAAGCGCAGCCGTTAATCTTAATCCTAGAAAGATAATCTGCATCTTTGCGACGTAAGTAAGACACAAGTATTGCTGTCTTTTTTTAGTCTATCTTAGTCTTAGTTAGCTCAGTTACCGAGCAGAGCTCACGCGGGCGGCTCTGTCACCACGATAAGTTCAAAAACTACGGAGAAATACATACGTTTGAAAGACGTATGATTATTTTTTGTGTAACTTTCGGACTTCTTCTTATAAATGTGATTTAACGAATATTTTTATTTATTTTTTATTCTTTTTAGTTTAACGTCTGATTAGAATATAAAAAAATACGATTTAAGCACAAAATAAAACATTATTTTTCATCTTAAAAACGACAAATTTTCAATTTGGGAGGCGGGAATGGGAACCGCTGCCCCAGGAACCTTTATTGGATAACCAACACCTCTGCCATAGGTCACCCTAAGTGGTTCGCTACGTTTGGTGATTTAGCAGGGGTTTCCGGGTTCATGGGGTGAGGACGACCAGGACACACTGAATCCCAGATTCCTAACCACCCCTTAAACATTTTTCCTTCCCAGAGCTCTCCTCTCCTCTTTTTCCTTAAAAAAACCCTCCACACAGCATCCCCAAAAATTACATAGGTCCTGAAGGAAATTATTTTTCCCAGGGCCTCCTGTGTGGATCTTATGTAAAATTTATAATTATTATAAATATTTCATTTGAAGTACAAAACCCTAAACTGGTTATTCACCTATCTTGAATCTGTTTATTTGATAATATGTCAAATAGACTTTTAAAGTTCAGTACGACTTTAAGACATATCATTATCTTTAACGTAGGTCAAAATAAGATTATCTTTAACGTAGGTCAAAATAAGATTCTCTTTAACGTAGGTCAAAATAATATTATCTTTCTAGGGTTAATAAAGTCGTACATAGTTCTCGTGAAAAGTATTATACCCAATATTTTGATTGAAAAATAAATCGCTAATATTAGCGAAAACTAACAAAAAGTAATTAATCATTTCACAAAAATGCAGTAATCTAGTACAGGAAAACATATCCAAAAAACACAGTCGTCGGTACCAACAATTTCCTCGATTGTGCTCGCACGTATAAACAAAAAATATATACCTTCAGCATTGAATCGATTTAAATTGCAACATTGCTAATAATGGCGGTGGTAAAAACTTCCGACGGATTCAAGACAACAACATTCATTCCAGTTATTGCAAAACAGCGCTTAATAGAGTAAAACCAACTGCAAACTAATTAGCAGGTTTTTGTTTTGATTTGTATTTAACGGTGGAAAGGTGAACTAATTTATTTCTAATTAATTTCTAAAGAATTGAAATGCTAAGGTTTAGAGAAAGCCACAAGAAATATATGTATTTTTGGATCCATGACAACTCAGAATCATGCAATTTCAACACTCTTTTGAAATGTCATTAAAAGTAACGATTTTTTTTGCAAAATAGCCCATAAACTAACCTATGTTACCATTTTTTTATTTATTTTTTTTCATCACATTTAATCACTTTTCAAAGGAGATGTTGAAGTTGCCTGATTCTGAGTTTTCCGGTCCTTGTATTTTTAGTGTGCCATTCATCACCAAAACGGAGTCTAGAGGTAACGATTTTAACCGCAAAAGTGTTTTTTATGTATATTGTTAATAATTTTAAGAGAGAATAAAAAAGTTAATCAACGGAAATTGTTACAGTTAGTTTAAGACGTAAAATGTATATGTTAAAAAAAAATTTCTTACGTGCGTTCGTACATTTCTAATGAAAAACATATTTTTTAGTAGTTAACGCTTATATTTTTAATAAAGTTATTAATCATTTTATTTTAATACTCTCCAACGAAAACGGTAGGAAAAGCTTTAATTTATCCAATGCATTTTTTTTGTATTTATAATGTGAACAAACTTGTAGTAAAGATTAATCGAAATTAGTGATTTGGCATTAATCTTCGCCTTAATTCATATCACTTAACTTATAACTTATAACTCATCGAATAGAATTTTAGTTGGGGTAACACTTATTCAAGTGCCTTCTACCCCATCATTTAAGCACAAAAACTAATAATAAAAATAATCCTTAAACTTCCTCTTACTACCAGCACTGATACGACCTTCAACGTTATGGACATTAAAAAGCTCTACGCAAGATAAATATGAGTTAATTTACATAAAAAAAAAAACAATATAACCCTATACAAAGCAACACAAACAATACATAATACCCGAGCCAAAAACAAAGAATTCCTCCAAACTCCCTTTTCTAAAACCACCTTTGGACAAAGACACTTTAAATACATAGCTTGCAAACTACATAATACACTACCAGCTACGATTAGACAAACCGAATCAATTACCAAATTCAAACAAGTTATAAAAAAATGGATTATAAGTATTGGTCGTCACACTATTGCAAACATCTGTAAAATAAATAACAAATATACAGAAATACCAATGTACATACGTCCTTACCCATATAAAACAAATTAAAATCCTAAATAATCTAACTCCATAAATAGATTTGACAGGATTTACTACTGTACTGTATCTCTTCCTTCATTTATAAGTGAACTCTCTCTATGAGATTTACCCACACTTTTAATCTTATTTATGTTTAATAATTGTATTCAAATTTATATCTATCTAACCTTAAATATTCTTATGACATTCTGAAATACTCTTATACATGATATTTATTTATGTACCTCTAAGCTTGTCTCAACACAGGTATACCCTAGCTAGACAGACATCGAATAATAAAATGTAAACATCCCTTATATAGATCAATAAATAAATAAAATAAAATAAAAACTAATTGAAATACTAACCGTAAGTCAAAAGCTTGCAGTATATACTCGTAATTCAATGCAATTTTCGAGAAATACATTTTGTAAAGTCTGTAATGTCTTGGTAAAAAAAATAACACAACACTTTTTTGATTATTGACAATTAATTGTGATCATTCCTCACCCGTGTGAAAGCGGGGATGGATTAATTCATCCGACATTCCTAGACAAACTGAACCCCAGATTCCTACCCGCCCCTCATACCCTTTTCTTTCCCAGAACGTCTTCTCCTTCATTTCCAAAGACCCTCTAAATATGACGTAGGCCCTGAGGGGAATTATTTTCCTTAGGGCCTCATGTGTGGAATCTAATGTTATAAAAGGCAAGCATCGAGAGACAGAGCGCAATGGCGACTTTGGTTTCCATCAATCTATATGACAGGTATTTATTTATTATTATTACATATTCTTTATTACACATATGGAGTAAAGGCTTTTACTTGTAAAAAAATGCTTTTTCTTTTATGATATCTATGGAAGAAAAGCGAAATGAAAAAGAAATTGCTTGTTAGTCATTTCGCTTTTCCACCATCGGTGTGTAAAATAAACAAAAATTTAAAAAAACAAAAAACGACTTTAAAAAATACATGTCAGCCAAGATCTCCACATCTCACCTATAACTACCTATGTATGTAGTTACCTTGGCTGACACCGACTCCAAAAATAACAATCGTACGAAATATTTTTTTTATTTTTAGTGCATTTTTTTAAGTCGTTTTGTTTTGTTAAAATTTTTGTTTATTTTTTAATTTTTAGTGACGAGCTTGCGTAAAGAAGTTTTGGCGTAATATTGAGTTATTCGTCCATTTTTCGCGCACATACTCATTGCAAATTTAAGACATATATGATTTTCTCATGGATCCCATTTTCAGAACTGGACCAAATTAAAATGGGACCACTCGGGAAGCACCAGCTTTCTAATAAAAAAGAATCATCAATATCGGTTCACCCAATCGAAAGTTCTGAGGTAACAAACACAAAAAAAATAAATAAATAAAAAAATACCGTCGAATTGATAACCTCCTCCTTTTCGAAGTCGTTTATAAACACCATATTACGCAGTAATAAATTTAATACGTATTAGGTAAATAAAAATAGACAATACATAACGTCAACAACACTTCACATTTTCTATGGAAAAAATACCCATAAAATCGTACACGTGTAAATGATGAGTATTTGCAAAAGAAGTGGTCACGTTTCTAAAGAAGTAAAAATATTTTTATTTTATTTTATTTGTAAACATTAGCTCCACACAAGATGCTCTGAAGAAAATCATTCCTCTCAGGGCCTATGCCATCTTAATGGACGCTGTTTGGAGAGTATTCGTGAGGAAAGGAAGGGGAGGATTCTAGGAAATGAAAAAGGTTATAGAGGTGGGTAGGGATCTGGGGGGTCAGTGCGTCCAGGACATGCGAATCCAACCCTCCAAAGTGATGGGTCGAAAGAGTCCTGCTGGAGAGGTCAAAAGGTCTCCTTCAACCAGTCTCTTCTGATCCCGCCCGCCACGCAGGTCTAGACAGGACTAAAAAAATCACCTCAAGGGCGCTGTACAAACTTATAATACATTTCTACAATCTCACTTCCAACTACAAACTAGACAAACCACTACGACAACTTATGGCTACAAATTACTTCCACCGATTCATCGATCACTGATACGAAACATGTACAATGATTTGACCAATGAACGTGATGGTGAAAAAATACAGGACCATGCTTACCTGAGAGGTCATTTGAAATTAACACTGTTATTTTTTATTCAGAGAAATTCAGAACACGTAGATAAAATAGTTTACCAAAGCTATGTTATTACTCGGGATGACCTATTGCAGAGTTGTTGATTATCCAATAAATGGCGGTACCCATACCCGCATCCTAATTGCTACCTGACTATATTATAAAAATATAACGCGTAAAGCGCGTGTTGTTGTTTTCTGATATGGACCTCATAAAACATTGAAAATATTGAATATTCAAGTATTTAACACTCGCTTATTATTGGTTCGGGTTTCGATACGAGAATTTCCGCATACCTGCTGTACTCATTAATTACGGTTAATTGCTTTGAAATGGATCGGATAATTGGAAGGTAGCACGGTCGAATCGCTCCATAGATTTATGGTTGCTTTTGATTAATGTTATTAAATTATTGTTAAATATTAACTACCACGTTACGCGTGGTGATAAAATTTGATAATTGTGAATTTGGCCTCTGTGAAGAGGTTTAGATGAGTTAGTTACCTTGGTTATGGAGGATTTGAGTTGAAATACCGTCGTGTAACAAATTAAACTACATATAGGTATATAGATTTTTTGTTAAATTTAAAATCAATCATTACGAATTTTTGGTTCGCTATGTTTGGTGATTTAGCAGGGGTGCGCGGGTTCATGGGGGATGCTTGTCTAGGTCTTGGCGTCGGATGACATGGACACACTAAATGTAAGATTTGTATCCACCCCTCATACCTTTTACCTTCCCAGAACTTCCGCTACTTCCTTTCCTTTAAAATAACCACCACCAGCATCCCCAAAGATGAAATAGGCCCTGAAAGAAATTATTTTCCTCACTGCCTCCTGTTGTTATAATAATAAAAAAAATCATTACATTTAGTTTTGAAGAGTTTTAATTTTCAATGTACATTTGTTACTTTAATTTTAAATTTTCTGAGACCAGTTTCGACACATCCCTGTCATTCACGAGCAAACTTAAAACTTGCTCTATGAACTATTTAAAATTAAAATTAAACTTGAACTATTTAAAATTTAAGTAACAAATGTACATTGAAAATTAAAACTCTTCAAAACAAAATGTCTAGAAATTGTTTCATAATTAATGCCCAAGAAATATAAAAAAAAATCATTACACTTAATTAATTAAACATAGGTAGGTACTGTGCATGGTGACTGTTTTTGAGACCATGTCTGGGTAGCCAGGTACTTCCCCACCTTCATCCCCCGCATCTCCTTCGCTTCTTTCTCCACAACCCCCAGCTTCACAACGCACCCCAATAATGGGGGATGCCATAGTCCCTCGGATTCCGGAGGGTTGAGCGCATTTATTACGGTTTTCATATAAAATAGGTGTATCACCCAACAATAAAGAAATCCAGTAATTTTTTATATATGTTCACCTTCTAACTTAAATCCAGTATTTGTTTTTTCACACTTAAAATAATTCTGAAAGTCCGCCGAAATGATCGAAGTCTTACAGGGTACGCGTGACGTCATACCTCGGTTTCTAGGTCAATCCCACTCGGGTCGCGTCGGTAAGAAATCAACAAATTCCAATTTATATATTTAGCGAGACCTCGTGCTCGTGAGTTCTGTCAGAACTCGCCGTGATATCGTTTTTAAATGATGATTTATTAATTTTACACATAATTAAAAAACAAAAATAAATTATATTCAGAATCAGCATTTGGTGATCTACAGGAGGCGTCTAATAATATCTACAAGAATTCCAAAAACCGAACAAATTGGACTAATATCTAAGAGAACCAAAGTGAGGACGAATATCTACAGCTCAAACTACTGACTAATAAATGTGAGAACCAAAGTTAGGACAAATATCTACAGCTCAAACTGCTGACTAATATCTATGTAACAGGTGATGTGGACGAATATCTACAGCACTGGTGAGGTTGGATTTGCAATTATGAATAGCATATTGGCATAACGTAATATTGCGTATGAAGTTTAAAAAACTTAATTTATGTTAAGTTAGGTTAGGTTAGTATTACGTAATTGAAGTAATTTATGCTTCTCCGTACAACCTCTTGCTCAGCTGCCCTCTACGATATTTGTCCCACCTACGCTCCATAGATATTCGTCACCACTGGGACCGTCATAGATATTTATCCGACCTTAACTCTGTAGATATTAGTCTTCACTCTGAAGTTCATAGATATTTGTCTAACATATGAGCTGTAGATATTCGTCCGACATACGGGCTGTAGATATTAGTATCTGGAGTCGATCTACATGAACATATTTTTTTAAAGCAATAATATTTTTCACAAATAATCGTTTTAAAGTTTAATATTTCATTTACCAGTTGAAGCTAATTATTTAATTAAAGAATAGTGCTAAATTTAATTAAAATTTTCCGGCAATTATTAGCCTTTTCGACGCATTGATGATATTTAGTATTATGGTGATCAGTTGTTCCCAGTTAGCAGTTAGCAGCATGCTTATCATAGAAGCCACCCATTGTAGTGTTTTTTTGGCTTTGTCTCGTAACACTGTGAAAGTTTGCTGAAGTTCCCACGACAATTTTTCTCCTGTGCTGAAGATCAGAATAAAACCCTCGCTTATTCTGTCATTATTTCTTTAATAAAGATGTTATGCACGTTAGTCTTATATAATATGAAGAGACAAGGAAAATGGTTATAGTATTTTAAAAAACATTGAATTTGTACCCACGTCAGATACCAAAATTTAAAAAATCAAGCAGTAAAAAAGAATATTTTTGAAATAAATCTATTTTCAAATACTTTTTTTTTAAATTTGGTTTGACTGAGAATTCAATCTCCCTACCCAGGAACCGTAGTCGGCAACTCTATCAGCGCACTAACCCCGAATTGATAATACCGATATGCAATAACTGATGTAATGTTATCTAATTTTAGATAAACGCCTATAATATGTCCGCGTGTGTACTCGTAATTGCCACAAATTTAATAGAATGCTTTGTCATTGATAACGAGTCTATCTGCCAAGTTTCAGCTCAATCTGATGTCGGAAAGTGGGTTAATTACCACTTTAAAGATTCCACTAAAATTTATTCCACTAATTTTATATTGTTTAATTTAAAAAAAATTGTACCTACTTCTTTTTAAAAACATCAAAAAATCAAGTAGTCTATATTATATATACATAAAAATGAATCCCTGTTTCCCTTGGTTACGCCATAACTTCAGAACGACTTTACCTATTTCATTGATTTTTAAAAGTTTTCTAATACTTTGTAAAAGGTTATCACGGAAAGAAAAAAATAATAAAATTGCGCAGAAAATAGAATAAACTTCCCACGTTTGACAGTTCGAGCGTTTGATAAAATTGAATTTAGCAGGCAGTTATTTTTTTTTGTATTATAAGAATTTTCTATGGATTTTTAAAATTATAGATATTTTAAATAGGTACCTATGTTAGGTACCAAATTTGATTCATTATTCTTATAATATACATAAATTAATATTTGTAATATATGAAAAAATAAAAAATTTATAAAAAAATTGTAACAGGTGGTACGCGAGCTGTTTGAAAACTGAATGTACTGGGACTAAATACATAATATATACGAGGGAGGGGGACGGGGACGCAGGGGAAAAGGCATTAAGGGAGAAACAATTTATTTCTTTGAATATGGCATTGCAACGCATGCCGGGAACCAGTTAGTTTTCAATAAAATTGACGGAATCTAAAGATCACTGCTTTACCAAAATATTTTTTCCTAAATAATTCATCTGGTTGAAATATTGGATAAAAAACAAGGCCAAATCTTATTGTTAGCCAATTCCCATATCCGTTATTTGAATCAAAGATAAAAAAACATATTGTTGTAAGATTGAGTACGCAGAGCAGGTGCAAAACTGACCTTCGAATTTAATGCACAAATTGTTTTTTTTTTCTTTTAATTACAGTTGTGCCTATATAGTAGATACAGCAAAATCATTTTTAAATAATTATTTGTATTTGTTTAAAATTCGGGATCTGGCCGCTAACAATAACAATCCTTATGTAGATGGCGATAAGGCTTAAATTCCTGCTTAAAACCAGCCGCCAGTTTTAAAATTATTCAAGAAAAAAATCACCGCCAAAAAGCGTATTTTATTTTATTTTGTGAAGTTCAGGCATAAATATTTAAATGTCGTACGATTATTCTCTGAAGAAATTAATTTTCCATTATATAACTACAATTAAACCATTGAACTTGAAATTGCCCGACTCAAGTATCTGATCCAGTTGATCATGCCAGGTCTTCCTCGGGCCTTCCCAACTTCTTCTACCATTCACATTTGCGTCATATAAATTCTCCTTACAGTCTTTTCTTCATTTGCTCAATATGCCCAAATCATCAAATATTCTTAATTTTGCCTATTAGGCTTACATCATTTACGTTTTGTAGATTTTCACATTCCTCACACGATCATAAATTCTTTTAATTTTAACACGCATATCCCTCAGGGATCTAATTTCTACAGCATTCAGTCTATTTTCATCCTTCTTCTGCCAGTTCTATGCCTCACTGCCATACAACAGGAAAGATATCAGCACTCTATTTTGGACTGCTAGTTTCGCTTCTTTGGACAGTTTTTTATTAACGTCAACCACGTTCAGTCCTCCATTAATGGAGTTTACTGCATTTATCCTTCTTTCAACATCTCTATCAGCCTTCCCGTCTCTTATAAACATACTTCCCAAAACACAAACTCATCCACCTGCTCCAAGTATTTATCATTCACAAGTATATTGCACTATTTTTCCTAATATCTCTTTCTATCTGACACAATGACTGTTGACTTATTTATATTCATCATTAACTCATTCTGTATATCTACATACTTCGTTCATTCTAGACACGAGAGAATGTAGAATTTCCATACTGTTAGAAATCAGCACCGCATCATCAGCAAACAACAGGCAACATACTTTCAGATAACTCAATTTTGCGCCCAATCCCATTTCTTTAAATTCTTGCATTCAATTATCCATGTATAGATTGAATAACCATGGTGACATTACACAGCCTTGCTTAACACCTTTTGTGATGTCAAACTACCCCGTAAAATCACAGTTCACCCTAACACATACAACGCTTCCCTCATACAGAGACGCAATTGCCTGTATGATATTTGTATTCACTCCATACTTGGACAACACCTTCCATAGCTTTTTCCTGTGGACTCTCATCCACCTGATCCAAGTATATAATATCATTAACCTTATTTATGAATATTTTTACAGCGCCCTTGAAGTGATATTTCATTATAATGGCGCTATACAAAATATCAGGCAGTTAGTGCCGCATAGATCGCAATCAGATGTGCTATAAGTACAGGTTATCCACTAATATGGCAATATACTCCGCAAAGCAAAAAATAGAATATTACAAGAAACGAAAAACTACTGAATACGGATGCTTCTTAGATCTGAGCAAAGCGTTCGACAGAGTCTGTCATAAAACCTTATGGGGGAAATTGAAAGCCAGACTGACTACTGCCACCTACTACCTATATATATCAACACACTATCTCGATGGCACTCCCAGCAGGAACCTCCTACATTATAATTGATTATTTTTTTATTTCTTTATGGCTTATGTTTTTTTTCCTATTCTATTTATTTTTTTTTACTTTATAAATATGTTGTGTAAATATGTATAACTTTATGGGACGTGTGGGATTGCACTATCCTCCCCACATCCTGGAATAAAACATTATTATTATTATTATTAAAGAAAAATAACCATCACATTGTGTTAAGCGTCGCTATTTCCTATGGAATCAGTTCTCATATTATTTCCCACCGTTAATTAGCTGTGAATTTCTGCGGTAACTCTGCAGTAGGCTCTAGTGTATCATCACTCTTCTTTTCCGCTAAAAGGGAAAGGCTTCGACTGGCTGTTGTGGGCTCGGGATATTCATTTCTCCGTTCAGCAGAGCAGCGCGCTCAGGAAGTGGAAGTGGCTGGTGGAGATGGTATCTGTTATTCTCGCAAGAAGCCGCTGACGGTATTATTAGAGCTGCACTGCAATTACCATGGCAATAACAGAGTGCTTTTGCAGATACTGCAAAACTGCCTTGCGTATCATTTTACATTTATATTGCGTTAGTTAAATTTAAATGGCAGATAATCTCAGTATCGCCCTGGTGAAATACCATCACCATTCAGAATAGAAATGCTGCGTTGTTTGGAATCTTGGGGTCCAGAACGGTTAATCGATATTTTTTTACGTCTGAGCAAAATAATTTCAATAGGGCCTATGTCATCTTTGGAGATGGTTTAGAATTTGAAGGATTTTTTTTAATGCGCTGAATCCGCGCTCAAAAAGAAGACAATGGAGAGATATGTAATTCCGATTGTTAGAGGAGTGCTCTTATATTTAAAGCGATAATATCGATGCGAAAATTGTGAAGATGTTTAATAAAATACGACTCGTTTAAAATAAAGCAAACATCTCGTAGAAGGCGTCTTAAGTATCATTTAAAGAAACATTGTGAATTTTTTCGCAATTATAACTTGTAAAATAACTGAACAAACGTGTTTATAATAATTTTCGGAGCATACTTTGCGATTATTTTCTATCGAGGGGATTTCATATATTTGCGTTTCGGCGTGAAGAATATAGATATTATCTTATAAAATAACACATATGTTTTTAAGATCTTAAAGATATATGTGTATATACACATATATTTTTAAGATCTTAAAGTCTTCAAATATTTAAGGGAGATATGTAAGAAATCGGTAGAAAATCAGGTAGGGCTTAAGGAAAGTACGTTTTGGGAAGGAAGATGGTATGAGGTATTGGTAGAAATCTAGGGGTCAATGTGTCCAGAAGGGTTCCAGGACAGTTCATCCTGCGACAATTCATCCGGCGACAGGTCATCCTGCCGACAGTTCATCCTGCCGACAGTTCATCCGGCCGACAATTCATCCGGCGACAATTCATCCGGCCTGATCATTTAGAAGATTTTTTCTTCAAGTAAGTATGCAAAGAGGATATACGGCCGTACAACCAAAATCAATATACTTGAGTGGAAATCCGGTGTAACCTAACCTAACCTAACCTAACCTAACCTAACCTAACCTAACCTAACCTAACCTTACCTAACCTAACCTAACCTAACAAATTAGTCAATTCCCTAAAAAGATGGTGTTAAGTTCAGATAAAAAAAGTTATATTTTATGCAATTAGGAATCTTTATGGTTTTTTGCTTAGCCGAACGCACGTATAAGTATGTCGTATTTTGTTATTCACGCATGCTTCTTCGGAGAGTCGAAATTATTGTTAGTAAAAATATTTTTACAGCGGATTTCCACTCAAGACGCCTTCAGATATAAGTATATCGATGTACTGTCGCCGGATGAATTGTCGCCGGACGAATTGTCGGGTCACCGTCAAGAAGTGACATACATATGAAACCATTCCTCCAATTGCGGTGCAAGGCTAGGGATTGAGAGACTCCAGCTGGAAAGTCAAAAGGCTTCCCTCAACCAGGCTCTATCGAACCGGCCCGCCACGCAGCAGGTGGGCAGATACATCGACCGCCAAGACCTGTACAAACTTCCCCCCATGAACTCGGGCACCCCTGCACCAAATGAACGTATCACACCATTTGGGGTGACCTATGGCAGAGGTGTTGGTTATCCAATAAATGGTTCCCGGGGCGGCGATAACCATACCCGCCTCCCAAACCACGTTCGATTTTCCAGAAACTTCTATGACGATGTTTTTAATATAGATACTATTAAGTTCTTTTTCCGATAGTTCCTTAAGCCAAATGTAGTAATTTGTTAGACACTGTAGAAGTTTGTTATCTGACTTAACTGCTAAAAATTCAGAGCTTCTTTTACAAAGGTAGAATTACACATTGGTTTTTTAGTATAAATGTCGTTTGTTTGGCTTTTGTTTTATGATGGTCTAAATCTAAGATGTTTGCCTCTGCGTTTTTTTTATCAGAATCTTTTTGGCGTAGGTTTTTTGTATAATTGGAATATCAAACTGCTTAAAAATGTCTGTTGTTGACATCCTTTTAGGGATCTTTAGTATGGTCTTTATGATGCAATTTATTATTAAATATACTTACTTATTAAATTATTTTTTAATAAATTACGTTCAGTTAACGTCCTTATTGTAGAAGCAATAATATACCATTATGATTCTATTCCTGCATTTATCTACACATGATTGAGTTTCTTTTAATAAAATCAATAATCTTATTCTGGATATAAAATTATAGAGCTTATCTAAAAAAATGGCATACATCCTAAAGCGACTCATTCGCCGACCTACTAGTGTACGAGTAGTACTACGAAATACCTACCACAAATCGGTATCAATGAACGTATAAATAACTACTGTCAACCAGTAAAACTGTTAACCTTCAAAATCCAGTTTGTCTTGGAGAAGTGACAGCGTATCCAAACTAGAGCTAGGCCGGCCGATCCTCAAATACTATGTGAAAGGAATTATTATTAAATGTAAGTATTATAATTTATATAGATACTAGCGATTTCCCAGCATGAGTTGCAATGCCACTTAATAAATATATTGTTTCTCCCTGCGTGTCCTTTCCCATTCGTCTCATTTCCACTCTTCCACCTTCCCCGCTTTTCCTCTCCCGCTCCCCCATCCCGCCAACCCCTTCCCGCGTTCCTTTTATTCAGTCCTAGTATATTCAGTTTTCAAACAGCTCGCGTGCCACCTATTACAAATTTTTTATTCAAATTTTCATTTTTCGTATATTACAAATATGAATTTTTGTTTATTATAAGAACAATCATTCAAATTTGGTACCTTATATATATATTCAAAATATCTATTATTCTTGATTCGATTTAAAGTATTAGGTGATTTAAAGAGTTTCGAAAATTTAACAATCATTTTTTTGCAAAATTTTATTCTAAAATTTGACATTTTTGTCAGTTTCGCAAGAGTTTTTTAATGATTAAAAAACTTTTTAAATATACTGTCATGTGGTTGTAATAATCCAGAAAACTTCGCGGGGGTTAAAATAAGGTATTTTGAAAGTTTCAAACATTTCCTATGCTTAATATAGCAATATATAGGCTACTCATATAAATACATATATCCAAGTAAGCATATTTTGATTTTCATATATATAGACTTGCAAAACGTCCTTGAGATGATTTTTTACAAAAAATGGCCCTATTGAAATCATCCAAGCATTATTATTATTAACTGATGTTCTACAAATTACAAGTGTTATCTGTTCCTCAATTAACAACGTAGTGATAAGCATTGAAACTCAATTAGAAGTAGACACCTGTTTCACAGTTACACTTATAGCTGTCGCGTTACAGCACGAGGTGTTAATTGCATTGGCTACTGTAATGTTGATTTTTTTCTTGTTAGTTTGTTTTAGCTTTGGCAACGTTGGCATCTGCTGAAGGGATTGCACCATTCCTTCACCTCTTTACAATAACGTCCAAGCTGTGTCTTCAAATATGTCTTGAAGCGTCTCTTATAGACTTTAATTTATAAGGTAATCGGAAGGTCTATCATGGCCGATCGACAAATATATTATATCAATAAGATATTGACCAAGTCCACAGTCATCTATGGTCAGTTATCAATATTTGCGAGCGCGATCTACGATTGATAAATTTTAGCGCGGCCTCGATAGTATCAGATAAGTTTCGGTTTATTTTTTTATTTTTTTTTTACAGTAATACCGCACAAGAATCTCAACTGCTCCCGTCTGGAGCCAGTCAGACTATGGCATCCCCAATTGGGGTATGTCGTGAGGCTGAAGGTAGTGGGGAGGGGAAGGAGGTGGGGAAGAGGAAGGTTGGGAAGTACCTGGCTATTCAGATCTGGTCACCAAACATGGCTAAAGCCATTTTCAAACAACGTTTCAATTCTGAATGGTGGTCTTACACCAGGACGATACTGATAGTATCTTCCACTCTGGAACGTGCCGCAAATATACTATATATTATTTTTAATGAATTAATTGTGAAATAACACAAATTAATCAAATAAAATTTATTTGCGCACGCCGGGTTCGAACCCGCGACCTCCGGATTGTGAGTCAAGAGTCTTAGCCACTGGACTACGGAGGCCAATATATACATATTTTTTAATTACATCGTTCGTTTTGCCAAATTACTGGCTAAGTTAATGAGCGTCTTGAACTAACGAAGCTCTTAGAAATGAAAGAAGTTGTATACGCGATTCATAGATTTAAATAATGCATCTAAGACGCAATCAATTTATTCCGTTAGGTTTTTAGAATCGAAAATGGTTGAATTATGAATATAGACCTCAATAACTAATTAACTCCTGTTTAGTGTCAAAAAGTAAATGCGGACTACCAATGCATATTTAGGTTAGTATTTCAAGTCAAAATTCCTAATTTATTACTATTTTTACTTAAAGTTTGGCGTTTGATTTTCGTATTGTCAATCCATAGAAAATACTTTAAAATACCTTAAAATACCTTAAATACCTTAAATATCTCAAATTCCTTAAATACCGCAAATACCTAAGATACCTTAAATACCTTAGATACCTTAAATACTCGCACCTTGAATGCCTTAAATTTCTTAAATACTAAATAAACATACCACCAAAAAGACATTACAAATAAATATATCACAGGCTGAGGCACCCACTATGAAAATATCATTTTATATCTGTAAATTGTGTCATCACAGCAACAAATGAACCTACTGTTTGTTTTTATAATATTAAATAAATAAATGAAGATTTAAAAAATCTTTATAAATTATAAAGAACCATAATAAATGCAAAAAAGTTAATATTATTGCACATGAAGAAAGTGCAGATTGGTTTAAAAGAATGAAAGTAAAATAAATGAAAGACTTTACGCAATCCATTACAGATTACAATTAATACATTCCACAGAGCGTTAACATTCTTCAAGGAACGCCTTGCGTGCCTCTATTAAAAACAGTCTCGCTTTCAGGAAGCTGTAGAATAATTTACACCACATTTCTGATTTACAATAAACGCGTAATGACTGCAAACTGAATTTATCAATATTAATACAGGCCCTAGATCTAAATCCTCGTTACATAAAGTTCTGTCGACCTCAGAACACATTACCATAAAAATAAGGCCATCAGATTTATAGGTTACTGCTTAAATGACTTCAAGTATTTTGTATTATCTATAACTTATATAATGAAATTACTAAATTTCCAACTTGGCGTTGGACCAGGTAATTGAATAATAATTGATATCTTATTTTGCTTTAATGCACGTCCTTCGGTTGTGAAACTATAAATTGTTTAAATTCCGCGATGTTTGGATATGTACCTGGTTTAGGATTTACTATTTTTGTTTGCGCTTTCTTACAGCCCTACAACTCCAAATAAATTCTCCTTATTTGTTTCAGTGTAATAATTTTAATCATTATGGGGAACGGCTGCGCGCCCTTTTTTATAAAACTTGATTTATGATAGGAGGCCAAAATATGTTTTTTTACATTCCCCTCTGGGCCTATGTGTCATCTTTGGGGATGCTGTGTAGATCCCGTCGAGGGTCTATCAGCTCCCCAAAGGGAAGAATGAATTCATACATCCGCCACTTCTGGACACACTGAACCCCAGATTCCTATTCACCCCTCGTACCTTTTTCCTTCTCGGAACTTAATCTCTTTTTTTAAACGACTTCCAAAAGGAGGAGGTTCTCAATTCGACAATTTTTTTTTTAAAGTTTTTTACCTCAGAACTTTCGATTGGGTGAAACGATATTAATGATTCTTTTTTTTATTTGAAAGCTTGTGCTTCCCGTGTGGTCCCATATTAATTTGGTCCAGTTCTGACAATGGAATCCAGAAAAAACCAAGTCTTAAATTTGGAATAAGTATGTGCGCGACAAATGGACGAATAACTCAATATTACGCCAACAGATTTCCATGATTCTTTTTTTGAAGTAAAACTTCTTTACGTACGCTCGTTACTAAAAATTAAAAAAAAAATAAACAAAAATTTTAACAAAACAAAAACCGACTTCAAAAAATGCAATTCATGTAACCGAATACATAGTTATAGATGAGATGTGCTTGTGTCGCACGCGCGACAAACCTACCATGGCTGACACCGACTCCAAAAATAACAATCGTACCTATACACATTGATGAGTAGAAAAAGTAAGTTGATTATTAACTTGTAGAAGAATACGAAATTATTTTTTTTACTTTTTAGTGCATCTTTTGAAGTCGTTTTTTTGTTTTGTTAAAAAAAAAGTTATTTTCTCAAAAGACCCTACACAGCATCCCAGCAGATTACCTAGGCCCTGAGGCAAATTATTTTCTTCAGGACCTCCTGAGTTGAGCTAATGTAAAAAAAATCTATCTGCTATCTTGATGAGTGGTCCGAAATGTTGTCTGGAAAAGGATTCGCTCCCAAAAATTGACCAATATACCACGAAAAACTGAAACAATAATCTCTCCTTGAGCATTGTACATACCGTGAAAAGAAGTAACACCTCTCCATTGAACTAAAGTAAGACTTTACTTCTACATAATTTATTAGTTTTACTGTCGGAATTCCGTTTCTACATGCTTTCTTTATAATAATTAATGGCATTATTTATCTCAGCACATCAGGGACCTTCTTCGAATTGATTGAATTCACTTTTACTGCATCACCTATGCATTCTGCATTCAGTAGTTGTAGTATCCGCTAGCTTGCTTTAGCATGGCAACATTAACGGAAATAGCCGAACGCTTCCGAAGTCGGTAGTCGGAGGCAGGCAGCGCGCGGTACTTCGGCCGCTGAGCGCTCATTCTCTCGTAGACCTTAGCATAGGAGATACCATACACTGTAAACTTTATAACGTCAATAAACTCGTCTATTACGATCTTATTGTTCTCATTACAAATTCATTTGTTTGTCTTGTTTATAAGTCTATCAAGGACATTACAGTAGTGAACAAGATAGAGTTTATATCAGCAAAGTAATGACTGTAATCTCATGCGTGATAGGAAAGTCAGTGGTAGGAATATAATCAAATAGAAAAAATCGCGACTGTAGATCGCATATTAGATAGAAAGTAAGAATTAGATAAGTAACGTTATAAGTAAGATAACGCAAAATGAAGACAGTGTGTTGTAAAGAAAACCCCATTACGACAATTAATAGTAACTATGATAATATTTTTATGATAATTTGTGAAGTGTCGTTCTGTGTAAAATCACTCAAGGCCCTAGTGTACATGGGTTTCATAAAAATAAGTTTAAATATTTATCTTTTTAATTTATTCTTTTTCAAATTCATATTCAAAAATATACTTCAAAGAACGAGTACATCCTATATTTGGTACTTCCTTGTTTCATAATTAAATTAAATACAATACAGTATAATATTTGCACATAGTTTTAGTTTTTTCTAATATTACCTTGGTGAAAAACCACCATTCAGAATCACAAAATCCTAATCAGACGGCCTCCTTGGTTGAGTGTTTGCAATCCTTGGTTACGAAGTCTTGGGTTCTAGTCTAAGTGGAAGATACTCTCTGTATCGCCCTGGTGTAAGACCACCATTCAGAATTGAAACGTTGCTTAGAATGGCAGTAGCCGTGTTTGGTGACCAGATCTGAATAGCCAGGTACTTCCCCACCTTCCTCTTCCCTATCTCCTTCCCCTCCCCACTACCCTCAGCCTCACAACATACCCCAATTGGGGATGCCATAGTCTCACTGGCTTCAGACGGGAGCAGTTGAGACTCTTGTGCGGTATTCATGTAAAAAAAAAAGTCTCAGCGTGCGCAATTCATTTTTATTTGATTATAGTTTGTGTTTCTTTAGGTTGTTCTGGTTTTTATACTAATGGTACATAATAAGTTTTTTTTTAAAATAAAGTGTCAGTAAGTTTACGTCATACCACATTTTTAGTTCATTGAGTGTTCTTGGGGTATTTTGGTGTTGGCCATAGTATTTATTTTCATCCATGTATTAGTTTATAATAGTAGTAGCACTGCGTCGTCCGCGTAAGAGATCATTTTTTCATATTTAGAGACAATAAATATATCGTTGACATTTTTTTCTTTCTTAAAATAAAGAAAGACAAACATTCCCGGGTTACGAATAACCCAACAATGTTTGAAAATCTCCTACTACCACCACAGAAAGCCGAAAATGTTTCTTGTGTTGTGATGGAGGACTTAGCCAGCCGAGGAATCGAACATGCGACGCCCGGGTGGGACTCAAGCGCTATGCCCACTCAACCACTGACCGGTCATACGAGTCTACGAGGTCACACATACGAGTATATAATAAATAGCAAAGGGTCTAATTCTGTACCTTAAGGTATTGAGAATTCACTACATTCAGAGTCACTAACTTAATCAAGTGATTTTGCTACTTCTTCTCATGCCCTGTCCGTTCAACGGACGTTGGCTATCATGTTGGCTATGCGGACTTTGTTTCCTGCGGCCCGGAACAGCTCTACAGTAGTCTGGCCAAACCAATATCACAGGATTTTCAGCCATGATGTTCTCCTTCTTTCAGGGCCCCGACTTTCGGCAATCTTTCTCTGCATTATGAGATTTCATACTTCTCTGAATGTCTCATCTGAATGTTTTGCTTGGTATATTTTATTTATTTAACTAGATATCCATGATAAGACTTTTTAATTTATTCCAATTGATTCTAATTTATTTATTAGTTTTTTACTTCTTAGTATTTTATTTAAATTATTAATTTTCCGTGCCAAGATTTTTCCATTTATTCCAATTGGATCTAATAAGTTATTCATTTTTTTGTTGTTGATATATTGTCGAAATCCTTTTTCAAGTCTTTAAATACCTAGACATTTATCTCTCCAATTCCACAAGACTTCCAGCATACCCCATTCCAGATTCCATATTTAATATTTACATTTAAAAAATAAACAACGATGGCCGTCAATTTCTCTCGTTTATTCAACAATAATTGAAGCTTTACGCGCTTTGAATACTAAATACGGTTTATTTACACAAATAATGTAAATCGTGCATTAATATAAGCAGAACATTTCTCAATAGAACTGTACAACTGGAGTACAATGCCGTATGGCGTATAGTATACTACTAGTATCTTAGGCCCGATCTATTTTCAAGGCACCGGCAGTGTGATAGTAGAGGCCTGCCCAACCGAATTCCAGTGCATTAATGAGATTTCTAGCTATGCCTTATTCATTTTGACTAAGGCAACAAGGCTGAATATGAAAATATGTTTATTTATAATGTTAGAAGTTGAGCGGATGCCTTTAGTTGCAGATTTATCGTTGACAGCGGTAATGTTAGTACCATTATGCTTTTCTTTCATAGATAATAATGTCAAGAGACGTATGTTTACATTAATTTCTCTTTGTTAAACTGTAGGGCTATCTATATTTTTGTGGGATCGTTATGAGATAACGGACGTGATCTCCTGTCAGATTTGTGTGATTTTCTATGGATGTTATTTGCTTTTTCTATGGGCCGATGTCAGGCTTCAGCTGTGACTGTGAGCTGTAACATATTCTAGTTTAGATCGTAGAAATCATTTATATAAAAAAAATCATTTATATAAATCATATATCTCGTATCGTATTGAGAGTTGTGACCAAAGATATTCAAATACAAAAGAGATATGCTATGATGTCCGCGCGACTGTCGCCGAACTACGACTTAATCAGCGTAGTTTGCATACAAAAAGAATTTGTTCGTTTTCTTGATTTTTTGAAGGTGTGCATTGGTTAACAATATAGTTTGAAAACGGAAAGAATTTGTTCATTTAGTTAAGCGTTCGTTTAGTTTATTCGTTCATTTAGTTTATACGTTAATTGGTAAACAACACCGGCGACACCCGGAAGCGCAGTCTCACCTAGTAAAAACTGCGGATAGCACATCTCCTTATATTTCATATCTTTGGTTGTGACAGACAAACTACAAAGAAAAAGAAAACTTATCATGTTTATATTATATTATATCCCTATCATGTTTCCATTATTCTATCCCAATACATACCTACCTAACAATGTCCGATCTGTTTCTTATTGTGAATTCTCTAAGTTGTTGTTTATTTTCACTGCGGTCGGTCAGTCGGTCGGTCGGTCGATTCGGTTAAGTTTGTTTTGAAATAAACCCGAGTATAATCCGTTAAATAAAATATCATCTACAATACATAATATTAATGTAATATCGTATAAAGCCCACTTTCTCCGGTTGTATAACGCCGCGGCCGGGGCCGGGCAGAACTTGAGACTAGGCACATGTAATTATATATGCACAAAGTATTACGTAATACGTTATCTCCTGGTTTACTTTAGCGTACCTTATAAACTCGGCTTGATTGGAATGTCGAGCTTAGCGCGGCTTGGAATATAATCCTTATGCACATTTTAAAATATCATACACTAGCTAACCCGGCGAACTCCGTATCGCCTCAGAATCAATAAGCCGCAGATTTTATTATTAAGGTAAAATACAAATAGAGGTCGCAAGCGAAGCCAGTATTTCACAGTTTGTACATGATTTCAATAGAGGATCGTGTTTCTTTTTTTTGAAAAACCAAACTACTGTCCACGTCCTACGTCATGGCCAACACGGGTCTATGTCATATTTGGGGATGCTGCGTGGAGAGTCTTTTTAAGGAAAGGGAAAAAAGAGTGCGAAGGAAAAGGTATAAGGAGTGTTAGGAGTCTGGTTGTCAGTGTGTCCAGGAGAGACGGATGCGTGATTCCATCCCTCTCACTGCGATGTCCCTGAACCAGTCTCTCCCGATTCGGTCCACTACGCAATCAAGACCTAGACCTAGACAAATCTCATCCCCTAGAATCCGAGCACCCCTGCTAAGTCACCAAACGTAGCGAACTACTTGGGGTGACCTGTGGCAGAGGTGTTGGTTAACTAATAAATGGTTCCCGGGGCGGCGGTACCCGTTCCCGCCTCCCAAATCGTCAGAGTCGTGCAGTATTCATGAAATTAACCGCTGAACACAAACTTCCTTGAAAACGACCCGTTCTCATGCGGTGTATCACTGTGTATAATTGGTTTGCTCGTCATCCAGCTGTGAACACCTTTAATCGAAATACCGGTAATAAAAACATGAATTGCCACACGATGTCTGTGTTCAATGATGTTAAATAAAATAATAATTATTACATATCAATAAGCAATTTAACTGAATAAATAATCATATTTTAGATAAATAAAAGTGTACAGAAAACATTAAAAATCAATTAACATTTTGGATTGCTTGTATTATAAGAAAAAATATTTTTATTCACTGGTTGGGACTGTTTTTCTTTACCGCATTAAACCGCGAAATTTTTTAAATATAAATACGAAAAAATCAATAAGCAATTAACGAAAAACGAGTATAAAAATGTCTTTAGTTCTCAATTAAAATCTAACTTTTATTAACAATGCGATATCGAATCAGAAAATTCGTTTAAAATGTCAAAAATATTTCCCAAATAAAAGAAAGCAAGTTTTATTCTATTTTCAATTTGCTATAAAAACCATTAATGAGTCAGTTTCTTAAACAAAGACAATTTTAGATAGATTTATTTTTAATTCTTTCGGAAGTTGAGTAATTATACTGTAGGTAAAAAGCATAGAATAAAGAAAAAAACAAGAAGTGCCATATACGACTTCCGGCAAGTATAAGACAGACAGACCACCTACCAAATGTTCAACAAAAGGTATCAAGTCAGTTGCAAATTTGTTTCAATTTCTAGTATTACCTAAATTCTTTATTTTATGGTAAAAAGCTATGATTTTCTTTTTAACCTTAAAAATTCCGTGTACTTATTATGGTTGTATTTAATTCGTAGAACTCTATTTATTTATTTTTTAATTTACATTAAAATTAATATGATCAATATTAAATACTACCTGAGACCATTTATTTAAATGGTTATTAATATAACCAAGCTTAATAGCTTACCCTAAATATTCCAACTGCGAACTCGATTACCTCAAAAAAGAAAGTGTTCGATTCGTAAGCATCCCGCCCACATAAAAAAAATCATTCCTCCTAGTTTTAATTTTGAGTCATATGCACTGAATACAGTATTACACATGCAGTGAATTCTCCTATATTTTACCATTCATCCCATATTCTTGCAGTTTGAAAAGGTGAGAAAAAAATAAATTTTACGAAAGGAAGATAAATTTGGCACATTATGGTAAGCAAGCAATCGCTCAAGTCTTTTTGCAAACTTGCCATAATTTTTCAAAAATCGCTCGATTGGACTACAAAATTTGATATAAATTCACTTTTGGAGGCGGGAATGGGTACAGCCGCCCCGGGAACTATTTAATGAATAACTAAAACCTCTGCCAGGTAATCCTAAGTGGTTCGCTAAGCTTTGTGTCTTAGCAAGGCTGCTCTAATTCATGGGATGAGGTTTGATTGGATCTGGCGGTGGACGACCTGAACACACTCTAGATTCATACCCACCCCTCTTACCTTTTTCCTTCCCAGAACTCTCCTCTCCTTCCTTTCCTTAAAAAAAACCTCCATTCAGCATCTCCAAAGATGAAATGGGCCCTAAGGGAAATTATTTTCCTCAGGCACTCCTGTGTGGAGCACAGGTAAAAAAAATTAAAACGTTTAATGAAAGTAAGATAAATTCGGCACATTATGGCAGTCAATGGCTCAAATCGTTTCGTAAACTTGCCATAATTTGCCAAAAATCGCCTGAGTGGACTACAAAATTTGTCGTAAATTCACCAGTTTCCGCTTGTACCACTAGTTTGCCGACACAATTTACCTATGTATACCGTTTTAATAATGTAGAATGAGTAAGGCAAGTCTAAATGATCTACGAGTTGAGATAAGTATGCGGAAATTGAAAGTGATCTGAGTAGCTCGAACAGTGAACACGAATACTAACTAATACCAGCTCGGTTTCCCTTTCGTTACAACTCACTCACTATTCACTATGTCTGCGGTTTGTTTAAAGTTCATACCTTAAAACTGGATTAGATCAGCTAAAAAAATTATAGACATTCTTACGTGATTAATTTGTTTCTTGTTTGGGCGGATTTTTACTATTAATCGGTTAGTTACACCATTTATTATAACTCGAGAACGGCTAGACCGATTTTTATGATCTTTGATTTCTTGGATTTGTCTCCACCCCGAATAGCAGAATAGCTTTTAAAACGTGGGAAAAATTAAATTCTTTTTCTCATACGTTTTGTATAGAACGAATTTTCATATTTTGAAAGAGCTGCAGGAATATTGTGATAAGTATAATATTAAGCAGTGAGTGAAACCCGAAAATTCAAGAACTGATTGTTTTGCTTTTGTTCTTAAACGTATAATGCTGCCCTCTTTCTTACACACTAAATGTCAATAGTCGAAAATAAGACAAACGGTGAACGTAGGATATTTGCACCCCTCCAAAGGAAAAATACAATAAATCTTCCTCACACGTACAAAGAAAATGAAACGCAATTCCCGTAAGTAAGTGGAAAAGTAAGAAAATCACAAAAAATATAAATCCGTAAACAACGCCATCTCTGATACTGACAAAAACAAAACACGGTCAGTTGCGCATCGATAATTGCTTCATTGTGTATTTTACCTTAATAATAAAATCTGCGGCTTATTGATTCTGAGTCGATAGGAAGTTCTTCGGGTCGGCTAGTGTATGATATTTTATAATTTGCAATAAATAATTCTTTGAAAATATATATTTTAATTTTTGAAGTGAAAATCTTTAGCACCGTTGTGATTTTAAACTCGATGAAACAAAAATGACACTAAAAAAAGACAAACACATACATCTATAGGATTTAGCCTGCGAGAGAATGAGATAGAATTAAACCTTACTTACTTATAGTAATTACGAAGCGTCAAGATGTGCTCCTTAGCCGCTTTGATTATGAGCTCGCATTTTTTATGCACTTACCTACTCCTGTCATGCCTTGCCTCAGAGTTGGTATTACAACTCCATAATGGACTGTTAGTCTCGTTCCGATGAAATTTTTTTAGGTGTTTATGAATACTATTTAATTAATATACATAAGGCTAATAAAATACCATGTTTTGTATATTTTTAATAAAGCTGTTAAAAAAAACAAGAAAATAGGTACTTAAAAAGATGTCTAAAAAGCAGTTTGTAACGATTTAATAAAATACATAATAATCAATCACTCCTTTGAATTTTTAATCGATTTATTACAGTGAGTAGGCAGTTTATTAAGAATAGCAAAAAACACAATCTGGGAGTTATAATTTTAAAAAACTTGTCTTTTATGAAGCAAATTTGAACATAATTTTTTGCAACAAATTGGATAATTTATTCGATTCGTTTTTATTTATGTTAAAAGTATTATGTTATATATTTATTGTATATTATATGTGCAATATATATGTTTGCAAAAAACGAGTGTGCTTTAGACCATACGACTGAAGTAAAACTTCGCTGACTTATAAAAGAACATATGACATTGGGGTGACATATGACATTGGGGTGACATATGACATTGGGGTGACATATGACCATGGGGTGTCCTGTGACCCTGGGGTGACCTACGACCGTGGGGTGACCTAAGACCTTGGGGTTACCTATGACCCTGGGGTGACCTACGACCTTGGGGTGACCTACGACCTTGGGGTGACCTACAACCTAGAAAATAGTATCTTTTTCTTCTTATAGTTTTACGGCCGACAAGTTTTTAAGTATTAAAATTCGTACGGTTTATGTAGGGGAAAAAACTTATAAACCTTCTCTCCTGTGTGGAGTAAAAAAATAATGTATAAAAAAGATAGAAAGAATCCCTGGACAGGAGGACTATGAATATACTATAAACAACTTCTATTAAACTGTAGGTACTTATCTTATCTTATAGTCTTATAGATATTATAAAGGCGAAAGTTTGTATGGATGAGTGTTATTCTTTCACGCAATAAACACCCAATAGAATTTAAAAATTCTTTCACTAATCGCGATTAAATTATTATTTGCGAGTAACATAAGCTATATATATTGGTAAGCTCTGGCGTTATGAATAAGCTGTAGCGTTATGCAATTATTTTTCATACGTTTTCTGTCCCTAACAAAATCGAGTTATTGCAAACGTCAAACAAATTGTTACCTTGGAAACAATGTTTTTTTTTTAATTAGGCAATTCACCCTAAAAATAGTGCTTTGTTGGCGTCATAGTTAATATCTACCTATCTCTAAAAATGTTTATTGTCCGGACGAAAAGCATAGCGTTGCTATGTAATTATTTGACGTGGGCTGTAATTTTGTTATTTCTTTAGGTTACTCTGGATTCAAATATGAATAAAATACTAATTCCTACTTGAGGCGAAATCATCAGAATAAATTAGGGGAGTAGGTACTTAAAATAAATTTATATAATTTAAATAATTTCTAAAATAGAATTTTTATTTGCGAAATGTCATTCTCAAATTTTGAAATTTTCTGTTAAACAATAATTATTTTTTATTATACAAAAAAGCAAGAATAATAAAAATTATGCCAGTAATTTCCCACTAATACCATGCGAGCGAAGCCGCGGGTAAAAGCTAGTACTAAATAATACAACACTTAATAAATGCATCTGAAACAGTCTCAATAGAAATGTAAATAGATCCTGTCATTCGTTTTGTACTAATTAGGTTTTTTGTTTGTTACAGGTAAACTGCAATTCTTAAAAATCACCCACTTTTCTCAACGACGAGACTTCATTGGTAATGTACACAAATTTGAAAATTTTGTTATTTTTATAACTGGAATAATAAACTGTGTTCGCACAAAGGTAGTCATGATTTTTTCTGACAAAAATCAACTATCTTCACATTGGATACAAAAAAATCTACAGTAATATATGGTTAAAAATATCACGCAAAGTTGACAAACTGATCTCTTTGAATATTAAAAATAAACTAACTAACCAATCACCTCGATTCCACGCAGGGGTAGGCAGAGGGGATGAACCGCCAAACGACTTATTCATACATACTCTTTTATTAATCTCACAAACCAATACTAAATTATTGCAGACACATCCTTCTACAACTCACTTTCTGTAACTTTCTAAACTCTAGTACAATATGTTTTCTGTTTATTTATTTTTTTATAATACCTAAAATAAAAAAAATAATTTAAAAATCAGTATGTTTTCCTCCATATTTTTATTTTACTTTTATAATAGCTGAAAAAACCTTTTTCACTTATTCTACCTATGTAATACTAACTTTTTATACTAACTTTATATGTTTTTTTAAGTTTATTTTATACTTGTGTACTTGGAAATATAGTATTTTGTTTTAATATTACCCACACTCAGGCAGTGCCTTAGTGGGTTTTCATTTCTTGTTCATACTATTTGTTATCATATATTATGTTATTATACACTATTTGTAATTATTCATTATATGTACAAAGAAATGGGAATAAATAACGTTAAAAAAAAATGACAATTGAAATGGCCTAATTCAAGTATCTGATTCACTTGATCGTGCCATGTCTTCATCGTGCATCCCGGGCTTCTTCTACTATTCTCCTTACACTACTTTCTTCATTATCGCTTACATACCCAAACCATATGAGCATCCCTTTTTTAATTTTACTCGTTACGCTTACATCAGCCTTGCTTTTTTACGGATCTCCTTGATTCTCATAATATCATACAAGGTTTTAACGCACGTACGCGTCAGGGATCTCATTTATACAGCATTTAGTCTACTTTCATCCTTCTACTGCCAGTTTCATGCTTCATTGCCATACATCAGGGTAGGTACCAGCACTCCATTGCTAGCTTCTCTTCTCTGGACAGTTATTTTTTTAGTACAAACTTCGTTAAGTCCTCCAGTAATGGAATTACCTGTATTTACATTTCTTTCAATACCTCCATCAGCCTTCCCATCTCTCGTAAACTTCTTCTTGCTGGCTATGCGGACTTTATTTACTGCGACCCGGAACAGCTCTACAGTAGACTGGCCAAACCACTGTCTCAGGTTTTTCAGCCATGATGTTCTCCTACTTCCAAGGCCCCGTCTTTCGGCAATCTTTCCCTGCATTTTCAGATGCAAGATCTCGTACTTCTCTGAATATCTCATCGCATGTCCTGGATATTGAAGTTTAAGGATTGTTATTTTTCTTTATTCATCCGAACCATAACATCTTCATTTGTAACTCTGTCCATCCAGCTTATTTTGAGTATTCTTCTGTAGATCCACATCTCGAATGCCTCAAGTCGCCTTATCAGTTCTTCAGTAAGCGTCCATGCTTCCATTCCATAAAACAATACCGAGAACACTCGTAAATATACTTCCCAAATTATTTTTTTCTTAATTTTTTTTCCCTTCAGAGATTGCTTTAAATTCATACACACTTCACTCTCCAAAAATATTGACCTCTTTTGGATTCATTGCACAACTGCACAACTATTGTAACCTGCCAAATATTGCATTATTTCTTTTACTATGAAGATCAGGTCATGCATATTTAAAGATAATTCAACCTTGGAAGTTCATATTATGAACCTAATATGCAGCTGGGTACAAAGAAATGAGGTCGATCCTCTGAAAGGAATGCTAAACACTTTGCCAATTTGGTCGTGATTATTCTGTGTCTTAGCTATTATAACTTCTTGATGACTGTCATTATGAGTTATCTATAGATTTGCAAACACATCAATATTCTTAATCATTAAATGCATTGCAACATTGTTGATTCTTACTCAAACAATTTAAAAACTATGGTTTTTGAAATTAATAAACGACATTGTTATCATTAAATTAACTAAGGCGATAAAATTTACATTATCCCCAACTCTGGATAACAAAGAAAAACATACAAAGACGCAGAAACTTTAAAAAAAGGAGCAACTGGAACTCGAACCCAGGAAGAAACCTTCAATATTATCTTAATACGTCATCTATGGTCAGTTGGCTATATCTGCAAGCACCGTCAACATATGATTCTGAAAGTCGGTTTGTCATATAAGCTAACAATACACATAACTTTTCGAATAATGTCGTTGTTACCCAAAATAACTGGCTTATTAAAATGAATGGAGGTGAACTAACGAAGCTTTTAGAATTTAAAGAAATCGTTTACGCAATCCATGGACTTAATTAATTTATTTCGCTCGATCTTGGAGAAACGAAATTGGTCCCAATATGACTAAAGACCTCATTTTTTTGTCAATTTACTAGTTTTTTTTTTTAATTTTTCGTATTGGTTCGACGTTTAGGATGCCAATTTAAGGAATGTCCGTAGACAAATCCGTCAGTGTTTCTTGTCAATATCGTTTTGGCTGTCAACAGTGCAACAGTGCTCGGGATATCTATGTCTATTTCCTGTGTCTTTATTTCTATCACATTTTAATTCAAAGTTGATGATATTATCTTATAAAATTATAAAATTAATATAACAATGAGATTTATAACAAACTTAACTTATTTTCTCTATTATTTGTATATTTACAGCACAACAATTAAAAATAAACGCACAAAAAATAAGTTATTTAATGCTTTTATGTTAATTGGCTTTTTGTTTATCCAGAATTTCAGGAGAAAAAAATTTAAAATTTAAAGACGCCTGTGAAAGCTAGAGAATATATGCTGCTGTAGAAAACAATTTTTTGCTTAATAGGTACAATGAAGAGATTGTGAATGTGTAGCTACCAATTTTGATTTAATATTTACATTTAAATTAAACATGAACTCCCAAACAAAATCACTAAATTATACCTCGGATGCTGTTTGTGGTATCTTGTATTAAGTGATGTTTAAATCATCAAAATCTCCCACTCTTTAATCACCAAATACGAAAGATACATAAAAACGTTTTCAAAACACAAAATGTGTTAATAAACATAACCTAATATTAAATTTCACCATTTTGCTAACTTACTAATCGCAGCCAATTGACACCTATTGAGCAACAGACGAAACTCCACGATACCTAAAAATGCTAAATTAATATTTCTAATAATAGCAAATATGGCATAACACAAAGTTTGTACTACAAATTAATACGCAAGAACCAATAATGTTGTTAGTAATATTGCCTTTGACACACATAGTAACGTTGGTCACTGGACCAGTCATAAAAGTAAAGTAGTTGCTTCGACGTCTTTTCGCAAGACTACTAGTTCTGTTATGCTCTCCTGGTGATTTTAATGGATTTCTGATTTCAATGTTGTATTTTATTATCGAAATATCGTTGGCCTTAGCCACTGGAGCGTTTTCGGCCACATTTTCGCGAATTTGCAAACAAAATATGGCCAATTTGAAGAGAAAGGACGGAATAGTTGCCAAATCTTAAATTCCACCTCCCATTGAACAGTAGTAACACGGTATCTTTGATAAAGTTCACAAGGGTTGATATTGGATATTTTACTATGTCTTCTGGTTCCACAGTGGATCTTCCCGGGTATCTGAGCCTTGTTCCCTTCAGAGCGTAACATTGGCACTATAGGTAAAGTTGAGTCTCTTCATCCTCTTCACATTTCTTGCATCTGTTGGTGCTTTCTATTCCTAACTGCATTATTGTGTCTCATGAGATAACAGTGTCTCGAAAGTATTCCTACCAATTCCTTCAGTAAGTTTCGGTCTAGATTGAGAAGTTGCCTGGTTTATGATTGGATTGTCTCATTTCGGCTGCCCTCTCCCATTCCTTCTAGTGCTAGAAATTTACCCTCCTTTCAATATGTAGTCTGGTGTACCAAGTTGCCACTCCTACGGCCGGCTATATAATGGTATAGCGGCCAACTAAATGGATAAATATTAGTGTGGAGGTGTGTTTGATATTGATATAGCAGTTCCATAATCACGATTCAAAGGAAACTGAAATACAATATTTCACAAGAATCCCACTGGCACTGGCCAAAACTAGTAGCTACAAATTCATTAACTTTGCAGTTCAACTATAAAGCACAAATATTTTTTGTGCAGCTGCAAAAAATCTTGAATACCTACTGTGCTCAGACGTCACGAAAATTAATTAAATTAATAATTAAATTATTTTGTTCACGTATTTATTTTCAATCCTTACTGCAATGAGATTCGTTATTACACCCAGATTTGCCTATTTTACCTACAAAGCTTTGAAATATCCATTTAATTTTTTTTTATTAAAATTAAAGACAAACATTCCCTGGTTATTTGAAAAACTCCTACTACCACCACAGTACATGGAAAATGTTGCTTGAGTCATGATGGAGGACTTAGCCAGCCCAACGGAACGCCTGGGTGGGACCCAAACGCGATGCCCACTCAACCATTGACCGGTCTTATGTACTTTTGTTTAACAATAAAAGTATATAAGAAAAGAACTGCATATTGTTGTTCCGTGTAGATAATAAAAAAAAACTGTTGAATCTCGGATGAAATAAATATTTTATCATTGAAGTCAATATTAGCGACTCTCAATCGAATAGTTAAAACAGAAAAATTAAAGAAAGACTCCGATGAATATACAATCTAGAAATCGAATCCAGGACCTTAGCCTTGCCGGAGCTCTGCTCTAAACACGAAGCTAATTCAACCCTATTTCCTTTTGTCACATTTTTCTGTACCTATCATGCTTTGACTAAGAACTACCAACATTATCTTTATTTTCTTAACGAAAATTGACTACTATCTTTGTGTATTATTGCAAGATTCTTCCCGAACTAAATGCTACCTTTGGAGCGACAGCGCAATTTGAAACTTTTTTCCCGATCACTCGAAATTTTTTTGTAATCATTTAGAATATTTTCCGCCCACATAAAAAAAAAATCATGCCTCCGAATTTTTTAATATGGAGACATACAAACTGATTATAGTTCCGTAAAGCCAATTAATTTATTTTTATTTAAAATGACTTTGGTCGATTATCACATATTCGTAGGATTTATAAAAAAAATATTATAAAATCGAAAGCTTCTACTTAATTACCTACAAATAAGGAAAAATTTGCCAAAATTGGCAGCAGAGCAATCCGAGGTATTTAAAATAGTGCCATATTGTGGCATAAAGCGCTCCAGTGGCTAAACAGTGTCTTGGATAAATACATCCATTTTTACTTGAATGTGCGACAAATTTTCATTTATTTTTTACTCATTTAGTTATTACAAAAATTAAATATTAGATGAGAATGGACAGTCTGGATCTGAGCGTTGTGATGTCGATTATTAAGTTTTATGAACCATTAAAAAAAGTTAACATTTGTGTTAACCGCATTAATTTTAAAAGTGTAAATTTTAAGAGTGCTGTTTTACTAAACTTAAGTATTTAATTACTGGCTTTTCAAACAAACTCGAGTTAGTTACACCATTTATAACTCAAGAACGACTGGACCGATTTTTATGATCTTTAATTTGTTGGGTTTGTCTCCACCTCGAATAGCAGAATAGCTATTGAAACATCGTAAAAATTCACGAAAAAAAAATTATGAAGAAAATTATTTTCCTCATACATTTTGTATGGAACGAACGTCAAATGTCAATGCGCTGATTGATTTGCTTTTGTTCTTAAACATATAATGCCGCCCCTCTTTCTTACACTTTAAATGTCAACAGTTGAAAATGAAACAAACGATGAACGTATGGCTGCACCCCTCCAAAGGAAAAAATACAATAATTATAATAAATATCCCTCATACGTACATATAAAGAAAATTTAATTCCCGTAAGCACGTTGAAAATTGAGTAAATCAAAAAAATATATAAATCCGTGCACAATTCCATTTCTGATACTGACAAAAACAAAAATATTTATGTTAATAAAAAAACTGATTTATTCAGCTGGTTAACACAACAGTTTGAACAGTTAGTTAACATAACAGTGATTCTGAGGCGGTACGAAGTTCTTCGGGTCAGCTAGTTACAAATAATTCGAAATTGCAAAGCCATTTTCCGTAATATAAATTTGTGCATATTGAATAAGAATTAGGTTATTTACTTACATTTAAATTAAATCCGTAATTTCAATGAAATGACAGTTAACCGCAGTTAACCTTTAATGCCCACTGCCTACTGGAGAGATACTTCAACAGTTAGGGACGGGCCGACCGGTTCACTGTTGTAACGAACCGGTCAAACGCTGAACCGGCAGAATTAATGCAACGGGTATTTCGCGCAACAGTTGTTCTTTCCAACTCGTGCTTTGGTTTTACGCTGACCTTTTGAAACAGAAAGTATGCAAAGTTACTTGTAACAGCGTATTTACAATAATAACTATAACGTTTAATCTATATTTTTTTATATATTATAGAAGGAAAAAGTGGGGTAATTTTATTTTTTCGCTTTTTACAATGACTAAGATATTGAAGTTTCCATATTTTTGCAATACCTACACCTACACAGTTTTAGGCAAAACGATAAAAAAACAACTAACCTAACCTAATAATTATTAATTGTTTTTGTGTTTAATCCGTACAACTCCATTTTTTTTGGTTTTTTGTTTTAATTTAATTAAAATTAAATTTGATAATGATGTTATCAAGTTCTGCAAGTATTTTGGTATGTATTTTTGTTACAGCTATTTCGGTTTACAAGATCATTTTAAAATTGTGGTTAATCCACACTGAGACGACCTATTTATACGATTTTAAATGTCTTGTAAGTGTCTAAATTGAATTATTACCGGTTAAACCAATTTGCTGGATACTAATTGAGATTCGGAATCTGTTTCCCTTGCACTAAGTGTTAGAGTTTTCAGATTGGTTTATAATGACGTTATTGCTATTTGCCTACCCGCTATAGGTCAAGTGGTGTCTTAGTAAGGGTACCTGGGTTCATTGGGTGGTATTTATTCAGATTTTAGTGGCGAATGCGTCTGCCTACCCAGAGAAGCCGGTTTGATCTCTGCAGCAAGACTCTCACGACCCATCTCCTTGCACCGCAGTGAGGGGGATAGATTCATACATCACTCATGGACACAGTGAATCCTAGAATCCTACCCACCCCTCACATCTTTTTCCTTCCTGGAAAATTCCTTCCAACCATACCTTCCCAAATTTCATAAATATGTGCACTTCTCCGTATTTTTAATCTGCAACTTATCAGTAATCAGTATGGCCCAGGAGCCGTCATAATAACAAAGGGTAACCTTTTACCAATCGGACAGTAATGAATAAGCTAAAATATTTTTAAAAGCGAAAGGTCGTTATTAATGTAGATTGTTTTTTCTTCTGTAACAGTACAATGCAAAGTCGTGAGGAAACGGTCCTATCTAAACACACAGACAAGCTCGTGTTTAACGTTATATTGATATGCAAAGTCCGGTATTTTGTTATAACAAACATACTATCTTTTTTACTTAGGGCTTACTAATAAAGGTGATTTAAATTTAACACAACTGATCATTACTGTAAAGTAAATGGTCGTGTCGTTCAGGATCGAGAAAAGTGTATAATAAGCTCTTAAAAAATCCATAGTGGATGTTCCCATTTCGAAGCATTAGGTATAAAAATAATAGCGGATTATAGTAGATGTCAGTAGTTACTGTCGGATTACTGACAGAATATACTGCAAGTACATACATTTTTCTTGATACTTGCAAGTTGACGAGAAGCCCAACCGTTTTTTTAAAAATTATTATTTAAAGTTATCATTTTTTGTTTTGGTCGCTTTTCTTTTAAACACCAACGCCCGTTTCTATAAAAGAGAAACTCCAAAAAAATATTTAAAAAAATGTGAAAACTAATTTTATAATTTCGTATCGTTAACAACATTATTATATTTTGTAAACTGATTAATAAATTAATAAAAAAAAGGATACAAACTTATATATAATTTTTTATAATCTGTGTGAGATGTAAAGGAACGTGCTTGACATACTTTAACCAGTGAAATTTTGGTCTCCGATGTCATTTTTGATGTTTTTTTTTTCAATTTAAAACGTAAAATATCGGTAGGTATTTGACAGTTAAGGTCGAGGTGAGGGTTTGGACGATTACTCGGCTGAGTTACTAGCGACGAAATGTGAAAGATTTTTTTGTTTTCCTTTTTGAAGAAAACATTTTGAAAAAAAAAAATTACGTCAAAAAATTCAATTCGGAGACCGGAGAGTTGAATTTCACGAGCATTTTTTTTTACAAATAACGTCAGGCATCACTGGCTAAAGTATAACACCCTGTATATTGGCCAGTGGAAGTGCGTTGTCTAACTTTTTATGCAAGTATGTAATTATTTTTTTTCCAGAAAGGTACAAAGATATATTAAAGGTTAAGTGTGTAAAAATATAAGACTGACTGCATGTCTGCCTGTAATCCATCCATCACAATTTAAAAGATTAAACACATTGAATGAACTAATTTATTCTTACAACATTACTAAAGAGTTCAAATTAATGTTAACTTACACAACTAACTTCCTGTTTGTTTTAATTTAACTACAGTTTCACTTCCGGGTGCCAAACTTAAAATTTTAAAAAATATATTCAGCGGTTATTCGAAAGGATTACGATTAACAATCAGTGTCTATTATTTGATATTGAGTGCATTCGTGACCATTCAAAAACTCGATCGATTTAAGGCTGTTTTAAATATTATAAGTTATTGTGTATTATGTGACGCATAATTCGTTTCCAGTGATCGATGGATTCTAGTAGTAATAATAAATGTAGGTACCTACCTTGTGATAATCTTTATTGATTAAAAAAATGATAGAATCTATGTAATTAATCGAATTGATAGAATAGATGTAATTAATCGAATTGATAGAATCGATGTAATTAATCGAATTGATAGAATTGATAGAATTGATAGAATTGATAGAATTGATAGAATTGATAGAATTGATAAAATTGATAGAATTGATAGAATTAATAGAATTAATAGAATTGATAGAATTGATAGAATTGATAGAATTAATAGATTCGATAAAATCGATAGAATTGAAAGAATTGTCAGAATTGATAGAATTAATAAAACCCATAGCTTTATTAACCGCTCCAATGTCATCGAATTTCAGAGAAATGAGTACCTATACGCGTGTGGCGCGTGACTGCGATGATGCATTGCCATCGATAAATGAGTCTATCTGTCGAGTTCCAGTTTTATCGGATGTCTGAGAGTGGTTTAATTTCCACTTTCAAGATTTACGTCATTCATCATTCAAAAACCCTCAACTCTGTGCAGAAACGGGCGGTCCGTTTGATAGATTCTCCTATCTTAATATACGAATTGCAATCTTTAGAGTACAGGCGCCGGGTGGGAATCCTTGTTCTATCGGTATTTCAGTGTAAAATGTTCTGAGGAATTAGCATAATTGATTTCTTCGGCACGCCAAACGCGTGTTTAACATTTGTACAGAGTTGGTATTTGTCACATGAGAACGAGTCGCTTTTACATCATGAGTTCAACAGCCTAGCTGCGAAATGATTTGACGGCCTTTCCTCCCTCCTACAACACGGATCTATAAGACTCAGGTTCACTCCTTCATTTCTACGAAAAGACCCACCACAACACTACCTCCTAAGATGACTTAGGCCCCAAGGCAAACTATTTTCCTCTAGTCTTCCTGGGTGAAGTTAATGTAAAAAAAAATCAATAAAGAAAACAAAATGGAAGTTCAATTAGATAAATTTAAAAACCAGGCGATGTTTCGGACGGTTCATAAATTAAAAATCAAGATGGAATTTGAAGTTCTCTAAAAAAATCAATAGCAACATTATTAACATATATTATCTAACACATATATTTTAGGTAATAAATTTTAATAACAACAGATGATTGATATAATTATTAGCATTGTAAAAGATGATTTAAACGTTTATTGCCTTGTAGCGCCAATAACCGTTTCTATGTTTCCTGCCAATGTAAATGGCCTTCATAAGAACACGTAGTTTTTACGACTAACTTCTTAGTTCTTGTAACTATTTATTAATTGCATATGGTTGGCCGATGATTGTGTTTTTTTTCTCTACTCACGATTGCCTAATTAAATTATGGGAACAGTGCTTAACCATTAAGGCACATTAACCAGCGGCCGAGAATACTATATTACAGGGCGGTTCCGGTGAGAATGATTTATTATATATATATTTCTCCCCTTTACCACGAACATTAAGACATTATAACACTATAAACCGCTCTAATAATGAAATTGACATTTTTAATAACCCATTCAAACACTTCAAAAAACATATTTTACCATCAATCGTATAAAGCTGATATTGTGATGAAGCCCTTTATTCAAAGACGTGAAATATTGTACCTACTAAATCCAGGTGCCAATAATAAATTGTTGGTGATTCTTTTGTATTCTACATTTAACTATTATTTGCATATTTAAGAGTAAAAAATTATTTTTAATACTACTTTTGTTGTAATTTAAATCATCCATGTATGTAATTTTTTGGGCATAATTGCCTGTTTTATGTACTTAAATAAAAATAAAATAAAAATAAAAATAAATTATTCTCCGTACCAGCATTTTTAACTAATAACTCAATATCGATTTTATTTCATTAAAAATTTGCTATATGTATACCTACATTCAAGTTAGCTATACAAATTTCTCAATTGCGGGTTGACAATTTTTTTTAATTATGTGCTCCTTATAAATATTTTTTATCATAAGTATTGAAATTTTTTCAATAATGTCTTAGCAAAATAAGTCAGATAAAATCTGAAATTATTTAAGTATTTGTAATACAATAAATAGACAAACTAAAGTATTTTAGATTTTAATAAATAGACAGAACGAAATTCGCACCAATTATTAACATAATCTCTACATATTATAAATTAAATTCCTCCGCGGCGTCTATCTGTTCGCAATAAACTCAAAAACTACGGAACGGATTTTCATGCGGTTTTCACCAATAGATAGAGTGATTCATGTGAAAGGTTTAAGTATGTAATTTGTCAAGGTTTTGTGTAAGTTGGTTGAAATAAATAATATATATATGCGAATGTCTGTATGTGGTGCACGATCGGGCTGGCAAGGTGTGGATTTTATTTGTATGCAAATCTACAGTTTTATGGCGAGGTTAATGACATTTTGCACATATGAACTTCAAAACAAGAGGAAGGTCACTGCCTATATTTGATTTCTAAAACTCTGTTATTATTTTTAAAACATATCAGATTACTCCACTGTCCAACATAGATACACAACCAGGGCAATAAACCAAAATATTCTAGCTACAGCCAGTTTGAAAACATCTTTTGGACAAAGAAATATGAAATTCAATGCGACAAAACTTTACAACGCTCTACCAACTCAAACAAAAAAATAACAGAAAGAAATAATTTTAAAATAAAAGTAAAAATATGGTTGAGAGAACAAAGTGAAAATGAACTATCAAACATACTGAAGACCATGTAAAGACAACTGGATACTAAATACAAATGTGGAAAAACTACAGGCCGCCTCAGAACAGGAAACCCTAGTGAGAAGGACTGTGAAAAAAAACATGTACTTTATAATACCTAAAAAAAATGTACTTTATAATACCTTAATATAATATAATTTATAAATACATTATGTACAAATTTTGCTATAGATATCTACTAATAAAATTTAAAAAAAAAGCCCGGGCATCGCCGGGGACCTCAGCTAATCAATAATAATTCGTTTTTAATAATTTCCTAACACCGACAGATGACCTCTCGATAGTTGACCCCCGAAATTAAATTTATAATTCTTTTATTCATTATTTACCAATTTCAAACCTAAAATCGACAAAAATTTCTTTAATAATAAGTTGGTATAGATATCAAACGAATTTATTTACAGTGTCGATTTTTTATACTTATACGCTGGAACATACAATATATAGAAGTAGAATTGTTTTTGATTTTTATATTTGTTATTCGGCAGTACATCCTCTCTGCAAATGCTTTCGAGGACACTTATTTATATTTTGTGTAAGTAGCCTCTTCAGGCCCTGGATATCATATATGATACTCACCGTTTTAAGCTCACAAAATATTTCTAAGTCATTATTTCCAATAGAAGTCCAAAGTATCCGATAATGAAGACTCATACCTTACCGACTAGGAGCATTTGGACTGAGTCGAAGTTAGTTTGAATGAACTATTGCCTTAGAAACATCGTGATTTGTAGCTTTCAAAATGTCTCTGAGAAAAAATGCAGGTAAAGAGTTATTTTATTATTTTAATCATCCAATTGTTATTAAAATTGTAGTTTGTTCGATTCATTATCGTTTAATAAAAAAAATGTTTAGCTATTGGCGTTTTTATTAGATTTACGGACATTTTAAACTGAAGAATCATAGGTGATACCGCGGGCCTCTATGACATCTTTTATTTTCATATTAGGGTTGGTTGAGGATGAAATCGAAGCAGAGTTGCTACTTCCTGTGCATCCAAATGATTCCGATTTCGAATGTGATTATGGTTGGGTGGGTGATTAGGATAGTGTGGAGCAAGGAATGGTGGAATCATTATGATCATCAGCCTTTTGGGTTTTCCTTGCATCCGCCAGAATTGGGCACAAATAACTAAAATCCCCATAGTTGCTGATAACATTTCACGCCAAAGATTTTTTAATTTACGCTCAAACTTAAAAATTGTCGATGAGAATTGTGTCAGAATCTGAAAAACAACTTGACAGCTTTTGGCAGGTCAGGCCAATTGTACTACGGGTTCAAAAAGGTTGCCTACAAAATGATAGAACAGAAAATATTTCTGTTGATAAACAAATGATACCCTTTCAAGGTACGAAAATAGTATAAAAAAGTTAAAAAGTTTAAAAAAATGGTCTTGGGCCCAAAGAGGGTAGGTACACCATATTTTATATACTAGTAAGTATGGTGGGGATCGACTGAAAAGGAATCTTTCCAAACGGATTACTCTTGCATTTATTCCATTAATGATATTTGCAATAGGATCTTGACCAACAGAAGTTATCGGACAAGAAATTTCAAAATGGTAGGTTGCTACATAATTTAACAATTTTATTAACTTCTAGTATTATTTAGGAACGCCATAATGTCGGCTTGGCGAATAAGCAATAACTTATAGCTTTTATATTAATTATGTGCCTATTGCAAATATGCAATATGAAATATAACCAATGAGCAATATGCAAAAAATGTGCAATCGGTTGCAAATGATAAATTTCACCTTTTATAAGATGCTTGTAATGACTCTATGTGTATTTTTTAAAGCTAAGTTGTTCAGCAAATATTGCAGCACTATGTACATTCATCTTAATGTGGAAAAGATGCTGTAAGCTGCAACTTCAGAACAACTAATTCAGTTGATCTAAGTATCAAATTCTGGGAAGAAAAAGTTGGAAAATTTTCATAATCCCAGCGTTATTTGAGCTTCAGACAAATTGAAGTTTTTCTAGCTGTATAAAGCTTCCTAGAAGTAATATTCCTTAAGAAATTAGGCTGATATTTTTGACTTGAGGTGATATTTTATTAAGGAGTTAGTATTAGATGCTCTCAGTATCGCCCTGGTGAAAGTCCCTAATTCAGAATTGTAACGTAGCTTGAAATGGCTTTAACCATGTTTGATGAGTTCCTCACCTTCGTCTTTCCCATCTCCTTCCGCCACAGAACACACCCAAAGTCACACTGAATCCAACCAGTTTGAAGCAGTTTTAAAAAAAAATTATATTAGCTTCTCCTTATAATTTGGGAGGCAAGTATGGGTACCACCGCCATTGGATAACCAACACCTCTGCCATTAAGTCACCATAATTAGTTCGCTACGTGTGGTGACTTAGCAGGAATGCCCGGGTTCATGGGGTGAGGTTTGTCCAGGTTTTAGCAGCGGATACGTCTGCCCGCCTGCTCCGTGGCTGACCGGATCGAGAGAGAGACTGGTTGAGGGACGCCTTTTGACCTTTCCAGCCGGACTCTCTCGATCCATCGCGTTGCATCGCATTTGGAGGAATTGATTCATACGTCCGTCACTCCTGGACACACCCTCAGATTCCTACCCACCCCTCATACCTTTTGTCTACCCAGAACTTACTATCCTCCCCTTCCTTAAAATGACCATCCACCCAGTGTCCCCTAAGATGACATGGGCCGTGAGGGAAATTATTTTCCTCAGGACCTTCTGTGTGGAGCTAATGTAAAAATTCGAGATTAGTTGAGGGAGACCTTTTAACCTCTCCAGCCCGACTCTCTCAACCCATCGACTTGCACTCGCCTATTTTGCCTTTTTTCCTTTGCGGAAAATCCTCTCCTTCCCTTCCTTAAAAAGATCCTCCACATAGCATCTTCAACAATGGCATAGGCTCTCAAGGAAATTATTGTCTTCAGGGCCTTCTGTTTAGTTGTAATCTAAAAAAAAACACTTTATAAATATTAAAATAACATTATATAATAATATCAGTGTTTTTATCCATCACAAATCACAGCATACATAATCAATACATAACATTGCAGTTACAAAGTGTGTCGCCCAATGCCCGCAAGCGATTTTTTTAAATACATCTCTTAACAAAACATGCATACAACTTCAAATAATAATTACTGCGCTATCTCTGATAAACCAATTTGATCTAATACTTATTAACCACAGGTTGAATTATCGTCCATTTCTGGTTTATGGGTTGATTTATAACCGCGGTTTTAATGGGGAAAGCGTGACATAACGGTTATGTTGTTTTAACCGCGTTGGATAACAAGACCTACTGACATTTCGGGAGGTGAATGTTAAAATTCGGATGTAATGGTTACCTGCATTTGTTTTGTCTGTCTGATTGGAGTTAGAACCACGTAGTGTTTTTTTTATTTTATTAAATCAGTGCCACAATATAAACCATATTGTGGATGCCTCAGTGTATAGTAAGTAGTCTTATGGACTGATTACAGTATAGTTAGTAGTCTTATACGTTGATCACAGTGAAGTTAGTAGTCTTAAGCGTTGATCACAGTGTAGTTAGTAGTCTTATGCGTTGATCACAGTATAGTTAGTAGTCTTACGGACTGATTAGAGTATAGTTAGTTAGTCTTACGGACTGATTACAGTATAGTTAGTAGTCTTACGGACTGATAACAGTACCTATAGTTAGTAGTCTTACGGACTGATTAAAGTATAGTTAGTAGTCTTACGAACTGATCACATTATAGTTAATAGTCTTATACGTTGATCACAGTGTAGTTAGTAGTCTTAAGCGTTGATCACAGTGTAGTTAGTAGTCTTATGCGTTGATCACAGTATAGTTAGTAGTCTTACGGACTGATTAGAGTATAGTTAGTTAGTCTTACGGACTGATTACAGTATAGTGAGTAGTCTTACGGACTGATAACAGTACCTATAGTTAGTAGTCTTACGGACTGATTACAGTATAGTTAGTAGTCTTATACGTTGATCACAGTGAAGTTAGTAGTCTTAAGCGTTGATCACAGTGTAGTTAGTAGTCTTATGCGTTGATCACAGTATAGTTAGTAGTCTTACGGACTGATTAGAGTATAGTTAGTTAGTCTTACGGACTGATTACAGTATAGTTAGTAGTCTTACGGACTGATAACAGTACCTATAGTTAGTAGTCTTACGGACTGATTACAGTATAGTTAGTAGTCTTATACGTTGATCACAGTGAAGTTAGTAGTCTTAAGCGTTGATCACAGTGTAGTTAGTAGTCTTATGCGTTGATCACAGTATAGTTAGTAGTCTTACGGACTGATTAGAGTATAGTTAGTTAGTCTTACGGACTGATTACAGTATAGTTAGTAGTCTTACGGACTGATAACAGTACCTATAGTTAGTAGTCTTACGGACTGAATAAAGTATTGTTAGTAGTCTTACGAACTAATCACATTATAGTTAATAGTCTTATACGTTGATCACAGTGTAGTTAGTAGTCTTATGCGTTGATCACAGTATAGTTAGTAGTCTTATGCGTTAATCAAAGTATAGTTGGTAGTCTCATGCGCTGATCACAGTTTAATTAGTAGTCTTATGCGTTAATCACGATATAGTTGGTAGTCTCATGCGCTGATCACAGTTTAATTAGTAGTCTTATGCGTTAATCAAAGTATAATTGGTAGTCTTACGCGTTGATCACAGTATAGTTGGTAGTCTCATGCGCTGATCACAGTTTAATTAGTAGTCTTATGCGTTAATCACAATATAGTTGGTAGTCTCATGCGCTGATCACAGTTTAATTGGTAGTCTTATGCGTTAATCACAGTATTTATTTATTTATTTATATAATACATGTTAAATATATTTGACATTTCCATAGATAAGATTTATTAAATCACCATACTAGGCGAATGCCTGTTTCATGGTGATTAATTAAGGATAGTAACTTTGAGTGTAGTCTAGTGTAAACACATGGTTAAATTGGTAAAGTTATAATAAAAAATAGAAAAGAGAAAAAGAAGCGCGTAAAACAAACATGTAAATAAAATAAACCTGTAAACATATGGTACTAGTATGTAATGATGTTGAAAATTTATATCTTTATCTGAGTATATGAAACAAGTTAGTCACTCATTAGAAGGTCATATAGTTAGTAATATGCGTGTACTATATAAAAAACGTTGTTTATCAGTCGTGTAAAATATTAAGCAGTAAGAGGGTAAGTTTTAAACTCTTAAAAACCAATCAGAATTGTGATACGTGTTTTAGATTTTCACGTTCAAAAGCATTTTCGTTATTAGTTTTTGGGGTTTTATGCCATGTTGCGCTACATCCTTCTTTAGCCGACGTTTCGGATAGCGTTGCAGTGTCCATCATCAGGCAGATCCGCCACATCCTACAGACTGTCGGATCTGACTGAAAATCTAACCAGTTTCTATCAAACTTATAACTATTTTAGACTAGCAGACCCGGCCACACGTTGCTGTGGCTAATGAAACACAGCGCCATTACCCAACCTTTATAAAAGCCACACCACCCGCTTGCCTGCTGCCCGCTGCCTGAATTGAATATTTGAATTTCTCGGCTCTTCTCTACTATAATAAGCATGTATTATACATATAAACCTTCCTCTTGAATCACTCTATCTATTGGTGAAACTGAAAACCCGCATGAAAATCCGTGGCGTAGTTTTAAAGATCTAAGCGCACATACATTTTGAGCGACTTCATTTTATACTATGTAATGATGAATATTTGAATTTTTCGGCTTTTCTCTACTATAATAAGCATGTATTATACATATAAACCTTTCTCTTGAATCACTCTATCTATTGATGAAAACCGCATGAAAATCCGTTGCGTAGTTTAAAAGATCTAAGCGCACGTACATTTTGAGCGATTTCATTTTATATGATATCTAATGGTTGATACAGACATTATTAGTACAAAAAATTCAACAAAATACAATGAAAAAACATATGAACTTGAATTTTAATTATATTTTGTTGATTTTTTTTGAGCCTCACGCTGATGCACAAGTTTGTATCTCGCACATGCGCAGACTGAATGTCGGTGGCGCTAGCGTCAAGTATAAGCTCTCTAAAGTAAGGAATCAGTGCGGTCATTTAAAATATACATATTAATTGGCATTTCTGTAAAATCTACGCTTTTAAAGGCCCCACGCGAAGGGTCGAGGGCTAAATATGTTCACAGCCTACTCATTGTAATCATTAGCCCGCTTAATTTTTTATTCGTATTTACATTAATATGTTCTTTTCAAACCATCTTTATTAATCTTCATCTTATTTTTGAAGGCTTATAAAAAAATCCCCTTTAAGATATCCTCCACTTTTGCGCCATCTTTCTTCTTTCCATTTTCGTAAATATATCCAAACACAACAATATTATATTCATATTAGTAGATAATCGAATCTTATGCGGAAATAATTAGCTATGTACTATTTTGTTTACAACAGTGTTACAATCCTTCCGAGGTCACGTGGAACAAATTGCAAAGAAAATGTACAGATTATTAATTATGGTAATATTATTGTTAGCCATCTTCTGTAAATCACCTTCTATCGTAAGTCATTGTCAAGGGACCGCTTACTGCCATTTATATAACCATAATCTGTGATCCGATGATGAAAGAGTTAAAGAGACGCGTTACAATGAAACTTAAAAAATCCGAAATACCAACTTTTTAAAAATTTTATTTTATTATTTATTTATTATGGAGATAAATAGAACAATTGACACATATTATCGAGTTATTCGAAACCCGATAATGTTGTATATCTTTCTTGTGAAAGAAAACACAAAATAAAAATGAATATTTTTTTTAATAAATTTAGTAGAAGTACATCTATATACATATTTACATTAGCTCCACACAGGAGACTCTAAAGAAAAAATATCCTTCGGGCCTGTGTCATCTTTGGGGGTGCTGTGTGGAGGGTCTTTTAAGGGAAAGGAAGTTTTTGGCAGGAAAAGGGTATGAAGGGTGGATAGGAATCAATGTCTCCAGGAGCGAAGGTCATATTAATCCATCTCTCCCACTGAGGTACTCCGAGTGTATCGAGTGCAGGTGCATCTACCGCCAAGAACTGAACAAACCTCGCCCCATGATCCCGGGAACCCTTACTAAGTCACCAAACGTAGCTAACCACTTTTTTGGTGTCCTATGATAGAGTTGTTGGTTATCCATACCCATACCCGTCGCCCAAACTGGATATTCAAGGAAAACAAAAACTCAAAGATAGCAACAATTAGGTACAATAAGACAAAAGTTCATTTTTTATGTGAATCCCGCACAAGAGGCCTAACAGCCCTAAGCAAGTGGGACCATGGCATCACCAATAATTCGGAAATGCTATGAGGTTGTAGGAAGTGGGGAAAGAAGGAGATGAAGAAGAGGATTGTCGGGAAGTACGTGGCTATTCACATTTATTCACCAAATACGAGCAACGTTTTGATGATCTGTCACCAGTTGTATAATGTTATAGAAAAAGGTTCTATTATTTTGTGTAGATAATATAAATAAAATATCTTCCACATTTATGTAATAATCTTAAATCTGGTCTTGTCTATTATTAACAAGAGGAGAGGATAGACCGCCTCATGTCCTTGAAACCTCCAATAGATTAATCACGAAGATGAAAACGCATTTATGAATAATAATTTTAACTATAGATTATAATTACAAAGATACATCCATCTTCAATATCGGTTGAACTCCAATAGTTCTATAAATAATTTATTCATTCGCGTACTTCATCCATTTTCCATAATTGAGTATTGCTTAAAAAATATCCATAGTGTAACGAAATAAATATACTGTTTACAATATTCCATGCACCTGCAGTAGATAAAACGTTTAAAAAAAATATCCAATTATGCAAATTTTTAAAGAAAAATTGTTAAATTTCTTAATTAACTTAAAATGGTTTAATATAAATATATTGTCAGCAATACATCAGAATAAGATTAAAATCCCAAAATTTAACACTAAGCATTATTTAAAATACCCATCTCTATCTAGAGTTCTAGAGATATCTTACTTTACCAACCCATTTTTTAATCTAAAAATCATTCAAATACATCAGCTTAAATTCTGGGATTCATTATTCCTATTTTTTTAACTTCTTTTCTGTTTTTGATAAATCAATTCAATATCAATCAAAATATTTCGTTTTTCTTATTTATTTATTATTTTATTACTTATATGATAGCTGAAATTAACTTAAAATTTATACAAGTACAGAAATGATTAGATTTTATTAGGTGGGGGTAGAGGAAGGGGTGATTTTAAGGATGGGAAGAACGGTGGGAGAAGTCAACATAACATGGGTCAACAAAACAAATTAAATCAAAAATTATTTTAGTAAACAAAATAATAGTACCCTGTAAATAATCCTTTTTGACAATGTTCCCATGTTCTGTTAACTGTAAAAAAATTGTCAACCAAATTATCCGAGATCTAGAGCTCAAACATTCACGAAGCTGAATGTGCTGAAAATATTTAAAAAAAAAAATTACCAGATTTCAACATTGATGATTTCAACATTTGGGATTTTTCGATATCTGCGGTGTTTTCAACACTTGCGATGTTTCGATATTTGCCATGTTTTCAACATTTGCGATGCTTCGATATTTGCGATGTTTTCAACATTTGCGATGTTTCAACATTTGCGATGTTTCGATATTTGCGATGTTCTCAACATTTGTGATGTTTCGATATTTGAGATGTAGATTCTCTTGTGAAAAGTGCAAGTTATTGTAGTTATATTATATTGTATATTGACTATTGTTTTCTGTTTGTATTACAGGGTCTCCCCATTGTACGATGGGCTCCGCCCGCCTGCTGCTCCTAGCAGTCGCTCTGCCCTACATCGCTGCCCTCCACACACAGGTAACTACAATATACATTCCATTTTAACCACTCTCAAACGAAAAATATAAAACAAAACAGACAGAAAATGATTCAGACGCATATGGGAATAGAATCCAGGACTTCTGCCTCACCGGACCATTACTTTGACCACTGAGCTAATGCGATCGTTTCAACTTCGTAATTTACTGTATCATACTTCGATTAACCTGCGCCCTGTCCTAGTTACTATCTTCATAAACACCAAACCTAAAACATTCATTGCGTAGCTGTTTTGATAGTCCGTGCTGTTTTGACGTAACTCAGCGATAATCAGCACGTTTCATTGCATTAAATCTTCCTGTTATTTTATCTTATGGTCCACAACTCCACAGAGTAAAAATATTTTCCTATTGACTAGTGCAAATAACTGCAGTCATCGATGTGCAGTAACAACACCAGCCGAAATCACTTGAAAGTAATTACGCAATAAAATCAAAGATTAAAGATATAACTCGTCAAAAAATCAAAAATGCCGTTCTTCTAAACTGAAATAAATACATTTTTTAATCTATTTTTTTTAATATTAGTTGTTTTTAGTTAAATTCGTGGTAGTCCATTTAATATATATTTTTTAATTTCATTTAAATTAATTGATATTATCAAGTTCTCCCAGTATTTTAGTATTTATTTTTGTTACAACTGTTTCGGCTTACCAGGCCATTTTAAAACTGTGGATAAACCACTTTGAGAGGACGTGGTAAATAAATAAGGCGTATCAAAGCTCTTTTACCACAGCTTGGAAATGGCCTGTAAGTCGAAAAAGCTGTAACAAAAGTAAATATTAAAATACTCGCAGAACTTGATAATAACATTATTAAAATTAATTTGACTAAATTTTAAAATATCTATTTACTTATGTGTACAAAATTCTTATTAATAATATCTAGATACCTAATTTATTTATTTATTTATTGAATTAATAATGAACTTCTAATATTTAGGTGTCTAATACAGTCTGTTACCTTTCGGTTTGTTAGCCATTTAAAGCATAAATCTTCTGTTTCGCAACAACTTTACTTGTATTTTAATTTATTTAGTTGGGACAGTACAACTCCTTCTTTGTACTTTGACTAAAACAATACCTATGCTAAAAAACAGAACAATTCACTCAAATGAACAGAGACGGAAGATACACACGTACATATTTAATCTACGGCACACCGACATAAATTATTGGCTATTAATTCTTAATAGCTGTGGTTCAATGATCATCGCTTTTTATCGTGTAACTTTTTCTTAAGCATAAATAATGATGATTTCTCCAATAATACATTATTGACTAGAAGTTATTAAATAAATATCATTTGACAAAGGTGTCATACTTATCTGACAGTGTCAATTAGTCATTTTCTCTCCAGTGTCATCTTATATTCACAACTTCGACACTTCCTGGACTCCTTCAAACGTCAAATTGCACATGTGTGGCATTTAAAATATTCAATTTATTATTGTGTCTTTCTGTCGGTGTCGATAAACGCAATTTGTATTATGTGTCTGTTTATGAATTATGCATAATTCTCTGGGAAAACTGTGTTTATTGATATTTCAATAAATAGGAAGACGGTACAATCAAGTTAATTTAATTAAATTGTACGTGATGCGGCTCGTATATATGGAGCTGTGATAATAAATAGTAGGTTTGTAATGTCTGAGAATTTGGATGAAGATCGATTAACAAAATTAACAAGATTTAGAAAAGGGTGGGTTGAAGAAGAAAGGGATCTTTGGAGAATAAAAAACGTTGCCCAAGTGGTTGGGAGATAAATATACTTGAGTAGTTGTTTGCATTCAAAAGAATAATGGAATAATGTGGATGAAGCAATAAGTGAGCGGTATAAATCACACGATCAAATGAACCAAATAGGAACATCAATAGAGATATTATAAGAAATGTAGAATAATATGCATGAAAAGATGTGTAATAAAGATGAAGAACAATGTATGTAGATATGCTAGGACGAGGCATGCGACGTTCCTTCATCTCCCATTCTGAAAATTGCATGATGTGTGAAGGTGTCTCTGACTGTTCACATAATATATTACTTATATATCGATCATCCAGTTGATTAGTCAGACATCTCTGAAAACATCGAAATTTCAGTTGAGTATGCAGTTATATATTATAAAAGTGTATCCTTTATCGAGTATACTATATTACTCATAAGCACCTCCAATCAATTATAATGCAGAAAAACTTGCAGCGAATTAAACAAAATGTAGATGTTTTCTGGGTCATTAGTAGGATATTTTAAACATGATTCGGATGTTATTTTATAGCATATTTATTATTTAAAACGCAGACATGTGTAAATAATATTAATTTGATTTATGGTGCGTATTCGAACATTGCTTTCCCCATTACATTAAAACTTAGTATTTGGAGAAGCCCAACTGGACGATCGATGTATGTAAATTATAATTAAAATTGAACCCAATACCGATCCTTGGGGAACACCCAGGATGTTTTCAATTGGTAATTCCAATAATAAGTTTTCTATTTTCGATAACAATTTTCTTTCTTGAAGGTATTCTTTAAAGCAAGAATAAAGATAAAGCCAAGTGGTGTCTTTTCACATCTGCATCATTTCCCTGCTGAAAAAATACCTGAAAGGAAAGATATTGACATGATTTGAAAATTTAACGGCAATTGATTTGAATTAAATTTGAATGACAGCAAAGTGGTTGATTTTGGAATATTCTGCTGCGCTGCGATTCCTATTTTTATTACATACATAATGCACTTACAATGAAAATCATTACATAATTTAATAACACGGTGCATTGTGATTCCACGGAGAGAATGCCACACAAGCTTTAAACGGCTTTATGACAACATTACGTCAGACACTTTTTGTCCGAGTCGAAAGTATGTTTGCTGTATTCCTGGTACACACCTTGTACCTGTTTATAATGGCACACAATTAGGTTTTTTGTTGAAGATGCTGCGAGTTGTTGCATAACGCTCTGTTTTGATTGGCAGATTCACAAACGAAAGGTCATTAATGGATTTCAAAAGTTTACTTGTATTATACGGTGTTCCCACACTATAAGACCCACCGGTGAAATTGCAGTATGTATTTTGTTGAGTGGGAGACGGAATATGGATAAGAGAAAATAATTTTAGTGTCAGAATATGCAGAGCTGGTCGGTTACCATAATATGTATGTTTTCAAATATCAAGAATATTTGCATTTATTTATTGATTTTGGTTATTTACATGAAACCACATTTTGCGAGAATTACAACAATTAGAGCAACAACATAAAAAATAGCAAACATCAAAAAGAATTTTCAAACGTACAAAACTTGACAGAGATAAACAAATAAAGATAATTTATATTAAATAATATCATTGAAGAAGATGATGACACTAATAAATCTAAATGAATCATGAAACAGAACAAGACACTAAAAAATTAAAAAGGTAATGGTCGCAATTGGGACTCGGATCTCTTGTCTTACCGAGACACAGCCCCTTAACGAACTCAAAACTCTTTAACAGTGAGACAAGAGATTCTGGGTTCGAGTCCCAGATGCGATCGTTGCTTGTTTGTTTTTATATGTCTTGTTCTGTTTTATTTTTCGTTTAGATTTATTTGTATTATCTTCTTCAAGTACATATTAAGTTATTAATATATTAAGTTATTATAATATAGGTATATTTTATTTAAGTTTTGAGTAAGTATTGGCAAAGCATGCAATCTATCAAATCTACGTACAAGCTGGCATCTAAATAACTCGATCGTGATATAGGTATATTGCAATAAGTTGAAAAGCTTTGGTTTATCTAGTAAAAGTTTAGCAAGGTCTGGTACACGAGTGTTTTGTCTTCCGTTTCTCAGATTCCGGAATTTTTTCACTTAATAGAAAGTGCAAGCAATTTGTGGTAGAAAAATGCAATTACCCAATAATAGGTAACAATAATAGTAATAATAATATTCTCCATGCAGATGACATTTAACATTAAAACATCATCTCCATTTTCCCCAACTTTGAGTATAACTTTGTAGAGGAGTGGATTAATACATGGAAGGTCTGAAAAAATCTTCTGCTTCTTAGTGTATCGAACATTCTTCGTGTATATAACATTTTATTTATTTATTTAATATTTGTATGTTTTTACAATAAGTATATATATTTTTTTATATATTATACAGCGTTATAAAGAAATATAAAAATAGCCTTTCCTCACCATAAAGAGACAAGGCTTTTGTGTTTGGTAAGGGAATTCATGCTCACTTATATGAAATCATCTAAGTAAATAATAAAATATTGCAAATAATAACGAAAATATAAGTAAGAAAAACTCAAGATTTATCAATTAAACTCGTAGATTTCAAGATCTAAAAGAAATGATAATACTAAATATGAACTCTTACAGTAGTTTCAGGAAATTTTTCAATGCTGGAGTTTATGATTATTTTCGGTAATTTTTAGATATATCGGGAGGTTTTTGTAATACTCGTAAGTTATACCTAAATTCAGATTTGTACCTATTTTGATTGTGCTCGGTAATAAATTTTGGAATTTTAATAAAAATTATTCCGATATCTTGCTGATATATTGAAATGTAACTTATTTTGATGTATTTCTTTGCAAGTTTGTAGTATTGAATATATTTTATCTATTGTAGGTACATTTTATATTGAAAAGATTTTTCAGTAAAAAATGAAGGTGGTTTTTTTCAACCTTAATTATTAATATTTGAACTATTTTGAGATTATTTAAAATAAAGTCATATGTACCTCCCAGCCTATAATACCGTACTGTAATATATGTAGATTGATCAGTTGCATATAACACTCTTTTTAGGTTTTGTAGTCTAAGAATATTTCTAATTCTTATAAACATAAAAATACACTTCCTAATTATTTTGACAAGTTCACAAATTTGCGTTTTCCGTTTAAAATGTTGATCTATGTATACACCAAGATCAACATATTTAATTTTAAATGTTGGATTAAGAGTAGAACATACTCGAATTAGTTCCACTACATCTGTATTACAATTTTGAATTCTGGTTTTGATTTGAATTTGCATTCTTCGTGTAATTAAGATTCTTGGTATATCTAAAATTCTTCAAACTTACTTCGTTTATCTAACACTAGCTGGGTTACCCGGCTTCGCTCAGGACAATAAGATAGTGTTCTGGAATATTGCACAATGATGTTCCCGATTCCCTATTCCTGATCATTCCACGACATACTCCGCCACTCCTTCCACAACTTTCTACAGCTCTATGGAACCTTCTAGAACTTTCCGGAAGACTGTTCTAGAAATTTAAAAAGGGCGAAACTTTCAGCCCTTATATCTTTGAAAGCACGCCCTTTAGGTAAAAACGGATACCCTTATTCCCTAGGGGGGATAGAGATCTACCACACCATATAACTCCCTTGATCGAACCGGGACTCGTTTCTGAGTTTTTGCGAGCTGCACGTTTTTTTGGACTTTCTTTTATAATATATGCCATATATTCAAATAAATAAAATGTTACTCCTTACATGTCCTTTCCCGTGCGTTCTCCTCCAGCGTTCCACTTCCACCTTTCCCACCACCGCTCTCCCGTTCCCCCGTCCCGCCAACCCCCCCTGGCACTGCATTTCTTGACTCCTCTCCCGCCCGGCCCGTAGCCGAAACTTTTTTCTAATACTAACAATTTTAAACTCGTGATATCTTTCTAATTAAATATCCGAATTGAAAAATTCAAAAAGTTGAATAAAGGTATTGAAGCTGTCTTGAATATGAAGTAATTTATTTTGATAAGGATTAAAACCAAGATACAAATAAAGAGCCTTTTCAAGCGGCGACATTTAAATTAAAATTTTAAAATAAAAGAATACTTATTGTGGCATAACCATAATAGTAAGACATATGCTGTTGCAACTTTTTTTGTAAATAATGATGTGTTCTATAAAGTCGTATTACATTATTTTATTCTACCACCAATAATTTTCGCAGCGCACGCGATTTAAAGAATATTTTAGGTCATTTTTAAACACCCTGGGTTACATTATTGAAGTTTTAGTAAGAATGCCTATTTTTAAAAAAAATATAATATAGCCTATGTCACCTAGCGATAGTGTAGCTTTCCAACAGTGAAAGAGTTTTTCAAATCGGTTCAGTATTTTCGGAGCCTATTCAATGCAAACAAACTCACAAACAAACAAACAAACAAATATTACCTCTTTATATAGTGTAGTAGATTATTCGTGCATATAACATTCAGTTACTTTTAAAATTCACCATTTTGGTAGCGTGTGAATTTGGTAGCGCAGGATTCTGCATACAAAATAATAACATGTTGATTAACAGTTTCCTTCTTTCAATAATTATAACACATTCTCTCTATATTTTTCATCCTTAAAGCTTCACATCTTCGAACAAAGAAATTGCTTTATACGGTAATGAATGGTTCTTACAGCACTAACGTGTTAGGTAATAATTCATTTTCGATTATTGTAAATGTTTTTTTTTAATGTGATAACTCACAAGCGTCCCAGCTGCTCCTGTCTGGAGCCAGAGAGACTGTGGCACCTTAGCCTCCAGCCAGTACCTTTAGCCTCACAACATACCCAATTGGGGTATGTTGTGAGGCTAAAGGTACAGGGTACGAGAGAGGAGACGAGGGAGAGCAAGGTGGGGAAGTTCCTGGCTATTCAGATATGGTCACCAAACACGGCTAAAGCCATTTCAAGCAACGTTTCAATTCTGAATGGTGGCCTTACATCAGGGCGATACGTTGAGGTTTATCAGGCGCTTTATATCACTATACCAAAGGAGACTTGCATGTGACCGTGGATTTATTGTATTGTATTGGAACGGAGTACCGGTGAAATAAATAAATATTTTATTGCTATCTCATTCTCTCGCAGACTTTTTTTTTTTTTTTATATGAGTTCCACACAGAAGGCCCTGAGGAAAATAATTTCCCTGAGAGCCTATGTCATCTTTGGGGATAATGTGTGGAGGGTTTTTTCAGGGAAAGGAAGGAGAGGGGAGTTCTGGGAAGGAAAAGGGGTGGGCAGGAATCTGGGGTACAGTATGTCATGGTCAGCCACCTCCATGACCTAAACTGTAGGTACTTTAAAATCTATTCTGTTCAATAATTCAGGACAGTCGGTTTTTCAAATCACAAGGGTGTTAAAGAAGTTTTCAAGTCAATAAACTACTTTATTCATAAATTACAATGCCTACATACATAAATGCATAAAATATTAGAAGGTTGTGTCGCATAAAAATAATAAATACCTTCATAATTAATAAATTCGTGTCGCAAGAAAGACACTGTCACATCCGGCTCTAAAGGTCGTTGGACCTGCATTAAAATATTCAACAACTATTTTTAGTTTAATGTATATAAATATATGAAGGAGGTACCATACTACCTACCGTGGCCGATTGGGACTGGTGCCGACAGACCTCGAACTCTGACCCTTCCAATCTACGTTCGTCTACTTCCGCGACTCGGCTAAAAGCGAAAGGCCTGCAGGCTTATCGTACTAAGTACAATTATTTGTGATAATTGCGTATTTTTGTTGGGTAATCGTAAATGTAATGTACAAATTTAATACAAACTTTCAAAGAAATAATAACTTGCATTTCAATATATTAGTAAGATATCAGAATAATATTAAAATGCCAAAATTTAATACCAAGCAAATTCAAAATACCTATCTGCATCTAGGTATAAGTTATTTCAATAATCTCCTGTTAAATCTAAAAATTATCGAAAATAATCACGAATTCCAATTTAAATTGAAAAATTACCTGAAACAACTGTAAGGGTTAATAGCTATTATTGTTATTTATTTTAAATCTTGAAATCTATTTATTGATATATCTTGAGTTTTTCTTAATTATTTTTTTGTTATTATTAGCAACATTTTATTATTTAATAACTTACATCTTCTCTACATATAATAAATTACAGTCCTCTGACGCATCTAACTGTCTGTCCGTCTGTTCGCGATAAACTCAAAAACTAATGAACAGATTTTCATGCAGTTTTCACCAATAGATAGAGCGATTCATGAGGAAGGTTTAGGTATATAATTTGTCAAAGTTTTGTGTAAATTGATTGAAATAAATAATATATAAAGGAGGATGTCTGTATGTGATGAACGAGAGGGCTGGCAGGCGGGCGTTGTGACTTTGATTTGTATGCAAATTAACAGATGGCGGTGGATATAAAGGTTGGGTAACCATCCAGTAGATGGCGTTGCATTTCGTTAGCTACAGCAACGCATGGCCGGGTCAGCTAGTGATTACTATAATTGAGCATTTATTTCCTTAACCAAACACAAGAACCTTGTCTCTTTATGGTGGGGAAAGGCTTTTTTTTCATTTACAACACTGTATAAACATGTACAAAAATGTGTACATATTATAAAAATATAAAAATAATCAATAAATTTTCTTAAATGTTGTGTTTTGTGCTCACTGAGTGAATACTACAAAGTCTCCGATAATTTATTGTTAACATGTTTAATGTTTATCCAAAAAAATAATGTTTCATCCATAACTGAGACTTGTTGAGGGAGACCTTTGACCTTTACAGCTGGAATATTACCTTGCACCGCAGTGGGAGGGATAGATTCATACGTCCGTCACTCCTGGACACACAGATTACTATCCTCCTCTCTTTTTTTTCCAGAACTTCATCTCCCTCCTTTCCTTAAGATCGATCTAAGGTGACTTTGGCCCTGAAGAGAATTATTTTCTTTAGGACCAGTTGGGTGAAGCTAAGGTTTTTTTTAAGTTACAGAAAATATGTTACAATGCACAAAGTATTAATTTCATATATTTTAACATACAAGATGTGCCACAATAATAAAGCTAGGCTTGTGTGCGTGGGACATGTTTAAAAAATATTTTTAATGTTTAATGTGCAGTTAAAAAAAAACCACGCGTACAGGTCCTTTATGTACGTACATATTTCACATCTTTATAATAAATTAAACCGAAATGTATTCTGATACGTTTTTAGATTTTCACGGCCAAAAGTATTTTCGTTATTTGTTTTTGGGATGTTATGCCGTGTTGGGCAACCTCTTTCTTTAGCCAACGTTTCGGACAGCGTTGGCTAAAGAAGGAGGTAGCGTAACACAGCAAAACACCCTAAAAACAAATAACCAAGAAAAGAGATGTATCCTACTTACTTACGAATCCCTTTTCCTGTATTGTTTTATTGTACAATGTGAAAAATTAAACTCTTCAAAAACGATTTATTTATATTTGTTCATATGACGCAGTTACTTTGTGATGTGACATTATAATCTTACTATATATAATATATAATAATATTATATATAATATAATATATAATAATATTATATATAATATGATATATAATAATATTATATATAATATAATATATAATAATATTATAAATGCGAAAGTTTGTATGGATGGTTGGATGGTCCTTACTCTTTCACGCAATAAATATCGAATGGAATTTAAAAATTCTTTCAATAATCGAAAACTACATTATTTGCAAGTAACAGAGGCTGTATATATTGGTAAGCTCTGGCGTTATGAATAAGCTGTGGCGTTATGAAATTATGTATCATACGTTTTCTGTCCCTAACAAAATCGAGTTATTGCAAACGTCAAACAAATTGTTACCTTGGAAACAATGTTTTTTTTTTTAATTTTAGGCTTAAAAAGAGTGCTTTGTTGTGCTTAAAAAGAGTACTTTTTTGGCGTCGTAGTTAATATCTACCTATCTCTAAAAATGTTTATTTTCCGAACGAAAAGCATAGCGTTGCTATAAAGCATAGCGTTGCTATAAAGCATAGCGTTTGACGTGGACTGCCATTTTGTTATTTTTTTACGTTACTCTGGATTCAAATATGAATAAAATACTAATAAAGGGAGTAGGTACTTAAAATAAATTTCTATTTCTATAATTTATATATTTTCTAAAATAGAATTTTTATTTGCGAAATTTCATTCTCAAGAATTTTATTTGTCTTATCGTTATTTGTTGTTTGTATTGTGTGATTTTTTTAAAACAGAGATAATTGGAGGAATGGGAAATGACATAGGCTACTTTTTATCACGGAAAAAAATTTCATTACCGTGGGAAAATTCTGTATACATTAATTTACCACTAATACCATGCCAGCGAAGCCGCGGGTAAAAGCTAGTTTAAAATAAAACAGTAACTTTGTAAACTACACCTATACCTACTTCCTCCGTTACTTGAGGAGTCCAGCCCATTTGGTTAAATCTTGTATTAGCTATAACACACATGTAAATTAATTTTAGTAGAGATTGTACTGCCCTCAAAAAGCTACGGTTGTAGCGAAACCCGGTCGGCATAAAGTATAAAAAATAAAAGTGGTGTTTACATCGCAAGTTTAACGAAAGTTATAAGTTCCTACAAGATCAAACGGAAGAAATCGAAATGCAGAGAAGCGGAATGCTTCTCACATTATGTAATAATTATAACATCATATAAATCGTTCGACATAATAAACTGTTTAGTGTATTTACTCTGGCAGTTGGTCATTAAAAAGTCGTTCATTTTATTTCGGCAGTCGTTAGCATTCATAGCATTAGTAGCCGGAACAACTTTTCACGTTTAATTAAAATGACATCTTAATGAATGGCAAGCAGGTACTTAACCTAACCTAACTGCGAATAAACCGGCTGCTGGTGTTTGGCTGCTAAAATTCAAGCCTCAATATTACACTTCCAGAAGCACACACATGGATATTTACACACACTTATTTTCCTACAAACATTTCGACGACGCAGATCGAAGGAGAAAAATGACGTATTTAACTCATTTTTTGGATTTCTTATGCTTTACACTTTACAGCATTTCAAATTTCCGCTATCGTTATGCATATTTCATCTTATTTACAGAGAAGTAAGGGTTTTTTTTCAAATAATTATCACTAAATAGCAAAAAATTTCCAAAGTTACCTCTAAAACCACGAAATATTAAATTCTTTGATGGCTTCTATTTTATAATGTAATAAAATTGCTCTCTTACTGATTTAAACACGAGTCCCAACTGTTCCTGTCTGGTGCCAGTGAGAGTATGGAATTCCCAATTAGGGCATGATATGAGGTGAAGGTAGTGAGAAGGGGAAGAAGATGAGGAAGAGGAAGGTGGGCAAGAACCTGCTGGTTTTTACAAACAGATCACCAAGTAGGGCTAAAGCTATTTCAAGCAACTTTTCAATTTTGAATTGTTGTCTTATGCCAGGACTATATATCTTCGACTCTGGAACGTGCCGCAAATATACTATATATTTTTTGAATTAATTAATTGTGAAATAACATAAATTAATCAAACAAAATTGGAGCCCGCACATTGGGGATTGGAACCCGCCACCTTCAGATTACTAGTTGAGAGCCTTATCCATCAAACAAGTAAGACATCGGGTTTGTTTAAGTATTTGCCCTCAAATTCAAAATTAAGTTTTGTATGAAAAAAAGTTGACCGTTCCGTAGTTGGTCCTTTGAAATGCTCAAAAAATTGTGATACCAGCTGAAGAATATAACTGGAATAAAACTTTAACCAATCTGCCTGGAGATTGTGTCAACTGGAGAAAATGAAGGCCATTACAAACCTTTACACAGAACAACCACACAATCATTATTAATAATTAATAAATAAATATCAGAACTTACAAAGTCAATTACATATAGCAAGAATTCTGAATCAGACAAGCATGTACAATAAATAAAAGATTGTTTGATAATGTAAACGATACCCCCCACGGCGATGCAACATGAATCGTGTCCACACACACGAACATAATACTTATAGCCTGTGGTCAATTTGCTTTTAAACCGGAAGTAAACCTACTTTGAGTCGACATCTTAGCGTTTCCGGAAGCTGTTACCTGCACTCTGCAGGCTGCACGGGTCAGGGGCCTGTTGGTAGAACCTTGTTAGAAGCCTCCTCCAGCGAACATAGTAACCAACAAAAGATTAAATGATTGACAATATAGTTAATTTGTTTCTCCTCTCTGATTAGCATCTGCTGAAAGTCGTGTCTTGTCAAGTACAAAGTATTTTATATATAATTGACTGCAATTACTCTTACAAGTTACTTGGCTGTTTAATACATTGTCATTTATAGCAGAATTATAATGACTCGTGTAAGCCGGGGGCAATTAGTTGCTTCTGCTATATGGAAATCGCACAATTTTCTCATTAACGGAAGGCTGCGGTACCAAAGAACCCCCAATAAAGGACACTGATGTGAAGGGATTTAATGGAAAATATAGATGATTTTTTGTGACCATGTTGAGAGTCGTTGCCCCATAACCCTGTAACCCCCTCTTCAATAGTACAGGAGCTCTCTAACAGAGACGGATTCCCTGGTTTTTTGTATTCAAAATATTATATATGTTATATTATAGTTATTTGGAAGAGTTTAATTGTGTACGAGGGGTGACATAATACTTTTGAAGAGCAGTTATTTAAAGAAAACACTTCAGGGTAAGTCAGGAAGTTAAAAATACTGGTCGTTAGCCAGCATAAAATAAATCTACACTGCACTGTTTTCAATGTCTAAAAGTTTGGTTGGTATTGGTGTAAAAAATGACACTTCAAATTAGTATCAATTTTCTTATTTCTTTCAATTGTTTATATTATTCTGCATTGGTCGGTAAATCTTTAGAGATGTTCACTGCATACAGCTATGATTTCTGAGATTGTGATTTCTTTCGGGAATGGAATTTATATTTTATTCTTCCTCGATGTCTCATTTTGGCATCCAGTCGACGCCTTTAACTAGGGTTTTCGAAAGTTCGGCATATTATTTTGCAAGTCGTATTCTCAATGGTTACCATTTGGGCATCTAGCCGAGGGCCTTTCCGAATTAAAGGCCCTTAAAAATGTGTTGAAATATTTGTCAAAAGAAAAGAAAAATGTTCCTGGCCGTATTAGGTATGAAATTCGTAAAAATGTGAATGTGGTTTAACGTTTTTGAACAAACACTAACCTAAAGTTAAACAACTCTAGCATCTGGATGGACATTCTTATTATGAGCATTATGCTTTGACCTTTATTGATTGAAGGAATTTTGACATTTTATTCTTTTTGGAGTGGACACATTTGATTACCATCTCACTAAAACAATTTAGACAAAGAATATTCATTTTTCATTTTATATTATATTTAATTATCCTTCAAATATTAATCATTTATTTAAGACAGTCACCACTGTTGGTGCGGAGGTGAACCGCTTGCTTTCTGTTGGTGGGGTCAAGAGTTCAGTATCATTGTTGTTTTTCCAATGAATTGATTGTTTTGGCATTGTAAATTGGGTGTTTTGATTCAATTTGTCAGTTAATAATAACCATGAAAATGACTAAATTAAATGATGGGAATATTTTTATCCGGTTCGATTTTGTGTCATCAGCATAATTCATTATTTTCAATAATTTAAATAATCCATTGCCATATTTTTATAAATGTTATCCGTTTGCATTCGTCAGTTTTTTCAATTCATGTCGTCTTTTGCTAATATCTTTCAACTATCTTTTAAATAAATACGTAATTATTTTGTGTCATCATAATTATTTATTTGTATTCTGTTCATTTTAATGCTTTTTTATATATATACTAGCTGGGTTACCCGGCTTCGCTCAGGACAATAAGATAGTGTTCTGGAATGTTGCACAATGATGTTCCCGATTCCCTATTCCTGATCATTCCACGACATACTCCGCCACTCCTTCCACAACTTTCTACAGCTCTATGGAACCTTCTAGAACTTTCCGGAAGACTGTTCTAGAAATTTCAAGAGGGCGAAACTTTCAGCCCTTATATCTTTAAAAGCACGCCCTTTAGGTAAAAACGGATACCCTTATTCCCTAGGGGGGATAGAAATCTACCACACCGTATAACTCTCTTGATCGAACCGGGACTCGTTTCTGAGTTTTTGCGAGCTACACGTTTTTTTTTTACTTTCTTTTATAATATATGCCATATTCAAATAAATAAAATGTTACTCCTTACATGTCCTTTCCCGTGCGTTCCCCTCCAGCGTTCCACTTCCACCTTCCCCACCACCGCTCTCCCGCTCCCCCGTCCCGCCAACCCCCCTGGCACTGCATTTCTTGACTCCTCTCCCGCCCGGCCCGTAGCCGAAACTTTTTTCTAATACTAACAATTTTAAACTCGTGATATCTTTCTAATTAAAAATCCGAATTGAAAAATTCAAAAAGTTAAATAAAGGTATTGAAGCTGTCTTGAATATGAAGTAATTTATTTTGATAAGGATTAAAACCAAGATACAAATAAAGAGCCTTTTCAAGCGGCGACGTTTAAATTAAATTTTTAAAATAAAAGAATACTTATTGTGGCATAACCATAATAGTTAGACATATGCTGTCACGACCTTTTTTGTAAATAATAATGTGTTCTATAAAGTTATAGAACATTATTTTATTGTATCATCAATAGTTTTCGCAGCGCACGCGATTTAAAGAATATTTTAGGTAATTTTTTTACACCCTGGGTTACATTATTGAAGTTTTAGTAATGATGCCTATTTTTTAAAAATATAATATAGCCTATGTCACCCAGGGATAGTGTAGCTTCCCAACAGCGAAAGAATTTTTCAAATCGGTTCAGTAGTTTCGGAGCCTATTCGATGCAAACAAACAAACAAACAAACAAATCTTACCTCTTTATATAATGTAGTAGTAGATATATATTTATTTGTACTCAACACTTTCAAAATACTTTTAGACTATTCTGATAGAAGAGGTATTTATTATCCAAAAAGATTTCAGAATTCTTTTGAGCGTGCAAAAATGGCCATCTCGGACAAATTTCCAATCAAGCATTTAATTGAAGCCTGCCATTACTTTGGATTTGTTCCTGAAGACCCAAAACGCATCGAGCACGCCTAATTACGGAGGAAATTAAAATCCACAAAAATACAATTAATATTTTAAGAAACGGAGAGGGTTAACCATATCTTAAGCAAAATACTTCTTTGTATCTTGGTTCGTGGTACTTGATGGCTACAACAAAACTAAATACCGAAAACCATATTAATTTAACTATGTAATTATTCTGAAATACCGACCCTACGTGGATTGACCCGCACAAAACGATTTCGCTTCTACTTGCAAAAAGACACATCTACATGGATAATGGACACTGTAAATGTAACCGAAACTTTGGATGAAGCAGGAAGAGCAACACGGCATAGTATCCCAAAAATTAATGACGGTAATAGGTGCTTTTGGCAATTTAGTGAAAATCTCACGTGTTAGTCATGTTTCACGGCCTGTACCAATTGCCTATTTAGACTGTTTAATTAAGTACAATGACTTTCATTGCTCCATTTCAACTAGTTCCTTTTACAATCTCTTCGAACGATATATTTCATCTTTGCATCGTACATTTCATTACTTTCAGTTTTTAGACCTCTCTTACATTCAAATGTCGAAATCTTGAACTAAAATAATGTTATTAGAATAAGTTAATAATAATAATCTAAACAAAAATATGAAAGAGAACAAGACACAGAAAAACAGAAAAAGACAATGGTCGCAACTGGGACTCGAACCCAGACCTCTCCGTCTAATCGGGACGAGCACGTTAACCAATTTCGCTATTGCCACCTTCTGTCAAAGCCGTCATATTTGTCAATCTCATATTTTCAGAATTACATTATTATCAACTAATTATTTTTCTCCATATTAAATTTGAAAATATGAGATTGTCAAATATGACGGCTTTGACAGAAGGTGGCAATGGCGAAATTGGTTAACGCGCTCATCCCGGTTAGACGGAGAGGTCTGGATTCGAGGCCCAGTTGCAACCATTGTCTTTTTCTGTTTTTCTGTGTCTTGTTCTCTTTCATATTTTCGTTTAGATTATTATTGTTAACTTATTCTAATATGACATATTTCACTGAAGGGAATAACCTTCAAAGAAGTATAAAAAGAAAGTTTTTCTTATAAAAATTAAAATAATGTAAGTCACTCTGTAGGTGCTTGTTTCAGTGGGCAACTAAATGAAAATTGCCAGAATTTAAAATTAAATTACGAGTAGATTCTACCAATAAAATATATTATCTCCCAGATCAGAATCTTTATTTACAAGACTGTGAAGTCTCGGAATCGAGGAATTATGATAAGCCAGTGTCCTGGTGTTGTTAAAGTAAAAGGGTAGTAAATGTCGGCAAGGTCTGCAAATCAGAACGGTCAATAAATTTTGTATTGTAGTGTTTTATGCTCCATTGTATGTTTGTTATGCGCACGTGTTTGTTAATTATTTATGCATTATGCATTGGTTAGTTGATCGATGGCATTTACAGATTAAATTTTATTTTATTGTAGCTGATTTGTGATTAACCTTTGCTATTTTAATTATGCGCATTGCGTACGATAACAATTAAATGGCGTTATGTTAAGAGCATAGATTAACGACAATCGTGCATCCGGAATTGCATAATTTGTCACGATATTATTGTAATTTGTAAACTTACATCATTAAATCACACGTCCTGTCTACATTCAAATCGACATTCTTCAGTGCTGACGAGTATTCACGTGGAACGCAAGGAGTCGAAATTTTTAATAATAATTATTGGCGCACTCTTTAAGATTGCGCCCTGTTTGGCATCATCGCTTGGCACTGCTCTAGGTCCGTTCATGTTCTTGTTGAGTTCCTTTAGCAGTTTTAAGCTTTAGTTTTAGTTTTGGAGAAACTCTTTGACTAGAATCATTCTAAGAATGTTTAGATTTTCTCATATCTTTGGTCCGAGAGTTGCATTTTCAAAGAAGTTTTCTAATATGTTCTAATCATTTGCGCAGACCCATGAAAAATCACCATATATTGTAAATGTTAAAAAAATATGAGAACAAGGACGAATGTTGCATTTTTTCTTGATTGTCTGAATTCTTGAAACTATTTCGATAACGACAATTAAAATAATTTTCTCTAAAAAATGTATGCACTATCTGGTACTTTGGTTATCGATTATAAATAAATGAAACAACGTTTCTTTGTATTAACCACTGTATTTTTTAATATACCTACGTCGACAGGTTTGGGAACAATCACTCCTTCCTCAGGGCAAAATATGCTTTATTAACATTGCAAAACAATGGGTGAATATAATATGTTACTGTTTTGAGGTGGGAGTGGGGCGTGTCTAGGGATTAATGAACGGGGAAGAAGATAGAACGAATGGTGAAAAGGAACATGTCTAATATGGGACTGCCAGATAATACATTTGTTTATGGATAATGGACTCATTCTTATTATGAGATTTCTCTGTTGTCTAAGCATTTTCATTTATTTATTTATTTATTTTTCGGAAACAAACACATGTTAGAAAGTAGCTACAAGTTGTAAAATTAATACAATAATTAGTACAAATGACATGTCGCTGTTATATAATATATGTTTTTATGTGACAAATTATAAATTTTACCTATATTAAATTTGTAAATTATTGAGGGAGAGGTGTGTGTGTGTGTGTATGTGTGTGAGGGTGTGTGTGTGTGTTGTGTGAATATGTGTGTATGTATGTATGTAAGTATGCGCATTAAACAATTTATATGATTGACATGATGCTCTTTTTAAATTTGGGCAGTGAATCGGAGAAAATGTCGATGATATAATTTAGATTAATATTATTGAATATATGAAGAGCACGATTGATAAATCACGAGCATTATAAATTTGAAGAATATTAAACCCTGTATTTTTTTCAAAATTATGATATTTGCAATTATATTGTATTTTATCCATATCGCTTTTCTGAATTGTTATTGACGCATTCAGTCCCGATTTTGAAAAAGACACTTCAATTCAAAACATATCCGAGTTCATCGAACCAGGGTTTCAATCACTCACAGACAAACCCACAACTGAAGTTAGTATGTTTGATGATGTGTGAAAGATAAATATGCAGTGTGAATCTAGTTTTATTTTTTGTTTACTAAAAGTCACGCGCATCAATCGTATTAGCACGTATTCGCACAAATGAATAATCATATTACAAACAGTTTTTCTTTTAGGAAAAGATATATAACATTTTTTACAAAACAAATAAGCGAATAATGATGATATGATTTGTTCCCATGCAGTAGAACTTTTAAATTTATGTATAAAAACATATTTATACATCTATACAATTTATTTAAAACATGTTATTGTCAATCTCAAGGACTTGTCATGAACATGTGCATTTATATTGTGAATATTACTTCTATTGTTCGACATTATACGAGTATTCCTTGAAGTTTCAATCGACTGAATGACGAGTGATTTTCGTCGATAAAGATGTCGAGTCGTCATCCACCCAACAACTACTGTCATTATCGGTTATAATTTCGATAAATTGGCAACATTAACAATAATCTTGTAATTATTTGTATGATATTTTATTGTAATTGTGAAAAGATGTGATTTTATGTGGCGTTTTTATCATGCGTCTTTATTACTACTTACGAGTATAACAGATACTTTACAAGTGAAGGTGATAAAGTTTGATATATAACAATAATACGGTGACCATGTAAGGTATTAGCGCTCACTCATTCATAGAGACGGAGGATGTGCAGCGGATGTCAACCATAGAGTAGGTTATGATGGATTAAATTTAGAACCGTAACAGGAATTCTGTGTAACCCAAAAATGTCTATAAAACTTAAATGAAAGATATACCAGACTATTGCTAGATCCGCGATAATGTATGGCTTCGAATGCTGGACTACGTACAACTCCTACTCTAGGCAACTGGAAACAGCAGAAATGCTAACACTTAGATGGTCGGCAAGTGTATCACTAAAAGATAAGATTAAAAGTTCACGCATTCGTGGGGTAGCCTGGGTGTCACGGACATAAACAGTAAACTGGAGGAACGACAGTCGAGATGATATGGGCACATAAGATGGGGACCACCAGACCACACGGTGAAGTAGGCAATGTTTATGGAGCTTCATCGACAGTCATCTAGAGGAAGACCAAAGAACTCCTGGATGACTCAATGCCTCAAAATGTTACAGAGAAATAGCCTGGATGAAAGCGATACCCAAAACGAAGAAGTTATAGCCTGAGAACGAGAAGACCCAACCCCAACAGCCTACCTAGGTATTGAGTTGGGACAGTGCAAGGAAGAAGAAGATGGTGACCATGTACGGTATTTTAATATTAAATACCATTATCTTCTTCGCGCTGAATCTATAATTAATATGGAAACAATATCTGGATCTGTTGCATCCAAAAAGGCTTACGATTTACAGCTTCAGATGCACTTGTAAAGGACTGTAAATACTTAAAACCAAACGAGACGAAATTTTTGGTGGAATGGGTGATAATATGTGTAGGAAAAACTAGGTTTACAAAGAAAAGGGTTAACCAATCACTTACCACTTTACCTATGAGAAGGAGCACATGACACAACCACAATATAATTATGTAGTTACACAGCGATACCTCGAGATAATAAATGAAATGATATTATGTACTTCCGAGTTGGTCAAATTCCTTCTTTTTGAAGTTTGTACCGTAGTGATTTGAAACTTGATGAAACGAAAAATAGCGACACTAAAAAGAGACAAACACAGGATTTAGCCTGCGAGAAAATGAGGATAGCATAATCGGTCTGATCTTTTGAGCTTCTTAGCGTCCCCACTCTTGTCTACTTTAATTTTAAGAAGGTTCCACTTCTACCGCATGTGAATTGCACACTCAGTATTTCTTAGTTAAAAACGAGATAGTGTTCACGAAAAACACCAACAACTTGCTTCCAATGTAGTTTCAAATTTTTTACTGTTTTCAAAACAAATGCACTCGAATTTTTTTGCCATTTTTTTTTTGTCAAATTTCAAATACTTTTCCAACAAAGTGATGATTAGGATGAGGAAGGAACTGGATAAATGACATCCCAAAACCAAATAGTAAGAATAAAATAAACATTTATCGGAAGTTTTATGAAAAATATCTCAGAGTGTTTAGAAAATATAACTAAAATCATTTTCGGAAAAGGGCTTACATTACCTCTTACTCGTCCAGTAAAATCCCGAGATTTTTCACAAGTAACAACTAGTAAAACACAATAATCATCAGTAAGTCAATATTCAAAGAATGATGGAGTATTTAACCCGTTCACAGGAGACCATATTTATACCAACCCACATAAGTCTCGTATAAATCGTTAGGTCTCCCTTTCATGGTGATAAATAATATAATCTAAACGGTATTAGAAAGAGAAAACTACACGCTTTACATTCAAAGCTAGAATTTAACAATAGAAAAATTTTAATGTGCACCACTATGAAACCAAAGTTTCCGATATCAATTTGAGAAAAATCTTTATTATTTAAAATCATTACTTTTTTTATGAAACGACTAAAACGTGAGGTGATAATAACGTTTAAAAACATTTGCCTAATAAAATACGTGATTAATTTCTTTTATTCTTTTTTCAATATCAGTGATTTTATAAAGAAAAAACTTTAGGTGAGCCATATTATTTTTTTAATATTAATTCCACACAGGAGTCTCCGAGGAAAAAAATTTCCCTCAGGGCCTATATCATATGTGTGGAGAGTTTTTTTGATGAGATGAAGGAGTCAACAGTTGTGGGAAAAATATGTTTTTTGTTATTTCTAGTGATCATTACTTGTAAACATATTTCATCATTTTTAAACAGTAGTTTTTAGCTTTTGCATATACAATTCAGAAATGCTCCATTTATTTGAATTTTATTACAAATCGGAAATATTTTGATCTTTTGAAAAATACGTCCGATATCTGAGGAGTTAAGTTATTTCCATTAAACACCATTTACACATGCAACCAGTCGTGAAATCAAGAGAATGGATAATACATCAGTATTACTGACTATAACCTATAACGCAACTAAATCATACGCAAAAAACTGTACTTACATTTTCCTGTTCATTAACCGTGAGATTTTCATTCGAGGAAATATACATTTATCGGCAAATATACACTAGTCGGCGCATAAACATCTCTGTCGATAAAGTTAACTGCCGATAAAATAATATTGCTTCGTCTTCCTGTTAAATAATATACCTTATAAGAGATGTTTTGAAGCTAATGGCCATAACACGCGATGTTCCCGCATAAATAATTGGCTTTGCGTTTACATCGATTGGTACTTTGGCATTTTCGCTAAAGTTTGTACATGTTTTTAACATTTTTATGCTTTCCTTTCCGCTACTTTTAGTTTTTTTTTTAGGTTTTTACGAATACCAGATTACTAGAAGTCGGGATTTTTAAAAATAATAATTTACACCCCGGAATTATAAGTATGACATTTTGAATGAAATCCTACTGGTGACTTAAACATCAACATTTTATTTAATTCACTTCAAGTTTATTTGCATTTATTGATTTCGTGGTGTTTATGAGTAATTAGCAAATTCCTGGCATGCGTTGAAATGCCACTTAATAAATAAATTGTTTTTCCCTGCGTGTCCTTTCCCATTCGTCCCATTTGCCTTCAGCACCCCCTCCCGCGTTCCCCTCTCCCCTCACGCGTTCCATATATTCAGTCCCTGTACATTCAGTTTTCAAACAGCTCGCGGGCAACCTATTTCAATTTCATTTATACAAATTTCAAAAAGCCAAAGCTCACCAGTTCATACATATAGAAACCTTAGCAAATATGCTCACAACAAATCTCCAAAGAGTCATCTCAATTAGATGAATATTTTAGGAAATAATTTCATAACACCAGAGCTCATTACTATATATAAAAACCATCGCGGGAGTGCGCACAACAACTCACTAAAGTTTCATCGCAATCGGATGAATGGGGTAGGAAATAATTTCATGACGCCAAAGCTCACTATTATATTATATAGAAACCATCGCGGGTACGCGCACATCAAATCCCCAAAGTTTCATCGCAATCGGATGACTGGTTTAGTAACGTATAAGGAACAAACAGCGCCCTTGAGGTGATTTTTCACAAAAACGGTGCTATATAAATCGTCAAAATATTATTATTAAACATATTAAACATATATATCTACATACAAGCAAGCAAACATACATTAATTTTTATATACGAGTATATATACATATAGATCTGAATAATGTACTAGAAAGAGGGTACACTTTTACATATAACTGCATACTCAACTCATATTTCGATTTTTCGGAGATGTCTCACTAATCAACTGGACGATCAGTGTAGGTATTACCCCAATTCAGATTCCCTATGAACCATTCTTAACGGTCTATAAACAGCCTCTTTAACGACCACCAAGTCCATTATTATTATTTAACCTAGAGTAAACGGAAAATGACTTTTCCAGGCGATAGTAGCGATGCCTCCTTCACACGTCGTATAATTTAAACAACAACGTGATTCCGATGAATACTTTCATAATGAGGTACTTCTCCGTAAGATATTAAGTCTGGCACGATCGAACCAATCATCAGTCAGTTTGACAATTTAATGATTATTATCTTAAGTCATTTTGACATCTTAATGGCAACAATCTGTGGTCAATTTCACACTTAACCCTTCCCTAACGGTGCTAGAAAATCAAGCTGCGGTGCTGTGTACTCAGTACACAAGTTACACAGTTAGGGCCTAACCTAACCTAACTAATAAACGTGTTTTAAATTTAACGCAACTAATAAACAACCTTTTAACATGCATGATTTGTTATTTATCATACATAAATCAGTTGTGTAAAATTTTAAACACCTACATATATTAATTAGTAAGGTGTATGAATTTTGTTATTTGTTGTATGAAAATCAATGTTTGTCAATTTATTACTTAAGTAGATGTGAAGTCTAATGGGAAATGACTATTTTCGATTAATCTTTATTAGAAATTGGTTCATATTATGAATACTAAAAAATATACATTGGATAAATGAAAGCCTTTCCTATCGTTTCGCTTGATTAGAATTTTAATATAAAATGGTTTATTACTTTTTTTTAATATTAGCGCAAACTGCTATAACATGTATTTTTTTCAATATAAATTTTGGAACGCCTATAAGAAACAAGTTAACTTACAAAATAGACAAAATACTTATACAACTTTATGGCTCAGATTATCTGTGACAGATTCCCTAAATTAACTTTTCTCTTTCTTATAAAATTATCCACAAAATAAATAAAAACCGCTTTTGCATTAAAATCGACCATTTCCAGACATCGTTTGCCAAGCGATTTTTATGCTTATTGCCTTTATTCGTTGTGTGATATAAGGTACACTAAGAATGTACATATTTTTGGATTATTTATTCCTCTTAATCTCTACATATTATAAATTAAAGTCCTCTGCCGCGTCTGTCTGTTCGGGATAAACTCAAAAACTACTGAACGGATTTTCATTCGGTTTTCACCAATCGATAGAATGATTCATGAGGAAGGTTTAAGTATATAATTTGTCAAGGATTTGTGCAAATTGGTTGAAATATAAAGGAGAATGTCTGTAAGTGGTGGACGAGCGGTCTGGCAAGCGGGTAATGTGGATTTGATTTGAATGCAAATCTATAGTTTTATGACGAGGTTAATGAAATTTTGCACATGTGACCTTCAAAACAACAGAAAGGTCACTGTTTACATTTTATTTCGAAAACTCTGTGTAAAGCCCGGGCATCGCCGGGAACTTCATCTAGATATATGTAAATGGTAGATTTCTTTAAGTTTATGACTTTGACATCCATAACTGCTTCATCTGAACTTCGATACGAGTATAAATTATTAAATTATTATTAACAACCCGCTAATAACAGTCACTTGATAACTACCATATTAAATATTGTAAATCAATTTCCCAGTGTCTTTATTATAGTTACTTAAATCGTGATAAAACTGGATTTAAAACATTTAATATTCTATTGCAGCATTCATTACTTGAAACACTTTCGTTTTTCCCGTGAGAGTCGGCCGTTGTTTAGCGTTGTCTCGTTCGCACTAATTACTCAGCCGTCTGCAGCACGGGAAGGAGACAGTATGACAAACTGAGAACGAAGCAAATGAAGTAGAAATGAATGCAGGTTTTTGTAGTCCACTGTTTTGTAGCCGATTGAATCTAGATTGTATGTGGTGATTATGTGACTGTTTTAAATAAAATAACCTAGATTGATTTATAGTCATTATTATCTACTGTTATTATTATTTATTGGTGAATGGAAGAGAATAGAAGAAGTATTGTTAGATAAAAGAAAGGGAGATTTAGAAGTAAAAATGGAGCATGCAGAACGAATGAGTGATGAAAGAATAAATATAATATTAGATTTAATATGATGTGGAAGTGAATGGTAGAAGAAGTCAGGGGCACCTGAGAAAGACACAACCTAGGGGAGGCGAGTATGAGCGCCGCCCCGGGAACCATTTATTGGATAACAAAAACCTCTGCCATAGGTCACTCCATTGGTTCGATACATTTGGTGAATTAGCACTGGTTCCCGGGTTCATGGGGTGAGGTTTAACTAGGTCATGGCTGCGCGGCGGATGCGTTTGCCTCTTTTCGGGAGATACCTAACTAAGACCAGTCCAGCCGAATTTTCTCGATCTATCGCCTTGCACCGCGGTGGGAGGAATGAATTGATCTTCTTCTCTTTCCTTTCCCTAAAAAGACCCATCCACACAGCATCCCCAGAGATGACATGTGCCCAGAAAGATTTTTTTCGTCAGGGCTTCCAGTGTGGTTCTAATCTAAAAAAATATTAAGTATATGTACTATAGGGTGTCCGGGAGTAAAGTGCATTAACTTCGGAAGGAGATTATTCATTATAGGTAAAAAAGATTAACACCTTTTTTCGAAATTCCAACTTTTAGGGGTAGTTTTGTGGTAAAACGATAAAATTAGTCCGGCGTGTGTGACCAACTTGATTATTTTGCACTGTTACGATATGAGCCAATCACAATCATGTAATGTTGCCACAATCGTGCCACGCAGGCTCTCAGCAAGTAAGATCGTAGGTACCTCACACTAAGGGTTTTTAGTAGGTAAGGGTTTTTGTATGGGAAAAAAATGTTGGAATTTCGGAAAAAGTCGTTAATCTTTTTTACTCCAACCATAATGTAGAATCACCTCCCGAAGTTAATGCACTTTACCCCCCGACACCCTGTATAGTACGGAGAAGGTAAGAAAGAAAAGACATAATAATAAACAAATAAAAACATCATTTTAGATGTAAATACTTCCATTTGCCACGACGTTAAGCTAATAAAATAAGCACATTTTATTTAAACATACAAGGCTGCATGTCTATGACACTATTTAAAGAGGTAAGATTTGTTTGTTTGTTTGCATTGAATAGGCTCCGAAACTACTGAACCGATTTGAAAAATTCGTTCACTGGTGAGAAGCTACACTATCCCCGGGTGACATAGGTCATATTATATTTTCAAAAAAATTATGGATCCTTACTAAAACTCCCATAATGTAACCCAAGGTGTAAAAAAATTACCTATAATATTCTTTGCATCGCGTGCGCTGCGTACACTATTGATGATAGAATAAAATAATGTATTATGACTTTGCAGAACACATCATTATTTACAAAAAGTGTCGCGACAACATATGTCTAACTATTATAGTTATGCCACAATAAGTGTTATTTTATTTTAAAAATTTAATTGAAATGCCGCCGCTAGAAAAGGCTCTTTATTTGTATCTTGGTATTAATCCTTATCACAATAAATTACTTCATGTTCAAGACTGCTTCAATACCTTTATATAACTTTTTGAATTATTCAATTCGGACATCCCATTCGAAAGATATCATGAGTTTAAAAATGCAAGTATTAGAAAAAAATTGCGTGGTCGCCGGTCACCCCGCTCGGCTAGCTAGGCAACATCTTATGCGATCTAGGCGTCAATGGGATACGGGCCGTACGGGAGGGGAGTCAATGTCAAAAAGATGGAAAGGGAACGCAGAAGGGAAAAGGGACGCATGAGAATATCCATTTATTTATTTATATATTAACGCTAAACATTTAGGGATAAACAATTTATCTGTTTTAATGGCATAGCAAACGCATGCTGGGGACCAGCTAGTATACAAATATACCTGTACTGCATGGTACTTGTACTGCACTTACTGCACACCCGACTGGTCTACTATTAGTAGCAGAAAGTAACAGTAGTTTTTGTAACAACACTATTACAGTACAGTCTGGCTATGTAGTGATTCCGTGACTCATTACTTGAATCCAGTCGAGCCACATACATTCTGTTACTCTACTGTAGACTATAGACCAGTCCTAGATAGATTCTCGGATCAGATAGAGTACAGTGAACGGCGTTATTGACTTTCTGATTTGTTTAAAATACTAGCTGGTTCCCGGCATGCGTTGAAATGCCATGTTCAAAGAAATAAATTGTTTCTCCTTGCATGTCCTTTCTCATTCCCCTCCCGCGTCCCTCGTTCACCTTCCCCGCCTTCCCCATCCCCTCTCTTTGTTATCTTTGGGGATGCTGTGTGGAGGGTGTTTTTAGGGAAAGGAAGTTCTGGGAAGAAAAAAATATGAGGAACTGGGGGTCAGTGCGACCAGAAGTGACGGACGTATGAATCCATTCCTCCCACTGTGGTGTAAGGCGATAGTCGAGAAAGTCCGGCTGGAAATGTCAAAAGGTCTTCCTCTCCCGATCCGGCTCGCCATGCAATAGTTGGGCAAACGCGACCGCCACAAAGACCTCGAAAAACCTCACCCTATGAACCCGGAAATCCCTACTAAGTCACTAATTAAAGTAGCGAAGCACTTGGGGTGACCTATGGCAGGGGTTTTCGTTGTTTGTTTTTGGGGTGTTATGCCGTGTTGCGCTACCTCCTTCCTTAGCTGACGTTTCGGACAGCGTTGCGGTGTCCATCATCAGGACCCCACATCGTCAAATCTGCCGGATCTGCCCTGATGATGGACACTGTAACGCTGTCCGAAACGTCGGCTAAATAAGGAAGTAGCGCAACACGGCATAACACCCCAAAACAAACAACGAAAATGCTTTTGGCCGTGAAAATCTAAAAACTAAGGCAGGGGTGTTGGTTCCAATAAATAGTTCCCAGGTCGGTTGCACCTACTTCTCAAATTTAAAACCTGCTGATTGTTTCTGCAAGTCTTTAATCTCGTCGTGATTAGTGAAGTTTGTTTTTAATTTTATTGTTTGTACAAAAGTCATTCCTTCTGTTTCTTTGGACGTTTTACACCAAACTCTTTACACAATCTATTTACCTTTACTTTTATCACCTTTCGCCTTTTTCATTCCTTCTAAAATGTTGTCTTAGTCTCTTTCCTTATCTGACTGTTTGTCTATCCCACTCAGTTTCCCCTTCTAATTTCTGTGTTGCCATTAGAGTTGCTTTTTATTTGAATCATGACTTTAAAATGATGTATTAATTTTCTCCAGAGCATGACGGTAATGTAACAATTTCAATTTAGCAGACTGTTCTGCAATGGTGGTAATTGTTTCACTATGCCTTAGTTCTAGGTTGTGTAATATAACAACAACAGAACGTGAATCGAGTTCCACTCCTGACTTAACTGGATTAAATTATTGTGATGGGAACTACAATAGTACCTATATCTAGAAACAATAAATATTGTTTACCATCGAAATTAATTTGAATTTGAACATTCCAATTAAAGATATTTCAGAATCAGAAACGTTTTGTAACGTTTATTTTATTATTTTACGAAATTGATCATCGACAATAAAACAATATGGGTACCACCGTCAGGGTAATCATTTATTGAATAATCAACCTAGATCTCCCCAAGTGGTTCGCTTCGTTTGATGACTTGTGAGGAATGGCGTAAAGACGAAATCAGAGGGTTGCCAAAAACTATCACCATTTTTTTTCAATTTGGGAAGTGGGTATAGGGTACCGCCAGCCCGGGGCCATTTCTTGGATCCAACGCCCCTGCCATAGGTCCTCCAGTGGTTCGCTTCGCTTGGTGACTTAGAAGGTGTGCCCGAGTTCATGGGATGAGGCTTGTCCAGTTTTTGACGGTGGATGCTTCTGCCTACTTTCTGCGTAGCAGGCCGGATCAGAAGTGATTGGTGGAGAGGCCCAATGACCTCGGTTAAGTGAGGTCATTGGGCCTCTCCGGTAGGACTCTCTCAACCTATCGCCTTGCACCGCAATGGGAGAGATGGATTCACTAAATTACTTCACTTCGTCTCTCCTGGACCCCTGACCCTCAGATTCCTACCTAAACATCTGCTAAATCACCAAATGTAGCCAACCATTTGGGATAACCCACAGCAGGACATCATGGCAGTTATTCAATAAATGGTTCCTGGGGCGGCGACAAAAGTAAAAGTTGCTACAGTTGCCTAAAAAGACGGTATCTATATTTAATTATCACTAAATAGCTAGATATATAATTTAAATAGCTAGATAACTTACTACCAATCTTAGTCCTTTCTTCTTATATTAATCCACAATTTCTTATAGCCTTTCTTTCTCTATAGACTCACATTTACCTAGATCTTATGAGCCAGATATTTCTCAATCTTCCTCTACCTTTTTCCTCACAACATTTCGTTATCGCGAGTGTCAAAGTACCAATAAAACATTCCTAAAACAGCTCTACAAATCCCTAAACCGGGTATGCCATAGTTCCACTGACTCCAAACAGTACAGAATCTGGTGCGATACCTATCACAATAGTATTCTGAACAGTACTGAAAACAATTTTCCGTTGCCACAATAGCACTAACTTGTCAAAAACACTTTTGATTTAATTCTGATGTCTCAATTGAAAAAAATTACCGTAATTTATGCTTAATTGAAAGATGACATTTTGACAACGGCAATAATGGTTGTTAGGTGTGTTGAAACCAGAACAAAAGACATTACCGCCGACGCTGTGCCAACGCGAAACAGTTTTTTTGTGCCCCTCTCTGCATGTTGTCTTCAGTCAAATTGCCATGATGAAAGAAGCGGTGACTTACGGGTTATTCTGCTCGCATTGTGTCAAAACTGTATGCGAAATTGTTCATTATACGAGAATAATTTTCGAGCACGCCTCAATGTAGTTCACGAAGAGGAAAAATTTTATTGTAAGGTTCAGACGTTTTCTGCAATCTACATCATACAGCCTCCGTAGCATATTGACTATGTCTGCATAACAGACTACAGAGTAAATAGTAAAGGGTTTGTTGGATATCTTCTGGGGTTCTAAAGTATATGAATATTATTAAATTGTTGGTCTTCTCTGAAAATTTTGACTGTGGCCTATCTTATGCCGCTTCTTTCCAGTTTAGTATGTTACTTAAGGTTGCGATTTAAGCTTCCACACCTTCTGGTCATCCAAATGAAGGTTTTTTTATAGTCCTTTTTCCTGTAGGATTATTAAAAAAAAAAACATTTTTAGTGAGCAGCGTATCCCTTTTTTTTGCTACATGTAAATTGTTTAATTGACAATTGTTCAAATATTTGAAAAAATCATTAAAAATAATTATTAATTTTCCTTTTTTCTTTCTTTCCAGTTGCATGAGCACATGTCCCAGGATGAACTACAAAGAGTGTTCTACGTGGATCACCACTCACTCGTACCAGAATACCAGCTGATTAAGCTTAACCACCACGTGGCAAAGCGACACGTGGCCTCACCGGGAAGTGACAAACACCACACGGGGAATAAGGTGTCCCATGGGAGTGGCAAGAAATCCGCACATGACAAGCTTTCTGATCACGAATACCTGATCAAGAACGCTCACAAATTCAACAACCTCAATCAAGGTGGCCAAGCAAGGGCACATTTCGTTGACAGGGACGATTTCGATGATACGGATATCTTGTTCGTCGGGAGTGATAATGCCAAAAGTGTTAAAGACTCTGCAACAGTGAAGAGTGTTGATTCAGAAGCTAGTGTTAACAATGCTTCAAGTGATAAAGTTAATAAAGTTGCGGAAGGTATCAGTGATGTTTCTAAAGCTAATTCAACCAGTGCTAGTGCCAAGAAGAACTTGGAAGATGTTGAACACCTTGATGAAAACCTCGAGCATGGAGTGCATAAAATTAAGTTCGAAGCGTTCGGTAAGCCCATTGAGCTGGTGTTGAAGAAGACTGAAGGACTCTTCAAGAAGGAGGGTTTGAAGGTGTGGACGGTGGTCAAAAATGAAACCCAGCCCCATGGAGTCGAGTTCTTGGAAGAGGTGAGTAATTTTTTTTTTTTTGCTTTATTACTCATGTTCAAACTGAAAAAATGTAAACTGTCGATTTCCTGAAAACGAATGAACAAAATTTTAAGTAACCCCGACACAAAAAAAGGCTGATGACCTTGAAACGCCTGAATAGATTTTTATGAATTGTAGCTAAGAACGATATCGGTCATGTCAGCTTTAGAAAACAAGAAAAACCGCATCAAAATCGTTTAGGAACTACGATGCCACAGACAGACACACAGACCCGTCAAACTTGTAACACCGCTCCTTCCGTCGGGGGTTAAAAATAAATAATACAATTTGTAATACAGAGCTTTTTTTTAAATAGGCAGTTCCCCTAAAAAGAGTGCTTTATGTAATACATATGTAGTTCATTGGTTATGCGTATTTATATAAAATCAACTAGTTTTGTTTTCGATCAGTGACCCACAAACCTATAAATTGTATTTCTATGTTGAAGCAACATAGAAATAATTGGTTACATAATAGCCTCATCATCAAAATGTTTCAATCGATAATGATGACATCAAAGTTGGCGACAGTAGTCAGCAGGCAGTCATTACGACTTAAAGGATGGCAACATTGGCTATTTATTCTGAAATTTCGCTAATCTGCCGGAAATTACAGGCTTTATTTAGTAGTATTCGAAGGTTATAATATTTTCGTCTTTCGTCATGCCCTATTTTCGTGAAGATTTCAAAACATGGATTTTGCTACTTTAAACGTAATCTTCTTCTTCTCTTGTGGTGTTATGTTTATGTAAGTTAATGTCTAAGTCGTAAACATACTTCCCAAATACATGAATTCATCCACCTGCTTCAAGTATTGATCATTTATAACTATATTGCACACTCTTTTTTGTACTCTCTCTTTCAAATACTATAACTTTAGATTTACCTACATCGTCATCATCATCACTCTTGGCTCTACAACCCCTGGTGGGTGTTGGCCTCCCCAAGAGTCTTCCTCCACTCATCTCGGTGTTGTGCCAGCTCTCTCTAGTTTAGAATAACTCTCTCCAAGGTAGATATATTTTTGAGGACGTTGTCGCTCCATCCTTATCTTGGTCTTCCCAGGCTCCTTCGCCCTACCTACATTACTAGATTTATGTACCTACTCATCATTAACTCATTGTTCATACATATTTCTTTTATCCTAGAGATGAGAGAATAGAAGTAGAATTAACGAGATATGTACGAAGCATGTATGAAGAGTGAGTTAATGATGAAAGTCATGGTGTTTAAAACAATGTGCAATATAGTTGTGAATGATGAACACTTAGAGTAGGTGGAGGAGTTTGTGTATTTGGGAAGTATGTTTACGAGAGATAGGAAGGCTGATAGAGATAGTGTTGTTTCTTGCACGGGCGTCCCCTACTTCCTCTACCATGTAGTTATGCGTCATATATTTTCAGTAACCGGACAATTTAGAAAATGCAACACCAACACCTCCTTTGAAAAGTCATTATGAAAAACATGTATAAAAAATGGTTAAATAGGTAACCCGTGTTGGAATTGATTCACGGGTTCAATTCCCGTTGGCGGCCAGTATCTTTTCTCGGAAGATTTTTTCAATGTAGATGAGTGTTTCAGGCTGATAATTATTGATTATAATATTTGTTATTAAAAATTTTATTGGCCTATATCTTATAATTTAAAGCAAAAATAAATAAAGTGTGTAGCTCACATCCGTGCTAGACATTTGATTTACCTTTTGATTACAAAAAAAAAAATTCTGTTTCGCGGGGTATTTTGATCTCTAATTCAAAATTAAGATTTGTATGAAACGGGCCGCGCAAACTTTTCTCTCAACAGCGGTAATTTCTTGGCATGAATTGTTGCAGTTAACTATGCTAAGTATCTTAACCCATAACCTCACGCACTATTGATCTTTGTCTAGTGCTGGTGGTAACGCAGTTGTTTCATTACTATTTAATCTGTGACTCAATCTAGGATGATATTTAAAGACTTGTGAGTGCAAGACGTCCAACTCTACTATTATTATTGGCAAACGAGTCGATGGTAAAGTCGTTTAATGATAAAGTATTGCTTCAAACGTGTGGAAACGTGCGTTCATCGCTTTGATGGAAAATAACGTAATGTTTCAAACAGATTTCAAATCAATACAAATCAAACACAATACAATAAGGTACGAATGTGTTCATTTAAGGATCTGTCGTAGGTAAATCACATATGTAAGATTTGTTTGTTTGTTTGTTTGCATTGAATAGTAATACTGAACCGAATTGAAAAAATCTTTCGCTGTTGAGAAGCTACACTATCCCTGGGTAACACAGGCTATATTATATTTTTTTAAAAATAGGCATCCTTACTAAAACTTCAATAATGTAACCCAGGGTGTAAAAAAATTACCTAAAATATTCTTTACATCGCGTGCGCTGCGAAAACTATTGATGACAGAATAAAACAATGTACGACGACTTTGTAGAAAACATCATTATTTACAAAAAAAGTCGGAACAGCATATGTCTAACTATTATGGTTATGCCACAATAAGTATTCTTTTATTTTAAAAATTTAATTAAAATGTCACCGCTTGAAAAGGCTCTTCATTTGTATCTCGGTTTTAATCCTTATCAGTTTCAGTTTCAGTGCCGGCAACCCGGGCGTTTATTTAGTTTCATGGTTATTTACATTGTTTTCTTTTCTTTTACCCGCCTCACTAGACAAAGTCTGTTCCGAGGCGGGTAAATCACATCTATGTTTGTTCCAAAAGAAATGTGTGTGTTTAAACAAATATATATGTATGTATGTGGAAAGATAAAAAAGATAAATTATATGTTGGTATATTAAATATTTACATACATACTTTGTTTTTTTGTTTTTTTTTTTCTTTTTTTTCTTTTTTTTTATTAGTTACATTTCCATGAGAAGATTGCATATGTTATATAGATAAAAGTAAATTAAAATTTTGTGACAGTTAAATATAGCGGTTACATAATAATTAATATTGCAAAATTGCAGTTTCTCGTGTTTGTTTTATTTGAATATTATATAATTTCGTGAGAACTTGTATGAAATGTTATTTATTTAGAATATTTTGAATGTCTGTTCTTTCCTTTTCATTCAACCATATTATAAATCTTTTGAACAGCCAATTCAAATTATTTGGGGTGACGTAAGTTTTTGTTTGTGTTAGGAAGGTATTGAAAATGTGTGGTGCTAGGTAAGATTCGTGTTTTTTTGCAAAAGTTGATTTGATATGGGGAACTTTAAAGTGCTTATTAATTTTTGCTCTTGTGTTTTGCGAGTGAGGTATGTGGAGATGTGAAGTTTTGATACAGTTTTTGTGAATGATCTTCCTTATGAATAGTTTATTTACGTCTAGTAATTTGTTTTTGATCATTAGCTGTTCCGTCGGATGTTGGTAAGGTTTTTTAAACATAATTCTAATTATTTTTTTGTGATTTATTTTAAGAGAATTGAGGTAAGTATCTGCTGCTCCTCCCCAAACTGAAATTCCATACGTTAAAATATTTTGACAGAGTGCGAAATATATATTTTTTAGTTGATTTAATGACATGATGTTTCGTATTGTTTTGAAGATGTATGATAATTTTCGTATTTTTTTTGATAATATATTAATATGGAGATCCCATTTTAGTTTATGGTCAACAGTTAAACCTAGATATTTAATATTGTCTGCATAAACAATTTGGTCACAAGTACAGCATGTGTTATTTGACGAAATATTGGTGCAGGGGTTAAGATGTAGTTGTGGTTGGCTATGTGGTTGACCAGCCTTTGTTTTGCTAAAAGTTAAATATTTGGTTTTTGAAATGTTCAGTGTTAGTAGATTATTTTGTAGCCATTTATTTACTACAGTCATCCCTGTTTCTGTGTTTTTGAATACCTTTTCCCATGATTGTGCCTTGAACAAAATTGCAGTGTCGTCTGCATAACTGATTACTTTGTACTCAATTTTTCCTAGGTTTATCTCAGTTAGACTATTTATATAAATGAGGAATAGTATGGGACCCAAGACGCTGCCTTGCGGTACTCCATACCTGATATCTGCTTTGTCACTGCTGTATTTATTTATTTTTACTATTTGTTGTCTCTTTTCAATGTAGCTGACAAACCATTTTAGCGGTTGACCAGTTATACCGATATTTTTGAGTTTTTGTTGTAGTAAGTTATGCGAAATAGTGTCGAAAGCTTTTGCTAGGTCTAAGAACACCCCTATCACCTTTGATCCGCCATCTATGCTTTTCACTATGTAGTTGGTTAATTCTGATAAAGCATCTTCTGTACCCATTTTGGCACGAAATCCAAATTGGCGGCTTGAGAGCAGGTTGTGTTTTTCAAGGTACGCAAGTAATCTTTTTTTCATGGCTTTTTCTAGAAGTTTAGATAGTGAGTTTAGCAGAGTGATTGGTCTGTAGTTTAATATCAGAGTTTTGTCTCCCGATTTATGTATTGGAGTAATACATCCTATTTTTAAATGATCAGGGACAATTCCGAGCCTAAAACTTTGGTTGAAAATGTGCTTTGGTTGAAAATGTGCTATATCAAAATAAATTATTTCATATTAAAGACAGCTTCAAAACATTTATTTAACTTTTTGAATTTTTATATTCGGATATTTAATTAGAAAGATATCACGAGTTTAAAATTGTTAGTATTAGAAAAAAGTTTCGGCTACGGGCTGGGCGGGAGAGGTGTCAAGAAATGAAGTGCCAGGGGGGTTGGCGGGACGGGGGAGCGGGAGAGCGGTGGCGGGGAAGGTGGAAGTGAAACGCTGGAGGGGAACGCACGGGAAAGGACATGCAAGGAGTAACATTTTATTTATTTGAATATGGCATATATTATAAAAGAAAGTAAAAAAAACGTGAAGCTCGCAAAAACTCAGATACGGGTCCCGGTTCGATCAAGGAAGTTATATGGTGTGGTAGATCTCTATCCCCCCTAGGGAATAAGGGTATCCGTTTTTAACTAAAGGCCGTGCTTTTGAAGATATAAGGGCTGAAAGTTTCGACCTCTTGAAATTTCTAGAACAGTCTTCCGGAAAGTTCTAGAAGGTTCCATAGAGCTGTAGAAAGTTCTGGAAGGAGTGGTGGAATATGTCGTGGAATGTTCAGGAATAGGGAATCGGGAACATCATAGTGCAACATTCCAGAACACTATCTTGTAGTCCTGAGTGAAGCCGGGTAACCCAGCTAGTCGTGAATAAAATGATTACATGACACTTTACCCTCCAGGTCTAGGTAAATTTACCGAATTGCAATTTTTCGAAATCAATTTTACGAATTCAATTGTTCGAAATGCAATTTTTCGAACTTCAATTTTTAGAAAACATATTTTTCGAACATCAATTGACCGAAACACTAGTTTTTCGAATTGAAATAAGTATGAATACAGTAGGTACGTACAAAAGTATTTTATTATAGGATGGACAATATCAAATAACCTAACCCAACCTAACCTAACAATATCTCGTTAGTCATAAGAAAGTGAAATATATATTTTAAAAGTTGATTAACAAATTCGAAAAATATATTTTTCGGCCAATTGCTGTTCGAAAAATTAGTCCTTGGAAAACTGAAATTCAAAATTGATTTCGAAAAATTGAATTCGAAAAACTTGTCTGCTCCCGATCCTCCTATAGTTGCATACACGATATACAAAAAAGTATGCAGTCAGTTTAGGAAATATAAGGTATACCTACTTACACAAAATATAAATAAGTGTCTCCGAAGGGGTGTGCAGAGAGGATGTACTGCTGAATAAATAAATATTTAAAAAAAATATATTCTAATGCATCAAGGATAAAACTACTTGTCTATATACTATGTATACCAGCGAACAAGTACTAATAGACGACACTGTTAATAAATTCATTTGACATTCATACCAATTTATTATTAAAGTTATTTTTGAAGTCGACTTTAGCTTTGATATTGATAAATAGGTAGTAAACTTGTAGGTCGGCCATTTATCGTGAATAAAATTAGCAAAACGTGTGTATTTAATAAAAAAAACTTAGGTTTTGCTTTAATGTCCTGTAATTTACGTAAATACTTTATAATTGTAGGTTAGAATAAGTAAAGTAACATTAGGTTCGGTAAAAAAAATTCCCCCTATTTTCTATAGATGTCCATCTATGTATGTTATGTATTATATATTTTTATGCATTTATTTAATGAAAATATCGCCATTTTTTCTAGTTAGTAAGAATCCAAAATTCCAGGCGGTTCGGTGCCATAGAGCCTGAGAAAGCGTCTACTGAAGTTTGACCCCACGCTTTTCATTACGCCTATATAATTGATGATTTTTCCATAAAGCCACTTTTTGCAGATTTTTTAACTGATTCCTATAAATACAATAGTTTTTAATAAGAATCCAAAATTTAAGTCGGTTCTGCGGCATATGGTCTGAGAAAAGGACTTTAAAATTAGACCCAAGCCTTACATTTTCTTTTTCGATGACGCTACAGCCCATATCGAACTTTGGCCTCCTGCAACAGTCGCCTCCAACTCCTCCTGTCCTTTGGTGACTTCCAGTTTGGTACCTGGAGAAGCTGTGCAGCATCCCCTCTTACCTCGTCTTCCGACCTCAGTTTGGGTCTTCGCACTTTTCTCTTTCCAACTGGGTGTCCGGTCTTTTTGGGACGCGTGTAACCGTAAAGCCTTACATCACTCTCGTAAAAATTGTGATTTTTCTCCAAAATGCCGCTTCTGGCAGATTTTTTTATTGATCCCTATAAAGACCATAGTTTTTTGTAAGAATCCACAATTTCAGTCGGTTTCAGCAGCAAAACTGACCTGTACAGATTTCGTAAATTTTAGTAGCATAATAAAACATGACATTTCAACCGTAGTGCAGTTAAATTATTATTGCAGTCTGGTTTCAGATTGCATTATAAACTGATTTTTGCACTTGTTCGCACGCTCAGTGAGTGGATGGTGAGTGGCTGGTGTAGCTGGTAACTGCAGTTGGCGCCTGGTACTAACTTCTTGCAAACTGCACTCAAAATGCATTCTTTAATTGCTTGCATTCAGAACACTGCAACCAACCAACCGCTGTTAATGTCTTCAAATTAAACCCTAAAAATGTATGTGCAATTGTTGTGATGTTATTTTTTTAACGTCTTCTAGAACGTTAGTATGGGCAATTTCGCTGAACTGTCTTAAAAAACAGATTGCAATCTTTAGAGCACATGTATCATGTGGGAATGCTGTCCTTCTTCTACCAGTATTTATACGAAAGATGCTCAGAGGAACTAGCGACACAGAAACACGCCAAACGCGCGTCCAAATTTTGTTCAAGATTGACATTTATCATACGAGAACGGTCGTTTCTACGGCTCGTTCCAAGTTAAACAGCTATGGAACGATATGCAAGCATTTATATTTTCTCCCTCCTACAACACGGTTCTCTTCAAGATCCATGTTCACTCCTTCCTCTCCTCAAAATATCACTCTAAACCACATCCACCGCCCCGGGAACCATTCATTGGGTAACCAACACCTCTGCCATAGGTCGCCCCAAGTGGTTCGCTACTTTTGGTGATTTAGCAGAGGAGCCCGGGTTAAGGGGTGAGTATTGTCCAAGTCTTGGCGACGGATGTGCCTATCCACCAAGTGGGGGGCCGGGTTTGGGGAAGACCTTTTTTTTCTCCAGCATGACTCTCCTTCACACCCTTTTCCTTCCTAGATTTTCTTCTTCTTCCTTAAAAAAACCCTCCACACATTGTCTTCAAAGACCAAACAAGTCCCGAGCGAAGTAATTTTCCTCAGGGCCTCTTGTGTGGAGTAAATGTAAAAAAAGGATCTCATTTCCGATGAAATCAACCAATTGTTCTTTGGTATTTATAGGGCATCCCCGACTTCTTACACCATAATGTATTTTCTTAGTTCATCCGCTCAGACTTCCATCATATCGTCCAGCTTTCCTATCTTAACAATCCAATTAGTAATGCTATGTTTACGAACTATCGTAATCGATATGTTTCTACAGGTACACAGGCGGGAGTCACGCGTTACACGTGCCCAACATTCTTACACGTTTGACATTTGCCGCCTGAGAACGCAGTCACCCATTACACTACAAGGCAATGTCTAGTAATAGGAGCCTATAATCTGCCCGCAATGAGAAATGCTCTACCATACATTATCATTTATCATAATAGAATTTGTAACAATAACAAGAACTAGTACCTATACTAGAAGTGCTACAGAGTAGGTACTAGTTACAACTTCCTTCCTCTCTCGGCGAGATCACAATTTTACTTCCTGGAGGTAGACATTCACTTCCGGTTCAGGCGGCATTGTTACATTAACCTGGAGTAGCACGACGAAACTTTATTTAAACAGTGTGTAAACAATATTGTATAACAATGGGGTATTTCCACGAACGAGGGATTCCATTGAAAATGTACGGAATATTTAAAGACGATTTTTCTGATTTTAATCATCCTACTATAAATGTTTGTTTTTTATGTTTTCATTCAATATTATTGATTTTAAAAACGGTCGAAAACTGACAAAATCAAAACGGCCCGTTTTTTCAAATGGGTTTGTGACGTCGCTGGCTACGCCCGGCTAAACCAGCACAAATAAGCACTGTCAGGGAGCGTCCGCACTCACGACGTCACTCGATAGCCACGCCCCAAATCATCGTTTTAGCGGTGACTTAAAAATGGTAAACTTCAACTCGCTCTAGAAAATTTATTCGTCAACATAAAAATAAAATAAAAATGCTGTAAACATCGTAATTTTTTGCTTAATTTTTTTAAGCAATAAAAAAAATACGTGAAAATACCCCATTCAAAATTAAAATTGAAAACAAGAGTATTTTTGTTACACATAGGAGACTGAGGAAAAAATATTCAGGGCCAATGTCATCTTTGGGGATGATATGCGGACGGAATTTTTAGGGAAAGGAAGGAGAGGAAGTTCTGGGAAGGAAAATGTATGAGGAGAGTGAAGGAAACTGGGGGTCATTGTGCCTAGGAGAGGTGGACGTATGCATCCATCCCTCCCACTGCGGTGCAAGGCAATGGGTCGCGAGAGTCCCGATGGAGAGGTCTAGGTTAATAGATCTCCCTCAACTAGTATCTCTCGATCCGTTCCGTCAAGCAGTAGGATGGTAAACGCATTCGCCGCCAATATCCAGACAAACCTCACCCCTGGCACCTTTGCTAAGTCATAAAACGTAGCGAACCACGTGGAGCGACGATTCCGGGGCGGTGATACCCATACCCGCCTCCCAAAATAACAAAAAGTATAACAATTATTAAATACAATGGACTTTTTAAGTTATTATCACACTAACTTTAAAAACCCTGAATACATAAGGATATCAATCGTTAAGTTGATTAGGCAGACATCTTCGAAAATATTATTTTAAGTTAAGTATGCAGTTACATGTAGGCGTGTACCCTCTATCTGGTACAATACACAGATTACTCATAAACACCACCAAATCAATTATAATGCACAATAACTAATATTTAGTTAATTAAACAAAATGCTGATAATTTCTGGTTCACTAGAAGGATATGTCAAAATGTCATACTAACGTACAGGACCGTTACGCTTCCCAGTGTTGCTTTATAGGATATTTAATAAAAAAAATCGGTGACGGGTTTGGCAGTTACTCGGCTGAGTGACCACTAATGACATACGGAAGAAATTTATATTAATTGGTTAGAAAAAAACTCCCATAAGTCACCGGAGACCAAAATTTCGTTTACCTTTTTTTACTCCAAATAACATTAGAAATCACTGTTATGTTAGTCGAGTACGTCCCACGCCCTTTTTAGATATGCCTAATAAATAATAAGGTGGTAAGGTTAGGTTTGTTAGGTTAACAATGTTCCCATGTAATGTCTACTCCTGTGAATGACACGGATGTGTCGAAACTGGTAGCAAAAAGATAAAAAAAAAATTAAGTAGCAAAAGTACATAAAAAATAAAGCTTTTCAAAACAAAATGGTTAGGTTAGGTTAGGTTAGACTAAGAGTATAACTTGGGTGAAGTCTAGTTGAATAAACAAATTAAGAGAACCGTAAATTTTATAAATTAGTAACGAAAATTAGGTGGACGACAATTTATACTCATAAATATTGGAAAAAAGTTTTCGATAATTATAATGGAGCTTGGATAATTGTTAATGGACTATTTGTCCGTAAATAAATAACAGCAATTTGATTCAGAAAGTTGATTGTGGTAACTAAACGTACTTTTAGGTAACAAATAAAGTAAAAAAACATCATAAAAAGTTGCCTTTCGTAAAGTTTTAATTATTATTTACCGTGTTGATTTGTTGTCAAGATTAATCAATCGTGTTGCTATAAAGGGAAATAGAATGGATGTAAACAACTTCAGATCAATATTTTTATCATAATTGTTGATCTCATTGATAGGTTAAAGTTATATAACAATATTTAACAGGTTAACTTCTTCATTGATCGGAGAAAGGAATCAAATTTTTATGATGTTCATTTATCTAATCTAAGGGTTTTTATTTTTTTTTGTATCGCACAAGAGTCATGACTGTTCAGAGCCAGTCGGTCCATGGCATTCCCTATTAAGGTATGTTGTGTATAAAAGGACGTAGGAAAAATGAAGTATATTATGGTCACCAAGAAGAGTTAAAGCTATTTCAAGTTTAGATTCTGAATGGTGGTCTTACACCAGGGTGATACTGAGAGTATCTACCACTCTGAAACGAGCCGCAATGATGCTATACCTATTTTTTTTACATTAAATCCACACGGGAGGCTCTGAAGAAAATATTTTCCCTCAGGGCCTATGTCGTCTAAGATTATTATTATTTATTTATTTTGACATAACATTTTACATTTCAAATACAATTCAGCAATGTCGGCTTCACTGGGTAGCTCACCCGCGCTGAGGCCTCTATTTTATAAATCAAAATGAACTAAAAATAAAAATTTATAAGTAAAATTATAGGTAAAATGAATTATTTTATTACCAATATAAAATTAAAATCGGTATATATTATGTGTTGTGTTTTTGTGAGTGATGTATGTTTTAGATTGGTTTTGTATGATAGATACGTGTAGTTAAGTGTTTTATTCTTATTTTGTTATGAAATTTTGATAATATTGTCTTTTTTGTTCTTTAATCCATTTTTTTAATTTTGAGTACGAATTTATTTTTATGATGCTGTTTAGAGAGTCTTTTTGAGAAGAGGAAGGATTGAACATGGGTCTTGAAGACACCCATGTTGTATAAGAGAGAAACATAGAGGCCGGCAAATCGTTCCACAGCTGAGCTGTTGAATTCAAGAACGAGTCGTATAAACGACATGGGCGCGTGTTTGGCGTGTTTTCCGACAATGCACCGGTGCCGAGAGGATCAATGATGCTAGTTCTTACATCTTCCATTGAAATACCGGTAGACCAAGGTTAGATTCCCACTCGACGCCTGTGCTCTAAATATTGCAATCCGTTTGTTAAGAGAGGAGAATTTATCGAACGGATTTTATTTCTGTATAGATTCGAGGGTTTTTTCAGTTATTTTGGGGCTCCAGACCAGAGGTGGCTGCCAAATTCAAGGATAGCAGCTCTGTACTATTAAATTATGTGTAACCCTTTGTAGTACGCCCAGTATTACACTAAATGAATAAATGATGAAATAACACAAATTAATCAAATAAAATTAATTTTTTGTCCGTCGGCATTTGAACCCGCGACCTCCTGATTGCCTTCAAACCTTACGATGACGTAGAATATGAGCTCTTTGATGAAATGCCTGTCAAAATCAATAGTAATTGAAAGTAGCACATACCAAACAATATATTCCTCACCTACAGTATAAATAGATATAAGAAATACAATTTGAATACATTATAAACGCGCCTTTTCTAGCGCAGCACTATTGCAAGCAAATTGGACAAATAAATTATCTTTGCTGGTTGAAACGTGAATTTTGAGTAGGCCCACTTGCATAACTCCCTTGTAACACCGTATCGTCTTGAATTCATGGGCGTTACGGTCGTTCGGTCATATGGGCAGACGCCTGGGGCCCAAACAAAACTATGTTACACGTACTACTGGGACATACCGACAAAAATGTATAACTTTTGATACTAATGGGCGTTTGACTTGAAGTTTTTTTTTCACCATTTACAAAAGCTAAGATTGCTCAAAGTTGCCGAATTATGGCAAATTCTCCCTTGACGCACAAAAATTTTTATTTAAATATTTTCGAAAACTCCCGCGATCTGTTATTTGCATAATCATGTAGTTGACAAAATTCTTTAGCGCTTTCTCTAGATATGTCTCTATTCTTTGTTTCTATGATTTAATTATGGAAATTTCTAGATCGATTATTTTCGCTGCAAAACAATGTTGAACGTTCTGGACCTGTCAGTGAAAAATTCGGCTTTTTTATCGTATTTTAGTGGATATTTATAACAAATTTGTGTACCAGTGTTATAATAATTGAATGAGTAATGCATTCAACTATTTCAACGTGTTTCAAACTTAAAATTTCACTGATTATTGATTTAACAAAGTTTTATGGTTATGTTTTTGAAATTTTTTTCCGATCGTCGTGTGTTTTTGAAAATGCAATATTTTCTATAAATTTTAATAAACCAATAATCGAGTTAATTGGTATTGTGGATTTAAGATAATTGATGTATCTGTTTGCTGTACAACAGCTATTTTTGGTGAGTCTTAAAGATTTCATTTTATTGTTATTAAAAGTGTCACCATTTTTCGAATAAATTTGTGTCAAAATTTTGCTGAAAGGGAACATTAAACAGTTCACAACATATCAAAATTCAGTTTTCTTACATACATATGTAGATTGTAATTATAAATTAAACCATTTAAAAGAAACCTAATAAAAAATATTCAATGTGGAGGGAAATTTGAACTTACTAGGCGAGTTTAAAGGGAGGCATTACTGAGAATAGTTACTTTTTGAATATTTCGATTTTAAAATATTATTTTTATAAATCCTAGGAATATGTGATAAACAACCAAAGATAGGTGAATTCATTGACTATATAGAACTATGATCAGTTTGTATGCCTCCATATTAAAATTCGGAGGTATTATTTTTTTTTAAGGTTGGCGGAAAATATTCAAAACGGTCATTAAATTTTTTTTTTTTTTTAATGCCGGTAACCCGGGCGTTTATTAGCATCAATAGTATAATATACAAATCATGTGCGCTACCCGACTCACTAGACAATATTTGTTCTGAGCCGAGTAGCAGTATCTATCATTACATAAAGTTTAAATAACAATAAAAGTAACTAAAAATACAAAAGATAATAAATAAAGATACAGAATACCATAAAAAGAAATAATAAAACTTAAGTAGAAATACAAAGATTATCTACATAAAATAATTTAAATATTACATATATATATAAAAATGATTTTTTTTAATGTGAATGAAATAATCAAATATTTTTTTTAGTGCGAATGTTTTTTTTTTCATATTATATTTAAATATCAATATACAGCGTATATAAAAAAAATTAACACGAAAGGTTTGCAAGTACGTTGTTAATGAAATTTCTTTTTTTGTTAATTAACCACGTATTAAAGTTAAGAAAATATCACGAGCAATCCGATGCAAAAGTTAAAAAACGCGCCGTCGCTCCAGTGGTTAAGTTAGTTATTTAAAAGCAATGTTCTTGTCAGATTTATGAAGTTTTTTCACTATTTATTTTTGGGGTGTTATGCCGTGTTGCGCTACCTCATTTGAACCTGTGATGTGTGCCCTGGCGATGGACATTGAAACGCTGTCCGGAATGTTGGCTAAAGAAGGAGGTAGCTCAACTACGTTTTGTCGTAAAAAACCTAAGATTTAGGAAGGACCATTATTTTCTTACTTAAGATTTAATACAGCTGGTTTCTATAAGAGACGGGTCGTTATGATGGCCTCCGTGGTCGAGGGGTAAGGCTCTCGACTAGCAATCCGAAAATCGTTGGTTCAAATCTCAGCGTGCGCTAGTAAATTTTAATGTATATTGATTTGTGTTATTTCATAATAAAACTATTTAAAATAATATAAAGTATGTTTGCAGCACGTTCCATAGTGGAAGATACTCTCAGTATCAGCCTGGTTAAACACCACCGTTCAGAATTAAAATATTGCTTGAAATGGCTTTAGCCTGTGATTGGTGACCAGATACTTCCCCACCTTCCTCTCCCCATCTCCTTACCCTTCCAACCCAACTATCTTCAGCCTCATAACATAACCCAATGCAGATGCCATAGTGGTATAGCGGTTGGGAACAGTTGGGGCTTTTGTGCGGTGTACATATAAAAAAAATGAATAAAATAATGGTTATTTTTAATACTAAATGGTCGAAACGTGGTAGCTATTTTCTAGCTAGCTTCATTTTTTTTAATAATCAGACACGCAATATTATATCTACGGTGCTTGCTGATACACCCTGTACAATCTGTTAAGTTTTCATTGAAATCCTTCCTAACAAATATATTAAACGTCATTTATCAAAATCTCAACAAATAGGAGCCTTAAAAAGTGAGCTCATAATCAAAGCGGCCAACGCGGTAAGGTTTCATTCCATTTCATTCTATCGCAGGCTAAATCCTAAAAATATATGTGTTTGTTTCTTTTGAGATTCGTTTTCGTTTCATCGAATTTAAAATCACAACAGTGCTGAAGAGGTTCCACTTCAAAAATAATTGTATGCTGTCACGTAAATAATTATCAATTTGTGATATAATTATTTACCTGACCACTAACCTGGTAATTTGAACAGCCTGTATTGGACTGGCAACACTTTTTTCTCTGATTTTTGAACCGGGTCTTTTTCTATGGACTTTCTTAAAAGTTCACCGTCAGGGAACCGGTGAATTTTTGACGAGGTCACTCAACAAGATGTTTTGAGTTTATTATTTAACTTTTTCGGGCTGGATTTGCGGTTAATAATGTGTGTGCCGCTTGTGAAATGGTGAATTTGAATTCTCCGCATGCGTAACCTTTTTGGGTTTTTGTTAAATTTGAAGTACGCGGTGTGTGGCCGTGTGGCTCGGGGAATCGTGCTGAGATTCCGGATAAATCGCAAACCATCTGTTTAGGAGATGATAAATTCCGCGCAAAACCACTACGTGGATATGCTCCGGTTATAAAACTGTGACGCTAACGATTTATTTGTGGCTCACCGTCGGAGGAAACAGCCTCGCTAAAATCACCACGCTCTGGCACCAAGATGGCGTCCCTCGCGCTTGTAGGAAATAACCTGGCATTTGGCCTTTAGCGCCTTCATCCCGGTACGTGCTCGTCGGATCCATCAGGCCCGGACTCCTGGCCGTCTGGAGATTCTTCGCGAGATGTTTGCCCCCTTCATCCGGAGTCCTCCGTTGGCGATCGCAGGATTGCGTGCCGTCACCTTCTGTTCGCCGTTTTCCGTAGTAGATTTAGAGAATAGAACCGTTTGCTGTGGTCCTCAGGTATGAGGGTTTCTGCTATTAATTTTGTTTAACTTGATTTGTTGTAAAATACACATTTATGGAACCTTCCCAAACATTCTTGTTTTTTATTATTTGGAACAAAAAAGCAGAACCTTACATTTTCCCACATTACAGATCGCTAGGTCCCACATCAACCTGAGAGAGAGAGACATGGTGATCTTCATGCATTAAAATAACCTTATAATGCATTTCACATGTGGTAGAAGTGAAACCTTCAGAAAACTAAAGTACACAAGAGTGGGAAGGCTACGAAGCACCGCACAAAGAGGAGATCGGTTAGTCTTATTCTTATGTAGATGTATAGGTTTATCTCTATTTAATGTCGCATTTTCGTTACATCGAGGTTCAAATCACAACGGTGCTAATGAATTTTCACTTTAAAAAACTCGAAAACTTGCCTCGGGGCTTGTGGCTTGTGGATCGCTGCGCCACTGTCTCAATTACGTATTACGATAACATTAAAAACGAGAACCTACCTTAACACGCCGCATGTAACAGATTGTAACATGTCCCAGACACGAGGAACTGTTACATAACCTGAACATTATCACATTATCAGCATGAGCCTCGGCTATGTAACAGTTAACTTTATGAGTTTCGAGCAAAATTCGTGACGGAAAATCATTATCTCGATTAATTCCGCCCATTTTTTTACATTTGCATTCGGATAACCTATAATTATTATTGTTATTTTAGTTATTATGACTTTCATTTTTACGTTACTTTCAGTTTATTATTTATTATGGCAGAGAGGTTTATGCTTAATGTCAGATGTGTCTGATTGTTTGCTGTTATTGATAAACTTGGTTATGTCATTAATTTTGGATTTGCAAGTGATTAATAAGTGTTTCTGTAATGTTTTCAAAGTAATATTGGTAATTATTAGGCCCTGCGGGCGGTGGGCATACGCAGTACGCGAACTTTGTAACAAATTTCACGTACGAAGATGGTTTTGAATAAGGCGCGGCGTTAGAATTTTTCTCGAAGTTTTTTCGGTTTCTTAAATTTCAACCGTACAGACGCTAGCGTATTAATACTATCAAACTTTTTTATATGAATACCGCACAAGAGTCACCAACTGCTCCCGTCTGCGTATTTCCTTTTCCGTGTTCAATACGAGGCAACCATGCCTCGAAATCAACATGGGTTTGTAATGCCATTTTTTCTCCAAACCCGTGTCCAGTAGAAGGCAAGAGGCATCATACTGTGCACGGGTTTATAACGCCAATCGCTTCCCAAACCCGTGCACAGTAGGATGCCGCTTGCCTTCTACTGGACACGGGTTTGGAGAAAAAATGGCATTACAAAACCGTGTTGATTTAGAGGCATGGTTGCCTCGAATTGAACACGGAAAAGGAAATACGCTTCCCGTCTGGAGCCAGTGAGACTATGGCAACACCAATTGGGGTATGCTGTGAGGCTGAAAGTAGTGAGGAGGGGAAGGAGATGGGGTAGATAAAGGTGGGGAAGTTCTGGCTATTCATATTTGGTCAACAAACACTGCTAAAGCCATTTCAAACAACGTTTCAATTCTGAATGGTGGTCTTACACCAGGGCGATTCTTCTGTGTCCGAAGCTTGTATTTACTATCGGAGTTTTAATGTTTTTTTTATGTTGATATTTTGTTGAAGTGGCAGGGGTTCGCGGGGGGGGGAGGGGAATTCAGGAGGGAAACGAGAACGAATAGGAGAGGACAAGCAGGGAGAAACAATTTCTTTATTTAAGTAGCTTTGCAACGCATGCCGCGAACTCGCTAGTTATCTTATGAATAATTTGATTCTTAAATATAATAAAATTAAATAAGGATTTCTTCAATAAACTTTAATGCAAATAGCATAATCAATACATAACACAATCATTAGTAACTATAATTTCAAATGTTGGTAGAACATCCTCAACTTTTTTGTTTGCAACTACTTCCTTACAACAGTTATCTCAATTGGTACTCCTTGTGTTTATCAACTGCTTATTTTACATATATCATAGACCAGCTCTATCATGGCCTCCTTGAAGCATACTTGTCGTCCACCTGCTGTCCTCGAGTAATATGCCAGAACGTGCCAAAGTCATCAAAATTATTATTATTTACATTACGTCAAGCATACATGTCTTTGATAGACATGTCTCAAATATATTCATTAAATTGAACGTAGCATTAAACTGGTTACATTGTTCTAAAAAAACTCTTCAAAAAAACTGTTTACAAACTGAAAAAAAAACTGTTACTAGACACAAGCCGAGCCAGTACAATCTATGTTAGCCGTAAGAATACTTTATTGCAAACAACAGATATGTTATTTGCCTTTACAACATTGCTCTAAAAAAACGTCAAAATATATGAGAAAATCACATTACCGAATAGTATCACAATTTCAAAATCAGTAATTAACACATTTTAGTATTTTTTATTCAATATTTTAAATACAAAACGAAACCAACATGCAAAATTTCCACATTATATGGCTACGTAAAATCAATGACAAACAATAAAAATATGAAACAAGATCTGTCATGTTAAACTGTACGAAAATCGGTTCCAAAATAGAGCACGTCCTTTTTTTCACCCCGAATCCATTTGAAAAGAAGACCCGTATGGACATACATAGGATGAAAAAAAGCAAATCAAAGAAAAAAATATAATATATTATGAAAAAAAGCATCCTGTAAACTGCCTTGCTTTAACAAATATTATAATCAATAATTATCAGCCTGAAACACTCATCTACATTGAAAAAATCTTCAGAGAAAAGATACTGGCCGCCAACGGGAATTGAACCCTTGACCCTCTGATTGCCGGTCAGCAGCTCTGACCACTGAGCTATGGCGGCTTATCTAATACCCGCCAAATGATTCAATATATACTAGTGTTTCATTCGACAATTACTTATTATTACATTTTTCCAACTGAAAACAACCAACTTTATTTTTGTGAGAGAGGTATTGTTAATACTAAATCTCCCGCTAGGTGGCGTCGAGACTAATTATGTCTGCATTTTTTGCCTTGCTTTGTTTACAAATCTTCATAATATATTAACACTCTTATAAATATATACATCTTTTTAATTCAGTGTTCTCATTTACACGGGTATGATAATTCTGGGTTCATGGGGTGACGCTTGTCTAGATCTTGGCAGTGGATGCGTCTGCCCACTTATTGCAGGGCCGGCCATATCGAGGAGACCTTTTGACCTCTCCAGCATAACTCTCTTGGAACAGCGCCTTGCACCGCGGTGTGATGGATGGATTCATACGTCCGTCACTCCTGGTCCCACTGACTTCCAAAATACTACACACCCCTCATACTATTTTTCATTCGCAGAACTTTTTAACCTTCCTTTCTTTAAAATACCACCCACATTACACCCAAAAAGATGATATAGGCTTTGAAGGGAATTATTTTCATCAAGTCTTCGTGGACTTTTTTTACAATAGCTCCTCACAGGAGGCCCTGAGGAAAAAAATTCCCATCAGGGCCTATGTCATATTTGGGGATGCTGTGTGGCGAGTTTTTTTAGGAAAGGAAGGAGATGAAGTACTGGGAAGGAAAAAGGTTTGAGGGGTCGGTACGAATCCGGGGGTCAGTGTGCCCAGAAGTGATGGATGTATGAACCTATCACTCGTACTGCAGCGCAAGGTGATGTTTCCGAGAGAGTCCTGATGGAGAGGTCAAGAATTCTTCCTCAACCAGCTCTCTCGATTCGGCCGGCTACACAGCTGATAAGCAGACACATTGATCACCAAGACCTTGATAAACCGCATTCTATGAACCAGGGCACCCCTGCTAAGTCACCAAACGTAGCGAATTACTTGGGGCGACCCATGACAGAGGTGTTGGTTTTCCAATAAATGGTTCCCGGGCTGCGGCGGTACCCATATCCGCCTCACAAAAGAAGTTTAAAAAATGCAGATTTCAAAAGATTTCATACTTAACGTATCTTCTATAAATTCAAACTCCTCAATTGCCAACACTGCTCAATAAAATAAAAGTTACATTCGCAACATCGCCATATTTCATTTGAGAGGTTTTTTCTGCTCTTTTTCTTTGTATTCCACCTTTCTTTCTGACGTTTTTTTCGTGGGTTTTCCTGTTGGTTTTTTTGTGAACGGGTTATTTGGGTCCAGCGGAGGGAGGCTGTGTGTACTGTGGTGCTGTGGTACTGTCACCAGATGGAGGTTGCATTGGTCCTCCGAGCCGGATCCGGCAGTAGATTTACAGCGGCCATTAAGCGATACGAGATTCGGGAGGATGATTGATTCTACAGGATGTAACATTTAAATTTTTTTTTTTTTTTTTTTTTTTTTTTATTATTTATTAACCAAGATAATATAAGCACAAAAATACATTTTTTTTACAGTTTGAAGTACCTACAATTTATTTTAGTATTATTTTTTTGGTATATACCACCTCACTAGGCTGTGGCAGGAATTTAATGAAATTTTGATTACTTTATCTTGTAGGATAAAATTAAATAAAAAATTTAATTTGCATTTGAAAAGATAAATTGAATGAAGGGAAAATAAAAAGAAAAGAAAAAGAGAAGTGATGAGAAATATAACAAATAAGAAATATTAAAATATAAAATAATTATTTAAGAATAATAAGAAATACAAAAAAATAAAAATAAATATTATTATTTGATAGGAAAAGAGAAAGATATAGGCGTTTAGTTGGTTGTTATTTTGTATAAGTTATCTGCCCGCAGTATACAATGCCTTTGTTGAATATCCACGTATAAATTTTGGTTTTTAGATTAACATTTTTTGTCATATGAATATCTTTAATATCTGTTTCAATTAAATTAAAAAATTTTGGAGCCAAATTATGGTAATGTCTTTGTCCATAGGTAGTATTTGTCTTTGGAGTCATGTGTTGGTGTCTGTGTCTTGTGTCGTAATTATGTTGTGCAGTGTGATGGTTTAGTTTGTCTTTTTGGTAATGTATAGATATAATTTTGATGTACAGTTGTTGTATGTTCAATACAGCAAAGTCCTTAAATAACTGTAGTGTCGAAAATCTATAAGGTCTTTTTGTAATAACTTTAATTAAAGCTTTTTGTGCTTTGTCGAGAGGGTCCATATTAGTTTTAGCAGCACCACCCCAACCAATCACACCGTGAGTGATAATTGATTGGGCTAGCGCGTAGTATATTGTTTTTAGAGTCTTCATTGGCATTATGTTTCGTATGTTTTAAAAAAAATATATTAGTTTTCTAACTTTACCCGCTGTTTTATTTATTTGTTCTGTCCATCTAAAATAGTTATCAATATAAATGCCTAAGTACTTGATTACCTGAGTCCGAGTTAGTGGGTTGCATAGACAGTTTTTTTTGGATGTGCAGTCATGTATGGTTAAGCTTTCATCAAGTCTTGGTTGTCGTCTGGAATCTATGCTAAAAGTCATGTACTTTGTTTTGTCAGTATTTAATGTCAGTAGGTTGTTGTCTAACCAATATTTAATCCTATTTATTCCTTCTGTAGAATTAACTAATTTATCATCTCGCAGTTTCTCTGTGGGGGCAGGCAAAGACGATGACTTGGTACACACTGTTTGATTCATTCAAATTTATTGTCTCTCACATACTTTTCTGTTATTTTGACTCTTTTGTATAACTTGAATTGAGTTTTTTTTATTCAATTTGGATTCGAACCCAGGATATCGTCTTACTGAGTCTTGACCAATTCGGACATTCTATTTTTAGTAACCTATATTTTCTGTCATTTTTTTCGGTCTTTGAATTAACCATATTTTCCTCAAGTGCCCGCTTATTGCGTGACCCACTTACTCCCGGATCGGGAGACACCGGTTTAAGGAGACTTTTTGACCTCTCCAGCAGGACTCATAGTCTTGCACCACAGTAGAAGGGATAGATTCATACGTCCGTCACTCCTGGACACCCTGACCCTCAGATTTCTACCAACCCCTCATACCTGTTTCCTTCCCAGAACTTCCTCTTCTGTATTTCCTTTATAAGACCCTTCACACAATATCTTAAAAGATGACATAAGCCCTGAGGGTAATCATTGCCCTTGGGATTGAGCTCAGCGGTAGAGTATCACCCCGGCAAATCTAAAGTCCTGGTATCAATTCCTAGATCTGACCGTATCTTTTTTCTGTTTTTTTCTATTTCATATTTTCTATTGAGAGTATTTTCTCTAATATTGTCTTCAGTGATTAAATATTACAATTACAAGTAAATATTTATGTACGGTTTTTGAAACATTCTGTATATTTTACCTGCAATTTGGATAGCGTTGTGACATGAATACTGCCAAAGAAGCAAGTGATTACATAATGCAACTCAGCTCCGACTATAGTTTATATGTTCGAGTAGGTAACCTGTGATACGCCTTAAATATTATATAATCGTGCACGCTTTAATGGGTTGTTTACTGCCGCTAAACGTTGTGTTCATAGCGACCTACTACAAGATTTTGTTGCACTATAGTGTATTTTATATACAGTCATCATTTTATATACAAAACTCTAAAACTCTTAAAGTAAAAAAAATAAGTTTTTTGCCGGCGTTCCTCAAGGTTCCATATTAGGTCCAATTCTGTATATTATATATGTATCTTTTATTAAATTAATTTTTAGATATGTAAAGTACTTTGTGTACGCGGATGATACTGCTTTAGTGATTTCTAGCAGTGATTTGCAAACTTGTATAGATCTTTTACAAAAAGACTACATTGAACTCTTAAAGTGGTCTCATGACTCTGGCTTAGTCATAAATGCCAAAAAAACTAAATTGTTACATATAAGATCCCCTAATGTTAAGGTATATATTACACCTGAAATAAAGACACATACATCAGATTGCTTACACAATGGTATTCCTGCAACGTGTACATGTGAAAATATGGAACTGGTTAAAGAATATGTTTATTTAGGTGTTATTATTGATTGCTTTTTCAAGTGGGATATACAAATAAACAAAGTTTGTGCACGACTAAGATTAATTGTAAGCAGATTGTATAAACTAAAATTTTTTGTTCCTATCTGCACACTTCGAATAATTTATGTATCTCTAGCTGAATCTGTTATAAGGTATGGAATAACAGCTTGGGGATTTTCCTGTAAAACAAATATAGACCATGTTCAATCAGTGCAAAATTCATTGGTTAAATTATTAGCTGAAAAAAATTTATACAAAGAAAGGCATAATATTCCATACTTTTATCATAGTCTCAAAGTTCTTTCAGTGAGAGCAATTCCGTGGTACAAAATTATATTTCAGCACATAAATAATCCTTTACCTATATATTAACAGGCTAGAACATAACCATAATACTCGTTTTAACTTTAATGAAGGGCTAACTGTACCTAAGCATACAAATAAATATGGACAAAGAACGTTAAATTACATGATTCCCAGTTGTTTAAATATGTTACCTGCTGAAGTTAAAAACTGTGCCCAAAACAAACAATTGATGAATTTACTGAAGACTTGGCTTACGGAAAGAATTAATTTGTATTAGCTTACAATGACATATTATTCTAAAGACTTTAAAAATGTTATTTATGTTTTCATAAATTTATTTTTATCTATATTTCTGTACAAAATTAAATTTTATTTTATATAATTGTAAAAATGTAACTATTAAATCACTATTATAAGATCTTTAACGTAAAGAACCCGTTAGACAAACTGCTAAAAAGTAGTTTATCGGGACTTTTTGTCTTGTATTTGTAAAGTGTATAAAATAAATAAATAAAAAATAAAAAAAAATAATAAAAAAAATGGAGATTTACCTTAGGGCCTATATGACCTCAATAAAATCTAAACCACTGGAGCGATCACGCGAAATAAATTTGTGTCAATCGCTCGAGATTTCCCAGAAGATAATTTTTTTAATTTTTCGCTAACATAAAAAAATCATACGTTCGAATTTTAACATGAAAATATAAAACTTATTACAGTGCTATATAGCCAATGAATTAACCCATATTTTACCGTCTATGTCATATTTGTAGGATTTACAAAAAAAATCGTAAAGTTTATAACTGCGCGAATCCTGCGTGTTTTTCAGTTTGAAACTGCCGTGAGGGGTACTTATTCGAGTCAACATAGAATATTTTCGATTTATGTATGTTGTCTGTGTTAAACTTGATAATGAAAGGTGCATATACTGCATATCTTTGGAAAAAAGACTAATTTTAGAATTTTAACCGTAAACAGCTGTTCAAAAATTCAACGGGAAAATATATTTAAAAATTTTATTTTTAACATCGTTCTAAAATAGTCTACAAAGTTCGGATTTGCGACGTCTATGATCATAATAGACAATGCATTTAGACAGCTTTGTTTTAAAATAAATGGCTGGCCAAGGAAATGTTTTAAATAATTACAATAAATGTTTTACGAATGGTGGGAAAATGTGGTCCAATTTTGTACTGCTATCAATCGCAGAAAAAAAACAAAAGTGGTTCATTTTTTTACCATAATCGCTCCAGTGGATAAAAAGAAAGAAAAAAATGGTGTCCTTGCGTATTTTTTATTCTGCCTAATACACGTAAATTTCATCAATAAATTCTAAAAGTCAAGTTTTCATAGAAAAATAGACTGTTTTTATTATTTATCTTTATTGATTCCCGCTAAGCCTATTTCACTAGGAACTCATCTGTTAAGAACAGGCGCAAGTTTTAATAAAAAATACGAATAACAACACGATATTACGTTTAAAATAATAATTAACATCGTACAATTAGAAAAGCATACTTATAAATTTGTTTTGATAAAATCTTTGACGTTAGATCTATCTTGGCTGATGATCCAAGACTTGATGTCTAATTTGGATTTTAAATAATTAATGTTCTGTATAATATCCAGTGAAAGGCATTATATAGCTTTGTTGCAAAGTATCTAAAGTTCCTTTGGTCAAAAGATGTTATAGCGAAAGGGATAAGTAAAAGATTTTGGTTCTAGTATCTCCAGCAGTTTAAATATTTTTAAAAGCAGTGTTTGAAGAGATATGTTAGTATGTTACGACCGGTCAGTAGTTGAGTGGGCATAGCGTTTGGGTCCCACCCGAGCGTCGCGTGTTCGATTCCTCGGCTGGCTAAGTCCTGTACCACAACACACGCAACATTTTCGGCTTTCTGTGTTGGTAGTAGGAGATTTTCAAACATTGTTGGGTTATTCGTAACCCGGAAATGTTTGTCTTTCTTTTTAAAATTTAAAAATTATTTAAAAAAATTATGTTTTTGGCATAAAGTTGCCTTATGTCTAAAACACAGATTCTCCTGAAAATTTCATCCGAACTGCTTGTGATAGGTGGGACCAATGCGTCCTAACCCCAAATGAATAAGAGTTTTCCAACCCCACCGGGACTCTGAAGTCCCTTTCCTTAAAGATCGCACCTTACGTCTCGCGGGAAACACTTTATGCGGGTATTCCCACCCACGAAAACGCATCCATAAACTGCCTTGCCCGGTACGATAAAGATATAAAAACCACACATAAAAAACTCAAACAAATCTTTCATAGAGTCTAAATCTTCCCTTAATGCAGCGATGTTCCCTTGCAAAAAAAATTAACACAACTTAGCTCACTTCTATTTAACTTACAACAATTTTTGAAACTCATGATGAAAAAGAAAGGGGCCTTTTAGGCCCGGAGCTCTGTATGCCAGTATATCAAAAGTCGAGTGCGTTCTTAACAATATTGTTGTTTGTCCGAATATTCAACGATCGAACAAGCAGAAAACCTCTCATATTTATTTCCTGAAAGTGTAAATTTCGGTACTAATTTAGTATTTTGTATGAATACTTGTTTATGTTTTCTATTAATTGCCTTGATTTTTTTTTTTTGTAAATGATTCATAATTTCATATAAATGTGAAGTTGAACAACAACAAAAAATTGCGATATTAACAACAGTGGCCATCTTATCTTATTTTATCTGCCAATGTACGGGCCTCTGTTCAAACAGTAATGCTGTAAGTGTTAGGTTAGGTTAGATTTCAGAGACTTAGAGTTAGGTTAGACACTGTCAGTATCGCTCTGGTGAAGACCGCAAATTAAGATCTAAACTTTACGAGAAAATGTTGTGGCCTTTTTGGTGACCAGATCTAAACAGCCAGGTCCCAGGTCCAACTATCCTCTTCCTCTTTCCTTATTCTTCCCACACTTCTACCTTTGGTGCTCTAAAAAACCTCAATTGGGATGCCATAGTCTCGCTGGTTCTGTACAGTGGGGAATAATTGGGACTTTTGTGTGGTATTCACATAAAACAATTAAATAAATTAAAATTGTTGAACTAACTAACTAATTACAACACCGTTTTTCCTGCGGGGTATGCAGAGAGGACCAAATTCCAAACAAATCGGTTTTTTCAGAAGCTGCTTGCTTAATTCACATTCATACTCGGTCGCATATATTATTTCAATTTGGGAGGGGGTGATGTTTGTCTAGGTTTAAGCAGTGGATGCAACTGCCCACCTACTGCATGGCGGGCAGGATTGAGAGAGACTGGTTGAGGAAGGCTTTTTAACCTTTGCAGGACTCTTTCGAGTTGCTCTTTCGAATCGCCTTGCACCGCAGTTAGAGGGATGAATTTATACGTCCGCGAACACACTGCCCCGCAGATTCCAACTATTTCCTTCCCAAAACTTCCTCTCCTCCCTTACCTTGAAAAAATCCTCCACACAGCATCCCCTAACATGACACAATCCCTGAAAGAAATTACTTCCTAAAGGCTAGGTGTGGAGCTAATGTAAAAAAAAATTCAAGCATTTGGTTCACTTCCTCGTCTTCCTCAGGCGTCCCCGACTTTTTCTAACATTCATATTTGCGTCATACATTCTCCTTAAACTTAAGCATTGTAATTTTACAGGTTAGACTTTACCAATAATAATTACAAAAACAAAAAAAAATCTGCCAATAAATTAATGTTGCATATTTTGTACCCAAGAATCCAAGATACGTTTTAATCTTCACAATAAATAGATAAATTATGCGAGCAGCCGAAATACCAACGGACAGTAATCGCTTTGTTTATGGTTGCATAAATCTCTTGTCTATGCTAATTGTATACTTTCAGACTTGCAACAAAAACAAATAGAGTTCTTTCCGCGATCTATGACATTTCACCAGTCCATTGTGTGAACAAAGCATTAGTCTGGGTCTACCAATTAAAGTAATTAATGTCAATATCTAATTAATATTTATCAAGCCATTTCGCAATGAGTCAGATCTGGTTTTATTTGAACTTGCTGATCCCATTAAATGTGTTTATTATCTTTGTTTAATACGTAGATAATATCAATCTCTAACTCATTGACTTATTGCATTCCCGCTAATACAATACTGCAGTAAGCCAAAATGTGTTAAACTAGAATAACATAGCTTTATTTGAATTTGGATTTTTTTTTACATTTTGGAAGCCCAGGCAACTATTTATTGGAAATCAACACCTCGTCATAAGTCATCCCAAGTAGTTTGCTACGTTTGGTGGCTTAACAGGAGTGCTCAGGTTCATGGGGTGAGGTTTGTCTAGGTCTTGGCGACGAATGCGCTTGCCCATCTACTGCGTAGCGAGCCGGATCGGGAGAGACTGGTTGAGGGAGACCTGACTTCTCCTGCCGAAGTATCTCTACCCATAGCAGTGGCAGGGATGGATTCATACATCAGTCGCTCCTAGATACATAGACATGCGAATTACCTACTATCCACCCTTCATACTTTTTTCTTCCAAAAATTTCTTCTACTTACTTTCCCTTAAAATACCCTCCACACAGCATCTCCAAAGATGACATAGGCTGTGAAGGTTTTTTCCTCAGGGCTTCCTATATGGAATTACTGTAAAAAAGGCCATTAAACAACATTTGGCATTTGAAAAATGACGGAAATCAAAAATGGTATTATGGATGTTGAAGCTTTTCATGACTTGTATGGATAATGTATGAAAATGAATCATTGATTTTTACATGTGCAATAATATTTGAAAGTATTCTCCCACTTAGTACACAACAAATTAAAATAAGAGATAACTACATTTAGGACATTAAATCTTGGATTAAAGAACTATCAGAAAATGAACTTACTAGTATCTGGTATACTTAAAAAATCGTCGTAGAAGTTTATGGAAAACTTATCCAAAACATAGTCCCACTCAGCCCAGGATTTCCTAGTGAGGAGGTCTACGAATATAATCAACATATATTCAACATATTTTATTTATAAAAATTCTTAGAAATATATGTTTATGTACCAACATATTAAATTTTTTGTTTGTTTTACAGTCTGGAGATGATAAGGACCACATCGGGGAAACTTACCAAGACGAGGAGACCATGGCAGCCCTGGTCATCCGGAGAGATCCGCATGCTGGTCATCTTATTGTGGTAAGTTCATTCCTGATGCCCTAGCACGGTAAATCTATAAACCCTAGATCAATACAATATTGACTAAATCCGTCAACAATGGTGTCAGATAAGCTATTGAATAAAGTCGTTTGCAAATGCAAAATTTGTGGTTTATTATTGAACGAATTTGAACTAACGAAGCTCTTGGAATTGAAATAAATCGTACACGCGATCAATTGAAACAGTTCGAGCTTGGAGAAACGAAGATTGTTCGCATATCACAAGTTAATTTTGTTAATTTATTCGTAATTTTTTTACGTATAGAAATTTCGATCCATGGACTAAGACGATTTCATAAGTAGTTGGTGTTAATATCTGTTTAGCTTTCGACAGCGCAACCGTGCTCGCATCAGTTAAGGTCCGATAGTAAATGCTAAAAAAGAAAAATAAGGGGAGAAATGTAAATGCGAACGTCAGAGAGAGCGCGTTCATATTAAAAACGATAACATTTTGTGTAAATGTTAAAACAGGACTCTTTTAAAAAAAAAAAGTGTTTATAATAATTTTCGGAGCATACTTTGCTTTTAACTTTGAGCATCTAAGAATATATCGATGCAATTTTTTTTCTATCGAGGGAATTTCATATAATTACCGTTTCGGCGTAGCAAATGTGAACATTATCGTCAAAAATAACATATATTTTTTTAGAAATGTGTTGTAAACGGTTGAAGTTCGGATTGATCCAATATTGTTTAGTTATCGATTTGACGATGCTATAATGATACCCTCTGATGGTATAATTAAACAATTAAAAAATATCTCTCGTTTTTGTGAAAACCGCTTCTTGTATTACATGATTTTTAGATGGCATTGAACCCGGACAGGGATCAGTAGATATATTTGTTTTATTTGGTCAATATTTCAACAAACACTTCACACGTGGTCAAATAACATTTTATGATTTAATGTGAATATTCTACTTATGGTTGTGTAACCAATATTAAATGAAATGGTTAATTAGAAGATAAGACTGTTAAAAAATCTAAGAATATAATAATAATATTATAGAAATCAGGTTGTCAAGTGGTGAGATGGCTTAATTATTCAAATATTTTAACTAGCTTTAGGGCAATGGTTGCCTAATTAAAGCGATAGGTTTGTTATTCAACTTATTGAAGCGATATGTTGATACTCCCAATTATAGAAGCGATTGTTTGGTATTTTGCATTTTAATGCTGTCTATTCAAAAACATGTAAAATTTGAAGTTTATTAACATCCGAAAGATAATTTTTTTTCTTTTAAAAGGCAATGATCCTGAGGCAAACATTTTTTTGTAATCAGATTCACAGTAAACATTTGAGATAGTGTAGACACATAAGACGGAGACCATCAGACCACACAGTGAAGCAGGCAATGTCTATGGAGCTTCATCGACAGTCATCCAAAGGAAGACCAAAGAACTCCTGGATGACTCAATGCTCCAAAATACTTCAGAGAAACGGCCTGGATGAAGGCGATACTCAGAACCGAAGAAGCTACAACCTGAGAACGAAAAGAGTCGACCCCAACAGCCTTCCTAGAAGAAGAAGAAGAAGATTCACAGTAAACAATTAAAAACACCAAAAATATCACAAACAGCTCGATTAAAACAATACGTGTGAGCCAAAATCCATTGCAAAACATTAATACACTACAATTTGAAGGTCTCTGTCAGTTTAATACGCACATTAAATTACGCCACAGTATTAGTCAAAGATACGTCTTCTTTATCGAGAGTTACGTCAGTTTAGTACGTGATGCCTTACTTGTTGATACTGTCAGGTCGGCGTAAGTAAGCGAAGGTTCCGCCGAATTGGGCGCCAGTCCGCTGGTGCGAGTGTAATCATTACGCGTTGCTAATCAATGAACCCAATAACATACTTTTGATGACCACAAAGCGATCGAAGCGACAAGTCGAGATACTGTGATGTTGCAGAATTGAACGCATGATTAATTTTTGCATTGGAAAATAACTTTTTTTTTTTACAATTTACTAGCTACGGCATTCGTTGCAATGCTATTCAAAGAAACCTGAATGTCCTTTCCCGTACGTCCCCGTTCCCTTCCACCTTCCCCGCCTTACACCTCCCTCGTCTCTTCGCTCTCCGCGAGCCACACCTTCCCCCTGCTTTTCATCTCTGCCGCTAAAATATAAGAAATACACACATTTTCTTTTATACAAATTTCATAACGCCAGAGCTAACCGTTATATACTCGCTAATAATGTAGCTTTCTATTGGTGAAAGAATTTTTAAAATCGATTTGGTGGTTTAGGCGTGAAAGCGTAACAAACAAACGCAAGCACTTTCGCATTTATTGTATTAGGATGGATTATCGAAGATTTTTTTATGGTCTCCGCGGTCGAGGAGCAAGACCCTCGAAAGACGTTAGTTCGAAACCCGGCGTGAACAAATACATATTTTTTTACTGTAGGTCCATAAATGATGCCCTGAGTAAAATAATTTCCCTCATAGCCTATGTCATCTTTAGATATGTTGTGTGGAGGGTCTGTTTTGAGAAGAAGAAGGAATAAACATGGGTTTATAAGAGACTAATGTTGTAGGAGGGAGGAAATGCCTCAAGGATCTTATTTCTACAGTTTTATCCTTCCTCTACATGCCCAAACCATCTGAGCGTCTCTTTCTTAGTCTTACTCTTTACGTTTACATCAGCCATGCATTCTTTGCGGATCTCGACATTTCTCACATGATCGTACGTGGTATTTCCACAATATGGCTCAGGGATCTCATTTCTACAGCATTCAGTCTACTATACACCAGCGTAGGTACCAGCACTTCATTGTGGACTGCTATCATCGCTTCTTTGGACAGTTTTTTTGTTAACACCAACGGCATTCAGTCCTCCATTAATGGATTTACCTGCATTTACCCTTCTTTTTATCATTTTTCGGTCAACAATATATTATGGACACCAAAAAACCTCGCCTTTATCTACTAACAGTAAATCTAATACGTGAACAATTATTGATTTTTAAATACTATGCACACTATTTGAATATCTTTTATCTAGAGAAGAAGCCAAAATATTACTGGTATATTAGTGGACTGCTATATTCACTTCTTTGGTCAGTTTTTTGTTAGCGCCAACCCCGTTCAGTCCTCTATTAATGGAGTTACCTGCATTTGCCCTTCTTTCAATATATCTATCATATAATATGTCCAAGCAAAAAACCTCGCCTTGATCTACTAACACTAAATCTAGTACGTGAATAATACTGATTTGTTAATATAATGCAAAGAATTCTTCTATAAGAATATTTACTATCTAGAGAAGAAGGCGAAGTATTGGGTTCAGAAAGAGGCCGACCATCCTGTCTTCGAAAATCAATAATGGTCCGTTCCGCCTCCCAATAGTTTCAGGTCATTTAAATCTTCAAATCTTTTGTTTTCGCTTTCTGCGACAAGTGCCGTAAAAAGCGACAAGGCATTGTCCCCTGGTGTGATGCAACAACTAGCGATCGCGACATTTTTTTAGTGTGTCACTGCACACGACAACTGTGACACAATAACTCATAAACTATCGTCACGCGTGTCGCGGCGTTAAGTTTTAGCTACGACAATAGAAGGTCGACGATCTCTCTCGGGTCTCGGCTCTCGACTCGAGTGTGCGTCGGATTTGATTTATGCTTTCGTTGAACTTTGTCGTCGACGTTTTTTATGGTGGTTCTTTATTATTTTGTCGTTTGTGGCTGGTTTTTAGGTTCACAGGCCTTTAAATTAAATAAATAGCAAAGGGCTGCAAAATAATTCAATCAAAACACGATCTTTCTGTACAAAATTCTCATTCTTAAGGCATACATTATATTATAACATTAATATACCTTGTGAAAATACGGTGACCGGACAACTCAGAATGAAATCAACTCAGAACTTCCTTTGAAAAGTCAATAAAAGTGATGAAAAAAAAAAGGTGAAACTTAGGCCCTGAGGAAAATAATTTCCCTCAGGGCCTATGTCACCTTAGGATGCTGTGCGGAGGGTCTTTTCAAGGAAGAGAAGGCTAGGAAGTTCTGGGAAGGAAAAAGGAATGAGGGGTGAATAGGAATTTGAGGGCAGTGTATCCTCCAATTGCGGTGCAAGGCGATGGGTCGAGAGTTCTACTGGAAAGGTCAAAAGGCCTCAACCAGTCTCTCTTGATCTGGCCCGCCATGCAACAGGTGGGCAAACGCATTTGCCGCTCACTCCATGAACTCGAGCACCCCCGCTAAGTCATCAAACGTAGTGAACCACTTGGGGTGACCTATGGCAGAGGTATGAGTTATCCAATAAATGGTTGTCGGGCAGTGGTACCCATACCCGCCTACAAATATTAAAAAAAAAAATTACTTAGCTTTTAATAACTTTTCAAAGAGGTGTTGAGTTGACTTGATTCTGAGTTAGCATGGAACCAAAAATATAAACTATAACTGTCTAATGAAAAACGAAAATTAATAAAGCTGTCCGGCAGAAGGCTGGTATCTAATGTCATTTGTCATTTTTGTCACCTTTGGAAGTCTCTTTATAAACGTATTTGTTCACTGATTTAAAAAAAAATGTTATTTCATGTGCGTTTCTTTTCTATGGTAATTATTAGATATATATAAAGAGGTAATTTGTTTGTTTGTTTGCATTGAATAGGCTCCGAAACTAACGAACCGATTTGAAAAATTCTTTCGCTGTTGGGAAGCTACACTATCCCCAGGTGACATAGGTTATATTATATTTTCAAAAAAATTAGGGATCCTTACTAAAACTCCAATAATGCAACCCAAGGTGTAAAAAAATTACCTAAAATATTCTTTACATCGCGTGCGCTGCGAAAACTATTGATGATAGAATAAAATAATGTACAACGACTTTGTAGAACACATCATTATTTACAAAAAAGGTTGCGACAGCATATGTCTAACTATTATGGTTATGCCACAATAAGTATTCTTTTATTTAAAAAAATTAATTAATATTGCAACGCATGCCGGGGACCAGCAAGTCAAAAATAATTTACTAAAAATCTCAAAGCTTACACATTTAATTTTTCTGTAGTTAACTTCTAGGTTCGATTATAAAGCATGATGTTTTTTCTTGCCTTTCTCCAACACCGTTTAGAAAATATTTCTAACTCTGATAGTAAGGGAGTTACCGCGATTTATATGAGACATGTGTAAGCTAGGACAAATATGGCCGCCTTCCATTCAAGGGGTTAAATATCAAAAATAATTAGTAAACCTTATAGAGCTTTCTTCCTGTAAACAATTTGGGAGGTGGGAATGGGCTCCAAACCATTAATTAGATAACCAACACCTCCGCCGTAAGTCACCCCAAGTAGTTCACTACGTTTGGTGACTTAGCAGGGGTGCCCGGTTTCATGGTGTGAGGTTTGTCAAGGTCATGGTGGCGGATGACCTGGAAACACTGAACCCTAGATTCCCTCATATGCCTCATAGCTTTTTCCTTTCCAGAACTTACTCTCCTTCCTTTTTTTAAAAAGACCCTCCATACTGCATCCTCAATTATATTCAGTGGTTTTATTTTAAGTGGAGTCATTGTAAATCTCATTTAAAATTTGAAGAAAAGTGAACAATTTCGTATGATTTTTAAAATAATAAAGCGAAATGAATTGAATAGTAAGATGGGTCATTTAAAAAAATGTTATTTTTAAATTCTAAGAGCGATAAAAGGGTGCCAAATGGGTTCAAAACGCTGTGTTTAAAATTATAAAATTTCTAGTACGATCTTTTTCCTCCGGATTTAATTCAAAGTTATGAAAATTTTCATTTTAAGTTGGATTATAATCGGTACTATATTTCACACAAAACTACATCGAGAGCCTCTAGCGGACGTTATGGTCCTTTCGATAAATTTGGAATATTTTTGGTTTCAAAAAGTTTGAGTTGTTTTCGAAAGATGTCGCTAAAAAACAAGGAAAAAAGGGAGCATAAAAACATTTTATGGCTCCATCGAAACCCGAATTGCATGTACCCGCATGTCTACCTACACATGGCAAAATTCCGACCGAGGGTATTCCAGATGGGATATGTTGTGAGGCTGAAGGACGTGGGACCTTTCTTTAAATTATCTCCGCACAGGAGGCCCTGAGAAAAAAAAAACCCTTAGGGCCTATGTAATCCTTGAGGATGCCGTGCAGAGGGTCTTTTTAGGGAAAGGGGAAGTTATGGGAAGGTCAAAGGTATGTGGGGCGGGAAGGAATCTGGGGGTCAGGTGTGATGAACGTGGGAATCCATCCCTTCCACTGCGCTGCAGGGCGATGGGTCAAAAGGTCTCCCTCAACCTTTCTGTCCCGATCCGGCCTGCCACGTAGTAGGTGGACAAAATCAACAGCTTTCAAGACAAAAAAAACTCGTAAAAAACTAACAACGGATAACGATAACATTTTATATTTCCGTCTGAAGTCATTATAATCGTTATATATTTTGGTATGTTGTGTGTTTGGTAATTGGGGTATGTGGCACACTGCCCCCAGATTCCTACCCATATATGTATATTATTTATTTATTGAAATAAAAGTAGAAGAAAACATAAACAAGAAGTGTTTAATTTAAATCACGAAAATATTCACATGTAAGGTTCGCGTAATAATATTATATTGTAATAAAATATATATATTTTTTAATTATTATTAATTGATATACATGTGCAAAATCCTCTCGCCAGTCAACACTTCTACTAGCCGATTACTAAAAATAAAAACGGACCATAAAAACATTTGATGTATTCATTGAGACCCGCATTGTATATATCTATAACCACATGTCAGTCTTTCGACTAAGGGTCGAAATAATAATAATACATTCCTACTACCTAGAACATTTGAAAGCGTATCGATATTCCAAACCTTGGTGGTTGAAGTTATTTCTAATCTTGTTACGATCCTTGGCTACGAATCCGGAAGTCACGAGTTCAAATTTCGGCGTGCGCAAGTACCTATCTACATTTTATCTGATTAATTTGTGTTATTCCACAATATATTATTTTTAAATAATTTCGTTTAGATTACCTCTTATTGTTGGTTATCCAATAAATTTGGGAAACGAGTGTGGGTGCCGCTGCCCCGGGAACCATTAAAAATGTGTTTTAATTATCGTTGGTGGTATCATTTGTTATGTTTATATTCAACCGCAGACGTTGTCATCGTTGATTCACACACACACTCACACACACATGCAAATATAGGTGAGGAAACGCAATCACCACCAACACCTAGACAAACCTCATTCTAAAAACTCGGGTACCCCTGATAATTCACCAAACGTAGATAATCACTTGGCGAGACATATGGCATACTTATTTGAAGAAATAATCTTTTAGGGGATCAACTGTTGGGATTGACTGTCGGGGGATCAACTGTCGGGGACCAACTGTCAAAGATATCAACTGTCATGGAGCCAATAAAATAAAGCATTTGCGTTTTTTTTTTTAAAATACAATTGTTGTTTAAAATTTGTCACGACTAGGACTGCACGATTTGTCAAGACTGTCAGACTGGGAAGGAAAAAGGTATGTGGGCGGGTAGGAATCTGGGAGTCAGGTGTGACGAACGTGTGAATCCGTCCCTTCCACTGCGCTGCAAGGCGATGGGTCAAAAGGTCTCCCTCAACCTTTCTGTCCCGATCCGGCCCGCCACGTAGTAGGTGGGCAAAAGCATCCGTCACTTAAACAAACTTTACCCCAAGAACCCGGGCACCCCTGCAAAGTCACCAAACGTAGCGAACCTCTTGTTGGTTATCCAATAAATTTGGGAGGTGGGTATGGGTGCCGCTGCCCCGGGAACCATTTATTGGATAACCAACACTTATGCCATAAGTCACCCCAAGTGGTTCGCTACGTTTGGTGATTTAGCAGAGGTTCCCGGGTTCATGGTTTGTCTGGGTGAAGTTTGTCCGGGTCTTGGCGACGGATGCGTCTGCGTATTTCTAGTTATTAGATATTATTATTTCTTTCTCGTGTTCAAAATTATTTCTCACTAGCTTTTACCCACGGCTTCGCTCGCATAGTATTAGTGGGAAATTACTGACATAATTATTGGCCTAATTGTTATTATTCTTGCTATTTTGTCTAATAATTATTGTTTTAGAAAATTTCAAAATTTGAGAATGACATTTCGCAAATAAAAATTCTATTTTAGAAAATATTTGAATTATAGAAATAGAAATTTATTTTAAGTACCTACTTCCTTTATTAGTATTTTATTTATATTTGAATCCAGAGTAACCTAAAAAAATAAGAAAATGACAGTCCACTTCAAACGCTATGCTTTATAGCAACGTTATGCTTTTTGTTCGGAGAATTAACATTTTTATAGATACTTATGTAGATATTAACTGCGACGCCAAAAAAGTACTCATTTTAATCACAACAAAGGACTCTTTTTAAGCCTAAAATTTAAAAAAAACATTGTTTCCAAGGTAACAATTTGTTTGACGTTTGCAATAACTCGATTTTGTTAGGGACAGAAAACGTATAATACATAATTTCACAACGCCACAGCTCATTCATAACGCCAGAGTTTACCAATATATATATAGCCCCCTTTACTCGCAAATAATGTAGCTTTCGATTAGTGAAAGATTTTTTAAATTCCATTCGATATTTATTGCGTGAAAGAGTAACAAACATCCAACCAACCATCCATACAAACTTTCGCATTTATAATATTAGTAAGATTTATAATATTAGTAAGATGTTAAAATTATACTGCCTGTATATATTATAAATCCTGGGTGTAAAAAAATGAAACTAATTAACCCCTCAGGGTAATTTGTTCGTTTTTCGGAACAACTTGTATAGGTCTCATAGAAATTGTTGTGTTCCTTACTATCATGTTTAGAAATATGATCTAAACGGTGTTAGAGAAAATACAACGCTTTATATTTAAACTTTGTCATGTTTACATTTAAAAAAATATTCAACAAAAATCATATGCGTATTTCAAATTATAAAATTTGAAAGTGTATTTTATTACCTTTCAAAAAAAGTTTTTATTTTTGGGTATATTTAGTTATTGCAAAACAGAAATATTTTGATCTTCCGACAGAATAGGTCCGACACGACGTCTGAGGGATTAAGTAAATTGTTTTTTTTTATTTATATTGTATGTTTCATTTAAAAATGACGCGAAAAACTTACAAACTCACTAACGCGCATAATAAATAATTGTTGAAAACGCTTAGCCACTAATAAAAACTAGATAAGTAGCATATAATTTAGTAAACAGACCGTGCATTATTATCACATAGTAATGCTGAAATCATGTCATGCAAGTGACTAATTCTAAAACGCCCTTAGGTGATTTTCAACTAGAATATCGTGCTGCGTAAATATACTCGTATATCTTCCATTTAATAAAATGAAAAGCTTCAATAACAAGTCGTTACCTCATTTGGAAAGGGTTCTAACTGACATTTGTTTAAAAAAAGCATTTCTTTAGCTCATTTCTATACCAAAAATAATTTCCAGAACCATTTGTTGTATTTTCGTAGATTTCGTTCTTTGGAATACATATGTATGACAAAGTTCTAACATCAAGCATTTTCTATAATAATTCTTTTTGCAAGGTTCTAATATCACTTGTACTCTTTATTTTGTTCGTACCTGACAGTTGATCTTGAATACGAGTCGCTTCACTTGGATAAGGTTCTAACTACGCCTTGCCATTTCATCGCCTCAGTTCTTAATTGTCCAATCGACCATTTGAAAATTATGTAGGAGGAGAAAGTTTTCTTTCATTATTTCAATTAAAAATTATGATAGGTGTTTAAGATAAAGCAATTTCCGTAAACCTAAAGTTTAAATAATTCTTAGTTAAGTAATAAACTATCATTTTTTATGCTTTATTTTTAGTTTTAAAGTCGGCATTGAACAAAAACTAAAATGGTCGTTTGGACAATTAAGAACTGAGGCGACGATTTTCTAAGGTTTCTAAGTTTCCAATGACGAATTATCGTGTCCATTTAACAACTTTCGTAAAAGTGTATTAGTTTATAATATTTTAATGGAAACATTTAAATAGGACGTAGCCCTAGCTTAGAATTGCATTAGATGCATGTAATTGGAACCTATTTGCACGTTTCAGTATGTTCTTAAATGGTAAATATACGTCCTATTTAAATACTTTCCTTTAAAATGCGTTCAATTAAAATACTTTACACAAGATTCAACCTCAAAATCAGAAATTGGTAAATAGATAATGAGTGCATGTCTTTGCAAACTTTGACACCTCATATCTAAGAATAAGTTGAAACGAAGTTAGAACCCTCTCCAAATGAAGTGACGAAGTGTTGCCTATAGCCAAAGCCGTGAATTTGCTCCGGATCACGTATTCTGTAATAGTTATGCAGTTGGTTGTATTGGTGCAACGATTAAAAGTTGACATTGCTCCTATTTTCCTTGTGCATATCGAACCATGTCACCGGTATTTAAGTGCTTTTACGCTTACGGACACACCACCTGCTTTTTCATTGATTAAATTTATTCAGCCTTCGTGTAGCCATAACTTTGTTTAATTTTCTTGTGGCTATAAAATGTAGAGTACCGTAAAATATGCTGTAAAATTTTAAATTTTGAAACCATGTAACTTTTTTATAAAAGCACTAGCGAGTTCCCGGCATACGTTTCTATGCCACTAAATAAATAAAACATTTCATTCGTTCCGTTCCGCCTCCCCTTCCTCTCCCGCATCCCTTTCCCCTTGCTACTCCGCCTTACCTCTACCGCTTCCCCCGTCCCGCGTACTCCCCTCCCGAGTTTTCCTTTCCCCTCCCGCAATTCATATATTCAGTTCCGGTACATTCTGAGAGCCACCTGTATACATAGAATTACATAAACAATAGAATAACACCTGTATATATTTGAAGAAATGAGTTTTTGATGCATACTTGAAGTAAATTATCATGTTTATTAGAGACAGAAAGATACACAAGTACTATCACGAAGAAAAATAGGATTTTCAAAAATGTATACGGATGCAACTACCTTTGATGCAACAACTATCTTAGAAGCAGAAAGATGTTTATGGACTTGCATCTTTATGATTTAGTTGCATTTTAAGTATTATGACTCAAATCCATTTGCATCCTTCTCTTTCTAACATTACTACGATTTTATGGAAGTAATCAATTTTCAAACATTGATCCTTTCATAATACACCACATGTCATAACAAAATACTCCACTTCATTTTGAAGCAGAATGACTGAAGTCCGTGTGTTTTTGTAGCGTTTTTTTTAAAACAATATTTTTAAAGGTTTTATGTATATATTATGTTTTATTTGCTTGTTTTTTAGATAAATCTAATTGATTTAATAATTACTTTTGTTGTTATCTATCTGCATCGATATCCGAAGAATTTATGAGACCATAGTTACAAAATAAAAGATTTTTTGGCTCTCCCGAACATTTATCTTTTTGGACTTGCATCTTTACGCTTCCCGGGCACAGAAATTATTTGTAGGTAGTTAGGTATAGTTAGGTTATGTTAGGTTTCATCTCGCGTTAGCTACCACGTCTCATAATCGTAATTATGTAACGTTGTATAATGTATAAGTGTATAATGAATCAAGGGCATTGCATTATACACGCTTATTACACTACACACTTTCAAGGCCTTCCCAATCTATCCAATATGGTTTTCAATAGAAATCCTTTACCAGATACTATATTCTATGATAAAGTAATCATGAGATAACTGCATTCCTATAAAACCTAACCGCAAAAACAACAATCAAACGTCGCGTTCCGTCATAGAAAATAATTATATATACTTTGGCGTTTTTTCTCTTTTACGTATTCAAATGGCTCCTTCACCACAAGATGTGTTTAACCTTTGGAAGGAAAATTATTGCAGTCTCGCTGACATTTTTTTTATGTTGTGGGAAGTACAATGTTCAATGAACCATGTTTATTTTAATGGACGTTTGTAGGAAAAGATTATGTTGATATTTGTTGAAATAAAAACTCTTTTTTATTACTTTACTTTCTCAATATTCAACTATCTGCATGTATGTAGGTAGCAATTGAAATATATACACGTTATACAGGTAGCAATGGTAATCATATCTACAGTACTGTGCGAATTAATGTGAACACGTGATAATTATCACAATAATCTTATTTTTCGCAGTTGTATGCAGCATATTGTAATAGTGGCCATTTTGTGTTCTTATTCAATCATTCAATGAGTTACGAGTCACACTAAACTACAAATGCGTTAAATTTTGTAATTTTTTAGAATTACAGTTTTTTTGCTGAGGTAAACTTAACTAAAGCTTTTTTATTTCTAATTTTGAAGATGGATATTTCTCTTAAAAAACGCACTAAGATTATTAATATTTCAAAGACAAAAAAATACATGCATTGAATAGCCAGGTAACTCTCCGGATCTTAATCCAATTGAAAATCGGTGGTCTATAGTTAAAACCAGACAAACACAACAAAAACCAAGCTGATTGAGACAGTAATTCAGATATTATTTATAGACACGCAAATATCAGAAAATTGTAAAAAAAAAACTTGCTGATTCTATACCAAACCGTGTAGATACAAGAAGTTAAAAAAGTTTAGGGAGGACACACTTGGTATTAAAAACAAAAATGTAATTGTTTCTCAATTTTTTTTCCTCGATAAAGAATATTTATTATTTTTTCCAATTGATCACTAGTGTTCACATTAATTCGAACAGTACTGTACATAAGTCCTCTACATATCTAAGTCTGTAGTAATGACAATAATAGGTAGCAAAAGCAATAATGTATCTAAGCATTGACATTTTTAGTAATAACCTAAAGAAATATCGATACATGTAACGAGTACGATCGATTATTATTAACATGAGAGTATGTAATTCATCGGGAGCATCTCCTATCCTTTTCCTATATTCCTCTTCCTCTCCCCTTCCTATTACCCAAAATTAATTTTAAGATATTAAAACTTCATTTCCAACGAACTTTAGCATAAAAAACTTCTGTGGCTTGACTTTAATTCACTTGTATATTTATCTCTGTATATTATTTAAAAGCTGTTTCTTTCTTACAAAATAAATAAATGTCTACATATACAGGTAGCAATGGCAATCATTATCTAGATGTAGAAAAGGCAATCATATACACCGGCAGCAATGCAATAATATCTACATGTACAAGTAGCAATAGCAATCATATCTTCAGGTAGATATCGCTTATATCATATTTACAGGTAGCAATGGCAATAGTATTTATATATACAGATACCAATGTCAATCATATCTACATATACACAGGTCCGTTGCAATGCCAATCATATCTACATATTTACAGGTCCATAGCAATGGCAATCATTTCTATATATATACAGGTCTGTAGCAATGGCAAACATATCTACATAATATATACAGGTCTGTAGAAATAGCAGTCATAAGTCATAACTACATATACAGGTATATAGCAATAGGAAAACATATCTGTAAAAATCTGTATTTTTTATTTTAATTTTTTTTTTTTTTTATAATAAATATTTTTATAATAAATATTTAAAATAAATATCTACATATATTGTAGATAAAAAATAAATAACGTGATAAAATGTATACATATCTGTAGCAATGGCAGTCATACCTACATATACAGGTAACAATAGTAAACATATCTACATATTCACAGGTCTGTAGCAATGGCAATCATAGATATGCATCTAGGTAACAATGACGGGTCAGTGGCTGAGTTGGCATCGCGTTTGAGTTCCACTCAGGCAATTCCTCGGCTGGATAAGTCTTCCATTACAACACAAGCAAATCTCCCCTAACCATGAAGGTAGAATATTCGTAAATAGGATATTTTTTCCTTCTTAAAAAAATGAATAGGTAAACAATAAATACTTCGTGATGATTCCCACACGTCTCCAAACAAGACAATATAATAATACCACCAGAAGATAACCAATAACAACTATCTGCTATTTGTATGTAAATTTAGCTTTTACCTATAACCGATGGCACGAAACAATGATGACAATAATTTATAATGGCCGCTAATTATCGAGAATAAATTATTATCGCTGAATGCACGCATACAAATTAACTTCTTATGCTTTCATGCTAATTCTTTGCTGACCTCCCACACGTTAGCATAATTTATTTTTGTTGACATCGAATATGACCCAGAATAATGCAATTATTATAATTAATCTACCTATAGAAACCATAAATTACAACCATTCGATGAAAGAATTACAATTATTAAAACTCTCAGATAGAAGACTTGTTTCTGGCTAGACTTTTATTTTTAAATTTATGATCGTCAACCAAAAGCAACCCTCCAACATTATGATAAAAAATGATAACAATATCATTTGTAAAAATAAAGAAAAGTATTGGGCCTAAATGCGGCCCTTGAGGTACACCGCTAGCAGCTATGTGTGACAAACTGTTAATGATGTTATAGAGATATGAAATTATGATATTAATGATACTATAAAGAGGCCTGATTTAGTTAACCTGATTACCTTCCATATCTAGAAATACTTGATGAATATTTTTCGTTCAAACCCGAAAGGTATTTTAAAATGACTTTGATTTGTATAGTACCTACCCATATATGAATAAATGGTCACTTTGCCACCCTCCTCTTTGCCTTCCCTACCCTTTCTACTTTCAGTCACATTTCTCGGTTCCATAACACTTGATCCGCCGACAATTGCCCCCCCGGCATACTCATATACAATATGTAATCGGTTTAGGGCAAATACGGTATACCTACTTCTATAAAATATAACTAAGTGTCCTCGAAGGGGTGTGCATAAAGGATGTACCGTCGAATAACAAAAGTATGAGACATATTTTTATTCAAATGCTTCAAGGATAAAACTACTTGTCTGTATACTGTATATCTTCTTCTTCCTTGCGCTGTCCCAACTCATTGCCTGGTTAGGCTGTTGGGGTCGGCTCTTCTCGTTATCAGGTTGTAGTTTCTTCGGATCTGATTATCGTCTTCATCCAGGCCGTTTCTCTGAAGTATTTTGGAGCATCCAGGAGTTCTTTGGTCTTCCTCTGGATGACTGTCGATGAAGCTCCATAAACATTGCCTGATTCACTGTATGGTCTGATGGTCTCCGTCTTATGTGCCCATACCACCTCAACTGTCGTTCTTCCAGTTTACTGTTTATGTCTGTGACACCCAGGCTACCACGAATGCGTGAACTTTTAATCTTATCTTTTAGTGTTACTCCTGCCGACCATCTAAGCATTCGCATTTCTGCTTTTTCGAGTTGCGTAGAGTAGGAATTGTACATAGTCCAGCATTTGGAGCCATACATTATCGGGGTATTGTCTGTATACTGTATATACCAGCGTATAAGCACAAAAAATCGACATTGTAAATAAATTCGTTTGATATCCACACCAACATCACATTAAAGATATTATTGAAGTCTATTTCAGGTGTGACATTGGTAAATAATGCAAAAAATTATAATTTTATAATAACTATAACATCGGGAGGCCAACTATCGGGAGATCAACTCTCGGGTCACCGGAGAATCCATTAGAACCAGCGATTCCAACAAAGTCTTACAACCATTATAAAGTTTAAAAAATCAGATATTGTACGAAACCTTGGCATAATTAACACCGCCATAGATAAATAATGGTTTGATTGTTGGAACTTTTCTAAGGCCTACCAACGTAATGTGCTATAAGATAATAGAGTGGAAGTACTTCCACTAGGAACTAACACACATACAATGGATTGCCGGTAGATGTAAAGATAACTAATATAATTATCGAGCTCAATCTTATTATACTCGTTAGTTTTTTCTCATAAATTAATGTTGACAAACTTACCGATTGATAGAAATAAAAGACTCGGTTTAGTTTTTATATAAAATGTTGGTACATTAGGTCAAGATTTCCTAATATGTATTATTGTGTTAATTATAGTACGGTCTCAGGCTACAATTCTGTTATAAATATGTAGATTACACGCCTTTGGTAACTTTTATGCTAATGTTGCTGATGTTTTTAATATGGTGACTGGACATCTCAACAATGTGCAACTTTACCACTCCTTTGAAGTCATTAATAGTGATGAAGAAACAAAAAAACTTGGGTTAAATAAGTTACGTTAGGTTAGGTTCTAAAGACTTTTCAAAGAGGTTTTAAAATGAAAGTTTGTTGAGTTGTTATTGAACCTTTTAATATATGTCTACTGAAGTGCAAAGCTGTACTAATTAAATATTTAGCATTACATTATTCGAACGAAGTCATTTCATAATAGATTTTTCGTTATAGTTTCTTCTTAACAGCTTCTATTAACTTTGTACTAATGGACATTATTTTTTCTTTTGTCTGTTTAATTATGAAATCTAATATTTTTGTTTTTTCTTTCTTCTTTCTGTATTGGAATATGATTGTTAAAAAAAAAACAAATAACGTAATAATGATATGTGACGTTAATTCTAAATAAATAAAATTACTGTGGAATGGAGGCGATTTTAAAAATAGCTTGATAGAAGAAAATGTATTTGGAGATGGACAACCAAATAAAATGATAATTTAATAAAGCTCTCACTTTTAGACCAGATAAATTACAACCTGGAAAGTCAAGGACGTGAATTTTAAAAATGTGAAAAAGAAAGGAACCATGTCCAATTGCACTTCGAATAAGATTCGAATATGCTCCTTGTTTTGCCAAGTAATCCACAATATCGTTAACAAATCCAAACGAATCCGAATCACAGTTACGGATTTTCTATTGCTTTGAATGGGGGCTATGGGATAAGAATATAACAGGAAATAATTTCTTACTTTATAATATTATATCATGTTAAATTATTGTCCAAGTTTTATTGGCCGCTGACAAAGTGCAATGAGATTACACCATAACAAAGGGGTATAACTTACTTTACCATTGTTGAAGTGGATTCGTTTTATTGTCCACTGAAGGCTGTAAACGCGACTTGGTAATATCCTGTCACCGACTTGAACGTAATATACTCGTATATAGCTTGTACTCGCGTCATTTCACAAAATGATTTATGTAGACCAGAGATGATGTTGTCCCGATTGTTCAATAAATCAAATATGGCGGTAATCGAGATTATAGCACGTTATTATATGACAGTCAGAGCGAGACAATGTCGTGAAGTTTTCTTTCATCGTAATGATAAAGAAGAAGATACTATGTATCTTAGCATTAGATGCACTTGTAATGGACTGTAAAAGTAAAACGAGAAGAAACGGTGTTTACTGGAATTGGGTGATAATATGTGTAGGAAAAACAAGGTATGCAATGAAGAGGGATGACCAATCCTTACCACTGTATCTCTGCGAAGGAGCACAACACAATTATAAAAAAGAATATATTATGTACTTTAGCTTCATGTGCACTTGTAATGGACTGTAAATACTAAAAGTAAAACGAGACGGAATGGTCTTTACTGGAATTGGGTGAAGTATATGTAAGAAAAACAAGTTATGCAAGGAAAAGGGATTATCAATCACTTACCACTGTATCTCAGTGAAGGAGCACACGACACAATTACTTCTTTTTCTTCTCATGCCCTGTCCGTTCAGTGGACGTTGGCTATCATGTTGGCTATGCGGACTTTGTTAACTGCGGCCCGGAACAGCTCTACTGTAGACTGGCCAAACCACTGTCTCAGGTTTTTCAGCCTTGAGGTTCTCCTTGTTCCAGGGCCCCGACTTCTGGCAATCTTTCCCTGCATTATGAGATGCAAGATCTCATACTTCTCTGGATGTCTCATCGCATGTCCAATATATTGAAGTTTTCGGATTTTTATAGTTTTAATAACTTTTTTTTTTATTCATCCGAACCATAACATATTCATACGTAACCCTGTCCATCCAGCTTATTTTAAGTATTCTTCTGTATTTTCGTTGTTAGTTTTTGGGGTGTTATGCCGTGTTGCGCTACCTCCTACTATAGCCGACGTTTCGGACAGCGTTGCAGTGTCCATCATCAGGGCAGATCCGGTAGATCCGACGATGTGTCCTACCGGATCTGCCCTGATGATGGACACTGCAACGCTGTCCGAAACGTCGGCTATAGTAGGAGGTAGCGCAACACGGCATAACACCCCAAAAACTAACAACGAAAATGCTTTTGGCCGTGAAAATCTAAAAACTTATCTATTCTTCTGTAGATTCACATCTAGAAATGCCTAGAATCTCAAATACACTATCACAATATAGTTATACAGTTCCATCGCGATACCTCGAGGTAATTATCGTCACAATAAAACGAATGAGTGCAAAACGAACGTGTATACGAAAACATCAACAATTCTTTCAAGACAACACGAGCATGTGCCTAGTATGGTGGTCAAAAAATCCCCAATGTATGTAATGGAAAATCTAATGAATAAAGTTATGTTATATTTTGCATTAGTCAGAAGTATACTGGAATATGCCTCGCCAATTTGGAACCCGCAGTACAAATTATACATAGATAGCATAGAATATATTCAAAACAAATTTATAAAATATCTTAAATTCAAATTCAACAATAATTATGAACGCACATTTCAAACTTTACAACAAAGACGAGTAATTGCTGATTTGACATTTATACACAAAATTTTAAATAATAACATCGATTGTACCGAACTACTTTCCCTAATTAATTTTAACAAACCATTAAGACGTACACGCCATACAGAACTATTCCACACGCTTAATTACAAGACTAATGCAGCAACTAATTCGCCAATCAATCGTGCTCTTCATGTATTCAATAATATTAATCTAAATTATAACATCGACATTTTCTCCGATTCACTGCCCAAATTTAAAAAGAGCATCATGTCAATCATATAGTTTAATGCGCATACTTACACGCATACATACACATACACACACACGCTCACCCTCTCACACCCTCACACACCCTCCCACAACGCACATCACCCGGTAAAAATTTAATATAAACAAGATACTTCAACGAAACATATCATAGGTACCTAACTTGAAATATATCTACTTATTAACTGTAAACTTTTTTCACCAATGTAAATAATGTACTGTTTGTTTCTGTTAATAAATAAAATAAAATAAAATAAAGAAAACTTTAAAAAAAAGGTATTCCTAATCCTTCTTCAATTTTCAAAATAAATGCACTCGAATTTGCACTATTTTTCGTGCTATTGCTCCAAATTTCAAATACTTTTCCAGCAAGGTGATGTAGTTAGGGAGAAGTAGGTACTGGATAAACCACATCCCGATAGGAAATAAGAATATTCTCAAATCAAAACCAATCAAAACTAAAAAATCCAAAAGAAACACGAAACAAAACGAGACACAGAAAAATAAAAAGGTAACGGTCGCAACTGAGAATAATGGGAATTACATAACCATTATGGGAATAGTTATTCCAATTAAATGGTATATTAGAGTTGTCTGTAAAGTGTACAAACGTAATTTTGTTGTTGATACCAGACGTTTTATAACAGGGTAGCGGTATAGGTGCAACCGCCCCGGGAATCGTATTTTGGATAACCAATACCTCTCCATAGATCCCCAAGAGGTTTGCTACGTTTTCTACGGACCACATGCACCGCAGTGGAAGGGATGGATTCATATTCAATTGACCACCATAACCCGGGTATGGGGGTAGGTGTTATGTAACCATCAAAGCAATGAATAAAGAAAAATTTAAAAAAAAAGACTTTATGACGAGTAGTCGAGAGGTACGGATCTCGACTAGCAATCTATAGGTCACAGGTTAAAATCGCGGCGTTCGCAAGAAAATTTTATTTGATTAAATTGTGTTATTTCCCAATTTAATCATTAAAAATAACATAAAGAATATTATCGTGCTGGTGTAAAACAACCATTCAAGAATTGAAACGTTGCTTGAAATGGCAACCGCCGCTTTTGCTGACCAGATCTGAACGGTCAGATACTTTCCAACCTTCGTCATCCCCATCTCCTTACGCTCTCCACTACCTTCAGCCTCACAACATACCCTAATGTGGGATGGCATAATTTCATTGCGCGGTATTCACTTCTTTTTTTAAATACTTAGCCACTCCAGGACACACTGTCCACCGGATTCCTACCCATTTAAAACCTTTCTTTTTTCCTATCACTTTATCTGCATCACTTATTTAAAAAGATCCTTCACAAAACATCCTCAAAGACGAAATTGATATTTTATCCCCTTATGGTTATCTTCCTCGGATCCTCCTTTGTGGAGATAGTGTTATAAAATAAATTGAATAGTCCATTTCTTTCGTTGTTTTGTCAGTTGTTAGTCATATTGTCTAACAAGTTTCTTATTATACGAGTACAATTAATATTCATGAGAGTTATGACAGTAAGTATGTTTGTAGTTAACGGTGATTTTTCTCATATGTACGAAATCGAAATCGAATTTTGATTTCACTTTTACGCGATATGTTAAATAATTTGGCCGTTTGGCGCCAGAATGGTGATATTTGGACCCAAGATTATATTATTTAAGCTAATTTTCAATTAATCGGTAAGAAAGTCAGATCTTTCTCTTTCGGATTGCGCTTACTATTGCTTAACCTGCTGCAGTTTTGTTTTCTAGTTAATCAGAAAGGGCCTCAATGTTTGTTCAATATAGTTGTGAATGATGAATACTTGGAGCAGATGTATGAGTTTGTGTATCTGGGTAGTGTGTTTACAAGAGGTAAGAAGGCTGATAGAGATATTGAAAGAAGGGTAAATTCAGGTTAATCGATTAATGGAGGACTGAATGCCGTTGGCGCTAATAAAACAACTGTCAAAAGAAGCGAAGCTAGCAGTCCACAATGGAGTGCTGGTATCTACCCTGATGTATGGCAGTGAGGCATGGAACTGGTAGAGGAAGGATGAAAGTAAACTGAATGCTGTAGAAATCAGATCCCCGAGGCGTATGTAAACATACGCCTCAGGGACGTAAAACCATGTATAATCGTGTGAGAAATGTTGAGATTCGCAAAGAATGCAAGGCTGATGCAAGCATCATGAGGTTAAGAAAAGGACCCTCAGATCCCCAAATTCCTACCCACCCCTCACACCTTTTTCTTTACCAGAACTTCATATCTTTCCTTTCTACACCTTTCACACGGCGTTTCAAAGAAGAATGGAGTTATTTTAATAACTTTTGTAAATGAATTTAATCTCGAAACCTCTTTAAAAACTACGTACCTACCTATAATATTAGCTATGTTTTATGTTGTTGTAAAATCTGTTTTCTTTTTTATTAAGTTATTATTCCATACCATGTCTTGACAGCAAAACAAACTGTAAAAAGTTAGAGTGTTAATTCTTTATATTTGTTCCGGGTTCTTAATAATTGTTTTTACAGCATTATTTACGACTTTTAGGAAATGTTCATTTGCTTTTTTAAAACTATTTTTATACCGGTTTGATAGTGTTATGCAACCATGTTTTATATTGGAAGTTATCAGAGTATAAAGTTGCGATGTAGTACAGTGTGCATTGCAAGAGTTAATGGTTTTGTTTTATGACTGTTGTCCATTTTTCTATTTCTTTAATGCAAGATTTCGCTAGTCGAATATCGGTTTGTTCTACTGGATATTTTTAACGAAATTGACTTTTTCACATAAGAAACTAACGCTTAGATTTGCTTTCTTGTATATATATTCTGTAAAAAAAAACAGGAAGTGTAAGGGCGTCCGCAGACGGGAGACTTTAATTGCGGAAATATGTTTTTTTTTTTACATTAGATCCATGCAGGAGGCCCTGATGAAAAAAATTTCCTTGCCTATGTCATCTTTGGGGATGCCGTGTGGAGGTTTTTTTTAAAGGAAAGCAAGGAGATGACGTTCTGGGAAGGAAAAAGGTGTGAAGGGTGTGTAGGAATTTGAGCGTCAATGTGTCTAGAAGTAATGGACGTATGAATTCATTATCTTTTTTGCAAAGAAAGGCGATGGGTCGAGGGATTCTGGCTGGAGAGGTCAAAAGACATCCTCAACCAGTCTCTCTCGATTCGGACCGCCACGCAGAAGTTGGGCAAACGCATTGGCTGCCAAAACCTAGACAAACCTCACCCCTTGAACCCGCGCATCCCTGCTAATTGACCAAACGTAGCGAACCTCTAGGATGACCTACGGAAGGGGTGTAAGTTATCCAATAAATGGTTCCTGGGGCGGCCGTACCTATACCCACCTCCCAAATTTTAAGATACGATAATGTAATGATCGGAAAAAAATGTTAATATTTGTTACCCGTACTTCACAAAATAAAATAAAACTTGCATTTTGGCTGTTTTTTGTATGACAACCTTATCAACATCTGATTTCGCCCGATTCCGAATGTTACATGACGAGGTGGATCGCCTTCATAACGATCATTACCTGACATTCTTCTGCATTGAAAATGATCTTAATACTAAATTTACATCAGAGAATAGTCTTTTTTTATTATTATTTAATATAAACGAAAGTTTCTACTTTCATAACGTCGAAATAATAAAAAAATGCTAACATAATATTATCTACGACGGTTTCTAACAGATAAATCGAAGACAAATGGATAGATGAGATTCGTGATATTTAAATAAGAATGACTTAAATAGTTTAATTTGATTCAAATATCTCGATTATCACTAAACTTCATTTTTTAGACTATTTTTATGATTTGCGGGAAATGAGTATTACATGTTGACACTTTTTTTTCTAGGCTTATAAAAAGTAATTGCCAAAATGCTTCATTATAACAAAGGCAATATAATTTTAGTAACTTTTATTTTATTCAAGTTTTAATATGAAGAATATTTTTTATTTTTTTTTTATATATTAAATAATAATATAATTGAATTTATAAAATAAATAAAAATAAAAATTAAAATGGAATTCGCGACAAAAAACTTAATAACAATAAATATGTAGAATTGATATCATACCATATAAGTTTATTTATTTTAAATAATATAATTTCTATATTATTTTATAATTGCACTACTCCCAAATTCAAACACGAGAAATGTCTTCCCTATTAAGTTGAGTAGTTTCGTTAACAAGAAATTAATTTATTGTAATTAGTTTTAAGAACCATGTTTTTTTTTTAAATCTGTTATATGTGTGTATTTTAAATAATAATAAAAAATGTTCTATTCGCAGTATTAAATTAAAGTAGATAAAATATTTCTAAGCAATCCAATTTTTTACTCCAAAAGCATGTGATTTTCCATGATTGTGCATTTTTTTAACTTTATCTCTACGCAGGCCTTGAGAAAAATAATTCCCTTCAGGGCGTATTTCGTATTTGGGGATGTTGAGTGGAGGGTCTTTTTAGGAAAGGAAAGAGATGATGTTCTGGGAAGGAAAAGGTTATTAGGGATTGGTAGGAATCTGGGGATCAATATGTCTAGAAGTGATGAACCTATGAAACCATCCATCCCGCTTCAGTGCAAGGGGATGGGTAGAGAGAGTATGACTGGAAAAGTCAAAAGACCTCCCTCAACCAGTCTCTTTCGATCCGGTCCGCCACGAAGCAGGTGAGTAGATGCATCCGCCGTCAGGATCTGGAAAAACCTCACCCCATGAACCCGTGCACTCATGATAAGTCACCAAACGTAGCCAACTACTTGGAGTGGGGAACCAAACTAGGAAATCTCTTTAATTCGTGTCGCTTATATTCTAAAACAATAATTTCAAGATGGTCGTAACTAACTCTTTTCAAATAACTGATCAAAATATTAACATGTTTATTTTTTTTTCTATTTACAGGAAGGAACTATCGGTCATGATCTGGTGATCAAACCTCTGCCTGCAACTCTCTCCCCAACCCCACCTCCATTCAGAAAGACAATGCCTCCAGAGCAAGACGACGAAATGTTCATGGACCCCAACGAAGACGACATGGTCTCCATCGACACTGGACTACCAATCAAACGTTCAAAAATATCAAAAAAGAACCTGGAAACCATCAGCAGAGCACCAGAGAAGAACATAGCAGAGATCATCGAAGCAGCAGAAGCCATGGAGAATCAAGAAAAAGACTCCAACTCAACAGCTACCATCAACAAGATGAACTTCAGCGATGACATTGTTTATGATGATGAAGGTGCTAAAGCAGAGAGCAAGAGATTAAAAGAAGATACGGAGAGTAAAGCTGAGATTTACGAAGAAGTAGCCAGCGATGGTTCTTCAGAAATTGTTGACTTGAGAAGGGAGCTGATTGAAGCCCTTTCAGGAGCCAAACACGTTATTTATAAGAGAGATTTGGCCGAAGACACTCATCATGGAGATTATGGTAAGTCAAATTGAATAATATTTTATTCTATTTGTTTGTTTGCTACTCGTCTTTCTTTCCGATTTCCAGAAGAAAGTTGAAAACTTGCCAGACCATTTATTTCAGTTGTATATTTGAACCACCTATGTCATCGATATATTTAATATCAATAAATTAGCCCTCTCAATGAGAGCCTCTCGTCCTTAATTTCAATCTAAAAATAACACAACCTTAGATTAATTTCATAATACAACTCCCCATCCAATTTGGATGCCACGCTTTGAAAGCCTAGATACAAATGCAACTTCTCTACAATATAGAACCATGCACCAAGTTAAAGCTCATATTCAAATTTGTTAATTTTATCTGTCAATAAAAAGCAAAGATGAATAGCATCGCGTTACAAGACATAGAGACGAACTAACAACCCAACTTAATATAAACTTGTTACAATCTTCTAAAAACGCAATAAAACAGGGAAGATCGTTCATTTTGTGGCCAAATTGTTGTCGTAATTTCTTATGTGACGTAGTTGTTTTGTTAGAAAAAAAGAAAGATGTATAATGTATATCAATTGTTATTTTAATCGATGCGCCGCGCCGCGCCGCGTCACCTAGACGCTTCCTTTATTCATTTTATTAAATATCCATATAGCCAAACAAATCAACTGGTCAATTCAGAATTGAAAGTTTTTGAAAAGACTTTAGTCGTGTTTGGTGACCAGATCCAAATAGCCAGGTATTTCCCCACCTACCTCTGACGCATCTCCTTCTCCTCCCCGCTATCTTCAGCCTCACAACATACCCCAATTGAGGATACCATAGTCTCACTGGCTTCAGACGGGAGCAGTTAGGGACTCTTGTGCGGTATTCATATAAAAAAAATTAAAAATCATTGATGCGAGAGAAACCTAACCTAAAATAATTCTTACTGCCTCAAATTCGTGTTTGAAAAGAAATCTTCACAAAGCTAATATATTCAGCATTGGGAAGAACTTTCTGGAAAACAAATTCGCTAAGTACAAACCAAGAAAAGGTAAAAAGCAATGCTTCTTCATATCTTTTTACTGCAAAATAATGCACTTTCTTTTTGATAAATGTCTTTTTGAACCATTATTTTTAGTTTCGGAAATCTCGGAACAGGCTCAGCCTAGTGAGGTGGTATATACCAAAAAAATAATACTAAAATAAATTGTAGGTACTTCAAACTGTAAAAAAAATGTATTTTTGTGCTTATATTATCTTGGTTAATAAATAATTTTAAAAAAAAAAAAAAATTAAGATTCATACGCCCTGACTAGATAATAAATACTTGGTCGATTATCTTCATGCGATCTCATGTGGAGTTACTGTAGGTATTTAAATTTATTCTACCAGAATTGCAATAGAAGCTACCCCGAAAGACTAAGGTCATTGATATTTTCTGCACCAATGCACAGCCAAAAGTGATAGGCCAAACATTTACTCTGCAATTTGAACAGGTCATTTTTAATACTCATTAAAAATTCTGCGGAATAATTTATAGCAAATAAGCCAGTTGACTTGAACTAATTATTTTCTCTTTGCTTTCCTAAAAAAATCCGTCGAAACAGCATCCTGAAAGTTCTTCTGTTAATTCTTGAGAGAAATTTATCTGCCTTCTTGGTGAAGTTAATTCATTTTAAACAATTATAATAACTTGCAAATTTCACCTTCGCGTCGTGGTGGCAAGTATTTACATTCTGCAATTAAAATTGACTAAAGAGTCATAAATAATTCGCATCTTATCGCGAATGCTTGTACCTAAATAAACAAAAGAAATTAAAATGTTTAAACAAGCGAATTCTTCACTTGTTCATAAGCACGTCAAATAATTCAAAAGGTACGTGAGCAAGATGCATGGCCACTCGTGTTTCTTTAGAGATGATGAGAGGTAGATAACCACAAGGTTAGGCAGATGGGATGGACCAACAAGTCGGGGTCACCGTGCCGAAGCCTTCGGCCAATCAGTTAACAACACTTTGTGATGACTTACAATTAAAGCATTGGCCTTGTCTGCCTTAAATATTCATGGATTCACCCCATTGCACTTCTGATTTAATTGACGATGATGTATTATCATTGTTTTGATATTTAAAGAAGATGTGGATTTATTTATGATCCGACTGAGCATCAGATTATGCAAAAGACAAATGGGTCGAAAACTTATCAAGCCCAAGAGATTGTATCACCCTTTATGTATTTAATATTCTTAATTTACCAGAATTTAACTCATCTGACTTTTTTACATTAGCTCCTCACACGAGGCTTTGAAGGCTTTTAGGGCCTATTTCTTCTATGATGATGCTATATGGAGGGTTTTTATTATATATATTTATAAGGAAAAGAGAAAGTTCTGGGAAGGAAAAAGGCATGAGGGGTGGTAGGAATTTAGGGATCACTGTGTCCAGGAGTGACTTACGTATGAATTTATCCCTCCCACTGCGAGATAGATAGTCCTGCTGGAGATGTAAAGTGATCTCCCTCAATCAGTCTCTCCAAATCCGGCCCGCCCCCAGAGCCAAGACCTGGAGAATCCTCCCTCCTATGATGAACCCGGGCACCCCTGCACGCAATGTCATTAAACGCAGTGACACACTTGGGAGGTGACCTATGGCAGAGGTGTTGGTTATCCAATAAATGGTTCCCGGGGCGGCGATACCCATACCCGCATCCCAAATCGTGAATATTCGATCTTCCCACTCAGTTGATTTCACTTGTCAACGTAATAAGTTTTAAATACAATGTTACTTATTACTGGTTTATGGTTGATTGCGTGTTGTAGGCTGTATTTTAGTAACATTTTGGACGCTTGGAATTCATTCATGAGGTGAGGTCTATGTCGTGGCAGCGGATGTGTTTGCCTACTCTCCAGCCGGACTCTCTCGATCGATCACCTTGCACCGCAGTGTTAGGAATGGATTCATACGTCCGTCATTCCTGAACACACTGACTCCTAGATCCTCCTCTCATACCTTTTATCCTTCCGAGAACTTCTTCTTCTACATTTCCGTAAAAAGACCTTCCACAAAGATGATATAGGCTTCGAAAAGAATTGTTTTCCTTGGGGCCTCCTGTATTGATCTAATGTTAAAAAAAACTTTTTTTTATTATTATTTATCTTTATTAGAACCACCATTGTGTTATTTTTTAAGTGAAAACTTCTTTAGAACCGTTGTGATTTGAAAATCGATGAAACGAAGCGAGCAACACTAAAAAGATACAAACAAATACATCTGTAGGATTTAACCTGTAAAAGAATTAAATCGCCATAAAATATTTATTTATTTCGCGAGTACTCGGTTTTAATAAAACACAATAAATCAACAGTCCCACGTCCTTTGGTCTGGCGCCTGACGGACCTTAGCGAACCAAGGATCGAATCTTAGGAAATTCAAAAAAAAATTGTAAAATCAAAATCCATCTTCAAACCACTCCAAAACGAACAGGCAAAGAAAGCGACATCTAGCAACTCCGAAGAAGAAAACACAAATACTAATGAGATGACCAAATATATAGCAAAAGGTGCACTGGAATTCGACGACAAAAATATGGAAAAAATCATCCTTCACATTGATAAAAAAAGGTGCTTCGTAGTCTCCCCACTCTTGTCTACTTTAGTTTTTTGAAGGTTTCTCTTCTACCGCGTCTGAATTGCATTTTTTTTGTATTTTTGTTCCAAAGGCAGACAATTTGTCGCCGACCGTTGGCAGTACAAACTACCATCGCACCAGTTATTCAGGTTTCTAAGAAAAATTCACCTGAAATAGAAACTCTCTGATAAGTGTACAAGTACTCTGATCGGCAGATTATCATTCGCCCTGAGCGGAATACGAATAGATTTAGTGCTTCAGAGAAATGCAGATGTGTGTGTGTGTGCTGGAGACTCGAACCATGATCTGAATAAAGAGTTAATAGTGATTCAGATGGCAATATTTGTTTTAAATGCCTCTTCATCAGTCTTCTCACATTCAGCTTTTACCATAGTTTTCTTTCAAAAGCAATTGCTGCGAAAATGTTTAGTACCTACAGTCCTATTTTGTTTACGTCTTTGACCTCTCCAACCATAATTTGGGAGACGAATTTGAGCACCGCCCTCCCCCCCATGTTTGCCGTCTTGGCAGGGGTACCCGGGTTCATGGGGTGAGTTTTTTCCGGATGTTGGCAGCCGATGCGTCTGTCCAGCAAGTGCGTGGCAGGCCGGAGTGGGAGAAACTGGTAAAGGGATCTCACGGAACATCGCATTGTACTGCAGTTAGAGGGATAGATTCGTCCCTAACTCCTGGGCACACTGATCCCCAGATTCCTACCCACCCCTGACACCTTTTTCCTTCCCTGAAGTTCCTCTCCTTCCTTTTCTAAAAAGACTCTCCATACGGCATCCTCAAAGATGACATAAACCAAGGGGGGAATTATATTCCTCAGGGCCTCCTATGCGGAGCTAATGAAAAAAATGGCCTGCCAAGTAAAGTGCTCATTAGGTCTTTGGTCAATGTATGATAATTTCAAAAACAGAAATATTTGTTTGGCATTTTGACATATTCATCCACTCAAGCTTTCGCGTTAACAATTGACTCGTCTGAAATTTCTCAGCGTCCGATTTGGAAATATCCCGCCTCATTATAAAAACATCTTATAACCGAATTTTAATATGTATAATATAAAATGCTTATAGCGTTAGAGAGCAATTGAATGCGCCTATATTTAACCGCTAATGCCATATTTGTTTGTTTTGAAAGATTAATTACCTACTTAAAGACACGAATTACTATTTATTAGCTATTAAAACCTTTTACATATAAACCTAATAGGCTTTCATAAATGACTATTCGTTTGTCGTATTATTTTTTGTGTTTCAGACATCTCTTAACGAGGACTACGCGGCAAACGCGTTGTCATATCTGGCGTTAGGGTAACTACTGTTAAGAGTTGGTGTTTTAAAACAAGCATAGTATTTAGCTTGTTTGTGCGATACGCCATGGCATTTAAGAAAGCTGTCAAAATATGTCGTATACGGCCGATTTAACACGCGTTACGTTATCGCAAAAGATACAGAATCACCCTTCAGATGGTGAAATGAAAATAATTGAGGTCATAATGTAAAATTAAACGAACAGGGGGCCTAGTCCCTATCTTTTACGTTTTACTAACAGCCTGTTAGCTTAACTTGGTGGTTATGGACCGACAGAAAAGAAACAGAAAAGTTACTGACTACCATTTTTAGCCAGTTGCGATAACCTTGCTCAAACCACCAAGTTAAGCTAACAGGCTGTTAGTAAAACGTAAAAGATATGGACTAGGCCCTCAGGTTGCCAGTTCCATCGACCGTAAATGCGAGAATGATGGACATTGGTGTGAAAATCTACCATATATCGTACGCACTATTCTTGTGCTTCAAGATAATAATGTGACTCCATTCAAAGCTGCGGTTGGTGTCGCGAACTTTTGACCTTTGAGGAAACAGCAACAATACAATAAGCCACTCTAAACGATCACTCAAAGGAGATGCCAAAAGATAACGAAGCATTGTGCGAGTGTAGGATTACCTTGTGTTAGATTTGACCAGTTGGAATTAGGTGGTGGAGTCAGTTTTAGAAGTGTAATCAGTTATGATAATAATTGTTGATGTTGCAAATAGTTTGGCCTTTGGGTTTGGTTTGTTTGAAAACCTCTTAAGTCTTTAGCTCAAAGCTGATTAAGCAGGAAACTTTTTAAGCACAAATCTTTTTAATCGGAAAACTTTTTAGGTACGAATTAAGGAGAAAATTTCTTAGCGGAAAACTGCTTTAGCGGGAACTTCTTAAATGGGAAATTGTTAAATTTAAGCGGTAAAATTTTTAAGCGTAAAATTTCATAAGCGGGAACTTCTTAAATAGGAAACTTTTTAAACGGAAAACTACTTTAAATGGAAACTTATTAAACAGGAAACTTCTTAAGCAAGGTCTTTTTAAACGGAAACTTCTTAAACAGGAAACTTCGTAATACGTAAATTTCTTAAGCGCGAAACTTCTTATGATGGAAACTTCTTAAGAGGGAAACTTCTTAAGGGAGAAACTTCTTAAGCAGGAAACTTCTTAAGCGATAAACTTCTTAAGCTGGAAACTTATTGTGTGTGAAAATTCTCAAGCAGGAAACTTATCTAGAAGAATACTTCATTAGCTTGAAAACTTTTCAAATATAATACTCGTATTAATATTTTAAATATTTTTTTAATAAAAGCTTATATTAATAAAAAAAATTCAAATAGAGGAATATGTATAAATTTCATGATACCTGAGCTCACACAAACAAATATTTCTGCTTTTTATTATGTAGGTTAGACATAAATATAACATTATTATCAAATTACGAAATAGCGTACTATGACTCAATTTTGCAATTGTTATCATAAAACACCAGTTTATTGCATCAAGCCAATAAAGCGAGTTGTTTCTATTTGTGATTTATTTCTATTATCTTTTTTATGTGTCACACGCCGTCACGTTGTCTGAGCGCGGTAATCTAACTCAATGGTATACATTCAAAGATTGGCAGAAGTAGAAAGAGAACGTCTAGTTTTTTCCATAATTTTCTTGTTGTTCTTACGACCGTCGTTGGTTCGTTTCTGAGTGAATGCTACCTTTGACAAATTCCCACATTCGTGTAGAGCTTTTTGTATCTCGTCATACTTCCCGATTGTTGGGTGAATTATAGTTTATTAGGTGTGTAGAATTGCGAGGCGATTGGCACACATAAGCGGATCATTGTACAATATACGTACAGTGATAGGTTAGCAAGAAGTAGAAACAATGAAAGTTAAGATCGGTAAAGGGTTAATAGTGATAGCTAAGAGCAGGTTGATTCGAAAGAATCGTGTTCAATTAGATGTTTGTGAAGGATTTGCACGCAGCTTATCTTAAGAAAATACTTAGGAACCAATGCATCTAAATATCTGAGAAAGACACAGTGACAACGCAATTTGACGGAGGTCTGCCATAGGTCACTCCAAGTAGTTCGCTACGTTTGATGACTTAGCAAGGGGGGGGGGGTTCATGGGGTGAGGTGTGTCCGGGTCTTGGCAGCGGATGCGTCTGCCCTCCAGCTGCTTGGCAGGACGGATCGGGAGAGAATGGTTGAGGGAGTCTCTTTGACTTCTCCGGCTGTAGTCTCTCGGAACATCACCTTGCACCGTAGTGGGAGGGATGGATTCATACGTCCGTCACTCCTGGACACACTGACTCTCACATTCCTACCCACCCCTTATGCCCTTTTTCTTCCCAGAACTTCCCCACCTTCCTTTCCTGAATAGACCCTCCACACAGCGTCCCCAAAGATGACATATGGCCTGAGGGGAATTATTTTCCTCAGGGCCCCTTGTGTGAAACTAATATAAAAAAATCTAAAAAACTCGGCGTGCGTAAGTGAATGTTATTTGATTAATTTGTGTTATTTCACAATTTACTCAGTATATTTGCTTTTCTAGAGTGAAAGATATACTCAGTATCGCCCTGGTGTAAGACCACCATTCACAATTGAAACATTGCTTGAAATGGCTTTGGCTGTGTTTTGTGACTAGAATGGAATATCTAATAGTAGTTTAGGCACTTCCTCACCTTCCTCTACCTCATCTCCTTCGCGCCCCACTACCTTCAGCCTCGTAACATACCTTAATTGGGAATGCCATAATCCTACTTGCTCCCAACAGTAGGATGCAGTTGAAACTCTTATTCGGCAATTATATAAAGGCGTTTATTGCTTAATTAACGTTCCACCATGGCAAAACTGAAAGTATCTTCTAATCAATAAATTTGAATATCAGTGTATTTCTTAAAATTAGTGATTAATTTTTGGGTTATTATGCCACGTAGCGTTTCCTACTTCTCAAGCCAACGTTTTAGATAGCGTTACAGTGTTTATCATCAAGGCAGGTGTGTAAATTACGAAGTGTGAGTTTATATAAGCCCTGCTGCTTATTTATGAGGGTAAACCGAATATATGTTATGTTATTAGTTATTATATAAAATTTATTGTAATTTATATATCTTTTTGGTGAAAAAAAAAGATAACATAGGTATGACCGGTCAGTGGCTGAGTGGGTATCGCGTTTGGATCCCACCCAAGCGTTCCGTGTTCGATTCCTCGGCTGGCTAAGTCCCCCATCACGACTCAAGCAACATTTTCCATATACTGTGGTGGTAGTGGGAGATTTTCGAATGTTGTCTGGTTATTCGTAACCCGGGAATGATTGTCTTTCTTTTTAAGAAAAAAAAAAGATATGTATGATGACGTGATCCTCTCAGAGCCGATATTTCAGTTTCATAATTAGTCAAATCAATGTGGTATTCGGCGTCTAGTTTTGGTGTAGCCATCAAGTATCGGACACCATCAACTATTAAGCAGTATTTCTGTATAATTATGTGTACTCCAGCGCGATATAAAAAAGTTGTTCAGGGTATAAATAAATAAAGGAATTACCGGTGTTATCTATTACCTATGACTTTAATAAATGACAACAAATTATCGGAATTTCCGTGCAATGCCGGGTACGGACCACCAGTCGTGAATAAATGCACAATGCAAATGAAATAAGAAATATAAATGCAGCGAACGCTCGAAGTAAAGTTGTTGGACTTTCGATTTTAGTCCCCGTGGGCGGCTCGATCTCTCGTTCTAAATCACATGGACCGATTACTATCCGAATAATTAGTAAGAGTATATTATGCAGTTATTATATTTTTGCACTGAACCCGTTCTGGCTTGACTCTATGGCCTTTGCTAGTGTCATGCACTCCTGGTAGGTACTGGAATTTACCATGACTTTAAAATTAAATTCAGTTTTTTATTAAGTTAAAAATTACATAAATTACACAATGAAGCAATTATTGATGCGCAACTGTCCGTGTTTTGTTTTTGTCAGTATCAGAGATGTCGTTGTGTATGGATTTAATTTTTTTGTGATTTTCTTCCATTTCCACTTATGGGAATTGAGTTTAATTTTTTTTATACGTGTGAGGGAGATTATTATAATTATTGTATTTTTTCCTTTGGAGGGGTGCAGACATACGTTCACCGTTTGTCCCATTTTCGACTATTGACATTTAGTATGTAAGAAAGAGGGACAGCATTATATACTTAAGAACAAAAGCCAAATAATTAAATAATTGACATTAGACGTTTTTGAATTTTTGAAATTCACTCAGTATTCAATATTATACTTATCACAATTTTCCTGTAGCACTTTAAAAAATATGAGAATTCGTTCCATAGGTATAAATGTATGAGAAAAAGAATTTTCTACATAAATATTTTTTCGTGAATTTTTCCGATGTTTTAATGGCTATTCTGCTTTTCGGGGCCGAGACAAATCTAACAAATCAAAGATTATAAAAATTGGTCCAGCCGTTCTCGAGTTATAAATGGTGAAACTAACCCGACTTTGTTTTATATATTAAGATTTTATAAGAATGATATAAATTAATCACCACATCATAAAATGGTATTATATAAAAGTGCCTTCTTATATGCCCTCAACATTTCTAATTTAAAAAAATACATTGTTTAGTAGTTTATATTAAGCTTATATTTTTTGTAAGGAATTTAACAAATTCTTGGTGTGTTTGGAATAACTCTAAGTGACCAGCTCAGATATGGGGCTCCATCGAAGTCAGAGTTAAGTTAGCCTCTCAAAAACTATGCGTACTGTACAGGGCCTGGATATACTTTTATAGTAACTGCTAACCAACTGCTAACCCTGTACAAATCACAAGTGCGCCCCACGATGAATTTGGCAGCCACCTCTGGTCTGGAGCTACAAAATACCTGAAAAATACCCTCGAATCTATGCAAAAACGGACGGTCCGTTTGATAGATTCTTCCATCTTAACAGACGGATTGCAATCTTTAGATCACAGGCGTCGGATGGGAATGCTATCCTTGTTCTACCGGTATTACAATGGAAGATGCTCTGAGTAACTAGCGTCATTGATCCCCTCGGCACCGGTGCATAGTCAGGAAACAGGCCAAACGCGTGCCCAACATATATACACGGTTGACATTTGTCACGTGAGACTCGTTCTTGTGTTCAACAGCTCGGCTGTAGAACGATTTGCCGACCTCTGTGTTTCCTCCTTCCTACAACACGGGTCTCTTCATGACCAATGTTCATTCCTTCCTCTCCTCAAAAAAACCCTCCACACAGCATCTCAGATGACATTGGCCCTGAGGGAAATTATTTTACTCAGGGCCTCCTGTGTGGAGTTAATGTAAAAAAAACAAAAACAATATAATTCTACATAAAGGAAATGGTGGAAAAAGCTTAAATTTATCCAAAACATTTTTTTTTGTATTAATCTAAAATAGTGACTTTATATTAATATCCGCCTTAAGAGCGTAAAAACTTAAGGTGTTCAAGGGAACTAGGTATATTATAATATGTTAGTAGAAATTCAAAATACGGAGTCTTAAGTTTATACCACGATTGTTTTGAAAAGGCTTTATATCTGGAAAGTCAACTTTCAATAATGCGTTTAAGTACCCACGAAGCAGAATTTATTATTATAATGCAATTAATTAAATTTATTTGCTTATGTGTCAAATGACAATAATATAATCATGAAAATAACATAATTATACATTCAGATCGGCGTTCTCTATAAATTATTCAAGATCCATAATCAGTACCTACGATCTTTTAATCACAAACAGAAATCACACCACAAACCAAGAGAATATATTATTAATTTCTGATAAAAATAATGTACTTACTGGATATTGGTCTTCAAATATTGTAGAGTCGGGACAAAACCTTATAGTTCTGCCCATAGACATACAAATAGCTAGACGAGAACTTACAGATGAGGGGTAAAAACCAACTATGGCGGGACGAAGAGAGGAAAGAGTCTTGTGATTCGCCAATAAATCAATCTAACAGTATATAGGCACCTCGCACTATAATATCACCATTTAGTTTTTGAAAGTAAAATCTGCTTTTGAATGAATAGACCTTTTTAAATGGGAGCGCGAATTGCATACCACGTTATGAACAGATGTGTCAAGTCCAAATTCGCAAGGTAAGGTTCTGAGTATTTTCATAGTTGAATATTTTGTTTCCGTAGACACTTTTACAAATGTTTCATGATTTACTTACCCCAGTAAGCAGCGGCTTTGTGTTTCGCGTCACCATGTATCTCGATGTCATAGAATGTGTTCCATAGACATACAAAGTCCGTGCATAAAATGTACGATAAGAGCTCGACACTGGTCCGGACAAGAATGATGACGTCACATTAACGCGGGGCTCTCGCAAGCCCAGGCGGTTCCGCAAAATGGTTCCAATGGGAGGGGGAAATAACACGCCTTTTATCACGTAAGGGCATGTCCATATATTTTTGTACGTCCGTGGTTCTGCCTCTCGAACGAGATCACTAGCGCGCCGCTACAACATCAACCGACTGAATAACGCGCATTTAAAAAAAAGAAATTATGCTGCCGCACCTTGTATATACTTCGTTTACCTTTCATATTTTGCAGTATTTCACAAATGCACATCGTATGTAAACCTGTCCTAAACAATTTGGTTAGACAATTTAAGTTAACAATCAAACCCTTAATTGGTTCCTTAATATAATAAACTAGCTGAAGTCCCCGGTGGGCTTTACACAGAGTTTTCGAAATCAAATGTAGATAGTGACCTTCCTGTTGTTTTGAAGGTCACATGTGCAAAATTTCACCAACCTCGGCATAAAACTGTAGATTTGCATACAAATCAAATTTACACCGCCCGCTCGTCCACCACATACAGACATTCTCCTTTATATTTTATATATATATCAACCAATTTAAACAAAACCTTGACAAATTGTATACTTAAACTTTCCTCGTGAATCACTATCTATTGGTGAAAACCGCTAAAAATCCGTTCAGTAGTTTTTAAGTTTATCGCGAACAGACAGACAGACGCGGCGGAGGACTTTGTTTTATAACATGACTTGCAAAATCGACAATAGATGTCGCACATTAAAATAAAAATTGATATATTCATCCAAGACACTATTTACATCGCATTTAGTTCGGTAAGAATCTTGCAATCATTCACAAAGACAGCACCCAATAAAAATATGCTTAAAGAAAATAAAAAGAAATGTTGGTAGTTCTTAGTCAAAGTATGATACAGTTAAATATTACCGAAGGGAATAGGGTCGAATTTGCTCAGTGGTTAGAGGTCCAAGGTTCGATTCCTAGAAGCGAGAGTATCCTTTTCTGATTTTCCTCTTTCAAATTTTCGTTTGAGAGTTGCTAATATTTTCTTCAATGATTAAAAGCTGAATAATTACATAGTGCAACAAATTAAAAGAGAAACAGGTCCCACAACAGCTAGCTAAGGGGTCATCCATAAATTATGTCACATGAATTTCATGATTTTTTTACCCCTCCTCCCGTTCCTGTCACACATCATCACATTTGTGAGACCCCCTCCCCCCTAGTGTGACGTCACAAATTTTGCAATTTTACACCTAAAAATAATCAAAATAGTAGTAATTTTTTTTTACATGTCACAGAGCTGGTGACCCCCATACCCCTTGTCACACTTCTCAACTCCCCCCCCCCCCCCTTAAGGTGTGACATAATTTATGGATTGATCCTAATTGGTTTTAAAAACAACGCAGTTATTAAGAAGTTGGACTAATCTATTATGTAAGAGACTTCGTTGAATATTATATGATGCAGCACAGGAAACAAAAAAACTTGTCCTAAGACATGATTACAGCGTTATAGCTACAAAAAGTAACAATTAACCATAATTATTAAACCATTCGTTGAACTCCAAATGTAAATCTGGCCACCCTGGTGATTTGGCGTAAAGACGTCAGATCGAAGATGAGTCATTAATTGATTCCGAAACGTGACTCGTTCGGTTGTTGTCGTCGGCTACCGTCTGATGAGGGTCACGACTGTGAATTAAAACTGCCCGCGAGAGTGAGGAACATTTTCTTATAATATCTCCGGTCACATTTCATTGTTTCTTACCCGCTGGCTATAACTTATGTCAGCTGACAATGTCTTTGTTGGTCGAACAAGAATACCAACAGCTTCGTGTAGTTGAACCCTGACACGTGTTGGTGTAGTTACTTGCAATGAAATATTGTAAAACAGAAAGCATAGGAGATGGATGTGAAACGATGCTGAAGAGAAGTATGATTTAAATGCAGACAACTTGACCATAAGGTCTAGAACTGACGATCGATAAAACCCTATATCAATACAATATTGACTAAATCCATTATCTACGGTCAGTTATCAATATTTGTGAGCACGGTCAAAGATTGATAACAGATATTCCGACCGACACCGACGATTGATAAATTGTAGCTTGGCCTCCATAGTATCAGATAAATTTCGGTTAACTGTCAATACACATTTATTTTTTAATAATTTCGTTCGTTATGCAAAATTTCTGGATTATTTAATGAACGGATTGGACTAACGAAGCTCTTAGAATTGAAGGAAGTCATATAAGCGATCAATTTATTCCGTTCGATCTTTGAGAAATGAAAGTGGTTGAAATATAATCAAAAAGTCTAATTAACTAATTAATTAATTAATTCCCGTTTAGTATGAAAAAGGAAATGCAGACTACCAACGCACATATTTAGGTTAGTATAACAATTCAACATTGTCAAGTTATTAATATTTTTACAGAATGTATTTGTGTTTGACGTTTCGGTATGTGAATTCATGGAAAATATTCTCAGCGCATATTGATTTCTTATTTATTGCCTGTCAATATCGGTTCGGTTGTCAGTAGTTCAACCATACTAGGTATATTGATATAAAATCGTCGAAAGTAACACGTATCGATCCGATATTGTAAAGTTATCAATACCTCTATCCCGGTGAAGATGCTCTCCTTGCCTCCAAAGTTCTTTGCGATTTTGATAAACAGCAAACATGACAAGATGAGATTTAGGACATGAAAGGTTCTCCAACCAAGTCAATGTCATAACGATACAGAAGATACTAAATTAGCTGCATATTACCTTGAAAATGTTTGAACCCACTAAAATGATAAATAGGTTTAAAATCTAAAAGAGTATGACATATTCTACGATTAGGCCTCCACCATTCAGAATTGAAACGTTGCTCGAAATGGCGTTAGCTCTGTTTGGTGACTGGATCTCAATAGCCAGCAACTTCCTTACCTTCCTCTCACCTTACCTCCCCCCTCCCCCAGTTATAACTTCAGCCTCACAACATACCTCAATTTGGGATGCAATATTCGCACAAACTCCAGGCCGTTGGCAACTGGTGGAACCCTTATGTATTCACTTGAAAAATAAATAAATACAGAAAAGTATAAACAAATTTCGGTCCCAAAACTGTGGGAAAAATATAAACAAATGTGGTCCCAAAACTGTGGAAAAGTGGAATGAGTCGACAGGACCAAATGGGTGCCCCAGTGGAAGCAGCTCAAAGCATACAGAAGAGGTTGACTGACTGCGTGGAAGAAGATTGAAGATTGAAAGGATTAGAGACTAGGTGAAAGAGTCGCTGGAGGATTACCATTTTCTGTCGACTTAGCAGTAGTTTTACTTACCTCTTCTTCTTCGATGACACTACAGTCCATATCGTGCTTTGGCCTCCTGCAACATTCGCCTCCAACTCCCTCTGTCCTCAGCGGCTGACTTCCAGTTTGGTATCTGGAGAAGCTGTGCTGCATCCCCTCTTACCTCGTCTTTCCACCTCAGTCTGGGTCTTCCCACTTTTGTCTTTCCACCTGGGTTACCAGTCAAAATTCGTTTTGGGACGCGTGTATCCGGCATTCTCTGTACATGTCCACCCCATCTCAACCTGACGAGTCTCATATGGGCTGAGATGCTAGGGGCCTGAATATAAACCTGTAAAGTCATACAGTGATGCCGTCGTCAGCGGCAGACGCATACGGTTTCGCCCAATTTCTAAAGGGACAGGATTTACGGATGAAAACTTGGTGGCCATCCCCAAAAATCTACACCTACATGTATTCATGTTCCACCGGACAACCACGGAAGATCAAATAACTTCATTTCTAAAAAAGAAGAAGCCAGATTTAGAATTTACAGTAGAGAAACTCGTTACGAGACACGAACGGTATGCCTCATTTAAAATAGGAATTCCTGAAAAAAGTTTCAAATTTTTCATGGACCCCACGATCTGGCCTGAAAATGTAGCCTTCAACGAGTGGTCACTTCGGAGGCCACGACCCAAAACCAAGACGGACGACACCAACTCACAAGAAAACCAACATTAGTGGAATCAATCAAAAAGTGAGAAGTTTACATGATGGTGCCGAAAAAATCACCGATTTAACGGACGAAATGACATCATATAATAATAAAACAGGATATAACGCATGTCTCAATACAATGCATCAAAACGTACAATGCATTCGAAATAAAATCTTAGAATTGGAAAATATTCTGTATGAAAAAAACATCGATGTACTCTGTGTTAGCGAACACTGGTAACAAAAGGATGAAACGACTTCTATTAATTTCAATGGTTTTAAATTAGGTTCAATTTATTGTCGAGAGAGCCATATCCATGGAGGTGTCGGCATTTACTTAAACGAAAACATTGCATTTAAAGAACTAGAATTTTTTAAACAAATAACGAAAGAATTTGTGTTTGAATGTGTTGGTATTGAAATTACAAAACTTAAAATGATAATCTGTACAATTTACTATAATGACTCTGAAATTAATATTTTTTTTGAACAACTTGAAATTTTACTAAACAAAATTTGCAAAAACAACAAAAAACAAATAATACTGTGCGGAGACTTAAATATTGATATAAGCTACAAGAACAAAAACGCCGATTCACTCAAAAACACACTAAAATCACACAACATACGTTTGATTATTGACAAACCTACTCGCATACAAGGTAATAAAAAAAGTATAAAAGATCACATAGGTACAAATATATCAAAAAATTGTTTTACATGGGAAGTCACAGAATTAGCTATATCAGATCACATGGCACAGTTAATGCACATAAAAATAAAACATAATATAATCCAAACTTGGTATGCAAAAAAACAATTATTTAACAAAGAAAATACTAAAATGTTTAACGATTACTTATCTTGTATATGTTGGGAACCACTGAAATCATTTGAATCCGTCGATGACAGTTATGAATACTTCATTAATGAAATAAATAATGGTATGAAGCTTTGCTTCCCCTTTAAACAATATAAATATCCCCAAAAACATAATATAAATTGGGTAACTCCTGGTATTAAAATATCTATTAGACAAAAAAGACATCTGTACATGAAACAAAAAAACACAAATGACCTTACAATCATAAACCATTACAGACAATACAAAAAAATTCTCAGTAAAGTAAAACAGGTAGCTAAACGGAATTACAATAGTAAACGTATTCAAAACGCGCAGAATAAAACCAAAACATCATGGAACATAATAAAAGAGAACTCAAATAATTCAAATTCTAAAATTAAACCAAAAATCTGTCTTAAAATAAATGATAACCTGGTATCAGAACCAGAAAACATTGCAAATGAATTTAACATTTTCTTTGCACCACCGCCACCACCACGAAATACAACTCTTCATCCACAATCTGCTAAAACAATCACAAAAAAACAGTCGCGATCATTCTTTATAACGCCTGTAAACAAGAAGGAAATTATCAAAATCATTGTAGAATTGAAAAATAAAAGCAGTGTCGGCACTGACAAAATCCCTATAAAAACTATTAAAGCATGTGCACAAGCATTGAGTTACCCGTTGGAAATATTAATTAACAAATCTTTTGAGTCAGGAACCTTCCCAGAACAATTAAAACAATCTATTATTGTACCTTTGTATAAAAAGGGACCTAAACAGGAAATCTCAAACTATCGACCAATATCCCTATTACCAAATTTTTCAAAAATATTTGAAAGAGCCAATCGCATTTATAACTTTCTCGAAAACTTTGAGATAATATGTCCACAACAATTTGGATTTCGTAAAGGCCGTTCAACAACACAGGCAGTCTTAAATTTTTTAAACAAAATTCTTGAAAGTATTAATGTGAGCAAAAAAACCGTAGGTATTTTTCTCGACCTCTCAAAAGCATTCGACAATGTTGACCATAAGCTTCTTCTAATTAAACTTGAACATATGGGTATAAGAGGTTTAGCATTAAAATGGTTTGCATCATATCTATAAAACCGTGAGCAGAAAGTCCAAATTCCAAATATCGATGAAAAAATGTTTCAGTACATGGTAGAATCCAAATGGAGAAAAATTAACAAGGGTGTGCCACAAGGAAGCATTCTTGGGCCCTTCCTCTTCCTTATCTACATAAATGAACTTCCAATTATTGCTGGCACAGAATGTTCAATGTTTGCTGATGACACCGCTTTGTTGTTTGAATATAATGGAGACGTTGACGAATTTAACAAACATGTTAACGAGACTTGCCAATTAATAGCAAACTGGCTGTTATCACAACATCTGTCAACTCAACACAAATAAAACTCAAATTTTAAAATTTTGTCCAGTGCAAGCTACACCTATAAACATAAATGTAAACTTTAATAATAATATTATCGAACACTCCCAAACTTGTTCACTGCTGGGAATACAACTAGATACCAATATAAACTGGAAAGAACATGTATCAAAAATAGTAGCAAAAATCAGTAGCTTTTCTTTTGTTCTAGGTACACTGAGAAAAATATTGAACATTGAATCAGTAATAGCCGCATACTATGGTTATGTTTATTCAATAATAAAATATGGTATAATTTTTTGGGGAAACTCAGTAAACGCTAAAGATGTTTTTATCATCCAAAAAAGATGTATGCGTAAAATTACAAACTCTGCTCGTTTGGATTCATGTAGACCTTTGTTTAAACATCTGAAAATTCTGACAGTCACAGACATATATATAATGGAACTATGCATGCTAGTGCGATCATCTACAGTCAAGTTTCCACAAAAAAACTCGACACATAAATACGCTACAAGATTCACAGAAAACTTATCAATTCCCAAAGCAAATAAAACAATAGTCCAAAAAGGACCATATTACATGGCCGTTAAAATATAACAACCTTCCACATAACATCAAACAAATTCAAGACACACACAAATTCAAATCATCACTCAAAACATTACTTCTAAACAAATGTCATTACACCTTAAGTGAATACCTCACATAAATGAAACACCTATTTTTGTATTCCTGTTATCTGTGTTTTCTTATTTGTATAAAAATTATAATATTATTCTTTGTATGAACATTATAATATAACATGTATGTGGTTAGCTGGAAGAAATGGGATCTACCCATAAGCTATACCTTTTGTATTTTTTTATATGTACAATAAATATTTTTGATTGATTGATTGATTGATATATCATACAGTTCTTTGGATGCGACACTATTCGCCCTCTTTCACGGGTCCATATATTCTTCTCAGCACTTTTCTTTCAAAAGTATCCAGCATTTCTGCCATCTTTACCGTCAGTGTCAGCGCCTCACGTCCATATGCCAATACAGTTCTAACAATGGTCTTATATATAGTTATACTTACCTCTTACTCGTGGTACAAGTGGAATGCCATAGAATCATAGAAATCTAACAGTAGGATAGTTCATTTCGTTTACGGAATATTTAATCTAAGATCTTCAATCAATATCTTGGTCACATAATGAATATCAAGAGATTATTCAAGACACCCCATCTGAGTCCTGTGGAAGATCGATGAGAGGCCTGTAACAGGAAGATGACTCACCTACCTACGTGACTGGTACGTGTTTGTAGTGTATAGGTTAACCGTGTGGTTTCAGCATCCTGCAATAAATGTCGCTAATAAAGTTAGTCATACGAAGTTTTGCTATGTCCCAACAGATGGCAGTTAAGTATAATTTCAGAAGAGTACCATCTATCTTAATTATTCATGTCGTATGTACGAACGATGATTGCCGAAGGTATTAGACAGTTGGGCGAGCACCTTCAGTCCGCCGCGCGCCGGCTGGCAACCGCCGAACTTCTTAGAGCCTTGTAAGGACGTCGCGTCGAGTCCAGTTAAATATTCATTGTAAAATCTATGATAATTTAATAAATCAACAATCAATAAAACAAGAATGATCAACATCCCATGGACCGACATCATCACCAACACGGAAATTCTCAGGCGAGCTAGAGTAGATAGAGAACTGCTCACATTAGTAAAAGTCAGGAAAATTTCATATCTGGGTCACATACTTCGAGGGGAGAAATATTACTTGCTCCAATTAATATTAAAAGGAAAAGGCAAGATAGAGGGTCGCCGAGGGCCGGGTAGGAGACAAATGTCTTGGCTGCGAAATGTACGAGATGTATCGGGAACTCGCTAGTCCTATATAATTATATCGCAGTCGGCTGTTTTATGTTCACCTAAGACCCAAATCCGGGTTTGGAACTAATCAGATGCAAATCCATAATTCACATTCACAAACAGCATTAATGTGTAATTAACGACTGAAGTGTGACCAGAATTACTACTGGTTTATTATATCCTTTCAATTGGACATTTATGAAGAGGATCTGAATAGAAGCGTGTGTACAGGCAACACCTCCTATAAAGAGGGCTAGACATTTTGCTAAGATGGCCGTTGATCTTATTCTGTCATAATCTCTAACAATAATAGTGAATAATTATCATGTATTTGTTTAATTAATTTCTTAGCTCTGATAACACGATAGCCAAATATATTAAGGAAAAGTCAAACTGGAAAACAAAAAAAAACGAAGACTTTAATAACATTTAAAATATGAACACTTTATCTCAACCCCACTGTAAATCTTACAATTCAATAAAAATCCAGATGGCTACCAACCTTGTTCAAATATGTACGAAATCTTATTTTATAACATTATTCCATCCACGGCGGAACACACATATAAGTTAAGAGACGTGTTTTTTTTAAGAAGTCTATATCATGGTACAAATTGAATACCACTTGTATTCTTCATAATTAACCCTTAAGGTGAGGCATAACGTTTATCGGGGTTTACCCGAGGGTCACATTTTAATTTGTTTGGGCGAATTCGTAATTGAATTATCATTTTTTTTCCATGCCACACAAGGAATGCGAGTTATTTATATTTTAGATTAATGAAAACAGAACGTTGTCATCATGTTTTTAACGTACAACGCCTTTAAAAAAATGTAATACATTAGGAGACAAATGTCTTGGCTGCGAAACATACGAGAGTGGACCGGCATTAGAAGTGTGGAGGAGCTATTCCGGGCAGCGCAAGACAGAGAGACCTTTTCAAGAGTGATCGCCAACGTCGGGGGGACCTGGTAAGGCACATAAAGAAGAAGAATACATTGTACAACTAAAGTTAGCCGTGAGAACCAGATTTTATTTTTCTAGACGATGAATTAATAACTTCGAGAGGTATTCATTTAGACACATCTTAAATATTAGTAACACGTTCTTCAGAATTAATTGAAATAAACCTGGCGGAAAGGTCGAATCTCCAGTCCTGCTAGGGTTAATTCGACCGTATGTCCGTCCAATACGCCATGCCGCGGGCGCATATTTGTTTACACGCTTTCATCACTTACGTCGTTAAGATTCCTACATTATCCGTTCAATACATGGGTGGCGAGTCGCAATTTGTATACACGGCTTTTTTACTTACGTCGTTAAGATTCTGAATATATTTTAGGGTATAGTGTCATCTTAAAAGCTATTAATGGCGTTCTTCCCAACTTATAGAACGAGAGTCTCCGATCAGCTAAGTGATGTGTTTAGTAGTTGGTCGGAGAATTGAGTTGGGAAGAGCGTATTTGCACACTTGAGCTAAAATTTCGGCTCAACAATTGATTAGTAGGATTGGGAACAATGGACGTAAAATATTCATTTTGAGACTTTAACTATGTATCACATAATATATTTTGAATTTTGATAAAGGGGAAGTAAACACCTGTTATCGGGGAGATTTAATGTTATCAGGGGCCTGTGTATAACTTATGTATATGTCCTCCCGTGAAAAAATATTATATGTTAAAAGTTTTTTTCACTGCCTGATTCAGATTTGAGAAAAAGTTATAATTTAGGTAGGTAACTACCAGAACAAAATGCTGCTCGAAATCCAATAGCTTTAATCCTCCATCTGGTACATTTTTTGTCAATAAAAATACATCAAAATCAAAAGGTTGTTATACCTACATATTTATAAAACTATTTTGATGATTTTAGTGATACCGTAATGCAGAATAGTGATTGTATTTTTAAATAAAACAGGCGAAGATCTGAAGATAATGCAAAATATTTCATGTATTTTAGTGATGAAATACCAATCAGATATTTTTTATTTTATTTTATTTTTTTTTTTTTTTTTTTTTTTTTTTTTTTTTTTTTTTATTGAGTAAATTTTTTACAATAAGTTTATTTTAATACAATATTACATATTTTATATACTCTCCTAGTAAAGCTATTGCTTGTGTTTAGGAGAGGACAACTTGATAATAACTTTCTTTTTTTTTTTTTCAAAACCTTATAACAAACCTAAGAACTTAACTTATGAAAAGATTTAGACTTAATAACATATAAGATTATAAGGGTAATTAAACAAAATATATATAGGATGTACAAACTTGATGGAATAAATAGGATGTAACAAACATTAAGAACTTAACTTATGAATAGATTTAGACTTAATAACATATAAGATTATAAGGGTAATTAAACAAAATATATATAGGATGTACATAAAACCTTTGGAATAACAAACAGTCAAAAACATATATAATAAAAGTTAAAATTATATGGTGGGACTACCAAAATATGATTTAATTTTTTTTTTATATTTGTCGTAATTTTTTTCTGTTCGCATATCGGCGGGTAATTGATTAAATAATTTTATTCCTTTATATACATAGTGATTCTGTGCTGTTGTGGTTCGTATGGGTGGTATAGTTAGTCCACCAATAGAAGTATTCCTTATGCTAATATTTAGCAGAGGGGTAATATTTTTTTAAATATATCTTTGTGAAGCTGAAGTAGTGCTATTTTTTCGTAAATTTTTGTAAGTGGGGGAACAGGGAATTCTTGGAATACGTTTATTGTTGGGTAGTAATACGGTTTTTTTAGGATAATTTTTATAAGAATTTTTTGAATTGTTTCGAGTGGGAGAAGGGATGATTTATATGCACCCCCCCAAGCTATGATTCCATATTGTAATACCGAGTGCGCAAGTGCAAAGTAAATTTCTTTTAATATATTTAATGTGATAGTATTTCTAAGTCTGAAAAATATATATATTAGTTTTCTCATTCTGTCTATTGTGGAGTTTATTTGATTTTTCCATTTAATGTTATTGTCGATAATTATTCCAAGATATTTTATTTGTTCTTTACTGCTTCAGAGATTATAGAGAGCAAAAATTATACAAAACTTAGAACACATATCTACCAGCAACATTTTAATCTACCACTAGAGGCGCTGCTAGTAACAGGCCGGAATAAAGGAGGTATTGATAGAATGTGATCTATACATTTTGATGATCTTCGTACACATCACTATTAGAGAACAATATGAAGAGACATGGTGAGGGGAAAAGGTTGTTGGCTATTCAGACCTGGTCATTAAACAAGGAACTGAAGCTATTTCAAGCAACGTATCGCTTGTGTAAGGTATTCTTTCACCAGGGCGATACTGAGAACTTTTCACACTCTGGGTCAACTCTAGGTCTCACGGGTTCCAAAAAGCCAGCAACTTGATGTTAGTTTTTCTATTGATAAAGTTAATGTTTTAATAACACAAGATGTCTGATTTTATATTCGAACAACTTTTTTATTGTCTACTCAATTCATTATGTGGTTGCGTTTTAAATTATCACTACCTACAAATAGAGGTAGAAAAACTTGTTTCAAATTACATGTTGCATTTTGAAGCAAGTTGTGTTTTAATTGTTGCTTCATGTTCAATCCATTGTTTTGGCATGAGAAATATTGACATATATTTTACATAATAAGTGTTGTTGATTTTCGATTGAAAAACGGCATTCAGAATTTTGATAGAATTACGAAGTTGATATACTGATATGTAAAATAATAAGCGTTTTATTCTGGAATTGCATTAATTCTTTGAACCTTTTGACGATTTTTAACTATTTTTTAACAGTATCAGATGTGATATATATGAATCACGGTTGAATTTGGCAGCCACCTCTAGTCTGGAGGCCCAAACACTGTAAAAAGCCCTCGATCCTGTGCAGAAACGCGTGGTCCATTTTAAAGATTCTTCTATCTTAAGTGGGAATAACCAGACAAAACCGGAAATATGTCATTTTTAAATCAAATTTTAGACGTATTGACTCTTTTTCACAAAAAATCAGAAATTGATTTCGAAAGACTGTTCTTTTATCTAATAAAGCTATGTTTTAATTTTTGAGAAAATATATTTATTTTTACTATAGTATGGTTTTACCGTAGGTGGTTGACAGATTTGTTAAATTTTCAAACAAAATTTTGTGTTATACAACATAAATTTCAAATCATATATATATATATAATCATGCAGAAGAATAAATCAATAAATTATTTGGGAAAGTTATTTTCAGATTTTTAATTTTAGTTTTGTTTAATCCGTCTTTGTTTTATGACGAAAATACTTCGGTTTGTCTATTTATTTTCTGTCTTACAAACTAATATATTTAACATTTTCATTGTTTGTTTTTGGGGTGTTAAGCCATGTTGCGCTACCTTCTTCATTAGCCGACGTTTCGGACAGCGTTGCAGTGTCCATTATCAGGGCAGCTCCGGCAGATCCGACGATGTGTCAGATGATCGTCGGATCTGCCGGATCTGCCCTGATGATGGACACTGCAACGCTGTCCGAAATGTCGGGTAAAGAAGGAGGTAGCGCAACACGGTATAACACCCCAAAAACAAACAATAAAAATGCTTTTGGCCGTGAAAATCTAAAGAACGTATCTAATATATTTAAGTTTTTTTTACATTCTTATGTATTTCCTTAGACATTATTGAAAAATTATAAATACTTCTGATCAAAAAATAATAACAAAAAGTACACAATTTTAATAGTTTTATCATCACGCCTTTCAGCATTTTCGAATGTAGGTAAAAATTAAAGCATATTTTGAATAGTTATTAAGTATTTAAAAAAGCTGGTACGGAGAAAAATTAATCTTTCCAATTGGAACCGCCCTGTACGATCGTAAGAACATCTTTCGACGAAATCTAAATTCTCGGCCGCTGGCTGATTAATGGCCCTCAACAAACGGATTGCAATTTTACAGCATCTTAGCACATTTACTGATACAAATATGTGTGATTAGAATAAGGTATGAATTATGTATTAATTAATTCGTTTCATAACAGTTGTAAAATCATTTAAAATCGCATCTTTTCTCGGCCAATATAAAAAAACAAGCGTTCATCTTATTTGTTTTTCGTTTCGCAGTCGTGTTGTCTCCTATTTAAAAATCACGTCACGGAAATAGTCGAACATGTACAAAGCGAAATCGGTAATTTCCGTATTTTTGAATTCAAGACGTGAACTTGGCAGCAGAGAGCCGATATCTCTAGCATTAGGCATTCCTGTCGCGTGGAGAAATAGTAGGCAGGTTCTGCCTGCTCTTCTCTGATGGAAGTCTGTGAAAACGTACCAGATTGTATAATATTTGATATAATTAGTAATTACATCGAATCCAAAGTAAATTTTTTAATAGTAGAGACAGAGCCATGAAAAATCAGGTGGTAGGCATTATAATTTATTATTAAGTATGCAATTTGTGAGGCTGAAAGTACCTATTTATAAAATACTAGCAGACCCGGTCACACGTTGCTGTGGCTAACGGAACACAACGCCACGCCATTACCCAACCTTTATAACCAACGCCATCTATCAAATCAAAATCACACCTCCCTTAATTTATATATTTCAACCAATTTACACAAAACCTCGACAAATTATATATATCTAAAAACCTTCCTCATGAATCACTCTATCTATTGGTGAAAACCGCATGAAAATCAATTGCATGTTTAAAAGATCTAAGCGCACAGACAGCGACCAACTTCATTTTATACTAGGTAAAGATTTGCCTCAAGATCAACATCTAATCAAATCTATTAATTATTTAAACAAAATAAATTATTACGCATTTCAAATATTATGGTATTAAATAAAATTATTTTTGTATTGTAGGTACCTACTATATCACTTGGGTGAATTTTCTTCACACAATCAGTTCGAATTTTTAAAATGACCTAAAGGCAAATTTGGGTTCATTGAACGTGAAAATTTTCATGCAAGATTAATTCACGTGGAAAAATTCGTAAAAACAACCTACTTTACCGTATCGGTTATAAACCCAGTGAGATATTGTGGTATGTTGTGAGGCTGAAATAATTTTAAAATGAAAGATATAGGGTCTTAGAGGGCCTGGTAGGAGATAAATGTCTTAGCTGTGAAATGTACGAGAGTGGACCGGCATTAGAAGTGTGCGCGAGCTATTCCGGGAAGCGTAAGATGGATATACATTTACCAGAGTGATCGCCAACGTCGGGGAGACCTGATAGGGCACACCAAGAAGAAGAAGTGAGGCTGAAGGTAGTGGGGAGGGGAAGCAGATGGGAAAGAGTGAGGTGGGGAAGTACCTGGCTAGGATTAGGCCAGATCTGGTCACCAAACACGGCTAAAGCCATTTCAAGCAACGTTTCAATTCTGAATGATGGTCTTACATCAGGACGATACTGAGAATATCTTCCACTGTGGAACGTGCCAAAATATGGCACAAATTATTTTTTTTATTAATTAATTGTGAATGAATCAAATTCAATTTATTTGCTCACGCTGGGATTTGAACCCGCAACCTTACTCCTTACCCCTCGACCACAGAGTCAACATAATGCAGGTCTAAGATCTATAAGTAAATAGCTCCTATTATTTATTTACTTTTCCATAAAACAGTTATACACCAAATTATATCGGAGAAGATTACAAAATTTAAAAGAAAGAAAAAGTCCATTGGGGCAGCTTTACTATGTCAAAAGATGGTTACTGAACTCTCTATAGGTAACATTGAAAATGTCGATGCTCAATACAGATTCGGAATTGCTCTGTTTAATGGCGCATTCTGAAAGATTATTACCAAAGATTCATAATTTTTTATTCCTAAATTATTATTAAATCTCTAACTGACAGCCCTTAATTGAGAGAGCATCAAAACCATTTCAAGCAAATATAATTTTGAATGTAACTACCTACAAGCCAATACCTAGAACTTAACGATTTGCAAATAACTACATATGTTAATTTATCAATAGATATTGATGTTGACAATTTTGCACAATAATACTTGCTATCGAGCTACCTTTCTTAACATATTATCATTCTGTTTATATAGAATGTTCTCTGTTATTATAACTATTACACAAGTACACATTTCTTTTTATATTTCATATCAATTCTATTTTTTTATGAAAAATTAACAAATAAAACAACTATATCTCTTATATATTATTTTTGTCTCATTCGTTCTTACTTTATCCTTAATACTACTGATACCCTCCACAGTAGCTTATAATCTTATCGTTGTAATGTGAAAGCATTTTATGGCATTAAATAAATAAATAAATAATTTAGTACTGTGCAGTTTAGTACTTGTGTAAGTAAGTCTAAAGTCATGGTGTTTGAAAGAGAGAGTACTAAAACAGTATGCAATATAGTTGTGAACGATGAATATTTGGAGCAGGCGGATGAGTTTGTTTATTTGGGAAGTATGTTTACGAGAGATGGGAAGGCTGAAAGAGATATTGAAAGAAGGGTGAATGCAGGTAACTCTATTAATGGAGGACTGAACGCCGTTGGCGCCAACAAAAATCTGTCCAAAGACGCGAAACTAGCATAATGGAGTACTGGTACCTACCCTGATGTATGGCAGTGAGGCATGGAACTGGCAGAGGAAGGATGAAAGTAGACTGAATGCTGTAGAAATGAGATCCCTGAGGCGTATGTGTGGTAAAACCATGTATGATCGTGTGAGAAACGCGGAGATCCGCAAATAATGCAAGGCTGATGTAAGCGTAATTAGTAAGATCAAGAAAGGAACGCTCCGGTGGTTCGGGCATGTAGAGAGAATGAACGAGGAAAGGAGTGTAAGAGGAATATATGACGCAAATGTGAATGGTAGAAGAAGTCGGGGACGCCCGAGAAAGACATGGCACGACCAAGTGAATCAGATACTTGAGTCGGGCCATGTCAGGAGTCAGAATAATAGAAGAGCATGTATGAGACGGTGTATGAATGTGAACGAGGCAAAGAGTGTGTGCCAAGACCGAGTTGTTTGGCGGTCCGTCCTCTCTGCCTACCCCTGCGGGGAAACGGCGTGATGGTTAGTTAGTTAGTTAGTTTAGTACTGTGCAAACTGAAAATGGAAAAAATGCTAGTCGCGTGTTTAACTCATGTTATTCCAAGATTTTTTTTATCAATTTTACTAAGCAATTCCATCTCAATTACCTTTGTGATATTTCGACTCATCAATTTGATGGAATACTCAGAATAATAGATTTGAATATTATAATAAGTGGACAGCACGTAGTACAGGTGCTGGTTATATTTGCATATCGATGCTGTATCGACACACTTAGTATTGCAAAGGTGTTCCGTAATGCTTTATTACATAACGTTTATTGAATTCTTGCCTTTTTATTGATGAATTTTATTTGAATAACTCTGTGTTGCGTGAATAGGGGCTATACGATAAAAGAATTTAATGTTTTGTACACATTGAATTTAATTTGGTAGGTAATTCGATACACTTTGGTTTAAGATTAAAATGGTTTTGGGATACTGCGTGTGGAGCGTAATCTTAATATATAAAACAAAGTCGGGTTAGTTACACCATTTATAACTCAAGAACAGCTGGACCGATTTTTATTTTCTTTGATTTGTTGGATTTGTCTCCACCCCGAATAGCAGAATAGCTATTAAAACATCGGAAAATTTCACGAAAAAATGTGAAGAAAATTCATTTCCTGGAACGAACATTGTATGGAAGGAATTCTCATCTTTTTTAAAGAGCTGCAGCAATTTTGTGATAAGTATAATATTGAGTAGTGAGTGAATTCCGAAAATTCAAAAACTTCAAACGTTAATGCGTTGATTGTTTTGCTTTAGTTCTTAAACATACAATGCTCTCCCTCTTTCTTAAATGTCAACAGTCGACAAGTGACAAACAGTGAACGTATGTCTGCACCCCTCCAAAGGAAAAATACAATAATATTATAATAAATCTCCCTCACACGTATAAAGAAAATGAAATGTAATTCCCTTAAGTAATTAGATAATTGCTTCATTGTGTAATTTTTAACTTAATAAAAAAACTGAATTTAATTCAGCTTATAAGTTAACAAAACAGTTATTGATTCTGAGGCGGTACGAAGTTCTCCGGGTCAGTTATTTTGAAATAAAGAAAGGAGATGAAGTTTTGAAAAGGAAAAAGTTACGAAGGTTGCGTTGGGATATGGGGATCAATGTGTACAGGAGTGAAGTAAGTTTAAATCCATCCTTCTGTCGATAATGTGTCGGGAGAGGTCAAAGGGTCTTCGGGAACCGTCCTCTCTCGAAGTCACTAAATGTAGCCACTTGCAGTGATATGTCATTGTGGCAGAGGTGTCTCATGATTCTTTCTTGCTAACCCAATACATCTGGAGGCAGATTCCTATTCTCTATCCCTAGCTAAGGACTTGTCCCTAATGTATCCATCCCCCTCATTACAGCTTTGAAACAAACGAGGGCGAGTGATATGGCCGCGTAGCGATCGCTCTGCGGCTTTTTCACTCCTTCCAGTTTATGTGAGAGCCAAAATGAGGGGGATAGGTACACTAAGGGGCATACATTAATAACGTGAGTTCAAAAGGAGGGGGGGTGGTCCAGCAAAATCTCACGTTACTTGAAAATAATATACGAAGTGGCCCAAATTTACCTCGCCAAGGGGGGGGGGGGGTCTAGATTGGAAGAAAAACTGCTCACGTAATTAATGTAATGCCTAACGTGACCAATATTATATTCCCCAAACCGGGACACCGAAAAAAATGTAGGTATTTAATATCTAATAATAATAAATTTGAACAACTTTTCGTGAAAAATCGTATCAAGAGCGCTGTACAGAAGAGGCTAGATTTCAATTCATCTTGCAGCTACCAGTCGCATAGATGATTGGAATTCTAGACCCTTGTTCAAAATGTAAATAGATTTTTTTCTTTATTAAGAGAAAATTTAAACGAAATAAAACAATATGTTACAGTAAAAATGTTTTTGACTAAAATTAGCATGGATTTTACTTTAAAATTTACTTTACTGTGTAGGTAGGAGGCTAGATCACAGCTCGTCTTGCAGCTACCAAGCGCATGGATTATTGGAATTCTAGCCATAATAAATTAAATAATATATCTTTAGAGCCTTGAACACTTTCATACAATACAAATGACAAGAAAATAATGTTTTTTCGTGTCATATTAGGGTTAGCTATTTTAAAATGCATTCCTTTATGGAGACTTCTTACCTTCGTAACTTGCCCTAATAGTTATATCACAAAACATTATACATGCAGATTGGGTTAGGTCATGTGTGTTATTTGTTTTTTATTTTTCTTAAGTTTTTTTCAAGGTTCTGTTTTGTTATGTTAACCTAACTGTTTCTCTATTAAGACTAGAAACTTCTATATATAAGTGTGTAGAACAGCCTCGAGGCCAACGTCCTCTCTACTATGTTTTCAAAGTCTCTCTGTAGCTCGAAACCTGACTGCTAGCCCACCTCGATTATATTATATATAATATGGAGGGGTAAACCAACACAATAGAGACATCTTTTGGATAACTCAATAAACTCTTTGAGTTACTACCGCTGATGACATCTATGTTTTGTAGCTCGATCGATTATACTAACCTTTCTGTTCTCTTTATTCCAGCCTTCATGGAGCCAGATCGCTTGCACAAGAAGTACAGGACCAAGAGGGACACATACTACGGGGGCAGGAAGGTGGCTCCGGATACCATCTACCCAGAGATCCTGGTCATCGTTGACTATGACGGTTACAAGTAAGGACTTCTATTTATTTATTCATCTTAACGATATTCAACCGCATTAGTTAAATCTAGAATATGCTTCTGTTGTTTGGGCACCATGCCACACAGAATTTCAGGAATAAATTTGAAAAAAGTTTCCGAAGTATCTTTAAATGAGAATTTAAAAGTCTCCAATCTAATCTAGGAGGAATAGTGCCCTTTCAGTATTATTACAACTATTTTATTGACAGCACATTCCTCCGGGAATGCTATAATGTTTTCGTGTCTAACAACTGCTGCCAAGGACGAAACCACGACCCGTTATGTACTCCACATAGCAGAATGGCTGTTCTGGCCCAGTACAGCATGACTAGAGATATGGTGCTGCTAAATGATATTTCTAGGTCTCTTGACATTTTCAACATTGGCCTTAAAGGTTTCAAAAATCATTTTATGCAAGAAATTTAAAACATATTATTATAAAAAATTTCATTTATCGATTTAAAGTTGTGTAAGTTATGTCATATGTATTGTAACAGGATTACATACATCTGTAATACACACGATTAAAAAAATGCTTAACGATTTGGAAGCGAATTTACTGAAAACGGTTCCAGAATCCGGAAAATGAATTGTTGATTTGAATGCGATAAAATTTTGCACCTCACTGCTTTGACCAGAAAAAAAGGCTGCTGCTAACCACTTTTTATTTTGTAATTCAAATAATTGTTACTTTTTCGTTTTTGACTACTGTTATTTGGTTCCATTCTTTCACGACGCCAATCTTTAGACCTCTTTTGGTCAAAACTGGCATGTTTCCTGTAACAAAATTTAATAGAGCAAATTAATCAATTGTTGTAAGCTTAACAGAAACCAAGCTTTTGCTTTTAAGGAAAAAAATATCGAACATGGTATGTTTTCAATCTAATCAAAATAAAAAATCTCTCAAGCCAGAAAATCTGACGCATTCAAAAAATTCCAGGCAGATTAATAACAAATTCACATTAAAACACATCACTAATATTTATACCTTGAACTTTAATATTCACGCGAAGATTTTTTTTATAAAGTTCTTTAAACACAATGCTTACAGATTGATGTAGAAATTACGACTGCGTTATCAGTCTGATGATACCAAATTACATGTTTTTCGAGCTCTCAATAATTACCCAGGGCACTAATTGCTTTTCTGTGAATTGAATGTTGCTGAGTAGTTGTCCAATAACTATGTTAAGTTGGGTTTTCAGAATTTATAACGTTCAACATAATTGACTTGGTAGTTCCTAGAATTGGTGTTTCTCCTATAGCGCAGAGCTCTGAAACAAATGTTTGGTTTGGAAGTATGTAGGATTTGCCACACCTGTATAACAGATCGCAAGAATATTAATTTAAAAAATTACTTTTCAAGCAACGATAATTTATTGGATAACCAAAACCCCTGCCATAAGTCATTCCAAGTGGTTCGCTACGTTTGGTGACTTAGCAGGGGTTCTCGGGTTCAGTGGGTGAGGTTTGTCCGGTTCTTGGCGGCGGGTACGTCTTTCCAACAACTGCGTGGTTCGTCCGTCACTTTTGGACTCACTGATCCCCAGATTGACCCCTGGCCACAGATTCCTACCCACCTTTTTCACAGAAACTTTCTCTCATTCCTTTCATTAAAATACCCTCCACACAGCATCCTCAAAGTTGACATTGAGCTTGAGGGGAATTATTTTTCTCAAGGGTGTGTGGCTAAGGAAAAATAATCCTATTTTTAAATAATTCAATTTATAATTTATGCTTTTTGCAGAAATATACGAAAAATTGTACCACACATATAGGAAATGTTTCAATTGTCAAAGTTTTTTCTGGTAATTGTAGAACATTTTTCAGGTAGCAGCCTTTTTACAATAAAGTTTCAATTAAAATGTATGAAAAATGTCATAAACATATAGTTCTGTATATTAAGACTGAAATTAATTTGATAAATACTAAACAAGTCACAAATACAACATTTGCTTAATTTGACAAAGCATTTCTCCAATGTGCTCTTTTTTCAGATTGCATTTATCCCGAAATGACGAAATCAAAAAGTACTTCGTCTCTTTCTGGAACGGCGTGGATCTGCGGTACAAGCAACTCAAGGGACCGAAGATTCGCGTCTCCATCGCTGGCATCATTGTCTCCAGGGTGAGTCTGACTGTCCTTATCATCCACTTGACTGTACTCATATTTGGATCAATTGAATGAAATACAAGCAATAATTAATTAATAATTATTGATCAAACCTATTTTTAGTATTTATCTTCTCATCTACAATATGGTATTACAGGATGGGGGAGCTCAAGCGATTCCACTATAAAACCAGTAACCAGTCCTCGTAGTATGCTACGAGGACTTACAGTCACGGTATACTTACAGTCCCCATCAGAACTCATATAAACTATGTATTTAAAGCTCTGAATTTAATGTCACTGAAACAATTATGTACAAAAGATATTCTAATTTACGCATTCAAAAACCAGGGTAACTTTCCATATTACAGCATTCATTCCACCAACTAAAACGACTTTTGGACAAAGAAATGTGCATTATTTCGCTATAAAATTATTTAATATACTTACTTCCTCATGCAATAACAAAACAAAACATTAAAAAAATAACCGACTTAAAAGAAGCATTAAGAAATGGATTTTAGGCATGGGAAGGAAGCATATAGATTATAGAACATTGACAATTTTGCAACCTAACAAAGATTGCTTTTATTGTGTTTTATTCTAGATATAACTTTTTAATTTTCCTTTCGTAATATTTTAACACAGGTATTTTTTTATAATTCAAACACTTAACCATGTACAATGTGATCTTAGAAGGAGTACCGGTACCCCAGTAAGGGCACATTCTTTTCTAAAAATTGTAAAAAAAACAATTAAATAAATAAAATTAAGTTGTTTTTACCAAAAGTGATTTCAAGCTCCAAGGAAAATTGAAAATTACATTTTTTGTGTCAATACAATTTATTCACTTCAATGCATATTTTTATTATTTATATAAAAATATATTTAAGTTAAATAACAGGTTTATACGAACAAATGCATAATAGATACTCAATTCTTGGGCCAGATACGCAAATTTCTTTGACAATTTCAACACACTAATAATCCCATTTGCAAAAAAAAAGATCCGAGCATTATAATGTACTCGTATGTAACTTATTTTACGTTTGACAAAGGACTAATCCATATTATAGTAACAAATAAGAACAACAAATAATTAAGATAAGTAGGGAAACTTTATGTTACCAGAAATAAAATTTTAATTTAAATATAGTATTATAATTGATAAATTATTTTCCTAAAGTAAAGTTGACATCTTCGTCTGTTTCAATGCCGACGTCTTCGAAGAAAACCTTCTTCGGCTTCGGGTATCCCTCAAGGATCGCATCTATGGCATCCGTACACAGGCGCTTTCGGTATCTGCAATAGAAATAAATGTACCTTACATTGTTACAAATTAAATACAAAACCAAGTTATTTGGTTGCAATCAAAAGCTGTATCAAGCGTGAAAATCACGCGCTACAGAGCTACAAGAAAAGAAAACCAAGCAATAAATTTTTTAATAGTAAACTAGGATGAATTTATTACACAAGAATTGGAGTCCAGATTGTCTTATAGTTAATTTTAAGAGAGTTCAGAAAAGACAACTGGCTATTTAAATTATTATTACACGAGAGGCTGAAAATTTACACATCTCTCGAAGCATCGGTAAATGGATCACTTTGTAGATGAGTAAATGAGGATTAATGATTAAGTGGCATTTTCTTAGCTTACTACGATATATAAAGAAGAAATGCACAGGTTATTTTCCAGTAAAGTTTTACAACTACTAATTATTTTCTATTTATTATGATTTTTTGTAACATTCATTGGGCATATAGTTGAAACCTTAAATTTAGCACTTATTAAAACAGAGTTATTAGAAAAACTAACTAAGGAAAAGTAGATATGGCGCGATCAACTTCATAATTTTTTTGTTTGTTTATCCTTTAGACGAGCTAGTCGATTTAACTTGTTGTGTGCCAAATGTGGCCGCATATGCTTGAAATATTGTCACCCGGATGACAATCGGCACTCAAATGATTTAAACGATTGTGAAACATAATGAAACAAAGATCAGGATTTGCAAGGATAAAAGCGTCCAACCATTTCCACATCCTATGCAGAAATACTTCATGGATTAGAAGTTAATTTTTTTACCTATATTCCTTCAGTGCTTTCTCCCTGTCTATCGTCACCACCTCCAATCTTTTCGGCGATATTGGAGTAGAAATCTTCTCCAGGATTTGCAGCTTCTTGGAGAAGGCCTCGACTTCTTGCTCCTTCGTCATCACTTGAATTAAGGCCTCGTTTGTGGTCAGGGAACTTTGGAGGCCCTTGAGATTACTCTCGATGGCTTTGAGCTTTTCCTCGGACTTTGATAACTCTTCGGTTAATTTGATCATTGTGTCGTTTAATTCTAGAAAAGCATATTAAGGTTTTTTTATGTATATGTTCAGTTTATTTCACTGGTTCATGGAATGTGCTGAGTTAGCGGAAGTCTGTTTGGGGTTATAGAGAAAATAGGATAGCAGAATAAATTTACCTAAACCATTTCTTTATGGACCGATGCGTTAGTTGTCAGTGTTTTTGTTGAATGGATGCTAATCTTAAGCTATATAAAGATAACTTTGATATGAGTGGGACAGTTTAAGATAGCCTTCATCCGACATTGAAGACGGATTACGACGATACTTCGCATAAGAATCACAGATTTTAAGAATCTTGAGATTATTTGAACATTGATTCACAGATTTTGTATTGCTGAAAATCAAGGCTCTCGAAGACCCGGCAGAAAAATGAAATATTGTGATGTTTGATTAATTTTTCAAACTGCAATCGGTTTTCTTACCTTGTGCCTCGTCTTCCTTTACTTCTCCGCCAGCTTCTTGTCTGACGACATACACCTTTTGCTTCCCGTAGACCTTCTCCAAAACAACAGTCTGCTGGACCAGGGCATCCAAAGCTCTCTGGACGATGGTCTTTCCGAACTCCTTGTGTAGATTCATGACTATGTCGTTGGCCGAGTAGGGACGGTTGGTGTTGCGGAGGTATTTCAAAACTGCTTCGTTGGCCATGGCTGGAAATTAAATAATTTCAAGGACTAATAGGCTAGATCTGCATTGGTAGTTCATGCATTTGTGTTCCTGTGCCATATTTAAAGAGAAACACTGTAAAACGAATTATAAAAAAAAACTCCTGCTTCGTAAGAATTTGTTAAATTATGAAATTTATTTTAGGAACCAACCATCATATGGCAAAAAAGATTTCTAACCCAGTTGGTCATGTCTACTTTGCAGTTGCGTGTTGTTTTTCAATGTATTAGTTTTTATCATTTGTACGATGGAATTCCTTAATCTTTCTCTTTGCCCATAGTTCAGCCAACGAACAAAGAAGTGTCTTAGGTCTTAGACTACCAGGGATCGAGCTGCGAAATTAATATTCCGCGTGGCATTACAATAAAGTACAATTCATGTTAAAAACTTTTAAATAAATGTCGAATACTTATTTTGAACAGGAGCGTTTTTCATTGAATGAGACCTAATAAATTAAAAAAGACGTTTAAAGAAAAAATTGTTCAAAAACTGTATTGCAATAAATGTAACTTGAATGACGCTATAAATTTAAAACCATCGATTTAAAACCCGAATTATTTTTATTTGGATAATCAAGAAATTGGATGATTTCAATGGCCATATTTTAAGCAATAATTCAAATAATTGCGGATGCGTTGCTCATCCAAGGTTATGCACAAGGGTAGAAGCGACTTGCGGACAGCAATGCCAAATTATTTAATAAATTACCAAGAATAACTAATGTTTATTTCATACAAATTTATTTTATTTATATCCAAGGCCATCTGTAGATGGTGGTCAGAATTAAAATAAATAATAATTATCACGCACTGTGGGCAAACTTCTTTATTATTTACGAGGTGAAATGCTTTATCTGATTGCCAATGACTGCGGCTTTGAATTTTAAGGACAGGTACATTTGGCCATCAAATTTAGCAAAAAATACACATTGTCAATTTAGAAACCTTTGTCAATGGGTCACCTACATCCATTTAAGATGATTGTAATCTGTTTATTTGATGAACTGACGTTTGGACTTTGCATATTCAAAATATCATTTTATTATCGATTTAAAATTAAGCTGTCACCACCCTGATCGTATTGAAATTGAAATCGGTTCTTGAATTACGACGTTTCGAGATGGTTTCATGCTTCGATCTCGAGACCAGTTCAAGGATTGGCAATATAAAATTTAATAAAATCAATTTCGGAACATTGAACTCATTTTCTTTGGAAATATTTGCAGGATCGGATACAAGCTTTAAAATGATATACGATACATCTCTACATATTATAAATTAAAGTCCTCCGAGGCGTCTTTCTGTCTCTGTTCGCGATAAACTCAAAAACTACTTAACGGATTTTCATGCGGTTTTCACCAATAGATAGAGTGATTCATGAGGAAGGTTTATATATATAAATTGTCAAGGTTTTGTATAAATTGGTTGAAATATATAATATATTGTGGTGGACGAGCGGACTGGTAGCAGGCGGTGTGGATTTGATTTGTATGGAAATCTACAGCTTTACGCCAAGGTTGATGAAATTTTGCACGTGTGACCTTCAAAACAAAGGGAAGGTCACTGTCTTTTATTTCTAAAACTCTGTTCAGAGCCCGGGCATTTTATTATAATTTCAAAACTCGACTAGGTTTTGCTTGTACGTACCCAACCCCCACCAGGGTATCTAGCATGGTCGATCGATATAGGTTTTATCGAAACTATTGGTATCTTTTCATTCCTCCCGAGCACGACTGCAGGCCGCTAACGAACCAACAACAGTTCACAACGACTAAGGGTTCCTAATTTATTTGACGTGAACTATTGTTTGTTCTTTAGCGGCCTGCAGTCGTGCTCGGGATCGAAGAAAAGTTACCAACATTTTTGATAAAACCTATATCGATTGACCATACTATATACCCAGGCCTATACAATAATGACTCTTATAGGATGTTCCATAACAAAACAGAACATTGAAGAAAAGTGAAGAAAAACAACAAACATCTAACTTAACCTTGCTAATTCTTTTTCGTACACTATTTTGTCACTGTTCTTTTTTAACCCCCGACGCAAAGAGCGGTGTTATAAGTTTGACTGTCTGTGTTATGTGTGTCTGTCTGTGGCCTCGTAGTTCCTAAACGAATGACCGATAACGATGCGTTTTTTGTTGTTTGAAAGCTGACGTGATCGAGATGGTTCTTAGCTACAGATTTATGAATATCTGTTCAGGAGTTTCAAGGTCATCAGCTCTTTTTGCGTCGGGGGTTGCTTAAAATTTTACTTATTATACGAAAAGCTCAGAAAATATTTTTATTTTAAAGAAAGAATCGGGATAACGCGTTAGTGCGTGACTTTCAATTATCTTTTCGTATTCGTTGATCGTTTAACACTGTGGAATCAATTTCCTATTAATTGCATAATTTAAAAGTTGTCATTATTGTCGTTTCTATCTAATATGACTCTTTTTAACGAGGAATTGAAAAATGAATCTCGTAATGAGCTACCAGATCTCACACGCTTTACAATTTCCACGTTCACATATAAAGCCTAATGCTAATAGTATTGTTACGAGGCTGGCTGATATAATAATAATAATATTCCTACGACTTCTGCTTTCTAGTTTCTCACGAAAAACCTACCAACAATGGTTGCCAGTTTCTGTTTCACCGGCGGATTCTGCACGCAAACCGCTTGTTAAATAATGGAGAATATTGTTATCTAAGGCGGATGAATTATATAAAGATATCCGCTGGAGCGTTTTTAGTCAAATTTTGGCAAATTTCCTTCGATTGGCCTCGAGCGTTCGCTTGCCGAAATGTGGTTAAAGAGATATTTTAAAACATTTATTGGAATTATTTCAAAAGTTTGCGCGGGTTGTGATTTTTTTTTTTTAACATTTTTTGGATTTTCATCTTAATTAATTTTAGATTAACAATTTGTTTTAGCCTATGCCTGACTCACTAGGAGAACCTGTGTTGAGAGCAGGAAGGAGTGAGCATCGGTCTGGAAGAGACCCATGTTGCAAGAGGGTGGAAAACCAGAGGCCGGAAAATCGTTCCACAGCCGAGCTGTTGAACTTAAGAACGAGTCGTAGAAATGACCCGTTCTCATGTGACAAATGTCAACCGCGTTTAGTGTGTTTCCCGACTATGCACCGGTGCCGAGGGGATCAATGACGCTAGTTCCTCGGAGCATCGTCCATTGTAATACTGGTGTAATAAGGACAGCTTTCCCACCTGACGCCTGTGCTCTAAAGATTACAATCCGTTTGTTAATCCAGTTAAGAGAATTTATCAAACGGACCGCCTGTTTCTGCACAGAGTCATGGGTTTTTTAAGGTATTTTCGGGCTCCAGACCAGAGGTGGCCGCCAAATTCAACCTATACTATTAAAGTATCTGGGGGCCCCTGTACAGTACGTTTCGATTAAATCGCAAATATAACTATTTTAATTATTTATTTATTAATTGATTTTTATTTTTTCTCAGGGACCCGATGCCACCCCCTACTTGGAGAACAACAGAGTGGGCAGAGACGCAATCGACAGTGCGGCGGCCCTAACGGACATGGGCAAGTACCTGTTCCGGGAGAGGAGACTCCCGGTCTATGATATTGCTGTAGCGGTCACCAAGTGAGTACAAATCCACCTAACTTTTCGTATTCTACTAAAAGCACTGATCAGAAAACCTCTAGGAGCTTGATCTATGCTGATTTGAAAGAAAAACTGGTGTGTCGAATTTAATAAAAGAATTCTTGTCAAAACTACCTCAACCCAGGTCTGTACACTTAATCGAATCCGCCTGTTATTCTTATTATGTTATTAGTGTACCTACAAGGTATTCGGAAACTCGCAGTACCTACAAGTGGGAAATCAGTGAATCTACATCTCGACTAGCGATCGAGAGGTCGCGGGTTCAAATCCCGGCATGCGCAAGTAAATTTTATTTGATTGATTTGTGTTATTTCATATTTAATAATTAAAAAATAATATAAGGTGTTATAGTATATTTGCGGCACGTTCCAGAGTGGAAGATACTCTCAGTATCGCTCTGGTGTAAGAACACCATTCAGAATTGAAACGTTGCTTGAAATTTAGCCGTGATTAGTGACCAGATCCGAATGCCAGGTACTTCCCCACCTTCCTCTTTCCCTATCTCTTTACCCTCCCCGCTATCTACCCCAGTCTCACAACATACCCCAATTGGGGATGCCATAGTATCACTAGCTACAGACGGAAGCAGTCGGGACTCTTGTGCGGTATTCTCATAAAAAAAACACACATTTGGAGTTCATTTTGTCGTATTTACAACTGTTTTTTTTTTATTTAAGCTTTAGATTTCGAATAAATCAAGTCCGAAGTTGGGATTTTTAATTCAAATTTGAAAAACATCTTTGTGTTTTTAAATGCGTCTAAGTCCAGACCCGTCTCCAAAAGATTATGGTTTAGTTTCAAAAAAAGAAAAAAGTGTAAATGCTCATATCGAAAAAAAGTTTTTTGGATTCTATTTCATGTTATGTAGATACGCCCAAGGGTGTAGCGAGCTACGGGCAGGGGGGGCAGCTGCCCCTCCCTAGAAGATCAGGGATGCTCACAAACCGTAAAGTAATATTACATCGGTAGCCTATTGTTTGTGAGAATCAATTTAATTTTTATTATTACCTTTTTAGTTTATAATTTTTTTGTGTATCGTGGAAAGTTGTGATAAATATTAGAAAAGCTTTTTTTGTACCCGCATAACTTACGTATCTAACAAAATATTGTACGTTTATTTGTATGTCGACCTCCGTAGTCCAGTGGCTAAGACTCTTGACTCACAATCCGGAGGTCGCGGGTTCGAACCCGGCGCGCGCAAATAAATTTTATTTGATTAATTTGTGTTATTTCACAATTAATTCATTTAAAATAATATATAGTATATTTGCGGCACGTTCCAGAGTGGAAGATACTATCAGTATCGACCTGGTGTAAGACCACCATTCAGAATTGAAACGTTGCTTGAAAATGGCTTTAGCCGTGTTTGGTGACCAGATCTGAATAGCCAGGTACTTCCCAACCTTCCTCTCCCCCACCTCCTTCCCCTCCCCACTACCTTCAGCCTCACAACATACCCCAATTGGGGATGCCATAGTCTCACTGGCTCCAGACGGGAGCAGTTGAGATTATTGTGCGGTATTCACTGTAAAAAGAAAAAAAAAATTTACTTTTCCTTTTTTTATGTATTATTTTTACGTGCATTTGTAAAATTTCAACCATGTACGGTTCCAAATGTTTTCAAGCAGTTTAGATATTTATAATTTATGACTTAATCCATAGAGGCCCTCGAACCCTTTCATTAGAAATATTTATTCTCAAAGTAAAAAATGTGTCTTCAATTGTTTTATTATTGCTTCTTTTCTTATATTTTAAAATACGGTTAGCGCCCTGACACAGAATTGGGATTTATACTCAAGTTAGTCAGCTAAAATTTTTGTTAGTTCCTCATTAACAAAATGCCCACATGAGCTAAAGGGCCATCCATAAATTACGTCACACGAATTTCATGATTTTTGACCCCCCCCCCCCCCCTTGACCCTATCGTCACATTTGTGAGACCCCCTTCTCCCCCCCTAGTGTGACATCACATATTTTGCAATTTTACATCTAAAAATAGTCAAAAGAGTAGTTAATTTTTTTTTCATGTAACGTCACAGAGCTTCCCCCCAATACCCCTTGTCACACTCACCCTACCCCCCCCCCCCTTAACAAAATCCTAGCTACGCCCTTGGATACGCCATGTTTCTCGCTTGTACTACGAGTTTCCGGATACCGTACATAACTCTATCAATAAATCACTTTAAAATGTAGATTTTTACAGAATTAATTAATTAATTAATAAACAATGAGTAAACATGTAGGAGAATCTTATAAAAAATAAGAGGCCGACTTGATTCAGTGTGCTGGCCTGGTTTGAGGTGTTTTTATCGCTCTCATAGAGCCCAACACAATAAAATTGCTCACCAGTTCATGAAAGACTTATTTCTATTTTTTTCTTCCGACACACAGACACGCCCAGATCATGCTTCTATCGGTTTATTATCTCTTCAGTGGGTTTTAGTAAAACACTAATTAAATTTTTGTGTCGTAAATCTCTTACTTAGTATAAAACAGTTCCTGCTCACAGCAATGGTGAAAAAATCCTTGATCTTTGTTAATTAGTTGACTAATTACCTTGTCGATATAAACAACGATTAGAAGTTAATTAATCGCCGCAGAGATTAATTGTTGTTTTACATAATTAAACAAAATCATACACTAATCAACAGTATTAACTTAAATCTCGTATGATAAAATTATAATCGATAATGTGCAATTCACAGGCGGTAGTAGTGAAACCTTCAGAAAACTAAAGTAGACAAGAGTGGGGAGGGTACGAAGCACCGCACAAAGAGGAGACAAATAAGTCTACTTTAGTTTTCTGAAGGTATCACTTCTACCGCGTGTGAACTGCACACTTGTATTCATTTTAATAAGATATTTTGAAATCAAAACCACGTATAATAATTTTTTGTATTTAATTCGTAGACCTCCCTTTATTTATTTAATTTCATTTAAATTAAATTTAATAATGTTATTATGAACTTGTACAAGCACCAACGATAAGTTAGTCACCTACAAAATTCTAATTTAGAATTATATAAATACGTCGTCTCAAAGTGGGCTAACCACAGTTTTGAAAATTGCCTTGTTTGCCGAATTCAAAATAATTAAAAAAAACTAAAATACTGCAGAACTTAATAATAACATTAATAATTTCATTTAAATTATTTAAAAAAATCAACAACACATCAACATATTTAATACCTAATAATATGATTTTCGGTTCGGTGTTGAAGTTTTAGAGTAATAGGCCACTTGCGTGGATTTCATAACGACTTGGAAAAAATCGTGTGGATAGATTGTTTTACTAAGATTACGAAAATGTTAGTAAAAAATTTTAGAAACGTATGTTTTTTTTGTTTATTTTTAAATGAATAAATCCATTATTTGAGCTCGTGACGTCACTACATGAAAATGTCCCGTCTCCGATTATGTTCCCTTAATTTTGTAAAATTCCACACTGATTAATTTTTTTTTTATATGGCAACACTTTGATTTCCGGCGAATTTGAATTTTCGTTTAACGTTCACTAGATTTATTAATTGTTTGTTCTATGCGAACTTATCCTTTGGTTTGATTTTTTGATAAAGATGGCGGTGTTTTTACAGATGTTACGAAGAGAACCCCGTACAATTTATAGCTATTCGTATGGAAAACGGTTCTTTTTTTAAAATGATTTTCGGCTATGTAATTATCATTTTTTCGCACCCATAAAATTATGTCCCGTCTTTCCGGTTTATAAAAAATGGTCTGATTTTTCGGATTGAAATTTTAAAAAAAATCGCCAGGGTTTCAAAAATACGATTTAAAAAAAAAAATACCGAATGTCTTAGAATATTTTCTTTAAACGGAAATTTTTTTTTAAAAAATGTGATGCAAGTGGTCTATTATTGTCACATCAATTCTTCAATGACAAAAACGGTAAAAGAGTGACAGTTGTTGATCCTCCGACAGTTGTTGATCCTCCGACAGTTGTTGATCCTCCGACAGTTGTTGATCCTCCGACAGTTGATCCCCCGAAACTATAATTATGATAAAATTATAATTTATGGGCATTCTTCGCCTATTTCAAACCTAAAATTGACTTTAAAAATACCTTCAATAATAAATTGGTATGGATATTAAACGAATTTATTTACTGTGTCGATTTTTTGCACTTATACTCTGGTATATACAGTTTATAGACAAGTAGTTTTTTCCTTGGTGCATTTTAATGAAAATATATTTTATGATTTTGTTATTCGGCGGTAAATCCTCTCTGCACACTCATTCAAGGACACTTGTGTAAGTAGGTTTACAGTATTTTCCCTAAACCGACTGCATATTGTATATACGTATGCCAGGGGGCCAACCGTCGGGAGATCAACTGTTATGGGACCGGTAAAAGGAGCTTAGGGATTTGGAAGTCAAGAATATTATATAGTTAATTCTGTGTTATTTATAGGTGGAGAAGATGCTGTCATTCGATTATATGTTTATTTTTTTATTATTTTTACATCGTGTAAAATGGTTTCATAAATATTTTTAAGATTTGTTTTTCGTAATGGCAACATAAAATAAGGAAAATTACCAAAATACACACATTTTTCATAGAAATTATCAAAAAAAGCATGATACAATGTTTAGACAAATTGTTACCATAACACTCTTCTAACAGTACGAAAAAAGGCAAAAATTATCAGTGCTTAAAAGTATTTGTTTAAATATTTAAAAAAAAAAACAGGAAAACCATAATATTTCGAAAGAGTTTTTTTTCATAGTTTTTCGACATTTCCAGAAATTTTAAATCTTTAAATAAAATATTGACATTAAAAATTTTAACATCCTGGAATGTCTTGTTAAATTAGCATGGCGTTGTTTTAGAATATTATTCATTTTTTTGTTAATACACAGATTGGCTAACAAATTACGTAGAATCACTTATTTATTATCTAATAAGGACATGTTGCAAAACAAAACGCTTCTTTCAGAATACATAATTAGTAATTAGCAATACAAATCTAAGGACAGAGTTTTATGTTTCCGAATGTTTTTATATTTGGATTTTTGGAAAAACAGTTTTACCGAATAAGGTTTTTACAGGTTAACTTATTAACTCCGAAATCAACTACCGTTTATGTGCATTTTATGCATGTTCATTTGGATATTTGCATTAATGATATGTTCTTAGAAATGTATGATTCATTTTTCAGGCGGTTTTAATCAAATTGTCAGAAAATGTCACACAAATATATAATAAGTTTGATAATATTATTGTGGAAATTTTACTACAGGGACGTACTTGACTTACTTTAACCATTGATTCCTGACATTATTTGTAGTAAAAATATAATTTTTTTTTTCGGGTTTTCCAAGAACACTGTACGGATCGGTCTCTTGAAATTTATCTAATTTTGTGCAAACGAGGGCAATAGCATTTAGCAGAAATACTATCGTTATTGCTTTTTGTTTAGTTTAGAATTTTTTTTTTTAATTTTGACAAGATTTGCAACGCAAAACGACTTTCCGGTCATTTTAAATAACATTAGAGTATGTTTTAATCAAACTATATGCATAAAACAAAGGGGTTATAACTATGCCCGAGATATATGAATGCTGAGGTCTTCTGTTAATCAAGCAACTTCTCTTACCGCTGTGATATCGCGGTAATGCTCAGATTCGCTGTGGTCATCCAATACAAATGGTATTATGTTTTATAAAACAATTCACAATTTTAGTTTTCCGGATAATTAAACAGCCGAATTATCATCTCAATAATAGTTTTTAAAAAACGTGATTACATTAACCGGTGCTTACTTTAATCGGAAATCATTATTTTGATAATTTTATCGTTTGAATACGACTATAATTAACTTTTAATGAGGCGCTTTCGTTCTATGCCACGTGTTAATAGGTGTTTTAATGTTTTTTATAAGAAAATGCGTAGTTTTTCCCTGTATAATTTCGTTTATTTTCCCTGGCAATGACTAATTAATTAAAAACTATTACGTATTTCCGGATCAGTGACGTGATTTTAAAAAAATCACAAAGTTGAAGTTACGGAATCGAATGAAAACCCAATTGTGGCGTAGGTGACAATTCCACTGAAGTAACCCAAGTTCACTGAGAACAGTGTGGTGCTCAACCTTTTAAACTTTAGGATCAAATAATTATTTTTGCAACAGTTATACCTACAGGCGGATGTAGAAAACTACGGGTCAATGCTGCCTACAAGCGATTTATTTTAAATATTAGCTTATAAACATTTGGTCACTTCGTTTGGATAGGGTTATAATTTCAGTTTACCTTGTTCTGAGATATGAGGTGTCAAAGTTTGCAAAGACATGCACTCCTTATCTATTTGAGGTGAATCGTGTGTAAAGTATTTGAAACTAGCTGTTTGCCGCGGCTTCGCTCGCATGGTATTAGTGGGAAATTACTGTATAAAGAATTTTCCCACGGTAATGAAATTATTTTCCATGATAAAAAGTAGCCTCTGTCATTTCCCATTCCTCCAATTATCTCTGTTTAAAAAAAATCACATAATACAAACAACAAATAACGATAAGACAAATAAAATTCTTGAGAATGACATTTCGCAAACAAAAATTCTATTTTAGAAAATATTTAAATTATAGAAATAGAAATTTATTTTAAGTACCTACTCACTTTATTAGTATTTTATTCATATTTGAATCCAGAGTAACCTAAAAAAATAACAAAATGGCAGTCCACGCCAAACACTATGCTTTATAGCAACGTTATGCTTTTCGTTCGGACAATAAACATTTTTAGAGATAGGTAGATATTAACTACGATGCCAAAAAACACTATTTTTAAGCATAACAAAGCACTCTTTTTAAGCCTAAAATTAAAAAAAAAAATCATTTTTTCCAAGGTAACAATTTGTTTGACGCTTGCAATAACTCGATTTTGTTAGGGACAGAAAACTTATGATACATAATTTCATAACGCCAAGGCTTACCAATATATATAGCCTATGTTTATTTATTTATTTAAACGCCATAAAATGGCTTTTAAATTAAAGTGTTACATGAGATTATAAGTATACAGAGGTACACAGGAAGGTGTCAGTATTATATTAAGAACAAAATAAGAATGTACAAGTATACAAAAATAATATCGCTGAAGTGATACAGTTGTTGTTGTAAGTACAATGAGATAAAATTGAAAAGAAATAAAAATACATATGTAATCGTACAATAGTAAAAGAATATACTAGGGTTACTCGCAAATAATGTAGCTTTCGATTAGTGAAAGAATTTATAAATTCCATTCGATATTTATTGCGTGAAAGAGTAAGGACCATCCATCCAAACTTTCGCATTTATAATATTAGTAAGATGAACATACTTTAAAGGATTTTTTTTTTAAATATAATTATTTTAATTTTCCTAATGCAATTTCAAGCTACAGCCATGCCCTATTTAAATTTTCCATTAAAATATGATAAACTAAAATACTTTAACTAAAATTGTTAAATAGATTACGAAAATTCGACTTTACACACTTTGAAACCTCAGAACATGATAAGGCGAAGTTAGAACCTTATTCAACTAAAGTGACGAACAATAATTGTACTCAAATAGAGAGTGTAAGTGATGTTATAACCTTGTAAAATAGATGATTATTTAAAATCCTTTGTCATACATATATCTACGAAAATACAACACTGATGGTTCTGTACATTATTTTGGGTATAGAAATGAGCAAAAGAAATGATTTGGCATTTAAATGTAACTTGAAAAAAATTTATTTATCTTTTTTATTTATTTATTTATTATTTAAACGCCCGTACATAGGGCTATTACATACATAATACAGGTGTATCGAACATTTACAAATATTACATATATATATAGAATAACATACAGTACATACATACGATGTATATTAGTACAACAAATAATTTTTCATTTTACAAACATATCAGTTACATAAATAACTAGTTATTTTTGCTTTGATGCAAGATAATGAGGTTTTGAAAATATCGAAAAGGTCTGTATACGTATTGGCAGTTCGGTGAAAACGCACTAACGGTGAATGATAGGAATAGTTAGTGCTATGATTGTCACTGTGGAAAAGGTGGTGGAGTCGAGTTGATTTAACAGGGACACGAATATTTATAAATTTTTTCAAAAACTTATCCAAATGAGGTGACGATTTGTAGATTTTTTACATTAAGATGGAGCCATACTAAATAATGCAATATCATACAAAATCGTATGTTTTTGTTTTGAAAATTTGACCGCTTAGAAGTATTATATATGCTTCAATTAAATACTGCGTGTAGAACGTACCTTGGCCCTTAAAAATATCGGTCATTTTTTTTAATAAGTCTTTTAATAAGCTTAGAAAAAAATAAAGTATTAGGTCTATAAAAAACATTTTTGAGTGCAAACTCTCATACTTATAAACACTTTTTCGGATATGGTTTTATTGCATAATGTGGCAAATTCAGTTTCTTATATAATTATCGCAAAAAAAATGAAATTTACGCCCGAACCTCACAAAATAAAATATAATATGCATTTTCGCGTTGGTATTTTTGACATCACGGCGACAATACGGCAGTTGACGAATTTGTTATATCAAAGTGAACCTTATACCGTCCACCGAAGAACGACTGGCAGCCGCCCCATTCTTCCGTCATTACTCCTCTGGACGGAGCGGAGAAACAACGTGTTTAGGGTCCGCGCTGCTTGGTTTCGTGAAATCAATTTAAAAATTCCGTTTTACTACAATAAACAATGCATAAAAAAGGAATTAATGTTTTTTACAGGCCTTTACGAAATCAACATGTAAAAAAAAATTCTCAAATATCTTTTCCAACTCCTCCCATAAAAGGGCGTGAATTCCGATTTAGATTTTTTCCTGTACTAGTGGATCACCTTAACCTAGTGAGGTGGGAGCTCCGGGAACCATAATTTCGCACTGAACCTATGTCATCTTTTGGGAGGCTAAGCGAATGGTATTTTTGAGAATACTTTCTAATCGACAAAGCTCAAAAGCTAACCGACCATTCCTGCTAGATTCTCTCCAGATTCTAGACAACAATTGACTAATCATTATGATAATTGGATAATACTAGTGCGCCGTTTATGTGAAAAATCACCAATCATCACGTCAATTCCCTTCGCGATGGTCAAATAAGATGGACCGCCATCTCACTCTGTTTAGGCTTATGTTTTTTTTACATTATTTCCACATAGGAGGCTCTGAAAGAAAAAATTCCCTCAGAGCCTATGTCATCTTTGGGGATGCTGCACTGAAGGACATTTTAGGGAAAGAAAGGAGAGGATTGTTGATATTTTAATTAACTAATAAAAATAAATGGCCCCTGGTTGTGCACCCCTGACTTAGAACCTGGCTATAAATTACCATTTTAGCACTTGTCTCTAAAGGCAGCCATAAACCACAAAACAAACAATCAAAACCCGTTTTTGCTTCTTGTAAATTCGTACATCGTTTGTGTTTGTAGTCAGGTTCAGGTGTACACAGGACGGGAAAGGACCGATATTATTTTAACGATTCCGACGAAGAAACGAGAAAAGGAATAATATCTTTATCGCTTTACGGATTTGAGTATTTTTCTTGGAAATTATATGTCATTTCTTAAATCCGGTTCCATCACCGATGTGTTCATGTTGTGTCACACATGTTCTTGAATGAATTCGGGCGCTGATAACTATCTGCTTAATTTGGTTTTTCTCAAAAGCTGAATAATTTATTTTTATCGCCACAACGATGGTTAGACCCAGGGGCGCTAGCACGGTCATATTGACAGCTAAACTTCTTGGTTAAGAGGTTAAGACCATCGATTACGAATCTTAAAAGGTCGAGTATTCGAATAAAATAAAAAAAACGAGTGTGTTTTAGACCACACGACTTATAAAAAATAAGAGAGAAATAAAATGTGCGCGCGCACTGCTCTCACTTGCTCCTTCAGTGTGATACAGACAATAGGCCTGCACTATGTCTTAGATAAACGAAACGTAACTGTCCATGAAAGAAAATGTGCTTGCACCTCTCTCTTGCCCCTATAGTAATATACTAAACTAACTCTCTCTCTTTCTATCGTCACTAACTTATATCTCCCTCTCAACTTCCGTTCGTCTCGCCCGATCACACTTTTCATAACGCTCTCGTCATGCATTCGCCAGCTTATTTCCCAAGTCAAGCGTGCGTAAAGAAGTTTTACCTCAAAAATTAAAAAAAATGTATATATAGCATCTAAACGTTGCTTGAAATGAGTCATGATAATAAGGGGTCGTCCATTAATCACGTGAGGCTCGAAAGGGGGGGGGGGGTCGGAAAAAATCACGAAACATCACGAGGGGGGGGGGGTGGGTGTAAAATGAGATATCACGTGTATTTATTTTTCATTGAACGCACGATTTCTAAAGGTGAACGTCCTACACTTAATTTGGGGGGGGGGGGGGTTAGACAAAAACCTCACCACATATCACCAGGGGGGGGGGAGGGGGTCAAAAAGTTGCTAAAAAACATCACGTATATAATAAAACAAAAAATATCAAACTTAATTCCACTTTAATTTATTTGACCGTGGTTCTATTAAACACCCTTGTCACTTTAACCGATAGTTCAAATTTAAAATTAGCTTACGATTTAGATTTCTATTGAAACAGGCGGTTCTTATTTGTCCACATTTCGGTAACGTTGAGGTTTTATCTCGTTAGCAAAGTTCAAATTTTTTAAAATGGTTACGAGAAGGTTCTATAAAATTAAACACCCTATTTTTGAAGTGAACACTTCTAAAGCACCGCTGTGATTTGAAACTCGATGAAACGGAGGCGAGGGACACTTAAAAGAGACAACACATAAATCTACAGGATAATGAGACAGCAATAAAATATGTATTTATTTCACGGGTATTCAATTCCAATATAATACGATAAATCCACGGTCCCACACAAATCTCCCTTAGTCTAGTGGTATAAAGCACTTGACGAACCTTAGCGGCCAGACATTCAGCGGACCAAAGATCGAAACCTACGAAATCAAAAAAAAAAATATATATTTATAAAATCAATATCCAATCTTTAAACCACTCAAAAACGAACAGACAATAAAACAGAGCGAAAGAAAGCAAAAGAGAGCGACATCTAGCGACTCCGAAGAAGAAAACACAAATACTAAGATGACCAAATGTATAGGAAAAGGTGCACTGGAATTCGACGACTAAAATATGTAAAAAAATCATCCTTCACATTGATTAAAAAAGTGTTTCGTAGTCTCCCCACTCTTATCTACTTTAGTTTTCTGAAGCATTCACTTCTACCGCTTGTGAATTGCCCAATTTGAATTTTTTTTTATACTTAGCATTTCAATATTAATAATATTGAGCAGTAATATGTGCCTACGTTTGAGTTGTAAGGGGTCACCAATATTGGAAGTGTTGACCTCTGAGTTGACTTTGGCCGCTCCTCGTCTCTAACAGCGCACAGGTGTCCTCCGTGACGTCACCAATAGCAGGTCAACAACACGTAGTCGAGTTGCGTAATATGCCACACTAAACTTTATGCCCACCGATGGAAAAATACACAACTAAATGTTATACCTACACACACACACACACCATTCGGTGCTAATCTTTTTGTGATACAAAAATTCATTCGGCGGTCGAATTAGAGTTGAGTTTTACTGTTTTTTTGTGAATACCGCCCAAAAATCATTATTTTGTATTTTTCTACAAACTTAATATTAAAAAAAATATAAAAAAATTGGACTTTTAAATTATCGATCTACGATTATGTTACCTGGACGGTCTGAAAAAGGCAAAAAACATACGTTCCTTATTGCAATAATGCTGCGACTCTTTCAAACGATGAGATACACAATGTACGTAGGTCTGTTTCCTCTAAAGAAGAAAAGTAATCAAATTTTTCTTTCATCTCTCTCACACACCGCACCGTGACATCTCCGTAGACCCCTACAATTACTAGCAGTGAGGATAATTTTGAAAGTATGTAATATAGTTAATGTGAGTGAATTCCAAAAATTCAAAAATATCAGACGTCAATGCGCTGTCAATGGTTTTGCTTTTTGTTCTTAAGCCGCCGCTACCCGAATTTCTACCGATTTCATACATATCTTCCTTAAACACTTTAAATTTTAAAGCTCTTAAAAAAATATAAGTTATTCTTGAAGATAATATCTAGACATTTCCTTACGCCGAAACGCAAATTATATGAAATTCCCTCGATAGAAAAAAATCGCAAAGTATGCTACAAAAGTTATTATAAACACGTTTTTTTCAGTTATTTTACAAGTTATACATACGTATTAAAAAAAAAATCACATTGTTTCTTTAAATGCTGTTTAAGACAACCCCGCGAGATTTTTTCTCTATTTTAAACGAGCCGTGTTTTATTAAACATTTTCACAATTTTTTCATCGTTTTTATCAGTTTTAATCTTAGAGTAACAATTGTTACTCTGAGGTTTTAATATTAGCGTGCTCCTCTAACATTTTTAATTACATATCTCCCCATCTTCTTCTTTTCGAGCCCGGTTACGGCGCCTTAAAAATATAATGTTGCACCTCTTTCTTACACACTAAATAACAACAGTCGAAAATGAGACAAATGGCGAACGTACGTCTGCACCCTCCAAAAGAAACATACAATCAATATCATACATCTACCTCACACGTATAAAGAAAATGAAACGCAATTCCCATCGCCGTAGCTGAGCTGTAATCAGCCTCCTTCTTTCTTGTATCCATGATATAGTGTCAACTCTTAATAATAATACACATAAGATAGATGCAATAACAAAAAATAATTAATATTAAAGTTTACTTTGCTGTATTAGTACTTGTGGCGTGTTTTTTCTCTTTTTTATACCATATTTATTTTATCTGCCCACGCCCTCACAGTCCCATCTCAACGCCCCCTATTTTTTGCTGGGCTCTACTGCCCCCCCTGAAAGTCTCAAACGCCCGCAAAGGGCGTAAGGGCGCCCACAACGCCCACGTTGAAGTACCTATATTATGTACGCATTCAAAATAGACTTAGGATACGTTCATAAATCAACTTAGGATTCATAAAAGAATAATCATCAAATGAATAATCGATAGAACAATGTGCTCTGGATGTCAGGTGCTTTGTGAATCAAGTTTTTTTTTCAATCAAACATCATGATATTGGCGCCCCCTAATACTGCCCCGGTTTGCCACCCCCTAGATCCGGCCCTGCGTCACAGTAATAAAAAAAGCCCTAATTGGTTAGCTTATTGAAGTACAAAAACAACGTTAGACATCTGGTGTTAAAAATAAATAATAATAATTAAAAAAAAAATGGTTCTGAACAGCCAGTTTCTACCGACCTTCCTCTATGCTTCCCCTCTGTCATTTTAATTCACATTTTAAAATTCCCCAACAGTAGATGTGGATTCCATTGACCATATATTCCCACAGTTAAAACCGATGCCGTCAACACATAAAAATAAAATAAAAATTTGTTCGGACAGGTTATTTTATGTTTTATCAATGAACGTCGAACTCACGTAAACAACCGTGGTCGAAAAACACGTATTTTAGAATATTTTAATTAAATTTAGTCGATTTGGTTAAATGTCAATTAAAAATCAATTAGTTAAAAGTTTTTTTTTTAAATTTTAAATTCGTGCGTAGAGAGCGTGAGTCACGCGTAGAAAAAACACTATGGCTAATTATATTTTGGTAACGAAAATAGTTTTATTCAAGGACTAGATTTTTAACGTTTATGATAGACGCGTAATATATGAAAACCTTGATGAAATTGCTATTCTGGTATCAATTTGGGAGGTGGGTATGGGTACCGCCGCCCCGGAAACCATTTATTGAATAATTAACACCCGTGCCATAAGTCGCCCTAAGTGGTGTGGTACGTTTGGGTCCTTAGTAGGGGTGCTCGGCTTCATGGGAGGTTCGTCGTTTGACGATATAGGCCCTGAGTAAAACTATTTTTATAAGGGCCTCCTGTGTGGAGCTAATGTAAAAAAAATCTGCCAGTTTTCATTTTTGAGTTTTGTTTTCCTCAAAACCAAACAACAAAAAAATATTCCACGTGTTATCACTGGTCTCTCAGACGAGCAACCGCCCAACCCCTTGTCCCAACACCACCCCTCTGTTCAATTCATTTACATTTACATATTTTACTCCAAATAATGTCAGAAATCACTGGTTAAAACAAGTATACATGTAGGTACCATGTACAAATGTACATTGTACACAAATCTTGTTCGTCTTAAAACACGATTAGCTGAAAAGTCTAAAATAAATCAATTTACCCATTTTTATTTCGTAAAATGGAAATTAAAATATAAATGCCACATTATTTAAGGGTCATTAACCAGCCAGCGGCCGAGAATTCATATTCCGTCGAAAGATGTTCTTACAATCGTTCAGGTTGGTTCGAATGAGAAAGATTAATTATTCTCCGTACCAGCTTTTTAAAATAATAACTCAAAATCGATTTTATTTCATCCAAAATTTGTTATAATTTAAACCTAAGTTCAAAAATGCTGAACGGCGTGATGATAAAAATATTAAAATTATGTACTTTTTGTAATTATTTTTTGATCGTAAGTATTTATAATTCTTTTTTTAATTATTATAAACTATTTTTATACATTAAAAAATAATATTATTGAATTTATAAAATAAATAAAAAATTAAAATGTAGTTCTATAAAATGAATGATGGTTCCCTGGGTGGCGGTACCCATACCCGCCTCTCAATTCGCATCTATTCAATACATACAAGCCTTTCGCTCACAACCACGGAATTATTGAACATAAATACAAAGAATAGCCTTGAAAACGCGGTAAAAATAAACAAAAAAAAACTGGATTAGGTAAAAAAAATATCCTACTTTCCGATTTCATTCGACTAAAATACCAAATTTATAACAAAACTGGAATATCAATTGGAACACCTGCTCAGAGGTCAATTTTAATTACTAGATACTTGTCACCGTCACCACTGAGGACGTAAACCGATAGAAGTCTATCGTAAGCGTGTCTGTGTGCCCGGGGCCAAGGTAAATATCGCACATTCCGTAGAAGTGTCGTGAGTCAAAACAATTAGACTGTGCAGTTCACACGCGGTAAATGTGAAACCATCAGAATACTTCTTTATTATTATTTTATTTTATTTTAGTTTATTAGGGAAACAATTATAAGGTAATTAATTACATATTACACGAGTGCATTAACCAGTGAAAGATCCGCAAAAAAAGTATAAAAACATAGATTAAAACATTAAAGTAAACATAAAGTGGGAGAAAAAAAGAAAATATATATGTATTCAACAGAAATGAAAAAGCACAAATTAAAACATGAGGGAAACGAAAAGATGAAGTTAAACAGTGAACCTATATAAAATTAATACATTTTCACAAACAAAAGGATGAATTGAAAGGATGAGCCATTTGCCAGCGCTCTTGTGGGGATTTTTCACAAAAAAAAAACGGAGAATAAATAATTAGAGAGAATAAAAATAAATCATCCAAATATTATTATTTTTATGAAAAGAAGGAAAAACTACATAATGATAATGAAAAAATAACATACAGCAGGAGTGGAGGGTTCGCAATTAACAATTGGTTTTATTTTTTTCAGTTATGAATTTAATAAATCGGCTTGAGGACAAATGGAAAATATTAGCTTCGTAAAACATATCATTGTATTTTGTGCAAAGTACACAAGAGTGGGGAGGCTAAGAAGCATTGCAAAAAGAGGAGACCGATTATATTATCTCATTATCTCGCATGCTAAATCCTATAGATCTATGTGTTTGTCTCTTTTTGGTGCCGCTATTTTTCGTTTCATCGAGTTTCAGATCACACTGATGTTAAAGAAGTTTTCACTTGAAAATGTTCATTTTACAGGAAAGCGGAAACAAATGAATGAATGATAAACAAACGGTTCCGTCGAAAAGAAATACTAGCGACATCTTACGGAGATGGAGAGATCTAACTTAAATACGTTACTTTTCAGAGATTTTTTTGTGTAATTACCTTTCAAGAGTCCCGGCTGCTCCCGTCTGGAGCCAGTGAGACTATGGCATCCTCCATCGGGTTACGTTGTGGGGCTGATGGTTGTGGGGAGGGGAAGGCGATGTGGAAGAGGAAGGTGGGGAAATACCTGGCTCTTCAGATCAGATCACCAAACACGGCTAAAGCCATTTCAAGCAACGTTTCAATTCTGATTGATGGGTCTTACACCTGCGATACTGAGAGTATCTTCCACGTTGGAACGTGCCGCAAATATCAAATATTTTATTTGAAATTAATTTATTGTGAAATAGCACAAATTAATCAAATAAAATTAAGCTTTACCCCTAGACTATGGAGGCCGTTAAAATGTAAAACGAGATAAAATTAACTAAAAAATTTAAAACTTCTAATTATTATTTTCCATTGATAAACTAACGTTTAAACAAAATTTTTATGCATAGCACAAAGGGTAGATAACAAATATTATAATCAATAATTATCAGCCTGAAACACTCATCTACATTGAAAAAATCTTCCGAGAAAAGATACTGGCCGCCAACGGGAATTGAACCCGTGTCCCTCTGATTGCCGGTCAGCTGCTCTGACCACTGAGCTATGGCGGCTTATCTAATACCCGCCAAATAATTCAATATATACTAGTGTTTCATTCGACAATTACTCATTATTACATTTTTCCAACTGAAAACAACCAACTTTATTTTTGTGAGAGAGGTATTGTTAAGTACTAAATCTCCCGCTAGGTGGCGTCGAGACTAATTATGTCTGCATTTATTGCTGAAATACTTTAACTTGTCAAATATTAATTATTATTTTTAATTGATAAACTAACGTTTAAACAAGATTTTTATGCATAGCACAAAGGGTAGATAACAAATATTATAATCAATAATTATCAGCCTGAAACACTCATCTACATTGAAAAAATCTTCCGAGAAAAGATACTGGCCGCCAACTCTCTCTTTTCTCGGAAGATTTTTTCAATGTAGTATGTATTTTTCAATTACTGATTATAATATTTGTTAAAACTTCTAAATTCTTTCTTGATCAATAATCAATTTCATTAGATTATCTGGGGCCTATGAGCCAAAATATTGCATTTTAATTACAATAATGTGTATGGATGGCATTTCTATAGATTTTCTGTTCACTGTTTGTCATTTTTTGTTCACTTAACATAAAATTTGTTGACATTTAAAATCGATCGATTTCGAAATTACTTTTTTTCTCATGTTTAATCTGATTTAATAAAGGTTATTTTGTTCTTTTCACACGGTCATCAAAATTGACAAATTTTATTTATATTTTAATGTATAGGTATATACTCGTGTAAGTCCGGGTTCAGTCGCTACCAAATATTGACAATAAATTATATAATACCAGCGAGCACCCGGCATGCGTAGCAATTAGATTAGGGTAATGCCGCTTTGAGAACCATTTATTGGATAACCAAAACCTCTGCCGTAGGTCACCCCAAGTGGTTCGCTACGTTGGTGACTTAGCAGGGGTGCCCGGTTTCATGGGGTGAGGTTTGTCAAGGTCTTAGCGGTGGATGCATCTGCCTACCTGCTGCATGGCGGGCCGGGTCAAGAGAGACTGGTTTTGAGGGAAGCCTTTTGACCTTTCCAGCAGGACTCTCACCTTGCACCGCAGTTGGAGGAAAGGATTGATACGTCCGTCACTGTTAGATACACTGACTCCCAAATTCATAGTCACCCCTCATACCTTCCTTCCCAGAACTTCCTATCTTTCCCTTCCTTAAAAATACCCTCCACAAAGCATCCCTTAAGACGAAACAGGCCCCGAGGGAAATTATTATCCTCAGTTCCTCCTGTGGGGAGTTAATCTAAAAATAAAAAATGCCAACCAAATAAATAAGCCATTTTTCCCTGCGTGGCCTTTCCCATGCGTCCTCGTTCCCCTCTCGCGTCCCCTTCCCCTCCCGCGTTCCCCTACCAACTTCCGCGCCTTCCCCCTCCCCTCCCGCGAACCACATTTCCTTCTTTTCCTTCCCCCACTATCCTATATAATATGAAATACACACATTTTCAAACCCCTTAGTATTTTTTTATACAAATATCGTAACCTTCTTCTTTCAAACCTTCGCGGGCGTGCGCACAACAAAATTACCAAAGTTTCATCGCAATCGGATGAACGATATGGCAGCGCATAAAATATGAACAAACAAACGATATCATATTAGAATAAGTTAACAATAATAATCTAAACGAAAATATGAAAGAGAACAAGACACAGAAAAACAGAAAAAGACAATGGTCGCAACTGGGACACGAACCCAGACCTCTCCGTCTAACCGGGACGAGCGCGTTAACCAATTTCGCTATTGCCACCTTCTGTCAAAGCCATCATATTTGTCAATCTCATATTTTCAAATTTTAGAATTACATTATTATCAACTAATTATTTTTCTCGATATTACGGGCAACTACCCTTTTAAAATAAACAAACAAACAAACAATAATTTATTTTTATACATAGATATATAAGACTAGCTGGGTTACCCGGCTTCGCTCAGGAATACATTTGAGAGTGTTATGGAATGTTTCACAATGATGATCCCGATTCCCTATTCCCGAACATTCCACGACATACTCCGCCACCCCTTCCAGAACTTTCTAGAGTTCTATAGAATCTTCTTTAACTTTCCGAAATTTCAAGAGGGCGAAACTTCCAGCCCTTATATCTTCAAAAGCATGCCCTTTAGGTAAAAACGGGTACCTTTTTTCCCTAGAGGGGACAGAGATCTACCACACCTTATAACTCCCTTGATCGTACCGGGACTCGTTTCTGAGTTTTTGCGGTCCGCGCGTTTTTTTGGATTTTCTTTTATAATATATAGCTATTTCCCGGCATGCATTGCAATGCCATATTCAAATAAATAAAATGTTACTCCTTGCATGTCGTTTCCCGTGCGTTCCCCTCCAGCGTTCCACTTCCACCTTCCCCGCCACCGCTCTCCCGCTCCCCCGTCACGCCAACCCCCCTGGCACTTCATTTCTTGACTCCTCTCCCGCCCGGCCCGTAGCCGAAACTTTTTTCTAATACTAACATTATTAAACTCGTGATATCTTTCTAATTAAAAATCCGAATTGAGAAATTCAAAAAGTTAAATAAAGGTATTGAAGCTGTCTTGAATATAAAGTAATTTATTTTGATAAGGATTAACACCAAGATGCAAATAAAGAGCCTTTTCAATCAGCGACATATTAATTAAATTTTTAAAATAATAGAATACTTATTGTGGCATAACCATAATAGTTAGACATATGCTGTGGCGACCTTTTTTGTAAATAATGATGTGTTCTACAAAGTCGTAGTACATTATTTTATTCTATCATCAATAGTTTTCGCAGCGCACGCGATGTAAAGAATATTTTAGGTAATTTTTTTACACATTGGGTTGCATTATTGGAGTTTTAGTAAGGATCCATAATTTTTTTGAAAATATAATATAGCCTATGTCACCCGGGGATAGTATAGCTTCCCAACAGCGAAAGAATTGTTCAAATCGGTTCAGTAGTTTCGGAGCCTATTCGATGCAAACAAACAAACAAACAAACAAACAAATCTTACCTCTTTATATAGTATAGTAGATAATTTAATTAAGTATTTTTATATTATTATTTCTTATTAGGCGTCCATTGGGCTTTTACATACATAATTTAAAAAATATATAAATACGTAATAGGTAGTATTAGCAATAACATATTATTTTTATGGCTTCCATGGTCGGAAGTAAGGCTCTTGACTCACAATCCAAATGTCGCGGTTTCAAGTCCCGGCGTGCGCAAATTAATATATGCTTGGGAGCAGTTGGAACTCTTATGTGATAATCGCATAATTTTTTTAAAAAGTAAACCTACCTAAGAAAAATCGTTGAAAAACAGCATTTTCTCTAGCTTACGTATAATTATTTATTTTAGCCAAAAAATGACAAAAACATGTACCTACGTATTTGTATTTTGAATATTCGAAGAGTGTTTATAGTATGTTTCTTTTATTCATTAATTCGAAAGGAACTGAAACGACGGAAAGTGTTTTCTTCCGCAAAATTGATTTTTTTATAATTAATTTATCTGGAATTTTATTCTCTGATGTCAAAAAACAGTTAGAAATATGCTATATGCAAGCAATGCATCTGTGGATATGTGTGAAAACGAATCGAAATTCGCTGCGATACCTACCTTCAGGTACCACGGAGAGCCATTTTCAAAGAGACATCAACGCAGTAAAATTATTTATTTATGAAAGTGTACCCAAAATTTAAATACAACGTTTTTATTATGAAATAATAATTATTTCATTTGATAGTCCACTGAGAAAACGTTGAATAATTATTATTCAACGTTTTCTCAGTGGACTATCAAAAGCGTTATTAAATATAATTAACAACGTGCAAACCAATTTAAAATGCTTTAATTATTTTAATTCATAGTGATTAATATTAACTTTGTGCAATATCAATGATTATATTTGCCTTTCCGTATAAATTGTATTGAAAGTTCTATAATCCGTACAGTTAAAAAAATGCTTTTTACTTACTTGAACGCTCGTGCAAACTGAACAAATGAAACAAATCCCAATCAAAGTCTGGCAAAACGACGATAAAAAACACCGACAAATCTCGCTGCTTGACTATAATGCAATATGAAAATAATATCGACCATTTATTAAGGTTTTCACTCTTTTGTAATATTGTAATGATGTAAAAATCGTTAACTTTCACGGAAAACTTTCTTAAAACTTGCCGCCATTAAAAATTGACAACCACTTGTGAAAATTTTCGTATGATGTTGCCATTGTGAGAAAAAATATTCGCATTATTTTTACAAATCTTTTATCCAAAATAGAGAGATAGGTACTAGAAAACAAGCCTTTTTACATTGTGAATGCATACGACAGAAGCATTATTTAAAATGTCCCATTTTCGTGGAAATTAAACATTACATATTGTCTTATTTAATATAAATTCCTTTTTTCATATTTAAATGATGCCATTACCAAAAAAAAAGAATTAATATTATTATCTACTACACTTATCGCTAAATTTGTAAAATTGTGTCTATTGTGTTCCTGTGATCACTGTTGAATTATTGTTATTTATGTATATGTTAACGTTGCATTGAGATTATGAGTTTTATCAAATTAATTTTCCCAACCCTAGGTACGACATGTGCAGACGCAGAAAGGGCGGGCGCTGCACAAAGGGCACGGCCGGTAATGTCACCGTTTACTTTGCCGACGGAAAACTGCTTTGCCGACGCGCGCCGCCATCTTGACGGCGCGCATTGGAAAACTTTTGTCCGCACCAGAAAAATACAAATTGCCTTTTATTCATAACTTAACACCTAATTGAGATTTGTGGCATACGGTGTTGGAGAATATTCTATGTTATTATTACTTGTTATGTGTTCGTGCGGATTGAAAACTAAAAATATTAAAACTGGAAATAAATCCTACCACCGAGAACATGACTGCTGTGAAATCAGGAACTACAGATTCTAACATACATAATAAAATTTATCAAAACATTTTGGCACAGATTTAATTGTAGTTCTTGGTTTCGTCATGACCTTTCTCGTTAACAGTGTGTAATTTTCGTGAAATTTTCTATTGGTTATATATTTTTGATTCAATTCGCATGACAAATGATTGCTTTCCAGGGATTAATGAGGTAACATTTTAAATCATCTAACATTTTAGGAAACCTAAAAATAAATGTCTTGAAAGGTTAAGGGAAGCATTTTGAATGACCAGGTGATATGGAACATTTAAATAATAATCTCATGAATATTACGATAGAATACAAGATCATCACTAACAAGAAGTGTTGCCATGTGGAAAATTAATATTGTCAAATAAAAATAAAAATTGAGTTGGTATCTAATCGTTGAAAATTACACAAGTAAAATTTGCACGAAATGGAGATATGTATATTTTTCAATTTTCCGTAAGTCTGGAGTTACCTAATGAAGAATATCTAATAATAAACTTAAAATTAAGTACCTATATAAACATTGATATCTTTCCCAAAAAATCAAAATATTATTTAGAACCCCATAATAATATTCCACTTCAGTAAATTAATACAGTTTGAGCAATATGAGGCAATAATAAAAGATGTAATCGTTTAATTTGGACGGAATTTTGTTTTATAGGTAATAGTGTCGCAAAAACCGTCACGGGCTACGATCACCTTCAGCGTGGTTGTGGAATATTAACTAGTTTCATGGAAAAAATGTCTTCAATTCGTCAATCATGCAAAACAATGGCCTGGTATGAACCAAAATAACAATATTGCAAGTAAATTTTAATGAGAAAGTAGGTAGCTAAGTACCAGGCACGTGGCTAGTAAAAAAACAGAATTAATACATCACTATTTATTCTTTTAGTTTTGTAATGTTTGTAATGCACAAAAATTTTACAGTTGGAAAATAATTACTTGAGTTAGTTAAACAAAAAATACAAATATATAACATTCGTTTAACCGTTGGAAAACTAACGCAAACCTGAATTTATTTTGTTATAAACTAAGCCTACATCACATAACACGACCTTTATGAGGTACGAAATTCCGGCAATTTAATTATAAGATACGATAGAATAATATACTTTGTAAGAGAAATATCCACCTAGATTTCCAACAGAACCGACAATATTATAATATACTTTACAATTTTTTACAAAACAAACAAAAATACTGACACGAAAATGTACTTAATAATACCACTGAAATGGTTTCTGTTAAATGAAAATCATTCACGCAATGCCGCGTGCTTGTGGTTTTTCAAAACATAAGAATTTCAGCAAAGATGGCGCCATGCGGAAGCAGAAAAAATCTAAACAGAGACAAAACATCAATACTTATAGCACCAACTTACAGAAACACTACTAATATGTGTATTTTTTCTTTACATGGCTGCAGACTAGACATGTGCAGAAGACAGTACGCCAATAGTAATGATTGCAATAGGGGAACGGCAGGTAGGAGAAAAATGGGATAGATAATCAGCAATTATAGCACACTTCTACCCTTCAGTATCTACCTTTGAACTTTCTCTGTGGACATATTAACCCTATGTCTATGACTTTCTCTATATTATAATATACAAACAAAACTTTGTATTATTGTCTATAATGGGCTATTTTTTATATTGAACAGCACTGTCGGAGTTCCTGAAAGCAAGTTCTTAGTAGTTATTGTTATATGAAAACATTATAACACATAATGAAGGCTGCACAATTTTTACTTTAAAATTCTCACCCACTCACTTACTGTACATACAAACACACTACTTCTTAACGGAACTTAAATAGTTGAACTGTACATATTGTATTATATACTTACACAACAAAATGTATTCATAATAATCATTATCAATATGTTTTTTTTCGTAGATTGAAAAAAAAAACAGTGCGATTATCATTATTCTAAGCGTTTCTGATATTTTTTATAACTACCTCATTTTCTTTCCAAATTATCTCTCAAAATGTATCACTTTCTAGTCATCTTAATATTTCGTACATCGCTTTGATATTCCTTCTATACTAAGATAATCTTATGCTTTTACTCTTTGGAAACATACATATTTTCGTATAATATTAATATACTATCTTTTTACATGATTTCAATAATTCCATCGCCATTAAAACATTCATAAAGTGATCGTTGATTGAGAAAAATATGCTTATATAATGGCTTTTGCATAATTATTTTTTTAGAGGCAAAAACGTGTTTTTCACCACGTTATATAAATATATTAGGCTAGTAAAAGTGGCAGCTAAAAACCTTAGTTCTACCAAAATTACAATATTAAAGAAGTCCAACCAATCTAAAACGCAAGGAAATGATATAAAGCCTTGGCGTTGTTAACACATTGCCTTCAGCATATTATTTTTAAATAATATTGTAAATTGGATGACTCAGTTGTGTTTTCGGCTGACGGTGAAACAATAAAGATAAAGACATTAATTAATTATCGATACGTTAAAAAACCTTGGAGCATCGGCTTTATGATATTGCATGAACTCACAAAAAAAAACGTTGTAGACGATCTCCGACACAGGTGCGCACATCACTATTCTTTGAAGTTTGTGAAAGGTGATGGTAAACATGCAAGATAAATAATTGCCTTTATTGCCGAATAATTGGCAATAGTCTTGCAGAGAAAGGTATTGACTGTCAATATTGTCAAGTCCCATCAAGATTGCCGTATGTGTAAGACAAATTCGCAATAAAAAATGATCATTTGCAATCAATAATAATTCCACCAAACTTGTGTAAGCTTTAAAAAAAATCGCGAAATTATTTACTAATATTATCCGCATTCGAAATTATGACAGTTTTACTTTAATTACACAGTAACAGAGCGATAGGGAAAATATTTAATCCAGCAATATTGTCGTTAAATCGCTAGCCGAGAGAACTCGCCGCCAACGCAGGGCGATTCATCGGCAAGAATAAGCAATTCACGTCAGTTTTGCGCAATATTGACCGACAATATAGAAATACCTTGCCGGAAAGAAATTGTCGTAAAAAGTTGTTCGTTTACCAGAACCAAAGATCCCAATTTTTTTTGCTTTATTATGCATAGGCAATATTGAAAACGCATTTTCTATAAGTATTATTTTTAGAAAAAAACATTCAATCATTCTTACTGTCAAAAAAGGGAAGGTTTATATGTAATCAAATACACGACAAAATTGTGACAAATTTGTAATTTTTTTCATAAATACCCATTTTTTTTCCATTTCGGAGTGCCTAAAAATAATATTTAATATGAAATCGTAAACAACGTACCCGCTGGATCGATCTGTCTTCAATAAACTTTTCGTTTTCTTTCTCTGCTTCATCGGAACAACAATGGATTTTTGCCACTTCTTCATGGACCAAAAAGTAAGTAAAAAATATAAAAAAACGTGGTCGATAACTTCACAAAACAACCAATAGACGTTTATTATTCCGTCAAAAGCCTTTTCAATATAAAACTATAATATTTTATCATTAATCAATAAATATATATTCTTACTTATTGCGATAAAAACGGATTTGAAATTAGAAAGAGATCGACCATTATTTTTTCCTTGGATTTCTGTATAATACACAATAATTTATGTAAATATTTTTCACTGCCTGATACTTTTAGGGTGACTGACTAACAAGCTTACTTACTAACATTTTCCATTTTTCATCATTTCCACTGTCTATTGTTTCTAAAAGTATACGATAAGTTAAAAATGAACAATATTAGCTTATCAATAATTTTACAAATGTGTGCCTACTCTTCTAGTTAAGTACCTACCTTAAAATTATACCCTTACAGTTGTCAATTATTGTGACGTGGAAAATAATAAAATTTCTAATTATTTGTAATTATTCACAATTCAAATAACCATTCCCTCTTCCCTCCAATAATTCTCTCATCATTTCCTATTCATTAGAAATCACCACCACCTTTGCCCTCCCAATAAATATCCACATTATCTCCTAACTCTATTGTTTTTACCCTTGAAATTTTTATTTTCCCTTCAAATATATAACTCAACCTCCAAAAATTTTCCAACTCTAGTTTTCTAACTCTTGTTTTCCTCAGAGTTTTCCATCTTTTCTTCCAGTAAATTGCCAGCTCAGTTCTTAGTCTATTTCTCTAACCTTTAATAAGTATTTTTCGCCTAACCTTTTTTTTCCCTCCAATCAATTTCTAAAACGCCATTTGTTTTTACATTATTTAATTTTTTTAACATCCCTCTTTGGAGGAATATATAATATTAAGAAACTACCCTTAATACCTACCCCATTTAAGAATTTTAATAAATAAAATTCTTAGTAGGTACCGCTCCAAAGTTTTGGGTTCAAAAGCCATTTCAAGAAGAAAAGTACCTACCTACATGCTGACTATTTTTTTAATAACTGGGCATTGCAACCATTTTGAAAATTTGATATTTTAAACATAAAAGTATTTTCTTAATAAATTAATTTTACCATTTAAGGTAGCTAGCTACCAATAATATTAATAATGTGCATTGAGAAGAAATAACGAAACGTGGGTAAGTATTTTTTTCAAGTGGCAACACATGAAATGTCATAAAATTTATTCAATTCATTCAAAATAATTTAAAAAATCGCAAATCTCATTGAAAAGTTTTTAAAGTCACGATTTTGTTAATTTGGAAGGAGAAATCAATTAAAATTTATGTAAATTTTTTCGCTAAGTAATAAATTGTTTTTTAATGGGTTGAATATTCACATTTCTCATTTTCATCATTCATTCAAAATATAAAAATATTATTATCATTGCTTACAAAATAACATTTCACATTCTTAAAAAATTGTTTATTTTTTATTATTTTACCCTTTCATATTAAATATTCAACAATTCTTAAAAATTTTATGGAGTAGATAGCCTACTACCAATCTACCTACCTTCTCTATGTAAAGAATTGAAATATGATTAATTATCTGCTTTTCTTTTTAATTTACAATGACATTTTCCATTCAAAATTTAAAAATAGTTTACTATACCAATTGCAACAAATCTTACATGAAGTCTTTATCCCCATGTTTTAAGGCTTACTTTATAAAAACATTTTTACTTTCTGTACTTAAAATTTTAAAGAGTCTTGATAATTTTATTCATTATTGATACGGAGGTGATTTGCAATGCTCCCGTTAAGTAAGCACCCAGGCCATTGGTCCACGTGCTATTTCTATAAGTTTGCCATAATCCATTGACAGTAACCCAGTCTCCACTGGGTCTGTGGCCATCTCATTAAGTATTCATGTCTCCTGATTCCACATCTAGAACCACACGATTTTTAACATGTCAGAAGTTTTGTAAGACTTGAATGCCATTTACAGGATTTGCATACGTCGGCGGGGCGTGTGTAGTGAACAAGCGACTGGAGAAGGTCAACTCTGTGGCCATCATTGAAGACACAGGAGGTTTCTCTGGAATCATCGTAGCCGCTCATGAAGTTGGACATTTGTAAGTGTCATTTTAGTTAATCTTATTAAATACCCAATCTTATGCATAGATGCCAAAGTCATTTATCTAAGAGCAGAACTTTTTAAAGGAGCCATTTAAATACAACATTATGCAATTTTTGTGAAATTTTATGCTTATCAAGCAACAGTTTTGGTGGTGGATGTGGGTACCGCCACCCAGGAACCATTTATTAGATAACCAACACCTCTGGCATAAGTCACCCCAAGTGGTTCACTACGTTTGGTGAGGTTTGGCTAGGTCTTGGCAGCGGATGCATTTGCCCAGTGGAGAGACTGGTTGTGGGAGACTTTTTGTCCTCCAGCCAAACTCTCTCAACCAATAGTGCAGTGGGAGGGATAGATTTATACATCCGTCACTCCTGGACATAGGAGTGTCCAGATTTTGGCGGCCAATGCGTCTGCCCACCCACTACGTGGTGGGCCGGATCGGGAGAGATTGGTTGAGGGAGACCAAACCTTCAGATGTCTCCAGCCGGACCAGCTCTCGACCCACCACTTAGCACCGCGATGGGAGGGACGGATTAATCTGTCCGCCACTTCTAGACAGATTGACCCCCAGATCCCTTACCCACCCTTCATACCTTTTCCGTTCCTAGATCTCCTTCCTCTCCCTCCACATAGCATCCCCAAAAATGGCATAGGTCCTGAGGTGTGGAACGAAATAAAAAAAATTGAAAATTACCCCCCAGATTTTCATTTTAATCTCATTGCGATATTTACCCCAATTCGCTGACCCCAGCTCTAGGCGAGTCAAAACCTTGAAAGGGATTGTATTAAATTTAACTATTGGTGTTAATACTGCCTTTCTTCCATTTTATATAGTCATCATAATAAATAGTTCCATTCTTTGCTATTTCTGTGACACGGCTAACGTACCACATTTTAAAATACATATATTTTATAATCAATAATTATCAGCCTGAAACACTCATCTACATTGAAAAAATCTTCCGAGAAAAGATACTGGCCGCCAACGGGAATTGAACCCGTGACCTTCTGATTGCCGGTCAGGTGCTCTTGACCACTGAGCTATGGCGGCTTATCTAATACCCGCCAAATAATTCAATATATACTAGTGTTTCATTCGACAATTACTCATTATTACATTTTGAGTGTTTCAGGCTGATAATTATTGATTATAATATTTGTTATATACCCTTTGTGCTATGCATAAAAATCTTGTTTAAAAACGTTAGTTTATCAATTAAAAATAATAATACATATATTTTGCGGTTATGTTTTCAGACTGGGTGCCGTGCACGACGGAAGCCCCCCTCCCTCCTACCTCGGGGGCCCGGGCGCAGAGAACTGCCGCTGGGAAGATGGATACATCATGTCGGATCTGAGACACACGGAGAAGGGCTTCAGATGGTCGCCCTGCAGCGTCACCAGTTTCCATCACTTCCTCAAGTAATACATTTATCTATTTTTGTTTATTTATTTTAGTAATTTGTACATCCAAGTTTACAAATTGCTAATTAATTATAACATTACATATTGGATGCTATATTTTTTCCAGTTTTATGTAGCTCCTACAATACATCTTGAACCTTCCAATTGGTGCGGACTTTAAAGTTTCTGGTAGCGTGTTATAAAACTTCATCCCTTTGCACAGTAAACTATTTTGTGTATTCGCTTTGTCCTTTTTTGTAGCCTGATTTCCTTGCACGTCATTGTGTTATGTCTGTGAATGTCTTTATTGTATATAATTTTATTTGATAAGTATTTTGTTAACAGTTTGCTTACTATTTTATCGGTAAATATCATTGTGTTCAAGGTCAGCATCTGTTTCACGGTTAGCCAATTTAGTTCCTTTAAGCTGTCGACATGTGGGAAGATTAGAAGAAAGCTGACCAACAAAGGGGTGTTTAAGAATGTTTAAAAGTAATGTTAAGTGGAAGTGAATGGTGACATTAAAATAGGTCCTTATGCTTAGTGAATTGGGTAGATACTCTTAAATTGACTACGTTCAGGAGTTTGTTTGAATTGACTACAAGAATCGATCACCGAATTTACAATTTTAAAAAGAAACATATGTCACTTATCCTTCGCTGATCCTCAAGTGGATGTATTTTTTAGGTATTCAATAAAAAAATATTTAAAAGAGAAACAAACAGTCCCAGATTACCAATAACCTGACAATATTTGAATTCTTCCTACTTTTATCATTATAAGTGGAGAATATTGCTTGCGCAGTGATGGAGGACTTATCTAGTACAGAGTTGAACATACAACATGCTGAATAGTAAACGTGCGACATTAATATTTATTATTTATTTACAAAGATAAAAACAGTACATGGTATCTGTTTTTTTTTCAAGGTTACTTTGCTTAAATTGAAGTTCTCGTTGCTTAAATTAAATATGCTTGTCCGCAGCATCCTGGAATACAGCTCCATTATTTGGGCCCCCTCTGAACAAACCTAGAAATAGAAAGAGTACAAAAAAGGTTTATGCGTTACCTGTATATGAGGGAATATACATACTACCAATTCCTGTATCCATCGTTGTTCTTAACAGGAATGCTCGATCTTAATACCTTAGAAGCCCGCCGAAAATATTTTTGTGTAAACATTTTTTTAAGCTTATTTCCGGTACTGTACTGAATCCACCTATGTTGAAGGAGATTAACCTATATGACCCTAATGAGTATACTCATGGGACTCCGAAAGCGATTAATGCTTAACGATTCTGCATTGAGCATCGACATCTTCAATGTTACCTATAGAGAGTTCAGTAACTATCTTTTGACATACGTCATGACATAGTGAAACTGCCCCCTATGGACTTTTTTTTTCTTTTAAATTTTGTAACCTTTTCCGTAATAATTTGGTGTATAATCCAGTGATCTTTAATTACAACATTGATAACAATACTCTTGAGACATTAACACAAATTAAAGACTTAGGCATCACTTTTCAATCAAATCTTTCATTTGTTAACCACATTACAGAAATTTCTAATAAAGGCTTAAAAATGTTGGGATTTATAACTAGGCCAACTAGAAATTTTAAAAATATAAAGTGTATTAAACTGTTATATTTTGCATTTGTTAGAAATCAACTTGAGTACAATTCTCCCGTCTGGAACCCTTATTATAATACACATGTACAAGCTGTTGAAAGAATACAAAATAAATTCTTACGTTTTCTAAATTTTAAAATGGGTATTCCAGCAATTATGTTGAACTACAACACTATTTTAAATGATATGAATATGCTCAAATTGTCAGACAGAAGAATTTTCACAGACTTGGTATTTCTTTATAAAATTCTAAATGATTTAGTTGATAGTCCATTATTACTTGAATTAATAAGCTTCCGGATTCCTCTACGTAATACTAGAAGTCAGGATTTATTTCAGTGCAGAAATTCTGGAACTAACTACCATATGTATTCCTCTTTGCCCAGAATACTAATGGAGGGAAATAATTTTACCAAGTCTGTGGACATCTTCAATTTATCTTTAGACAAATACAAAATGCTGTTACTGAGGCAGTTCAGTTATGTAAAATAAATACTGTATATTTCTTAGTAAAAGAAATATATACCTTTTATATTTATTGGTAAAAGAAATATATAGTATTTATATTTTATTTAATCAAGTGTAATTTTTAAATTGTATTATTTCCGTTAATGAAATACATATCGATCTTGTAAATTGTCTTCATATTCAAATTATCATAAAAAACAAGTTTTATGATATAATTGCATTATATAGAACACATAACTCGAGCATTAGTAATTTCACCGAGAAACTGAAATCTATTATAAATATAAATTGTTCTCAAAATGCATTTATTGTGGGGGATATTAATATAGATATATCTGATGAATTTGTAAACAATAGAAACAATGAAAAAACTGAATATATTAACACATTAACGGAACTAAATTTTAAACCATGTGTAAAAAAATATACAAGAGAATGTCTTGGACAAAGGCCATCATGCATTGATCACATCTGGTGTAATACTAATGAAACCGAAAAAATTAAATCAATTATATGGAAAAATAATATTACTGATCATCATACATGCATTATAGCTTTTAAAACTGACAAAATTGATGTAAATAATTACTCCCACAACAATTTTTCAAAAACTATTATTAATTACGAAAAATTACAACAAAACCTTAGCATGGAAAATTGGGAATCTGTTCTATCCTCTAATAACACCAATTTATGTTCCCTGAATTTTGAATCAATTTTAAATAAGCATATCAAAGCTTCTTCTACCATAATAAAATACTCTACAAAAACTAAATTCAAAAAATTAAAACCGTGGATAACTCAAGGAATCATAATTTCAATTAGACATAAAGAAAAAATTTATAAAGAACACAAAAAGTTTCCAGAAAACTATAAACTATATGAATATTTCAAAAAATTTAGAAATAAACTATGTTACATTATCCGGAAAACCAAAGAAGATTTCTATAAAGAAAAAATCAATATTGCTGGCAACAATAACAAAAAGGTGTGGTTAACTATCAATGAAATTATCAATAAAAAACCAAAAAAATCAAACATAAACAAAATCACAGATATTGATAACAAAATTTACGATGTAAACTCGGATCCAATGAAATGTGCAAATATTTTTAACAATTATTTTGGATCAGTTGGTGAAAACTTAGCACTTAAAATTAAAAACAACGGTAACAATGAACTATATACATCGCCTTCAAATCCTTGTAAAACCTTAAAACAATTCCAAAAAACTAACTTTGATGAAATTAAACATACTATTAATCAATTAAAATGTAATTCTTCCCCCGGTTATGACAATATCTCAGTAGAAATGCTTAAAAAAAATTCTGATTCACTTTGCAAACCATTGGCACATATCATAAATACAAGTTTCGAAAATGGCAACTTTCCACTAAATTACAAAAAAACTATTATTACTCCTATTTTTAAATCTGGTGACCCTATTCTTAGTAATAATTATAGACCAATTTCTCTAACCTCAAACATTGCAAAAATATTTGAAAAAATTGTAAAAAAGCAGATGTTTAAATTTATAAAAGAAAATAATACATTCAATGCACATCAATATGGTTTTAGAGAAAATTTAAGCACTCAAGATGCCATTGTAGACTTAACATCTGAAATATATAAATCCTTAGATAATAAAAAAAAATGTATTGGAATATTTGTCGACTTAAGAAAAGCATTTGACAGTATATCACATTCGAAGCTTATCTCTAAACTCGAGAAAATTGGTATAACCAATAATGCCTTAACGTGGATTGAAAATTATCTACTTCATAGAGAACAATATGTCAAGCTAAATGGTGTTCTCAGTGATTCCCAAATTAATAAATTTGGTATCCCGCAGGGAACGGTATTGGGACCAATTCTCTTTATTATTTATGTGAATGATATTTTTAAACTCAATATAAAGTCCAAACTAATATCATACGCTGATGACACAGCAATTTTAACTGAGGGATTAACTTGGAATGAAACTCAGAGAACGGCGGAATCAGATATAAATTTAATAAAAAAATGGTTTGATCAAAATTTACTATCTCTAAATACCGATAAAACTTTTGCAATACCATTCACTCTGACTAAAAATGCAACCCCTGAGAACCTAAACATATGTATCCACTCATATAATTGTAATTCAAATTCATGCTTATGTAAACCTGATTGTTCTGTACTCACTGTTAAAACCAATGTTAAATACCTCGGTGTAACTATAGATAGTAACATAAAGTGGAAGATGCAAATTTGTACAACAGTCGAGAGACTAAGAAAATTAATATACATTTTCATTAAAATTCGAAACATTTTAAACATTACGATATTAAGAACTATATACTTTTCCTTAATCCAATCAGTGCTTCAATATGGAATTGTAGGTTGGGGGGGTGCCTTCAAAACTTCTCTTTTACCATTGGAAATCATTCAAAGAATAATCATAAAAATAATTTTAAAAAGGCCATACGATTACCCCACCGTCAAACTATTTCAAGATTTTAAAGTACATTCACTTCATGTTATCTACAAAAAAATCACAATCTTACAAATACACAAAGATTGCCTCAATAATGAGAGCTTTACTCCTTTTTCTAACAGCATTAGAACACATATTCTCGGCACTATGACTCTCCCACGCTGTAACACCACCACAGCCCAAAAATACTATAAATATATTGGAGTTAAATGGTTTAACCAATTACCAGCTAACTTAAGATTGGAAAAAAATTATAAAAAATTCAAAAAATCAATAAAAGCTCTTTATATATAGCTTATTACAATCACTTCATCTTTTTAAATACTATATTTCTCAACTCAACTTGTAATATCAGTTATCCTTTTTCTTTCTTTATCTTCATCCTTTCTTTTATTTTATCTCCTCCTCTTCTTTGTGTTACATTACTTCTTTTATATGTTTCATACATATACTATATAAAAATATATAGACATATTATATAATATAAATGATTTTTCTAGCCTAATGTTAATTATATTACCTATATTTAGTTTTATACTCATATATATAAAAAAATTTGTGTTACTTTACCATTAGTAATTTTTTTTTCTAACTACATTCGTTTTCTCCGCCTTTTTTGTCACGAGCTTTGCTCCTAAAAAAAGGTGTAAACGTAATAAACAATGTATTCTTGAAATAAAAACTTTATATAATGTATTAACCATGTAATATTATAAAAATAAATATATTAAAAAAAAAAAAAAAAAAAAAAAAATTTAAAAGCCCCGAAAAAGGGCGTAAATAAATAAATAAATAAATAAATAACTGTTTTATGGAGAAGCTAAAAAAATAAATTAACACTTTATCATATGTTTTTTTAATGTTTTCAGTTCGGAGACGGCAAATTGCCTGTACAACTCGCCGCATGAGGACGTCTCGCTGCCGCGGGTGTTGCCGGGGAAGGTTTTGACCCTGGACTCGCAATGCAAGAAGGACAGAGGCACCACGTAATACCTCCTTTATAATCTTAAATATATTCATTATACATTACTTTCCCTCAAGGAAGGAGTGGAAGTTCTGAGAAGGAAAAGCATATGAAGGGTGTGCAGGAATCTGAGAGTCAGTGTGTCCAGAAGTGTTGGATATTAGAATCCATTCCTTCATGGGTTGAAAGAGTCTGGCTGAAGAGGACAAATGATCTCCCTTTTTTAGTCTCTTGATCCGTCCCTCGGTTGGTGGGCAGACACATCCGCGCCAAGATAAACCACACCCCAAGAACCTGGGCACCCCTGCTAAGTCACCAAACTTACATTGTGACATGGGAAGACCTATGGCAAATGTGTTGGTTATCCTATAAATGGTTATTGTGGCAGTAGTACCAATATTTGCTTTCCAAATTGATATAAAAAAAACTGGTTCCATGCAACTCGGAAACAACTTAACACCTCTTTGAAAATTCATTAAAAGCTATAAAAAACTATTTTAAAATAGCCCTTAACCCTAACCTACATAAACTATTTTACCAATTTTTTTAATCTTAATTTTTAATAACTTTTCAAAAAGAGATTCTGAGTTATCCGTTCATCAAAAAACTATGCAAATTCAAAATTTATTGGATAACCAACACCTTTTCTAAAGGTCACCCCAAGTTTGGTGACTAAGCAGGGTTGCCCAGGTTCATGGGGTGAGGTTCGTCTTGGCAAGGATTGTTTGACAAGCTTCCCTGAACTTCCTCTCCTTCATTTTCCTCGAGAAACCCTACACACAACATCCCCAAAGATGGCATAAGATGGCCTAGAGGGAATTTTTTTCCTCAGGCCCTCCTGTGTGGAGCAAATGAAAAAAATATGAATATAAATTTGCGCGAGAAAAAAAGAAAAAAAAAAACAACTGAGAATTAAACTCAAAAACTCCTGTTTGCCAGACGGGCGCCTCCATCAATTCCATCACCTCAACCACTTCCCTATTATGAGTTTTTATATTACTTTATTTTAACATATATTTTCTGAAATCATTAACGTGATCAACGCAGCTGTCGCATATAAGATTGAAATAACCTAACCTAACTTGTCATCATTACTTTTTTAGCGCCTGCTTTAAGGATGAACGCGTCTGTGCACAGCTGTTCTGCTTCGACGCAGGCAGCGGATACTGCGTAGCGTACAGACCTGCCGCTGAGGGCTCTCCTTGCGGTGATGGTCAGGTAAGAATAAAACTACATAACTAACAAACTAGTAATAGGTCAGTCATGTAGTTTCAACATACACTCTAAAGATTTCAATCCGTTTGTTAAGATAGAAGAATCTACCAAACGGAACGCTCGTTTCTACATATTTGAGGGTATTTTGGGGCTCCAAACCAAAAGTTGCTGCCAAATTCAACCGTTAGGCCCACTTGCGATATGCACAAGGTTAGCAGTTGTGTACTACCTACAATATCTGCGGACCCTGTACGGTACGTCTAACTTAACTCTGGCTTCTCATACAATATACTCTTCAGTTATTCTGATCCAAATTGAAAAAATTTCATTCACTCTGTTGTGCCAAGTCTCCCTCGAGCGTCCCTGCTTCTTCTCTTTCTCTCAGTAAATTTGACATAATAATGGTATTCCTTTCTCTGTTCATCCCCTCTGTGAGTCCAAACCATCTAATACCCTTTACATTCTTTCTGGATCTTGAAATAGTCGGAACGCAAGCGATAAATAACTTAAGCTTTATTTCGAGAGCTCACTCACCGCTCTTCACACAAGATCTTCCATTAATGTTATTTTTGTTTTAAAAGTGCAGTTGAATGCATAACTCAAAAACCGACTCATAAATAAATGACACATTTCAAATTGGTGAATTTTCCACAGATCCATTCATGGAAGAACACCTGAACACCAAATTATAATTTAATTCAATTAATTCAGTTGGGCACATCATATCAATTAATTAAAACAGTTGGGATGCACCTGCTAAACTAAAATAAATACCATTATCCTTTAATTTATAATTATTATCGTGTAATTAAATATCATGTTGAAGTAATTTATTTGCACAGTTAATTCTGACAATTTTGCATGAATCACCGACGAAATTTTGGTAGGAAGTCAAATTGAAGTATTTTTAGCAATATTGTCTCACTGTTGGTTTAAACGCAGAATTAATGGAGATGTGACTAATTTTAAATAGGGAAAATTTTGCAAAAAAAGCATCAGGTATCAAAATTCAAATTCGATCGGCGCATGGGAACTCTTATTGTAACTTTTTTGCTAAAAATAATGAGCAGTAGTGTGAGCAAGATAAAAAGCTGTTTCTCGGTGACGTTTCGCAGGAGTATACATCAGCACCAATACACACAATTCTAGAGTGGATCGCTTCAACGCTAAGGGTAATTTTTTCACAAAAATTCAAATGTAACATTGCCATCAAATGGCCATTTTGTTTTTTTTTTTGCCCTTTAAACTCCGATTCTAGATGTTTCAGCTTTTTATAAAATGCTAATAAGCTGACTAGCTTAATAACATGATAGTTGTCCTCTTTTGTTGATCACAATTTGTTCAAAAGCTGAAACGGACTTAGAATCGGCATTTAACGTGAACTATTTAATTTTCAAAAAATAAAATGGCGCTGAATGGTCATTTGATGACTTTGACCCTTCTTCTTCTTAAGTCGGTTCTTCGTTGCTGAGGATTGTGACCCCTACTCCAATTTCCATGGTGGACGAGGCTCCTATACTTCTCGCGGTAAAGAAGATAACTTCAAGTTCCTTCCATTCAAATTTGAATGGAAACCAATGTTCCATTTATCTTACTTACACTTGCCTGACATTGTGGATCTCTATCCTATTAGAAATTCGTAATCATGTTGAAACACAGATTTGTATTGGAAATTTAAGGCCTGTTTGGCCAAATATTTGGATCACGGAACACATCCACAAGGCATCTCTTGTGTCGGTGACTAAAGTGCCTTAGTGGTCTTAGATAGAATAGGAAAGTAGGCGATATAGGTATCAAACTACGCGTACTAAACTGTATGATCCGAAGGGCTCAGTGAAAAAATTTTGTAGTAAGCTCCTAGGCCCCTTGGATAACCAAGACACTGATACCAAGTACCGGATGCCAATAATACTTGGTTGGTGCCCAACTTTTCCTGGAATCTTTTGATTTACAAACCAATGTCAAAATTAATTAATATCTTCATCAATTTTCTTGATTCTCTCTCAGTGTTATGCTTTCCATACAAACATTTTCATTCTGTATTTATTATTAGTACTAAGTTATATTATGTTTTATAACTTTATTCTGATGCAGAAAAGGTTTCTTTTCGAATCTGAATGTATAATAATATATATATTTTTTTTGTAAAACAAATTTATTATGTATTTGTTTCATTTAACCTAAAAATAATAAGTTTTATTTATATTTTTTCCAGCACTGTATAAATGGTGTTTGCGTTGTGGAAAACGAGAACACCATTCCCGACTACTCTCAGCACACGCCGAGATACGTCCGCTACTTCGGCAACAGCACAAAACACAGGTACGCCCGCATTACGCACGTTTATTTATGATGAAATTGAATATCTTCGTCATTGAATAACAATTATTTATTGGTAATGTGCATGGTTACATGATGAATTACAGGGGCACATTCTAAATTTACACTGCGAAAATTACATGTTGATGATGGAAATTAATTGCACGCCAATACAATTACGCTTGTAAAAATTACTTGTCATGAAAATTACACTTCTTAAAATTACATTTCTTTAAATTACACTTCTTTAAATTACGCATAAAGATGTTACATTACACATCTTAAAATAACACATTTAAAAATTACACTTCCTAAAATTATAGTCTTATTATAGTGTGTAAATTAGTTTTTAAAATTAAACCTTTCAAATTACACTTCCTAAAATTACATACCTTAAAATTTTACTTCTTAAGAGTGAATAACCAGCACATGACAACTTCGATTCCGACACTAGCGCTAACACATCAGGGCTCGCGAGCCGGCGTTTTCAGAACTAAATTTCGTTCCGCGGCAATCCGAGTTTTGAGGGTTTTGTTCACGCGAGCTAGGGCTGCCCGCTACTATTACTACTTTATATTACTATTCTCGCTTCCAGAATTTTAATTAGTAGTAGTTATTTGTATATCGAAGTGCATAAATATAAATAGATTCAAGTGAAATGCGTAAACACAGTAGGTATTAAGTAGATACCTACATGAATAAACAATTTGTTATATTCTTTTTAATATTTTGGTTTTTTGTTTTTTAATTGTATTTTACGGCCATTAGAGTGGAAGATACTCTCAGTATCGCCCTGGTGTAAGACCACCATTAAGAATTGAAACGTTGCTTGAAATGGCTTTAGCCGTGTTTATTGGCCAGATCTGAATAGCCAGATACTTCCCCACCTTCTTCTTCCCTATATAGTCCAGTCAGCCTGTGTCGTAGAACACCATTTAGACCAACTAAATAGTATAAAGCTAATTTTTTCCCCATCGACTACTACCATTTAGACAAGTGTTTAGAAAAAAGTCCCCGCCCCTACCCCCCTTGCTTCCCCCCCTGTGCCCCCCAAACATGAAAAGTGTAAGGGTTTCGTAAATCGCGTCTATTTCAATTATTAAACAACATATCGGATTGGAATTTTTTTTATTCTCTTTGCTGTAACATTTTCTACAAAAAAAAATTCAGTTAACTTTCGTCGTAACCTTTTACCGTTTGTTTGTAATTCGTATGATAAGGTAAAAATTTGTATATTTTTTGGCACATAATTTTACATTTTGTCACAGAACTTTTCAGGCCGACATTTTATGAAAAAATATTTCCTACAAAAGTTGTAGCCCCTGTTATTACCTTTAAAATGATATAAAATAGTACTTACTTTGTTGGATCCAGCGAGATTATCATGGCGGGTTCGGTCGAGGTGGGGCCGGCCGGCGCGGCGCAATGCAGATATTGTTGTATAGTGATAGTGTTTTTTATCTTCAAGGTACACTATTGCATTTTCCATAAATAAAACTAATCGAGTCTCGGTGAAACCTAAATTCCCCACTTTTAAAATTTGTTTCAAATAATAATAAGTCCTTGTATACAGCGAAAATAGGTATTTTAAATAGTTTTTGGTTTGAAAATGCATGTAATATTTTTTAAAGATGTTATTTTAGAACAAAATAATTGCGGTATCTTAATTTGATCATATCCTAAACTTCCGTGAGAGGTTCTTCATTTTCCTCGACTTCAACCAAAGTTACATTGCTGCATGATCCACCACAGCTCCCGCACATTTCTGTGCAATCAAGTGATGCTTTAAAGCAGCTACAATTATTTTTGCAAGCCTTTTTGCAGTTGCAGGAAACTAAGTTTATAACTTCTTCAGGTGCCGGTGGTTTTTTTGAGTGCACTGGGTACAGCATGTTGTCTGTTAAAATCCATCCCCAGTCCGTAGCGCTGATTTCCTTATCTCCAATCCATTTTTGAATCTGATAGTATGTTCGATAGGCGTGTTGTTCAGCAGCATCAGATGTTGGAGGGAGGGACGCCATGTTAAATTTGGATTTTAATGACATTTTTGCAACAGCTTTAAGGTACATTGAATATCTACTGTCATTCAGACTTGCAGACCTTGTGCATCCATATAGTTTCAAGACAAAAGCCTCTCCTACCTCTTTGAGAATATTTTTGTCTGCCTGTTTTTCATAAAACTGTAAAACTTTTGTGCGGAGATCATTTGATGAACTTAGCAATTTGTACGCGTTAATTTTGCCTTTGCCGAATAAATAAGATGTGGTATCACATCCTGTGATAGCATGCAAAAATAATACCACATCCTTCATATCACCAATCTCTTCACGAATCTTGCTGATGTCATACGTTGATGGTGTGCCAGAGGGTTTGTGAAAGAATAGTTGCACATTTTGACACTGTGGTAGCCCTAACAATAGAACGAAAAGATCAGTATCCTTTTATTATTTTTATGTAAAAAAACATCTCTAGAAATGAAATTCAACGTTAATATGGAATGCTCTGTGAAGCAAAATGAATTTTTGGCAAATCCAAAAAACAAAAGCCAGCTTATTGAACAGCTCTCTCAGAAGCTTAATGAAGCAAACATTCCAACCATTGTGGCGGAGGAAGACGCAGATACTAAAGTGGTCGGAAGAGCAATAGATGTCTCCCAGATTCAAAGTGGGAGGCCTGTAGTTGTTGTCGGACAGGATACTGATCTTTTCGTTATATTGTTAGGGCTACCACAGTGTCAAAATGTGCAACTATTCTTTCACAAACCCTCTGGCACACCATCAACGTATGACATCAGCAAGATTCGTGAAGAGATTGGTGATATGAAGGATGTGGTATTATTTTTGCATGCTATCACAGGATGTGATACCACATCTTATTTATTCGGCAAAGGCAAAATTAACGCGTACAAATTGCTAAGTTCATCAAATGATCTCCGCACAAAAGTTTTACAGTTTTATGAAAAACAGGCAGACAAAAATATTCTCAAAGAGGTAGGAGAGGCTTTTGTCTTGAAACTATATGGATGCACAAGGTCTGCAAGTCTGAATGACAGTAGATATTCAATGTACCTTAAAGCTGTTGCAAAAATGTCATTAAAATCCAAATTTAACATGGCGTCCCTCCCTCCAACATCTGATGCTGCTGAACAACACGCCTATCGAACATACAAAAAATATATAAAAACCACCGGCACCTGAAGAAGTTATAAACTTAGTTTCCTGCAACTGCAAAAAGGCTTGCAAAAATAATTGTAGCTGCTTTAAAGCATCACTTGATTGCACAGAAATGTGCGGGAGCTGTGGTGGATCATGCAGCAATGTAACTTTGGTTGAAGTCGAGGAAAATGAAGAACCTCTCATGGAAGTTTAGGATATGATCAGATTAAGATACCGCAATTATTTTGTTCTAAAATAACATCTTTAAAAAATATTACATGCATTTTCAAACCAAAAACTATTTAAAATACCTATTTTCGCTGTATACAAGGACTTATTATTATTTGAAACAAATTTAAAAAGTGGGGAATTTAGGTTTCACCGAGACTCGATTAGTTTTATTTATGGAAAATGCAATAGTGTACCTTGAAGATAAAAAACACTATCACTATACAACAATATCTGCATTGCAACGCCGCGCCGGCCGGCCCCACCTCGACCGAACCCGCCATGATAATCTTGCTGGATCTCCAACAAAATAAGTACTATTTTATATCATTTTAAAGGTAATAATAGGGGCTACAACTTTTGTAGGAAATATTTTTTCATAAAATGTCGGCCTGAAAAGTTCTGTGACAAAATGTAAAATTATGTGCCAAAAAATATACAAATTTTTACCTTATCATACGAATTACAAACAAACGGTAAAAGTTACGACGAAAGTTAACTGAACTTTGTTTGTAGAAAACGTTACAGCAAAGAGAATAAAAAAAATTCCAATCCGATATGTTGTTTAGTAATTGAGATAGACGCGATTTACGAAACCCTTACACTTTTCATGTTTGGGGGGGCACAGGGGGGGGAGGCAAGAGGGGTAGGGGCGGGGACTTTTTGCTAAACACTTGTCTAGATGATAGTAGTCGATGGGGAAAAAATTAGCTTTATACTATTTAGTTACATATAAAAACACAGGCTGACTGGACTAATATCCTTCCCCTCCCCACTACCTTCAGTCTTACAACATACCCCAAATTGGGGATGCAATAGTCCCACTGGCTCCAGACGAGAACAGTTGGGACTCTTGTGCGGTATTCATGAAAAAAAAGAGTAGTATTCAGTTGGATTGTAAAAAATGTCGCATTTTAAAATATTTATTTGTGTGCATAATTAATAATAAGCACTTCAACAAACAGAATTAAAGCGCACAAACCCTTTCTTTCTTTGAGTGGCCTTTCAACGCATGCCGGGTACCCGCTGTATATAATGTTATATAGTGCAGGCGCTTGCATTATAATTCCCGTGACTTGTGATGGAACCATAACAGTTTAGTTGACCGCGAGGTTACAGTGCCCTTGAAACGCATGCCGGGTACCCGCTGTTTATAATTTATTTATTTATTTATGGACAAATAGTCCATTAACAATATAACAATAACACGAAAAACAAGCGTGCGTAAAGGCCCGACCCGCCGAGCAATCGATCACCGTTCGCATTGATTACCGTTCGCATGTCATTTTTCGTAACAATCACCACTTTTCGTAACCCATTCACCAGTTTACCCTCAAGTGTCGAGCGTGCGTAAAAAAGATTTACCCCAAAAAATATTTTGGAGCAGTTGGGACTCTTGTGCGGTATTCACACAAGAATAATTTAAAACAAAAAAAATATAATATTCAATGAACATGAAAAATTGCATTCGGGCAACCCTGTAGATTTAACAAACGTGAATCAAGGAATTCGTGTTTATTTCAAATTTCGTTTTCAAATTTCATTTCCAAATATTATTATTCAAAGCGTCGCGAAGACGTGCTCTCCTGGCCGCGTTTGGGCCCGTAATGAAATCTGAAATTTGTGTTTACGGGCTGCGATAAAAATGGTGAAATGCGATGTTCAAAATTATTTAAAATTAAATACTTCCTGAAATTATTTTACGATCAAATTATTTATGATTTGTCAATAACGTCTTAGCAAAATAAGTATGTAAAAAAATCCGAAATATATTTGTTTGTAAGTGCACAAATAAATGCACAAACCGACCAATTTTCGTCAAGAAACACATGTCCGTATATATTTTTTAATAATTTTATTTAAACTAAAATTAAAATTCTGAAAAATAGGTTTACCAGCTAATGTATTGATTTATTTTACTGCATGATTATATGATTTGAAATGGGTGTTGTATAATAAATGTACTTTTTTGAAAATTGAACAAATCTGCGAACGACCTATGGTATAACCTTATTATTCTAAAAATAAACATTTTTTCTCAAAATCTAAAAGATACGTTTACTAGATAAAAGAACAATCTTTTGAAATCCTTTTATAGTTTTTTGTGGAAAAGAGTCAATACGTCTAACCACTGATTTAAAAATGACATATTTCTGGTTTCTCTGCTTATACACTCTTAAAATTACACTTCCTAAAATTACACCTGTGAAAATTACTTCTTAAAATTACCCTTCTGAAAATTACACCAAAAATTTAATTAGCGAAAATTACACTTGTTGAAATTACACATGATGAAATTACACATTCAGTGTATTTTTCGCCGGATAATTTCCCGCTGATTTATTTCTTCGTGACACCAATTTGCATGATGTTTGTTCGTCAAAATTGTTTGGCGAAATAAGGAATTAGAGAAATCTGCAGAGCGATTTTATATCTTTTGTGGGATCGTTATAGATAACGTACGTGATCTCCTGTCAGATTTGTGTGATTTTTATGGCTGTTATTTGCTTTTTTATGTACAACGTACATTAAATTAATAAATAATCATGCATATCTACTTGCAGGAATTTGTGTTTAAAACGATCTAAACTAAAATATGTGACAGTAAATATGTAAAAATCAAACAAATCTGACAGGAGATCACGTCCGTTATCTAATAACGATCCCACAAAAGATATAGAATCGCTCGGCAGGCTTGATTGCCACTTTGAAATCTCTACAATGTGTCTATAGGTTTTGTGTAATATCATTGAAAATCAGAATTTTAGTTCCTGATTTTAATTTGGGCAACTCTCGTTAGATGTAAGACGGTTAAATTTTAACCCCTCAGGCTAATTTGTTCACTTTTTGAAACAACTCAAATACGTATCGTAGAAATCATTGTGCCTCCCTTACTATCGTGGTTAGAAATATCGTCTAAATCTAAACAGTGTTAGAAAGAGCAAACACTACAAAAAATTAAATTCAAATCTAAAAGTTAACCACAAAATAATTAAAATGTTTACAAACCAAAATTATACATCCAATTGCAATTTAAAAAAAAAAATGAAAGTTTGTGCAATTTTAAACTTTTATAATACATTTGTCTAATAAAATATTTATGATTTTGATTTAAAAAAAGTGTAAAGTGAGCCATTTTTAAAACTTTTTTTATTTTTTGCTTTGCATTAAAAAAAATTACATTAGGTATTTCAAAATGCTATAAATATTAAAGCCTATTTCATCACATTTCAAAAATAGTTATTAGTTTTTCAGATACATTTGGATATATTTCATTTATCTGAAATTTATTGCAAAGCGGAAATATTCTGACCTTCTGACAGAATATGCCCGAGGCCTGAGGGGATAAAAAATAAAATATAAATTTGTGTTACAAAAAAGTTTGTGTGGTTAATTAATAGCTGTATGCATGTTGCCCTAATTTATCATTACTAATTTTACGAGATTGTTATTAAAAAAAACTAAATTCAAATGCACGAAAATATTAACTTCTGTAAATTAAATTGTGTTGCATCAAGATTTTTATAAATTAGGCGGAGTTTGTGACAATTTCTTTTTGTTGTTTCAATGTTATTTTATGTAAATTTTTCATTTTCAAAGGTACTACCTACATACAATACACAAATGTTGAACCTGTTTCAACGAGTTATTATCCACTGGAGCGCTTTTTGCCGCAATATGGCACTATTTAAAGTACCTCGGATTGCTTTGCAGCCAATTTTGGCAACTTTTCTCTTAGTTGTAAGTAATTAAGTAGTACGATTTTATAATATTTTTTTCATAAATCCTACGAATATGTGATAAACGATAAAATATAGGTGAATTCATTGGCTATATAGAACTATAATCAGTTTGTATGTCTCCATATTAAAATTCGAAGGCATGATTTTTTTAAATGTGGGCGGAAAATATTCAAAATGATCACCAAAAAATCTTGAGTAACCGGAGAAAAAAGTTTTAAATTGAGCTGTCGCTCCAGTGGTTATATAATATTTTCTAACAATTTGGGAGTACCGCCGCACCAGAGACCATTTATTGGATAACCAACACTCCTGACATAGGACATCCCTAGTGGTTCGCTACATTTGATGACTTGGCAGGGGTGCCCGGGTTCATTATATGGGTTAAGGTTTGTCTAGGCCTTGGCGGCGGAAGTGTTGCCCATCTAGTGCATGGCGGGCTGGATCGGGAGAGACACTGGTTGAAGGAGTCCTTTTGACCTCTCTCTCGACTCGTCGCCTTGCACCACAGTGGTAGGAATGGATTCAAATATCCACCCACCCCTCTTACCTTTTTCTGACAACTTCCTCTCTGTCCTTTTCCTAAAAATACCCTCCTCACCCCAAAGAAGACCTCATAACCTTCATAATTATACAACTCTATTTCTTCAACAGACTGAAATTGTCACAAATTCTGCTTACATTATCGTCGCTATGAATCCATTTCTAATAGTATTAAATCATATTGAAATGCCGTTTGGCGTCACTGTCCTAAAATTTTGAAGAAATAAAATGTGATATTTCTAATTCACTGGAATGCTATGCCTAATACTCTAACCTCAAATCTGCCGAGCGATTCTATTTCTTTTGTGGGATCGTTATCGAGATAACGGACGTGACCTCCTGTCAGATTTGTGTGATTTATTTGCTTTTTCTATGTACAACGTACATTAAATGAATAAATAATCATGCATATTTGCAGGAATTCGTGTTTAATAGATCTAAACTAAAATATGTGACAGTAAATATGTAAAAATCACACAAATCTGACAGGAGATCACGTCCTTTTATCTTGATAACGATCCCACAAAAGATATAGAATCGCTCGGCTGTAATGCCTGCGTTTGTTTCTCCAGAAAAGAATATGACTGTGAGATGGATTAATATCGAGGAAATGTTGTTACTGTATAATGAAATGATTAATTTGTTTTTTGTTCCGCATTGTAGAAAAAATTATCAATATTGCCATACAGATCAACTGAACTTATAGAAAATAAATCAGAAATTGAAACTGAGTGTAATTTTGATCTTCGTCGTCAGTCAGTAGAATGAAACTTGTTCACTCCCAAATAAATAAGGGAAACCAATCTATAAAGTTATGAAAACTAACCTATCTTAATAAAGGACCTTTAAAACTGCAGAAAATGGCAAATTGTTATATTTCAGTTGATCTGTTTGGCAGTACACAGCACGCACTAATGCATCTAACATGAACATGTACATATCAATTGATAATTCACCACAGGTATCAGTACGAGCAGACTACGCTGGGGTACACCGATCCGGCCCCTCAGTTCCGTCAGACATATCCGCTTTACTTCCCCGCCCAGTCTCCCGTTAGCTTTAGCCAATCGGTGCCCTCATCTCCGCAGTTCCAGCAATTCACGTACACCACTCCCCGCTCCTATCAGATCATCTACAACTCTCTCCCGGCCACCAGACAAGCCCAGACTTATTACAGTCAGTACACCTCCACCGGAGCACCCATAGACGTGAACCGAGCTCAACTTTACTTGTACACGGCCGAGACTAAACAACGAGAATACACAGTACCGTTACCATCCCTGCCGCAATCTACAGATTCTACAACCAGCACCACCACACAACTGCCGTTCTATTTGAGATATAAATTCAGCACGACAAAAAACCCGTACGACTTCAAAGACTTTACGACTCTGCCGCGTTCGACTAAAAACATTAACGCGACCACTACGATAGGGACGACAATTTCAAATAAAATAAAGCCATATTTCAGCTTCCAGACATCCACGACAACGCCAAAGAGCGTCGGTTTTGCCGCCTGGACAACTTCAACCGCAACGACGACTTTAAAACCTAAATTCGGGTTTTTGAGCAAACTTGACTTCAGAGACTATTTTAACCGGACCACGACAAAGAACCCGTACGATTTTGATCTGTCTAATTATCGGGAGATATCTAATAATAATATTAAGCGGTCCTATTCGATAGGGTCATATTTTGCGGCGGCAGCGGCAAACAGTCCCGTGGCACAAGTTGCCGGAAAGGACGAAAGTCTGGTGGCACAAGCTTCCCAATCCATTCCTGTTTCGTTAGCGAGAGTGAAATAGAATTGAACGGAGTTTTACGATTCTGAGAATTTAACGGATGGTAAGAGATATTCTTCTTTGCTGGGTGCTCCACTCTTCCTAAAAGGAAACCTAGTTTCTCTTCCATCTACAACATACCATATTATTTACAAATGGCTCTTTCCCGATATTATCTTTTCAGCTTTGGTCTGCTGTTTCTCGGTCGTCTGATCACTTTTCCATTATTATAATATTATATCTCTGGACTCTTCTGTTTTCCCGTTATATCTTTTGTTTTCTTCTTTCACTAGTGCCATTGCTTGTCAGAAGGCTGGCATTCGTCCTGGTTATTAATATATAATAGAAGAGAAAGTTGTGTTTTTGTTGAATGACAAAGACGTTTCAATGTTTCTTCAAATGCTCCTCCTGTCTTCAATTTATCTCTCCACTTTGAGCTGCAGAAGCCAAAATATTCACCTTATAGTTCATTGATTGCTCTCTCCAGCTTTGAATTTCTTCCATTCTTATATCTGGCATCTTCAGAATGTCATTATTTATGTAAATACGTAATATAATAATATCACAACTACACAAAGTTATAACCTATGTTTTATGCTTCCTACTGTGCACTGACTCTATTATTAATGCTTTGTATCTATGTAATTATTAATTTTTCAGCTACATAGATTATTTTTTAAATAATCTGTGACTTGGTTTCATCTGCTATAATATTTCTGTTCTATTTTTAAGACCATTTATTACTAAATATTAATTTTCTAATTTAACCAATACAAAATCTAAATACAAAACTCTGTTTTGCTCTCATATATAAAACGGTAGCGTTTACAAACAATGGAATAATTTAATTTTGTGCAGATTCATCTCTAATTATTAAAAGGTTGTTTAAATCTAATTTAATTAATAAATATATATGTAAGTCAATTATTAATGATTTTCATAATACATAATAATTTATATAATATTTTGTTTATTGTCGACTTTAAAAGTTGTTAAATTATTGTCACTTTAAGTGGCGCCATCTTGAATTCTTTAATTCTTGAATTCGAAACCGAATTACAAACGTAGCTTTTTTTAGTGTGTTAATAATATAGATGGCAGCACTTCCGTTGGCATCTATCTGTGAATCGAGCGTGTACGACAGACGCAAGGCTATTAATACTGTTTGATGATGATGATGATTACTCAAACTAAGAACCTATTTTCTGCACTTTTTTCCATCTCTCAATAATTGTTTCTTATAGTAATTAAGTTGAAATTGTTTTTTCAATAATTTGTGCGTATAAAGTGTGAAGCGAAATTATTCTAGAATTTTACCCTCACCGCTTTTACTATATTTAAAAGATATTAATGTTTGTTTTATTTCCAGTGGTCGCCATTAGCAGAACGAGCACAGAAGTGAGAAGACAAGGACAGAAACAAGTGTCGCAAACATTTATTGTCTGTGTACAACAAACAGTGCGGAGAAGAAATCTATGGATTATTTAATTACAATAAAGTAATGTGCCTTCAGTTGTATAGAGGGCATATTCAAATATATTCTAATGGCCACCCAGACAAGAAAACAACTTGATTCAGCTCTTTGAGACTGCAATAGTAGAAATAATTATTTAAATGATAGATTACGCTACAGTACGGAGAGTTTTAGAGAGAATGATGTCCATTTGAGATTCATTTACCTAACTATTTGAAAACTTTACATTAACTGCTTTGAAATGTTCACCCAAATATTATATCTTTCAAAGCCATGTTTTGAATAGTGTCACATCTTTCAAAAACGTGTTTGAATATAGAACATTATGTCTTTCAAAGCCATGTTTTGGATATAAAATATATTATCACCTTTCAAAACTGTGTTTGAATATAGAACATTATGTCTTTCAAAACCATGTTTTGGATATAAAATATATTATCACCTTTCAAAACTGTGTTTGAATATAGAACATTATGTCTTTCAAAACCATGTTTTGGATATAAAATATATTATCACCTTTCAAAACTGTGTTTGAATATAGAACATTATGTCTTTCAAAGCCATGTTTTGGATATAAAATATATTACCTATCACCTTTCAAAACTGTGTTTGAATAAAGAACATTATGTCTTTCAAAGCCATGTTTTGGATATAAAACATATTATAACCTTTCAAAACTGTTTTTATATTTAAACGCAGTGCTTTTGGATAAAGCATAACAACTTTCAAATCCGTGTTTGGATTTTGAATTTTGTCTTTCAAAATCATGTTTTGTATAGCATCTATCAAAACTATGATATATAAAGGAATAAATTTGGCACAACTGTTCTACTTTTTGAACTTGATAGCTCGTTCAAAGCGAATTAGACAGCCAATTATCAAAAAGATGTTGTTGTTCTCTCAAGAATTGGACTATAGTAACGAAGTACGGACAGACAATACATTTTAATGTATATTTCAGTTGTAGAACATAGAAATTTACACATGAGCATATTAAATTATATTATCATACATAAAGATTTTACAATAATAAGTGACCAAATAATAAATTTAAAATACAGCTGTTGTTAAAACCAACAAATAAATAATAATTTCTAGTGTTCAATTTCGTCAGTCTAATCACTATGTTCTATGACTTAAGTAAACGATTGAAATGTAAATGGCAAAAATATGTAAATATAAATAAAACCGCCAATTGAATAAATATATTAAATAATTATTTGTAGACACGAGATTTCCGCTTAATTAAATTAAATTATTAATTGTTTGCGGATTCTCGTTATGGATTTACGAAACTAGTTTAAATTTTCATAAATCTTCCCTAGTACCTACTGTTATGTTAGTTTAATTATTATTGCGTAAGAAAATAAATTTATTGTTATTTTATGCGAAAGACAACTCTTGCAATATTCAGATAAGTAGAAATAAAGTTTTCTTTTTAATAATGTTTTGTATCTGTGGCAATAAATATTAACATAAGAAGTCTACTGTCGTCCATCGTATTATTACATTTTAAATTTTGTTCCAAAAAACATTTTTTAGTATACTTTTTTATGTGAATGTCTTTAATGTTTTAGTTTATCTTCCAAAACCATTTTTTTTTTCGAAATAATGTATTATGTCTTTCAAAATCATATTTTAGATAGGGCATTCATTGTCTTTCAAAACCATGATTAGACGGAAAGCATGGTTTTATTAAATCATTTTTTGGACATAGAGCATTACTTCCTTCTAAACTCTAAACCATCTTATACATAGAGCATTTTAACTTTCAAAACCGTGTTTGAATATATTATATTATGAATCTCATTATGTCTTCCAAAACCGTGTTCGAATATATATTATGAAACTCATTATGTCTTCCAAAATCAGGTTTTGTGAAATAATGTATTATGTCTTTCAAAATCATATTTTAGATAGAGCATTGTCTTTCAAAACCATGATTAGTAAAGCATTGTTTTATAAATCATATTTTGGACATAGAGCATTACTTCTTTCTAAACCATCTTTGCATATATGTAGCGCATTAGCTTTCAAAATCATGTTTGAATATATATTATGGAACACATTATGTCTTCGAAAACCATCTTTGAATGTATGTAGAACATTATTTCATTCAAAACCATGTTATTTACGTATGTAGAACATTATGTCTTTCAAAACTGTGTTTGAATATATGTGTAGAACATTGTCTTCCAAAATTATGTTCGAATATATTATATGTAGAACATTATGTCTTCCAATACCATGTTTGAATGTATGTAGAACATTATTTCATTCAAGACCATGTTATTTATGTACGTAGAACATTATGTCTTTCAAAATCATGTTTGAATGTATTTAGAACATTATGTCTTCCAAAACCATGTTTGAAAATATGCGGAACATTGTCTTTCAAAACCATGTATGGGTTGAATGTTAAGTCTCTCGATAATTTCAACTATGGATCATTTAAAACACAACAATACGTTTACATAAAACTAGAATCCCCCAAATATTTAGAAGAAGTTATTCTTTTACATTGATTGTGTTGATGTTATTTTATTTTCTCTTGTTTTAAACAGAACAATTGAATTTAAAATTAAGGAATTATCAATGTAAGCAATGTAATCAGAAAAACTTTTTTTTTTCAAAAATATCTCACTTCTTAATTCAATATTTGTTTTTTTTTTTTAATCTGCGTACTGCAAAATTGAACTTTGCCTCAGATATTTAAATTATAAATGCATATTTTTTTTACTTCTTTCGCACATCACAGAATAATTATTTTTTTTACATCACTTTATTATAAAATTCTTAAATCTGTAAATGTATTTATTTTATTAAGCTTTATGTATCATATTTATGATTGCGATATAAGGTTTTTAATGTATTTGATAAATAAATAAACATTTAAAATACTTTTGTAAATTATCCAATGACGTACCAACAAAATATTACAATTTATTTTTTGCATTTCAAAATAAATTTCAAATTAAGAGCCTGACATAATAAATAATATGATATTCTTTTTATACACCTACTGGCCATAAAATGCTAAAGTTACCATAATAAATCATAATTATTGTCTATTTTATGAACATAAATCTAAATGATAATATTGTCTATGTATGTAAGTTCAATACGGCGTACGAACTGATAATTTCAAAATACGTACGTTTTTGGCACAAATGATTGAACGGCATAAGCTCCATTGATTGGCGCAAAAATTGACCGATAGACCAATTGCACTTGGTTAAAGTCATCACTCTGTCGAAAGATGCTCTCATTTTTGCAAATGGCGTCTTATGTCATCATGACTTTAAAATTTGTGAAGTGAACGGAAACAGAAACCACCAAGAATGTGGAATAATTGAGTTAAAATTCTTTGCGGAAAAGTCAATAGATGTCACACATTAAATAAAAATGGACAAATAATATTCAAGACACTATCTAGATAGCATTAGTTCGAGAAGAATCATGCAATCCTAGATATAAGACATATTGCCAATAAAAATATGCGTTAAAAAAATGTTGGTAGGGGGCCGTTCAAGTATTACGTAAGACAATTTGGGGGGAGGTGGGGGTCTTGTAAAACATTACTGTGCGTTACCGGGGCGGGAGGGGGGTTCGAACAACGCGTTACGTAACATTTTTTTAAAAATTTAAATAAAAACTAGGGAATTGAAATCTTCCAAGTTGTCCACCTTTTTCGTTTATGTTTAACGGGGAATCCCTCGATTGTGTTGTACGTAATTTTTATTTTTCTCCCAAGTTTGCAACCCTTTCGTTTATGTTTTACGGGGAATCCCTCGACTGTATTGTACGTCATTTTTATTTTATTTTCATTGTCAGTATTCATTATTGTTTTAAACACGAAATACGCAAAAACACAAATTGCTGTAGTCAGTGTCGTTAAAGTGAGTTTGTAGGTACTATAATGTCCTCAAAAGCGGGAGATTTACATCATCAGCAGCTGTTCTTGGCCTGTAAAGGCTCTCATGCTAACTTGAGTGTTACGTAACGTTTAGGAAGGGGGAGAGGGGGGGTACAGAAAAACGTTGCGGCGCATTACATGGGGGTCAAAATTTTTAAAAAATTGCAAAAAATTAGTCAGTGCTACTGTTAAAATGACCTAATGGGTCCATTCTGTAGAGCAGCATCCCAACAAGGCCAAGGTCCTAGGTTTAATTCCTAGATGAAACCATATCTTTTTCTATTTCAAATTTTCGATCGAGAGTTGCTAAAATTGTCTTCAGCGATTAAACATAATTCTTTAAAATAAACTGCATATAATTTTTTTTTTCATTGATGAACCTGCGTGGTTTCTGTAGATCGTGAACATTTTGACAAATGGTTTTTCCTCCGTTGCATTGGACTGCATTAAATAGTAACAATTTGAACACCCTCACAATACTTGTGATATTTGCATAATTTTTATAGTCATGAGACCATTTTCGGACTCATGTTTTAAGATTATATGCCCAGAGTACTTCATTGATCAAACCCTAGAATTACGAAAAGAATTGCAATGTTTTATTCTGTTAATTGTATCATAACATTATCTTGTCTACAGAACATTGTATTAAAATTTTAAACTTTTGAATTGAAGGTTATTTGCTTCTCAACCTCACAAAGGTTTGAGTGCTCACTATAATATTGTGTTGTGAAATAAAATTGTGAAATTGTTGAACATTTTCACAATGTTAACTGAGTGAATAATAATATTGCAATACAAATACCCACTGAAATACTTTAAATGTTTTAAATATGTGATAAATATTTTTAAATAAAAAATAATTAATTTTTAAAAACTTGTTTCATTATAAATAACAAACTATGTAACTGTTTTCTAACACTAACTATGATTCATCTATAGCGCCAATGTTCCCCCTTAAGATGAAGCCATACTAAATAATGCAAAATCATACAAAATCGTATATTTTTGTTTTGAAAATTTGACCGCTTAGAAGTATTATATATGCTTCAATTAAATACTGCGTGTAGAACATACCTTGGTCCTTAAAAATATCCGTCATTTTTTTTAATAAGTCTTTTAATAAGCTTAGAAAAAAATAAAGTATTAGGTCTATAAAAAACATTTTCAAGTGCAAACTCTCCTACTTATAAACACTTTTTCGGATATGGTTTTATTGCATAATGTGGCAAATTCAGTTTCTTATATAATTATCGCAAAAAAAATTTAAATTTACGCCCGAACCTCACAAAATAAAATATAATATGCATTTTCGCGTTGTTATTTTTGACATCACGGCGACAATACGGCAGTCGACGAATTTGTAATATCAAAGTGAACCTTATACCGTCCACCGAAGAACGACTGGCAGCCGCCCCATTCTTCCGTCATTACTCCTCCGGATGGAGCGGAGAAACAACGTGTTAGGCTCCGCGCTGCATGTTTTCGTGAAATCAATTTGAAAATTCCGTTTTATTACAATAAACAATGCATAAAACAGGAATTAATGTTTTTTACAGGCCTTTACGAAATCAACATGCAAAAAAAAAAATTCTCAAATATCTTTTCCTACCTTTCCAAAAGCTTTTTCTCAAGTATTTTTAAACTCCTCCCATAAAGGGGCGTGAATTCCGATTTCGATTTTTTCCTATACTAGTGGATCGCCTTAATGGGAAGAATTCGATTCCAAGATCACCCCAAGAGTTGGCCTCCCTCTTACAATATGTAGTCAGTACACAAAATATAACTAAGTGTCTCCGAAGGGATGTAATGCTGAATATCAAAAATATAAAAAACATTTTCATTAAAATCCATCAAGGATAAAACAACTTTTTTTTAACATTAACTCCACACAGGAAGCCCCGAGGAAAAAAATTCCTTCAGGGCCTATTTGTCATCTGAGATGCTGTGTGGAGGGTCTTTTTGAGGAGAGTAAGAAATGAACATTGGTCTTGAAGAGACCCATGTTGTAGGAAAAAGGAAACACAGAGGCCGGCAAATCGTTTCACTGCCGAGCTGTTGAACACAAGAACGAGTAGAAGAAGCGACCCGTTCTCATGTGACAAATGTCAACTGTGTACATATTATGTTAGGCACGCGTTTGGCGTGTTTCCTGACTATGCACCGGACCGGTGCTGAAGGGATCAATGAGCTAGTTCTACGCTACGCTATCAACGCTAGTTCCTCAGAGCATCTTCCATTGTAATATCGGTAGAACAAGGATAGCATTCCCTTGGACCACCCGTTTTTGCACAGAGTCGAGGGTAGTTTTCAGGCATTTTGGAGCTCCAGACCAGAGGTGACTGTCAAATTAAACCATGGGGCGCACTTGTCTATATGTTACTGTAAAAGCCCGTACTACGGTAAATCTTGAAGATTTTCCAACAAATTCTAATATTTACCAACTTTTAATGTTATGTTGGTAAATCCTAAAATTTACCAATTTACAGGCTTTTAAAGTGGCATATATACTGTACTGTATATTTATATCAGCGTTGTAAAAAAATCACACTGTAAATAAATCTGTTTGCTATCATACCAACTTATTGGAATTATTGAAGTCAATTTTAGGTTTGAAATTTGTAAATAATGCACAAAAATGTATAATTTTGGGGAGCCAACTTCCGGGTCAGCGAAGAACTCACAGATACCTGGGAGTTCCAAGTTGAATTGAGGAACAAGAGGCAGCAAATGATGAATAATCCTGGTGAAATTTATTAGAGGGACTGGGAATAAGGTCAAAGGAATAAGATAAACATACGAGATAAAAGCACGATGTGGGGTCTATGGTCTTTTTTAATTGAATATTACACGAGGCAGTGGCGGCTCAAGCACTTCTTTGATGGTGGGGATCGACATTTTTACGTACTGTACCGTAATCTCACCACCCGTAGAATATAGTATAAAATTTCTAAAAAAAATTAATTATGGTCTAATCATGCTAATCAGATATCTAAACACAAAACAATATAAAAATGTCTATTATTACCAATTTACAATATTGTACAATTAAAATAAAGCTTTATCTTGCAAGATTATTATCGAACTTAATTTGAACGCGAGCGATTCCCGCCCGTAACTCCGCAAACAAATGGTTCAGTGGGGATCCAAAGAATTGTCCCCGCGGGTATTTAAATTCACATACGACTGCGCATGCGCGGTTGCATACGATCGCGAAACAACGCAAGGAATCTATGGGGATAGCTCAGATCGTCCCCCAAGTGCGCAGTAGATTCTGCGCACTGAGAAATAGACCCGCTGTTCTCATGCGCCGTACATTGTTCGCCGTACGCGCGTCGTTTCTTAATAAAATCATCCGGAATATTTTTTTGTATTTTATTTCTGCAAATGTTAATTACGAGTACTTTTATGTTTAAAGAATTCATTCATTTTGGTGTAGACCGACTGTTATTTCCTTTAGTAGGTTTCAAGTGTAACTGGTGGGGACTGTCCCCATTGTCCCCCTGTGAAGAACCGCCACTGACACGAGGGTCCCAATCGCCCAGAGCCAGGGGAACTATGGCATCTGGGAATTGAGGAAGGTTTTGTTCAAACTTCAACACAATTTTAATTTGGGATGCTGGTATGAGTACCGCCGCATACCATTTATTGGATAACCAACACCTCTGCAATAGGTCACCTTAAGTGGTTTGCTACATTTGGTGACTTAGCGGGGGGGCCCGGGTACATGTGGTGAGATTTGTCCAGGTCTTGGTGACGGATGTGTTTGCTGTATTGCGTGGTGGGATGGATCGTGAGACTTGTTGAGGAGTTCTTTTGACCTCTCCAGCCAGACTCTCTCGACCCATCACCTTACACCGCAGTGAGATGGAATCATGCCTCCGTCATTCCTGTACACGTTGAATCTCAATTTCCTACCCACCCTTCATACCATATTCCTTCCTTCCTTTCCTTAAAAAAAACCCTCCACACTTTTTTTATTTTTCTTTATTCATTGAATTGTTTCCGATTGACAGAATATGCCCTAGGCCTGAGGGGTTAAACATTATTTAATTATTCATTCATTATGTTGACCATATGTACATGCCTCACTGGGAGTGAAAAAGATCCCTGGCTCCAATCAAATGCTTGTGTAGTTTAACCCTCGACCCGTCGCGTGGGGTCTTTAAAAGCCCTCGTTTTACAGGAATGCTAATTACGTACATTTTAAAGGTTACCACTGATTTCTTACTTTAGGTAGATTCCTAAAGGGACTATGCTTCCGCCACTATAATAATGGCTAGCGCCACCGACATTCAGTCTGCGCATGTGCGATATAGATATGTGTTTCGGCATGAGGTTCAAAAAAATACAATGAAAAACCAAGTTTATATGTTTTTTCATCCTATATTGTTGTTTTTTGTTTGTAATAATAATAAGTCTGTATCAACTCAAATAATTATAAGTTTAAACCGTGAAGCGGAATAAGACAAATAATTGATAATGTTTACTAAACGGCGCTATAAAATTGCACGATAATAATAAACGATATTAAAATAAAATAACGATAAAAAATTACCAAAATACAGAGAAAAAAACATCCGCCATTACGAAAGACGCCTAAATACATCAGTTGTTGCAAGTTGAAAGATAATGAATTAGTTCATTAAAATACAATAAACCAAATCGAGCGTTCATCCATTGTATTCCATTTATTCAGGAGTACAAAGGTTCTGAAAACATTGATAACATAAAAATATTAATTTGTTCTCACTGGCTTTGACGTATCCTAGGATTCCTCCAGCAGCGACGGTGGCGGCGTAGGCATAACCAATGTAGTCCACCATAATTCAACTATTTAATTAAAAATTGGTGAAGAAATTTAAAATTCACACGAGACGGTGAATGTGGTGAAGATTGTTATGTAAACTGTAAAAATGTAAACGAGAACGACAAAGCAAACGTCAGCGACAGAAATGGAAGATATATCATAGAAGTTCAGCTTCGTAGATTGGTGATTGAATTGTTGGTTGAAGTTTTAAAATTTTCTATGTTTTTTGTAAAATCGCGTACATTACAGCTACGACTCTGTATGCTGGGAGCATAGACATTGGGAGGTTTATTCGAGTTTTTGTGAATATTTATTTATTTATTTGTGTTTGAATAAATTTTGTGTTTCTTCAGTTTTATCGATCGATATAGGGTAAATATTTTTAAAGAATGTAATATAAATGATGTTTGTCAAAAGAATATAAATTATAAATATTGTTTTTCCCGCGACTTATGGTGAGTTCAAACTATTAAATTAAATTAAGGAGAGAATAATAGGCCACTTGCATCACTTTTTTTTTTTTAAATTCCGGTTTGGGCAAATATTCTAAGACATTACCTATTTTTTTTTTTTTTTTTTAATAGTATTTTTGAAACCCTGGCGATTTTTTGAAAATTTCAATCCGAAAAATCAGACCATTTTTTATAAACCGGAAAGACGGGACATAATTTTATGAGTGCGAAAAAACGATAATTACAAAGCCGAAAATCATTTTAAAAAAAGAACGTTTTCCACACGAATAGCAATAAATTGTACGGGGTTCTCTTCGTAACATCTGTAAAGACACCGCCATCTTTATCAAAAAATCAAACCAAAGGATAAGTTCGCATAGAACAAACAATAAATCTAGTGAACGAGCGAAAATTCAAAAATTCGTCGGAAATCAAAGTGTTGCCAATAATCAGTGTGGAATTTTACAAAATTAAGGGAACATAATCGGAGACGGGACATTTTCATCTAGTGACGTCACGAGCTCAAATAATGGATTTATTTAATTTAAAAATAAAAAAACTACATTTTCTAAAAAATTTTACTAACATTTTCGTAATCTTAGTAAAACAATCTATCCACACGATTTTTTCCAAGTCGTTATGAAATCTATGCAAGTGGCCTATTAAAAAGAGCTACTGATGAAATTACTGTTAACCTAGTGTTAGTGTTTTAATTACTTAATTAATTAGTTCGTAAAATTAGAATGTCTGTTTGCTTAATCCGAAGGAAAAGTCCTTAATTGTACAGAGAGTCCTTAAATATCATTCACTTTCCTTGTTTGCTGAAGATGGAGTCCAGCGTATTTTTTTATATGAATACCGCACAAGAGTCCCAACTGCTCCCGTCTAGAGCCAATGGGACTTTGGCATCCTATATGTAATATTTAAAGAATGATTATGTTTGCCAACCAATGTAAATGTTTATATCTTTATAAAATATTAGCACACACAAAGATGTGAGCTAACTTAAGATTAATAAATAAATCCCCATTTCGGGTATGTTGTGAGGCTGAAGGTAGTGGGGAGGGGAAGGAGATAGGAAAGAGGAAGGTGAGGAAGTACCTGGCTATTCAGATCTGGTCACCAAACACGGTTAAACGGCCGTCAAAGGCAGCAGTCTCCAAAATATCGAAAAAAAAGTTATGAATGCACAGATATTCAAATTTCGCACCTAATTTTATTTATTTTTTTAATTTTTTGATAAAATTCGTATAATAGATACATAAAATAATGAAAAGCATTTAAAAAAGCTTAATACTTAACATAAATTTATGAACAAAAAATGTCACAAAGGCTAAGCAAAAGTATTATTTGTTTATTTCTATGAATTGTATATAATGTATAAATAAATAAATTGAAGTATGTATAAATCAAGTGTAATAACTAGTGTGACGGCCGGCGGTAGTCCAGCGGTAACGCATTTGACTCGCACTCCGAAGGTCGCGGGATCGAATCCCGGCGTGGCAAATAAATTTTATGTGATTAATTTGTATTATTTCACAATTTATTCATTTAATAATAATATATAGTATATTTGCGGCACGTTCCAGAGTGGAAGATACTCTCAGTATCGCCCTGGTGTAAGACCACCTTTCAGAATTGAAACGTTGCTTTAAATGGCTTTAGCCGTGTTTGGTGACCAGATCTGATGATAAGATTCCTCTTCCCTATCTCCTTCACCTCCCCACTACCTTCAGCCTCACAACTCACAACATACCCCAATTAGGGATACCATAGTCCCACTGGCTCCAGACGGGAGCTGTTGGTCACTGAATAATTGCAACATACGATTATGCAAAACTACAACATAATAACAGTCTGCACTGTTATTATTGCATTTGTGAAAGTTTTATAAGAATGAATATTACAAGTTCAATTAAAAGACAAAAAAATAGCAAACAATATAATATATCTACTCTAAAAGCTGTCTAATGATAGATATAATTAATGGCCTTGTTAAAACTTATAAGAAAAAATATGTGTATTTTAGCCAAGTTTTGGTATATTTTTTATAAGATTGAAGATATTGACATTTGGTCTCTTTAAAGGTAATACACAGTAAATAATACACCTTAATATGAGGAGCTATAAAATTAATATGCCTTTGGGACAACCTAGTTTTGCTGTGGGGTACGGAATACTTTTTGAATTTTTTAGAAAGTTTTTTATTTGGACGCATGTAAATTATTTTATTTTATAATTTTTTTCATTTATTTATTAAAAATCAGTTTACAAAGTATAATAATTTTTTAATACAAAATAAATTACATAATAAGTTTTCACTGATTTTTTTTTAATTATTATTATTATTATTGGATGATTTTTATAGCGCCATTTTCGTGAGAAAATCACCTCAAGGGCGCTTTATAAATTCATTTATACATTTAATCTATACCTATATACTACAAGTGGCTTATATTATAACTAAGATTGATAACTAATGACTTACAACTAAGACTTCTATGACTAGTGATTTAGAACTATACTTATTTTTATAACCGAGTTTTGTACATGTAATTGGAAGCCATAATACAATACGAAACGAACAGAGCAGTATTGTTACTGCTCTATTCGTATTATGACCTGCAACTGTGTTAAAATTAGTTATTTACGACTAACATACTTATTTACATTTATAATCACATATTGTTATTATTACTGTCATAATACGAATAGAGCAGTATTGCTACTGCTCTATTTGCATTATGATTTGCAACTGTGTTAAAATTAGTTATTTACGACTAACATACTTATTTACGTTTATAAACACCATGTTGCGTGCTGTCAGTACACTGAAGTCATGAAAATATTACAAAAAAAAAAAATCGCATAATAAGTTGTAATATAATGTCAAAAGTTGCGTAACAATGTAAAAGCTGGTAATTAAGATACATCAATCTAGGTAATTCCCATGGACTAAGTAATTTTTAATGATATTTCTCTTCTATAGAAGCAGACGCTTGTAATTAGAAGAAGGACAAGTATCGGGATGAAAATATATTTTGTATCTTATAATTAATTATGGTAGGAACTTAAAAAAAAAAGATAAACTTAATTATTATATACTAGCTTTTACCCCCGGCTTCGCTCGCATATTTGACTAAGTGGTATATTTTGTTAATTAATCTGTAAGTTTAATTGTCAACTCAACTTAGATACTAATTTTCATTTTTTTTGACTCCTCGTTGTTTTTTTTGTTGTAAAATATTAAAGAATTGTTTTATTGCAAAAGATTTTTGTTTGATATTAGAAGAGAAGACTGTTTGTTTCTTTCATTTGTTATTTGTACGTCAAAGTTTACTACTTAGAAGTTTATTTGAACATTTGTTTATTTTTCATGAACAATGTTTGATGCACAAAAGTCCATTGAAAAATTCGTGAAAATAAATGTTTATCTTATAATACTTATAATTTTTTTCCTAATTTATTCAAATATTGTGATTATTTGCAAAAAAAACACACAAAACTGGCAATCTCGCGAGATCTCGAAATTGGCGAGATCTCCCAGTATTGATATTCATAAACTCGCGAGATCTCGTTTGAGCCCCAATCTCGCGAGATTTGCATTCCCTACTTGGCACCATGGTAGACTATTCATTTTTGGTACTGTTTTCTTTCCCTTGTTCTGTTACATGAGTACAATGCCTTATATGTCACCTAGACATTATAGAATCAAATTCCCCATAAACCTGATTGGAGTCACATTATGCTCTACCGCTTATTTTTACGAACTACCTACTATTTGGTATTAATCCACCAGCATTAGTATAGAGTCACACGTATTGAATAAGTTTGATAAGACATCCCATAATATGTATACTTAAATACCTACATAAATAAACTCGTATATCCCCAAACGAGCATATTTTGATTTATTTATGTATACTCGCATAATTTTAAATTTATTTATTTATCTTAAAAATGGTACATATTATAATATTACTGATCTTCCATTAAAAGCATTTGCTTGTGGATGGAAGAAGAATTATTTATATTTCATGTATGTACAATTTATAGTCACGTGTTTCACATAATGTAGGTACAGTCAATATAATCACATCGCAATCAAGACCCTTTAACTAAAAGACACAAACATCTATGTTTTCGGTACGAAGAAAAACAAGTATAATTTTTATTGTGACATTCATATGGAAACAGGAGAAGCAGTTTTCCCGTTGACTGGACACCCAGGTGGAAGGAGAAAAGTGGGGAGACCCAGACTGAGGTGGGAAGACGAGGTAAGAGGGGATGCAGCACAGCTTCTCCAAACTGGAAGGTCGATATGGGCTGTAATGCCATCATCGGAGAGAAAGAGAGAGAGAGAGTCTTCTCTAAAATACTTTTTGATTGAGTTCAACAATTTTACTTTGTCATTAATGCTTCTGATTTCTACTGGTAGATTATTAAATAAGTGTTTCCTTGGTGTGTTTAATGGTGTTGGGCAAAATAAATGTTTAGTTGGGAGCAAAAAAATACATGTTTAAGTCTAGTACGATTTTTAGTTTTGAATGAGTTTTTATCTTTCTCTTTTAAAATTTGTACGACGATTGAATTTTTCACAAATAAGTTTTTAAATGTTGGAACTTTGAATTCTTCGAATATGCGTTCAATGGAGAAGTCTGAAGATTTTTTTAGTACCTATCATTTTTATTATGAGTTTTTGAACAATTTACGTGGGGTCAGACTAGTTTTGTAAGCTGCTCCCCAACTGATAATGGCATACTCAAGAATAGATTGTACTAATGCGTAGTATATTGAGTACAGATATTTCGTTGATAAGAAGTGTCTAATTCGTAAGATTATATAAATTAAATTCCTAGTTCTTTTTATTGTATGGCTGACGTGATCTTTCTATTTTAGGTTTTTATCTATGATTATTCCAAGATATGTAATTTTATCCGCTATTTTGAAAAGTGAACACTTTTGTCGACAGTGATTAATGTCGTGTTGTGCGAGAGAATGATTATGTAAGATTATTTGAACATTTGGAGGGATATTGTTAATTTTAATCTGGAAAGGAATGACATATGTTTTATCACTATTTAACGACAGGAGGTTATGGTTAAACCATATTTTTAGATAATTTATAGGTATCTTCTATGGCTTTTAAATTAATTTTGTTAATTTTTGAAAATTTTTTTTTACTGGATTCTCAGTTTTTTTTGTTGTAATTTAATTTTTATGTGAAAATCTTTTGTTACATTTAATTTGTATTATTTATAAGTTTATTATACATATATATATATATATATATATATATATTGTTAGCAGTATATTTAAATATTGCCGCTCATCTGCCGCCAGAGGTACTGCTATCGCCTCTGGCGGCCAACAAGGAAACTACACCAGCGGCGGCCGGTAAAGAAGGGAACTACGTACAACACGGACAGCCGCGGACAGCCAACGGCTGGATTTACAAATGGCGGATTACGGAATATAATCTTGCTGATTCTTGAATGTTGTTATTGTCAATTAACGTGGAGACAATATATTTCATCATAAATATTAACTTAGCGTTTTATTATTGCTAACATCAGAAGTGGGATTCGTAAAAGCAAGTGTCGATTGGCTTTTGTTTCGTTCACCTGACAAAAACTCGTGTTTTGTATACAAAACGGCGGCCATCATAGCGTCTCTCGAGTTTGTTTACTGCGTTTGATGATGGTTATGGTTTGATGTTTGATGCCGGTGATTAATGACAATCTGTGTATCGGACTTCTGAAAATATGTGAAATGTTTGGACTTCTGTTGTGAATTTACGTAAAAATGCCGCGTAATTACAGTGATGACAGATGCATTGATGCCCGATATCGGAGGAATGCGTGGATCGTGTTTCCGCCGAAAGGACGCATTGAAAATTTTAATTTGGTGCTTGAAAACTCATTTGTGGTTCAATGGGTTTGTCAAAAAGGCCTTTCCCTTTCGTGTTTATCATCGTGAGCCTAATTTGATGATCGAAGACATTTGTCCAAAATGCCAACAACGGCTGTCAAATAAAGTCGCTAGCATTATGCTGAGCGCATAAACTGAAATACATGGTGAATCAGAGAAGTGAGAGAAGCTGACTTCAGGTCCAGAAGATAGCAGATGGATATGATCTCTTGATGGAAATTGGCGAAATGTTCGGAACCTCAAAATGTTTCAAAATTACGATGCTGAAAGTTTACGCGGCGATGACAGTCTGATCTTGGTAGCCGTCTAGCTGACAAAAAGGGATCAATATGGTGATTTGCTTTTGAGTATGGACATCGCAGATGCCTTATTGCTATAACTAAAAGGAAATATGTTTGCGAAAATTAAAGCCCGTTTATGTGTGGCGAAAAGAAGTTGTAATCATGTTGAATTACAATTATGCCGACTATCTATGTCAAAACCTAGTATTATGGTTCGAAGTTATTTGAAATGGTTTGGAGTTAATCGAAATGATTCAAAGTGGTTTGAAATGATTCGGAGATAATCAAAATGATTCGATGTTGAATGGTTCGAAGATATTCTAAATGGTGAACACCTAGAAATGTCAAGTGTGGCGTTCTTTGGATTCTTCATGATGAGATTGGACATCGAGGTGTTAATCAAACACTGGCTGCCGTCCGGGACAAATACTGGTTTCCATGGAAGAGGAATGTTATCACAAAATATGTTAAAAACTATTTTAAACGTTGGTTGGAAAATGGAGATGTCTTTTGCAGTTGCGTTGAGCAGGTAGATCAATTTGTTATGATCTTTCGTAAAGAGCGTGGACGGAATGCTGCGTGTTATTGCTCTCCAGGATGGTTTCATGAAAAAAACTGCCGATTAGAGGCGGAGATAGAAACAAGCACGAAAGTTGTCATCAAGACAATTTTGGTGATGGCGTATCTTTTTGTGGTGCCACGGAAGCTTTTGATGAATATCAAAGGCGGCAGATGAAACGGTTCAACTCGAACCGATTCATATACTCACAGGTTGGTGAGTGGCTGGACCTCACGGTCTATGTGCTCAGACACGGAAGCTTTTGATGAATATCAAAGGCGGCAGATGAAACGGTTCAACTCGAACCGATTCATAAACTCACAGGTTGGTGAGTGGCAGGACCTTATGGTCGTACGTGCTAAGACACAGGTGCTTTTGATGAGTATCAAAGGCGGCAGATGAAACGGTTCATCTCGAACCGATTCATAAACTCACAGGTTGGTGAGTGGCAGGACCTTATGGTCATACGTGCTGAGACACGGGTGCTTTTGATGAATATCAAAAGCGGCAGATGAAACGGTTCATCTGGAACCGATTCATAAACTCACAGGTTGGTGAGTGGCAGGACCTTATGGTCGTACGTGCTGAAACACGGGTGCTTTTGATGAATATCAAAAGCGGCAAATGAAACGGTTCATTTCGAACCGATTCATAAACTCACAGGTTGGTGAGTAGCAGGACCTTATGGTCTTACGTGCTGAGGCACGGGTTCTTTTGATGAATATCAAAGGCGGTAGATGAAACGGTTCAACTCGAACCGATTCATGCTTTTTGATGCAGATCAAAGGCGGCAGATGAAACGATTCAATGCGAAACGGTTAATTAAACCTTCGTATCGCGTTGGCGATACAGTTTTGATACGGATTTCTGGGGGAAATCCGGCGTACAGAAAGTTGAAAGGTCGGTTTCGGAGTTTGCCTTATAAGGTGGTAGAAGTCTTGCCGAACGATCATTTTGACGTGTACAAAAGTTGAAAGGTCGGTTTCGGAGCTTGCCTTATAAGGTGGTAGAAGTCTTGCCGAACGATCGTTTTGACGTGGTGGGTACCAGACCCAATGGCAGCACTCACAGAGTGATGGTCGCATATGAAAATATGAGGAATTGACCGGATGAACAAATTTCTGCAATGGTCAGGAAGGGCGAGCAGGGTAATCTGTTTGTCAGTACCATTGTGGGGTTGAAAAAAAATTTCAATCCCTCTAATATTTTTTTTCTTTTCTTTTAGCTTCCTGCTTTGAGGTCAAAGCAGTGGTCAGTATGGCCATAGATATATATATAATAACTGGATGGATCACTCTCTTTGCCGTAGCGAATTTTGAGCGGTCCACCGGAAATCGGCGTCCGCCATCTTGGAAGTTTCCAGTAGGCCATTTCTATACCAGCAGCCAAGCGAGCCAAGCCGTCTAGTTTGAAGTATAGTTAAAATAGTATAAAAATATGTCTGTATATAAGTTGTATAAATTTTTTGTCTGTATATAAGTTATATAAAATTTTTGTCTGTAAATTTTTGCTGTATAAATGTTTGTTGTTTTTTTGTAAGTTAAGTTGTGCAAATTTTGTTGTATAAATGTCAACTCTTTTTTATTATTATTTCTACCCTACATTATATACGACTGTTATTTTTTTGGCACATGATGTTCCCATACTAAATATTGTAGATTTTTAAGAAATAAAAATGATACACCTATTAAATCTTGTAGTTTTGTTTCTGTTTCTATACATATTATGTTACCTACTCAACCTACACCAAGATTATCACAATAGTTTAAAACAATGTACAACTGTGGCCCTGAATGAAGTTTCATTATTGAAGTTCACTTCGAATGGAAGATTAATTCCATAAATAAAGTTGTTCCAAGGATCCCTTTTTTAATTTTGTGATTTATTTATGCGAAATATACAAAGTTGCAGTTTTACTTCATTGCAATTCGTTATGCAATACAAAAAACAGAAAGGAATAATGTTTAATAACATTTTTTAGCAACAAAAAACTTGGAATTTGCATGTTCCCTCTAAGAAGTTCCCTGAGTTCTCGTATCTTTTGCCTACTTTGCATATGGCGGCCGCCGAAACCGGAAGACCGGCCGATTTAAGCGAGTCATCCATCCAGTTATTATATATATATCTATGAGTATGGCCGTGTTAGCAGTATATTTAAATATTGCCGCTCATCTGCCGCCAGAGGTACTGCTATCGCCTCTGGCGGCCAACAAGGAAACTACACCAGCGGCGGCCGGTAAAGAAGGGAACTACGTACAACACGGACAGCCGCGGACAGCCAACGGCTGGATTTACAAATGGCGGATTACGGAATATAATCTTGCTGATTCTTGAATGTTGTTATTGTCAATTAACGTGGAGACAATATATTTCATCATAAATATTAACTTAGCGTTTTATTATTGCTAACAATATATATATAAAATGTAGTTCTTTTCTCTTAATCCTCATTTCCTTGATTTCCTTTCCTGATTTCATTTCCTTGAAAATAATGCGCTTGATTTAAGAAAGGTGGAAAAGTAGGGATATTCTGTTTTTATATTCTGTGGCATGGAACTCGGTGGAACTTTTTTCTAAACTCTAGTTTACTTGAAGATTACATTTTTTTTTTTATCAAAATAAATTGTAATCTTATTATATTAATATAAGTATTTCATAAAATAAGATAAGTCTGTTTTATTAAAAATATTTTCAAATTAAAGTACATATTTGAAACTTCAATATCCACGTTGAAAACTTTTTTTTATTTTTAAATTGGAAAAACAGGACGAGCGTAATCCATCAATGAGTTGAGCAATATTGGCAGCGCGATACACAACAGCGCGCATGCGCAGACTTATTGTACGGGTAATTGTGAACTGGTTTGAGTGGTTTCGGAATCCTTGAGGGACAAACAAAGAAACATTCATTTTATAGATTTTTACATAAGCTCCACACAGAAGGTCCTTAGCAAAAAAATCCACAGGCCCTGTGTCATATTTGGCAAAGTTGAAGGGTATTTTTATTGCAAAAGAAGGAGATGAAGTTCTGGGAAGGAAATAGGTAGCAAGGGTGGGTGGGAATCGATGTGTCCAGGAATTAGTCTTATGAATTTTTAAGAATCCATATAACCTGGGTATCTTAGGATTTTTTGTGAGTAATTTAACTTGGTCATATGACAAATCAATAAACATTGGGTTTTACAGTCTTATAAAGTATAGTTGTTGGAATTTATTAGTGGGGTCTGAACTTAATGTTTCAAAAGCATCATTGTTTAGAAAATCTTTAATTTTAGAGTTATTTTCCATTCTGGGCATAATTATTACAGTATTGCCTTTATCGGCCTTTGTTAATACTAGCTTTTCAGTATTTAACATTTTTCGAATGGTTCTTTCATGGAGGGTTTCAAAATTAAATAAAGGGATATTTTGTGGATCAAGTCTTTTAGCACTTCTGCACTTTTATACTGGTATTTTCGCGGAGCTTTGTGTAGCGCCGTTTCAACATCCACTGCAACATTTTCAACGGCATCACTATATAGTTGTGTATGGTGTAATTATTATTATAATTTGTTGTTTGCTATGCATGTAATGTTATTAACCTGTAAATATTCCTAAAAAAATAAAATTTGTAATTTCGTGAATCTCTCCGGATATGGAGAGATTGATGATAATATGATTATTATTGTTACTGGCAGATGTGAATAATAATACCACGCAGCTATATATTACATATGACATCATTACTTACGTTACTTTGGCCCAGTGACTAGCTGTCACTGATTCACAGTGGATCCAAGGAACCGGTCATTTCTGGAACCAGTTCCTATCGGATTTATAAAATGGTTACCAATACTCAAACTGGGCGAAGCCGAACAGAAAGCCGGGCCGGGGAAAGTTCAGGGCCTAGCAGCAAATAACTGCGGAGCGGGTTTTTAACTGCTAGTAAAGTTGCTTTCCTTAAAATCATTCTAATATTCCGGGAGGGGGTTCTGATTGCAACCTCTAAGTCTCTTAAAGCTCACAGATTACCCTGGTCCACATGTACTGAGGAGATCTGGATATCGGTGACAAAACTAGGTAACAATAACAAACTAAGCAATAAAATATGTCTGCTGCATTCTTCACCTGCAAAACACCAACTACAATTTGGGAGGCGGGTCGCAACACCTCTGCCATACGTCATCCCGAGTGGTTCGCTACGTTTGGTGACTAAACAGGGCTGCCAGGGTTCATCGGGTGAGGAGTGAGTTCTTGGCGGAGGATGCGAGGCTTGTTTGGGAAGACCTTCTGATCTCTCCCTCTGGTCTCTCTCGACCCATCGTCTTGTATCGCAGCGAGAGAGATAATTCATCGTCTATATTTTAATAGAGAGAGAATTTAAATGTCCATCAATCCAGGTCACACTCACCTCTAGATTCTTACTCACTCCTCACAGCTTAACTTTAACCTTCCCAAAACTTCCTCTCCTTCCTTTCTTTATAAAGATCCTCCGCTCAGCATCCCCAAATGTGAGAGAAAAAAATACGAAGATTATTAAAACATAAATTATAATTTTGTAGTAGCACATTATTATTGTTAACTTGTTCTTCGGTATATTATATTAAGGATTTCATTTCTAATGTATTATGTACAACTTATCTATATTGTTTATTAGATTTAAACTTTATCTTACGATATTACCATATCTTTTCTTTTGAAGATATTGTCTTCTTTATTACCATGTAAAACATAATTTTAGATTAGAAATCCACATTGGTAAATGATAATTATAATTAATACTTTTCTAATAGTTAACATAAGTAATCCTCTCCTAAGAACTATTATCTGCTTTATTAGGAGAGTGAATGAAATATTGTAGATACATTTTTTTCATGTCGCCTTTGAGGATGCTGTGTGGAGTGTCTTATCAGGGAAAGAAATTAGAGGAAGTTCTGGGAATGAAAAAGGGTGAGGGGTGGGTAGGAATCTGGTGGTCAATGTGTACAGGAGTGACGAACGTATGAATCCATCCCTACCACTGCAGTACAAGGCGATGGGTCGAAAGAGTCCGGCTAGAGAGATCAAAAAATTCTCCCTCGGCCTGTCTCTCCCGATTCGGCCCGCCACGTATTAGGTGGGCAAACGGATCCACTGAAAAATGTTACCTCATGAACCAGGGCACCACTCCTGAATCACCAAATGTAGCAAACCACTTGGGATGACCTTTGGCAGGGGTTTTGATTACCCGTACCCTCCTTCCAAATTCAAAATATTTAGTATTTTGATATTATCGTCAATTACTTTTTGTAGGTTATTTTTAAGATTTTTAATTGTTTTCATTTGATAAAGTGCATCCATATTACCCAGTAGAACAATCAACCTTTTATTGTTGTATTTTAAAAATATTTTTCTGCTTTATTATTTTGCTGGTTTTCGTATTACTTCTTTTTAGTTTAAGTGAAATGTGGATAAGGTAACGATCGATTATTATTTGCTCTTACCAAACTTTTACATTCAAACCCTTAAAAATAAAACAACGATGGCAGCCAAATTCAAGTATTGGCGCAATGTCTGTCTTCAGGTTAGCACATGTGTGCTATCTGTAGTACCCGTGGGTCCTGTACAGTGTACATATATTACTTCCTTCTGAGAGGCTAACTTGACTCTGGCTTCAGTGAACATAAACTAAAACTTGTTCTTTATTTATTTTATTTAATATTGTCATTGACCACCAGACCGAGAACCATGGGACAAATAATTTAATACAACAATGACCCAACACTATTATAAATTCTCAGCCAATAAGTATTAGAATGAACTCCCTAAAGAAGCTGAAAAGAATTTGAAAATGTTAAGAATAAACTTAAACACTTTAGATATGATTTGAATTTTTCACGGCCAAAAGTAATATCATGATTGATTTTTGGGGTATTTTGCCGTGTTGTGCTACACTCTTATTTAGCCAATGTTTCACACAGTATGGCAGTGTCCATCATCAAAGCAGATGTGCGATTGAGTAATGTGGTGAATTGTGTTGAAAAGTTTTAATCATTTGTCCTGTTTTGATAAGATATGAAATTTCAGCATTATGTGTATACTTAATGTAATGATGTTTAAAAAATCTTAAAAACAACAAAATAAATATTTCCTTCTAGGCCATCAAACAAAAGCTCGATATTATATTCAATTAGCAAACTAATTTACCAATTTGACAGAAAAATCATTTTCCAAAATAATTGAAATGTCTCAAAATCGTATAAATGCATTTATTATTTTTTCAAATTTCCAATCAGCCTTACCTTTTGTAAACAAGCGTCCCTTTATTCTTATTCATAATGCTTACATCAGCCTTGTATTATTACCGCATTTCCAGATAGGCTAATGAAATTGATTACAGGTTCTGTTCCATTGAAGAAAATAGTTATCAGGAGTAGGAGTAAATTGAGATAAATTCTGGCACAAGGACACTTATATCTCTTCAGTGGAGTGAATATAAACAAACAAAGGAAACTTCCACAACATTGAATGTTTTATCAAATAGAAGTAGAAGATAGGATTACAAGGCTTTTCACAAATAATAACACTTTCTCAAAACCACACAAGTGGACATTTGACCTGTCTCCTCTAGTGCAAGTACTGGGTCCCTAGCACGGACATTCAACATTGACACGATAAAGGCTTTTATCGACAATATCTGTAATAGAGAATTCACCAGCAAAAGGTTTCGGTCTGAATAAAAACAAAAGGTGCACAATTTTTTCAAAATTTATTAACATCATTCATAGGACAAAGCAAATTACATATTTTATTCAGATGATGTACAATCTTACAATCAATTTCTTATAAAAATATTACACTAACTAAAACATGTGAGCACCTCGGCATGGTAGATTCACCTAGAGAGGTGTTCACGAAACATTTTGTATAAAATATTCCTAAATATTTTACACACAGTAGGTACCTAGTCATCATTCCAACTTTTCTCAATACGGTATTTTTGTGTGGAAAGAAAAGGTTTTAGAATTGACTGTAGACTTTTACAAGTACACCTGTCCAACGTGAATAGTGATATATTGATAAAATGATAGAGTTATAGAATTAGTAAGAAGTGTGAGCGAAAGAGGCAGGTGCGCGCTCCTACTGACAAGTACTGAGAAGGAAACAAGTAACAAGAACTGAAGGACAGAATGCCTTTCTCACTATAATCCATTTTACAAGAGAGAGGAATAAGTTGATCTTGACCCTGGGTTGGCTGATTAGCCGGTAACTAGTACCTTCAGTACATATTCTAAAATCCATGAAAATTCATTTGATAAAACCAATTACTCATTTGATAAACTTAAGTTAAGACAAACTATAAAAATACAATAATTTCACCTTTTCATAAATCTGGAGATCCACAACAAGTAACTACTAACTGTCCCCCAATCTGTTTTATCTCAAACATGGGAAAGATTTTTGAAAAAATGTGAAAAACCAATTGGTCAATTTCCTAGAAAGTAATAAAATTCTTCACAGAAACCAGTTCGGTTTTATAAAGTCACATTTAAAGCCACCGAAGACATAAATATTCTTAAAAATTTTTTCGACGTAAATTAACTATCACTAAATAGTGATGAAACATTTGTCGTTCCATTTGCAATACCCAAAAACGATACCCCTAAAAACTTTGACATCATCATCCATGATAATTCCAAAACACATAATAAAAATAATTGTATCCCAAACTGCACAGTATTAAAAACAACAAACACAATCAAATATTCAGGATTAATTATCGATATAAATTTGAAATGGAAGGAACAAATATGTCAAGTTGTAAAAAAAATTTTAAAATTGATTTATATGTTTTTAAGAATAAGACATTTTTTATTTATAAAAACTTATATTATTTAATATATCACGATTTGGTTCATTCCACTTTACAATATGCTATCATTAGCTGGGGATCCGCATACAAAACTAATCTTTCCCGAATTGAAGTTGTACAGAGGCTAATAATTAAATTAATTTAAAGAATTCCAAGTACCGTCATTAAAGATCTGTACAGTAAAAATGCATTGATTCAAATCATAAAAGAAAAAGACAAGTATCAATTAATTATAACTGAAAACCGTTCCAGACATAAATATATTTTTCCATGCCCAAAATTAAACACTTCCTTTGCACAAAATTATTATACTTACCAAGGAAGACTTTTTTTCAATAAACTACCGGAAGAAATTAGAAATATTAACGATAAAATCCGATTAATAAACACTGTAAAAAAATATTTAAAATTTTTCGAAGAAAACTTTTTCGGAAAGGTTTTCACTTTGTGATGGCATTATTTATTTTTATAAAAATACAAATAACTTTGTTTACATCACTTTTATTGGTACACAATCAATATGTTTCGTAAACAATGTTAACTTCACCAGGATCAAACGTATACTAAACTTAAAAATTAATATAGATTACACATGGAAGGAAAGGGTAGAAGGGAGGGGGAGGGGTAAGAGTGTGCAAAGTTTATCAATTAGGGATTTCATAGCCATTAGCAGGGAAAGACCGGTTAAGTGGAAAAAGGTTCAAAAGAGGGTTTGTAAAAATATGCCGCTTTTAATTATGTCTGCTTTATTATTTACATTTTTTCTAATTTCTAAAATCTCTAAATTATTTATCTGTGATGCCTTATAGCCTGTATATAATATTTTAAGTCCATGGTTTTTGTCAAAATTATGATTTTTTTTATCAAATGATCTGCGAACTCAGACTCGCTGCTGCCATTTAATGCCCTGAAATGTTCTTTAACCCTTACTTCAAAGTTTCTGTTTGTTCTACCTATATGAAAAGCTATTAATTATTATATGTTTAATTTTTAAGTTTAGTATACGTTTGATCCTGATGAAGTAAACATTGTTTACGAAACATGTTGATTGTGTACCAATAAAAGTGATGTAAACAAAGTTATTTGTATTATTTTTAAAATATTTTAAAGATTATCTGAAAAAAAAAAGTTTCCGACTAATTTAAAATTGAGAATAAATTATAACTCAGTCTCCATTCTTCAAAAAAATTAATTTTTTGTTTTGTTTTTAATAACTAATAACAATATTTCCAGATAGATAAATTATTCAAATACAGAGTAAAATTGTTTGATAGTAGTTACTTGTAATTACATAACACCAAACTTAACCCATATTGAATTTTACCTTCACGATGTAATGTACTTAAAATATAGCATTAAAAAATGTACACTACTCTTCCAGACACAAGCTAATGCTTCCATGGAAGAGTTTTTTTTATTGGGTAGATCAGTTTTCCGCGTGTACTATGAATTTCCGGACACCGCATTTACACTTGATACGTAAATATAATTATTTATTTGTTCATATTTATTTGTTCAATGTTTTTTTTCTCCATTTTGTAATTTTTTCAATGAATATCAATGTGCAATTAAGTGTGTAACAATTAAATAATTCATTTAAAAAATATATGTAAAAAAATTATCTGGATCAAGGTCCTAGACAACAACACCGCTTTCAGGCCACACAATACCCTCTATCCAGGGAATGAAGGAAGATATGCGGGTGCTGGTGGCTGTGCAGGGTGAAGAGATTGCAACGGATAGTAACCCCACCAGTAGGTGGGTACAGGCTATCCTGTGGCTGTTGGGTAGAGTCAACGGGGAACCATTATACCAGCCCTGAGAACAAATAAAATAATAAGTTGAACACACTCCAAATATAAATTACGAGGAGTTTTATTTTTTAATCAATTTTTGAACACACTTCCGGCGGGAGGGGTAGTCCTAACTTTTACGCCCGGTCCTACTTGAATGACGGGAAAAGCATTGCCGTCCGATCACTTCAAATGAATTTTGTACACAAATCTCTTTGCAAAGGTCCCAAATAAGTATATGTATAAAAGAAGAAATACAAGTGTTCCCCATCTTCTAGTCTTTTGTGTGAAATAATATTTTATCAAAATGAACGTATATTAAACCCGTAATATAAGAACTTACACTTATAGCATTGGAAATGAACAAATTATTGTTTTTTTATAATGATTTGTGCCAAAGTGAACACAAATTTATTTGTAAGGTAATAAAATACGTACATTTGTTTCAACATAAAACACCACTAAATGGCCCAACACTGACTTGACTTTACGGAGTTTAATGAGGTGACCCACACAGCTATAAACACGTGAGTAGATATCTGTTGAACCGCGAGCTCTTACGACGCTATCAAATAATTCTTCATATGGTAGGAGAGGGGGTCGGATGAATTAGAGAGCTACCACGAAATGCCATTTCTTTTTACTGAATCTGTCAATTTGGCAGCTGACATCCGCCCATTAATAATTCCGAAATTAAAATGCCCCCTATCCTGGTTATGCAGAGAGGGGGTTGCATAACTTTTGCATAATCTGTATTGTCTAAGGTTATTTTTTTATTTCAAATATATTTATTTTCAAATTTTACATGATTGTATACATTATAAAGTTTTTTTTATTTCAAGAATACATTATTTATTACGTTTACACCTTTATTAAGAGCAAAGCTTGTGACAAAAAAGGCGGAGAAAACGAATGTTACGAAATTAGTAATGGTATAATAACACAATATTTTTTTATATATATAAAACTAAGAATATAAAATTAACAGTAAACCAAAAAAATCGTATATATCATATAATATGTATATATATTTTTATAGGTCCCACCACACTTATTGCGTCCGTACGTTAACCCGTCTTTGGGCGTCCATCAGTTCTAGTTCTTTTTTTCAGGTTTTTTTTGTGAATATTTCGTTATGTACTGCTCATACTAATCGCTGATATCATGATTTTTTAATATTCATAATAATTCAGGATTTCATGTTTATTTTACTTTCATACACTTCTTGCGTCACGTACATACTCACGTCCGGGTGTATATTTTTTGTATATTGTAGGTTCCTTTTAATATAGGTTTCACGTCCTTTCTCCCTAATATAATTTTTACGTCTTCTGTATATCGATAACTGTTGTAATGAAGTTTTCGCGTCCGTACCGAACATATTATTTTGGCGTCCGAATGCTTACATTAATAGTAATAAACAGATATTTAAGTAGTTTCTTATCCTTCCGCTCTTTTTAAATTTTACGTCTTTTGAATATTGCTAACTTACTTAATCTTCTGATAGGTACAGATATCAAACACTTCCATGCTGAATAATATATTTTCATTTCCTTCCTAGAATGTCTTATTTTCTTTCATCCTAATTTAATTTTTACGTCTTCTGTATATTGCTAACTCTTCTAATGAAGTTTTCATTTCCATACTGAATTAATAATATTGTCGTCTGAATGCGTTTTCATTATACGTTAGAAACAGTTACTTTCTCTTTCTAATTCTTCTTCTATGTTAAAGTTGATTTCGTCCATTGATTTTCCTTTATAGGCATCGGTTTTCCCATATTCCGGTAATTATAGCAATTTAGATAATATGTTGATGTATGCTGTCAGAAGTATGTTGTCTGGTAGTCTATATTTTTTTCGGTGTACACCGCTTGGATGCCCCATAAAGTTTGAAAGCTGTTTAAAATACCTCCACTTCACCTGACAACGAACTGTATTTTGATAGTTAGAAGTCGAAATAAATCATTTGTATACAATACGTACCTACTGGGCGCAGGCGTGCAACAGTTTTTTTTACAGCGATGCCCTTACTCAAAATGTATCGTTTCATAGCGGACCGCTGTTCCGCCCTCGTAGTATGTGGTTGGACATTTTTAGGCCAGGACATCATTTCACCGCCTACTCTAAAAAAATCTTATAAAAATTGTTTTGGTCGCCGATGTTGGCTACTCAAACCAACACCAGCTCCGGGGCCAAGGGGGCCCTAACATGTCCCAGGCTAGCTCTCAGCGGAGACAATGATACTCTCTATTCAGGGAGCAAGTCGCTCAAGGCTATAGAATTTCTCCCTACCTTCCGGCGTCTGGCAGGATACACTCTGGTCAATAATCCTCCTGCCGTAGCAGAATAATAACAAGATTAAATCAATAGGACATGTATTGTAAATTCAAACACAGTACATAGGTTTCTACAGTACAATTCAATACAAGAAATGCAATTTACACAAACCTGGCTAAAGTGTTTAACTCTCATTATCTCTCTCTGAAACGAAACTCTCCGAGTGGTGATTTTCGCGGGGCCCTACATTTCACTGATTACGGACACATTTAAAAGAGGAAATCAATAATACAGCTTACATGTGGATTCGCAGGGTCCTCGCCTCCTTGGAAGTTTCAACCAGGGCACTTTCTTAGTTCGAACAAACCGAAATTATTACAGCACACAGTAATCATCGCGGGCTACATTTGAATTTGGTCCGCTCGCCCGAAAGCGGGCCGCGTACGTGTGCTCGCAAAGGCGCTCAAATCTCGTCTGGTGGCGGCGGCCGGTGGCGAGCGGAAGGGAGCGGCGGAGCAGGAAACAGGGGGGAAAGAGGGGAGAGACCGAGTTGTGTATGCTTGTCCCGTGCTCTAGGGCTTGAATCTATTCGCTACAGGGTGTATCGTAACACTTCCCCCCGCGCTTGGAAAAAAAGCGACGTGGCAATGGAGCTGTAGGAAAAAAATCCTCTTAAGCTTCCATCGGGGTTTTTGAGAGATTCGTTGCTTGAGAGATGCCTAGCTAGAACATACAGTTTATGTTATAGTTTAGGTCACCATGTTTGTAGGGAATGGGTGGGGGGTACATACAATGTTTGGAAAAGAACAGTTTTGGTAAAAGTACATGGTGTAAAACAACATACAAGGTTATGCAATTGAAAGATGACAATACATGGTTATGCAATCGAAAAACTAACAATTCATGGTTATGCAATTGAAAAATAACAATTCATATTTGTACAATAGAAGAACAAAAAGCAAAAACAAAAAAAAATGCCTGTGTGATTCTAAGGTTTCATTGGTCTGGGAGCTAAGTTTGCGAAGCGTGGATTTGTTTGGTTTCGGAGAATTTCGAAGAGGAGGACGTGGTTTCACAGATTCTAAGGATTACATTATCACTGTAATCAGACCCATTTGAGATAACACTCAGAAGTACACTTGGGCCTTAGAAAACACTTGGTTTTGTCGAAGACGTCGAAGTTCACGAAGTGGAGACTGTGGTTGCTGTGCCGCGACTATGGTTACAGAGGTCATTGAAGAGGAGAATCCAGTGTCTGCAGACATGCCAGTACGAATCCTAAGTGTTATTAAGGTAAACACGGATCGTATATAATGGTTATTGAAGCATAATGTGGCTCAAAATAACTTGTGTTGGTACGCATTCAGCGAATACTGGAGGTCAAGGTAATGATGGTTTACACATGACGATATATGCGTCACTGCATGACAGCGCAAGAGACGACATGGTTGGCATTGATAGCAAGAGTAAGAACAAACCCAGGAGCTGGCGTGCCCAAAAGGTGGTTCAGAGTGTCATAATGTATAGTGGGACAACTCAGCTTGCTGTGGCACGGCAAAACAACATACATATGGGCGGTATGGTCTGTGCTTTCAGGAACAAATGCGTAGAAAAATGGCAGCAGGAGGGACCTAGTAACCACAGCGCGTGCTGTAAGGAAGTGAAGCTCAGCTTGGCTGTTGGTGATGACATCCGCCTGGGCTTCTTTTTAAATCCGGGAGAAATTATTATTAGAGCAAAATTCTTGAAGTTTACCTGCCTAGGGACCAATGAAGAAAAGGTTTGGAGAGAAACAAAATGTGTCCAGATAATGAAATAAACGAAATTTTAACCACCGACCCAGAGAGTGACGAAGAGAGAGTTTTCTAACTAAATTGTGATTACATGAACATTTTCCTTTACCAGGATGACTTGGCGTTTGCCGAGTGACAATATGTCTTGGTTAAAAAACAACCGGCCTTCCATGGCCTATGTTAACATAAAGGTGGTAACATTTTTGTAGAATTTCAAAGAACAAGACAAAGAATCGTGGACTAGTCACGGCAAAGGGAAACCAATTCATGAATAAAGGTTGTCAAAAGGAGACAGACGGTACGCCAAGTGCATATCGTACATATCCAACATTCATGAATATGTTTCGTAAAATTGAGAAAAGAGAACAAAAGGTGAGACATATGCAGAGAGTGAGGGAGAAAGCCTGCTGATAATTGGTCAATTTACCGATTCGCACTCCCAGTGAGGGCGAATTATGGTCAACAACAGATTTTCCTCTTCATAACATAAATCTGAGAACATGATGGTGAGGAGAAAGGAAAGGAAAAGGAAAGGAGTTGAGTGACGAAACTTGCTAGAGACTGGACTAATTTCCACTTCAAACTCCATGTGAGAATGAAACATGATCAACCAGCAGATTTCCTGACTCTTTACATTTGTCAAAAGGATGAGGAGAAATTTGAATACACATTATATCAAAGAGACTAATCTTTTGCGTGTATTGGGCAAAAGATTAGGGGTCATTTTAAAAACTCCTACATGATTGTGAGAAAAGACAGACCCTTGCTCCAATTTCACAAACCTGGGGGTTTTCTTTTTCGTTTCCCAGACAACGAGTTGGGTGGTTTTGTGCTCAATCGATTAACTCCCACAGCACTATGCCCCATAGTTAGCAGTGAAGCTACACACTAGTCCTTTTGGGATAGTAGATATTCCTGGGCTTCTTTCCTTTTTGCAAAGAAGTAAAAAAAAACAGGAAGTCCACGGGCATTGGCGTTGAATGACATCAAAGGGTTGTGGACTACATTTCGTAGATCGCACACAAAAGGTTTGATATTATTTCGTTCGCACGACTCATGGTAAGTGTTTTAACGTCTCCACGTATAGTGTACAAAACATGTAAGTAGATACAAGATAAAACTCAATTATAGACAGAAGTCAAGAGTTTATACAATGCCTCTTAAAGAAGATGGCAAAGCCGATATTATGTCGTTCGCACGAATCACGGTAAGTATTGTTATTACGTCTCCACGTCTCGTGTACAAGGGTTGTACACAATTATACATACAAGCGGTACTCATGACAAATTAATGACACACGACCAAAATACAAAAGCGGTACTCATGACAAATGAATGACACACGACCAAAATACAAAAGCGGTACTCATGACAAATGAATGACACACGACCAAAATACAAAAGCGGTACTCATGACAAATGAATGGCACACGACCAAAATACAAAAGCGGTACTCATGACAAATGAATGACACACGACCAAAATACATTGTACAGAAAGGGTGGTACTCATGACAAATATGTCACACGACCAACTCAATAACATTTAGCTATGAGCAAAAGTGATTATGACGAACTTCTCGTATCGTGGCAGGTATTTTAAGGATCCCTCCTATGACGGTGGATGTTCAAAGGATCTCTCCTATAATGGTGGATGTTCCAAGGATCTCTCCTATAATGGTGGATGTTCTAAGGATCTCTCCTATAATGTAACAGGGTTACGTTTAAATGCAACACAATAAACGTTAACGATGCTTGTTTTAACACAGAATATGAAGATTTGTTAGATTAACTAACTCCGTAGCCCAAGAGCGTACGAAAGAATAACAAGGAGGTAAGCAATTTAATGTTACTTCGTATGTTGTAAAGGCGGGGTGATGACAGGGTACATTTCTGTTTACACCATGTGACAAACAAACAAGAACAGACTTATGGTTTTACATACTGTCTGTTGTGGCAACCTACAGTGAGGAAGACCAAAGAAAAAGGGACCAATTACGGTTTTACATACCCTTTGTGCAGTTACAAACATACCAGGTTATGTGCAATTTGGGTTGCAAATACTTGGTTAAATGGCGAAACAGGAGTTGAATGCCTATGATTGTAAAACGATGATCAAACAAAACATTGATGATTTACGTCAAACTGCAGTTATTTATGTACGGAAATCAGGGTTGCCGTTAGGTTTTATTAACCTTTTCCGTAAGGGTTGAAGCATGTAATACAAGACATACATGTTATAATAGTAAAGAAAAGGGACAAATCGAGGACTTCTTATAACAACAAAAGACCGAGTATTTGGTTTTACGTACTTTAGTTGAAACGAGCCTATGAGGATTTGTCTAAGGATGGAAAGACCAATTTAAAGGCTTTTCCTTTATTTATATACATATGATTTCAAAATGGACGTGTCAAAATCCAATTTGTTAGCAAAGAGCTCGGGTAGGACGCCATCAATTTTTTAACATTTGAGAAAAATTGAAAACTACTATACACAAGGAATGTGATTATGTAAGTAACCACTTAGCCTTACCATGATAGGTAAAATATGGGGCATGTTAAGATGGTTAACTAGTCCTGGGTCGTGATTTAACGCTTTGCGGTTTACAAAATCCGATTTTAGAACGACGCTCCAGTACTTGCAGAACATAATTTTTATGAACAAAAGAAAAAATTGAAGAGGTTCCTTCCAACTTGATGAAAAACAAAACAAAAAAGGTGAAAATTACAATATTGCATGACATAGCAAAGCGTGCCATGGCATGAACGTTGCGTAGTGTGATGGGTTGAGAGGCAATAATTGGGTTCATGACTTCCCAAACATTGTGACTCGAGGGGTGTCTCTGCTCCAAAGTGATCAATTTTAGAACAGGTGAGAAAAGAAAAAAGATGAAACAAAACTGTCGCGAACGACGTGGGCACCAATTCAAAAACAGCAAACGGAGGCAAATTGCACCGTAAGAATGTACAAAAATTTACAAAAATGATTTTTTTTAACAATATTCGTTTTATCAACGAAAGGATGGACATGTAATTGACACTTTACACGTCAGCCATTGTAAGACTTGATGTGCTTACAAAAGGGTTGTGGTGATACCCACTGGATCATTTTAAGTTTGCTGAGATAGTGGGGGCAGTTTTACTTGACTCCTCACTTCCAGACTTTACAATATCCTTAATGTGGTAATATCCGTCGAATTCTGGTTTTAAATCAGACGAGCGGCTTGGCACAGCCACATTATTTGACACATTCTTTATGTTTTTCCTATCCTGGTACGATTCCAGGAGGAGACAGACTTCGTTTAGCTGGGCCAGGGATGCAATTTTCTGTGAGGTGATGATGTTCTCGTATTTGCTTAAAAGGCCATCAGTTATGACTGGTAATAGTTCAGCTTCCGGAACAGGATGTAAAAGCTTGATGTTGATGGACTCAGCCCTTTCTATGAATGTTGCCACAGGTTCATCTACTAGCTGTTTAATAGATAGTAAAGATAATTTGATCCGGTGCTGGGCCTCCTTTTTTCCAAAGCTAGAGATTAGGGCAGATCTGAGTTTATTCCAATCTTTGCATTTAGTCTTTTGGATGCGGTGCCACGGTATTAATTCTGGGGAGATGAGTTCTATAAAGTTTCTTCGTAGAATTTCGAATGGGATATTTTTGATTGTAGCCGTTTCTTCAATACGGTCAATGAAATCCAGCACATCGGAGACGCCATTATATTTGACTTTCCAAGAGGATAAATCGTAAGTTTTATCTTGTGTCAAGATGGGTGCGACGTCCTGTTTTATCATTACTTGCGGCATAGGTCCTTTGTCAAGATTATCCAAAACTTGCGTAGCCGAAAGTGAATTATTTTCACTGGAGGGAGCGAGCTTTATTCTCCTAATGTACTTTTTGTTGAATAAAAGTGCATATGCCTTTAGTGTAGATTTAGATTTGCTTGATGGCGAGAGTCCTCTATCCCTTAAAGCAGCTTGTAAGTGTGCTTTGGATAAACTGTGCACGTTGGGAATGGTACCCAAGTTGGATGGTGTAATAGCTTGATTGTCCTCCATTGTGAGTTTCCTGGGTGGTGAGAAAAAAAATGGCCAGGGGTTTCCTTTAGTAAGCGCAAAATTAATTTTTGTGAGGCACTTTTCACTTGGTAAACACTTGTTGGCACTTCCAAAATATGGTGATAGAATTCCATATTACAATTTGGTATACATGACACCAGAATTTTGTCAAAGGAAGGAAGAAGAAAAAAAATTTTGCGTGGAAAGACCTTAGTAGTAAAGGTTTTTGTGTTTCACTGACCACTTTTGAGAAAACTGTGAAATTCACAAGTATTTATTTATTTTTGAAAAATTTTGCCAGGACTGACCTTTAGAAAAAGGGTTTTTATTTTTCACAAATCATTTTTGCACTGAGAAAGGCACTAAAATTCACAAAAGGCACTTTTCTGGCAAATAAAGGACAAACTTCCGGATGAAAATAACTGAATATGGGATTCATTAAGTCAACCACATTAAAATTATTTTATTTATTCATGGAACCAATCATGGGCTTTATTATTATTCCACTTTTCACTTATGTAAGGGAAAAAACACAATTTACTTTCACTTATGCTGAAATAAAATATACGGTACCTATAACATAGAATGGGGAAAGAAAATCATTATTTTGTCCATTTGGTGGAGTATAAATTGTATTAATTTCGACAGACACAACAAGTGGGCCTATTGGTGTATTGTGCAGGAAAAAACGTAAGTGTGAGATTTTTAATTGAAGAATCCACAAAATAATTGGGGTTCCAGAACCAAATTTATAATGGTAATCTTCATTGTTATTTGATTTAGTCATAAAAGGCGATTTCGATTATAAATGCTGCATGGTAACAGGCAATTTATTCGCTTCACTCCAACGGGTTTTTTTTTCCGTTGGGTTTTGGCGCGCGACAATGCATTTGCGTGCGCACTCAGGGAATAGATATTTACTTCGCGTGAAACATTTGCCGTTGAGATTGGCGCGAATGACCGTTGCTTGGTTTTGGGCACGCCTGCGCAGTTAAATTCCCGGTCAAAGGTTGGCGTTTTGGGTATCCAAAATGGCTGTCGTTTCAACTGCGATGCAATTCATAGTTTCAATCAGATCTGTGTTATGGATCCAATTTGCACATAGATTTCTGTGGTTTTTTCACAGAATTCATTGTTCACTGGGTGCAGAACATCAAGGCATAATTAATGTTTACAAAACAGTTGCTATGCGGGGAGGGTTTCGACAAGTAATGTCCCGCAAAGCGACCGGGATAGAAAAAAAATTCCAAGCCTCACGTTATAGCGCCAGTTGTTATGGTCGCCGATGTTGGCTACTCAAACCAACACCAGCTCCGGGGCCAAGGGGGCCCTAACATGTCCCAGGCTAGCTCTCAGCGGAGACAATGATACTCTCTATTCAGGGAGCAAGTCGCTCAAGGCTATAGAATTTCTCCCTACCTTCCGGCGTCTGGCGGGATACACTCTGGTCAATAATCCTCCTGCCGTAGCAGAATAATAACAAGATTAAATCAATAGGACATGTATTGTAAATTCAAACACAGTACATAGGTTTCTACAGTACAATTCAATACAAGAAATGCAATTTACACAAACCTGGCTAAAGTGTTTAACTCTCATTATCTCTCTCTGAAACGAAACTCTCCGAGTGGTGATTTTCGCGGGGCCCTACATTTCACTGATTACGGACACATTTAAAAGAGGAAATCAATAATACAGCTTACATGTGGATTCGCAGGGTCCTCGCCTCCTTGGAAGTTTCAACCAGGGCACTTTCTTAGTTCGAAAAAACCGAAATTATTACAGCACGGCGTAGCCGGCTCCAACCCGTAGTTATTTCAATAAACATCGCGGGCTACATTTGAATTTGGTCCGCTCGCCCGAAAGCGGGCCGCGTACGTGTGCTCGCAAAGGCGCTCAAATCTCGTCTGGTGGCGGCGGCCGGTGGCGAGCGGAAGGGAGCGGCGGAGCAGGAAACAGGGGGGAAAGAGGGGAGAGACCGAGTTGTGTATGCTTGTCCCGTGCTCTAGGGCTTGAATCTATTCGCTACAGGGTGTATCGTAACAAAATGTTCACCCGCGCGGGTCGCTTCCTAGTTGTAAGTGGCATATGGCATCGATGTAAATAAACCCACTGTTGCCAAATCTATAGATTTACTTTACCAACAGCTCAAACAATAAATAACAATATTTACTATCTACTCGTGAATGGCCATGAGGACGCAATACTATCGTTGTTATGCACTAAAAGTAATATGAATGTGTAGACGCAGACCATCGTTTATGTCTTAAAAATAATATTGCTGCGTGGATGCCAGAAGGACCAAATGTGTAGACGCAGCACGACCGTCGTTATGTCTTAAAAATAATATTGCTGCGTGGACGCAAGAAGGACCAACTGTGTATACGCAGAACGACCATCGTTATGTCTTAAATATATATATATTTCTGCGTGGGCGCAGAAGGACCGCCATTATGTATAAAAATATACAATGATCGAAATATACTTCGTGTAGCGAACCTGGCGGCAAATCGACAAACGTTCAATATTCGCTTCCAAACATTCTGATAATTTTTTTGCTTCCATGATAATTTTTGCCATTCGATTCTACATAGGATAAGCATCAATCTGGCCAATTTTGAAGTCATAACATTGTTGCGTCCGTATATCGGACGCCGTAAGTCGGTGGACGCAAAAATGCTATGGAGATTTTAGGGGGTGGACGCAACAAATATAGCAGGATATATATTTTTTATATATATATATAGTTGTTTATTAATTGAATTAAAGGAACGAATAAAAGGAATCAATTCAAAAGGCCGGGGGAATCAGACTGAATCGATTCACCCCTGGGAATGAATCTGCCCATGTCTAGTGTATTAGTTAGATTTTGAATATATTTTCCTTTAAACTTTTTTTTCTTTATTTTCTTCCCTTTATTTTACGCAGTAAAAATATTAACATGTTTGAATGAAAATAACATTCAGTTATAAAGTTAACAACATATGTTAATAATTCTTTAGTAAGTTGATGTTTATAAATTTAACAATAATATTTTTTAAGAATAATGTTACAATAATTGATGTCATTTTTTTATTTTTTTATTAGTATCTATAGCAAAATTTGTACATAATGTATTTATAAATTATATTATATTAAGGTATTATAAGGTACATTATTAGTAATTTTTTTTACAGTCCTCCTCACTAGGGTTCCTGTTCTGAGGCGGCCTATAGTTTTCCACATTTGTATTTAGTATCCAGTTGTCTTTACATGGTCTTCAGTATGTTTGATAGTTCATTTTCATAAGCATGTGGCAATCCCCTTTTTTGCCACTCCACAGAGTACACCCGGCATTGTGTTTCTCCGAAAATGTTTAGTGAAGTGATTAAATCGTGGCGATCAATTGGAGACTGTCCTGGAAGAAGTTACTCTTTTATTTCATCCCATGTTGGATTACACGTAAATGTAATGAAAAAATCAGGACAACCATATTTCCGCTCACATGTAATAGCGCCCTGCGCATATTCGTGCATGTTTCGGAGACTACCACTATATGTTGCCGACAAAATGGTCAACTTCCCTATAATAATAATAATAATAATTGGACAATTTGTAGAGCGCCGTTCTTGTGAAAGATCACCTCAAAGGCGCTTAAAATTACTTACATCACCATTATTTCATATGTATATATTCTTCTGATCTAAGTTTCTTTTGATTGAGCCTAATGAATAGTAGTCGTTTCGATTCTATTTTCCATAAGACAATCCACATGACATGAGGCATCCCACGAACGGCAATCAACTTTGAAAAACTTACACATCAATCAACTGGGCACAGTTACACTTTTTTGACAGTTTGAAAATTTGTCATATAAATATAATTCGATTTGTTAACCTGATTTGTTTGTTGGTTTTGTAAAGTTACGAACTGACATTCAATACAATTATGAGTCATTTTAAAACCCATAGAGAAAACAAATGAGTCAAAATAGTAATATAATTTGTAAGATATAGTTCTATTTTAAAATTCGATTAAATTCTTTTTATTCCTAACTAGCTGTCCCAACTAACTTCGTACCGCCTCAGAATCAGTAACTGTTGAATTAAATTCAGTTTTTTTTTATTAAAAGTTAAAATTACACAATGAAGCAATCTTCAATGCGCAACTGTCCGTGTTTTGTTTTTGTCAGTATCAGAGATGGCATTGTGTATGAATTTATATTTTTTGTAAGTTTCTTATTCTTCCACTTACTTACGGGAATTTGGGAGGCGGGTATGGGTGCCGCCGCCCCGGAATCATTTAGTGGATAACCGACACCTCTGTCATACGTCGCCCATAGGTCACCCCAAGTGGTTTGCCACGTTTGGTGATTTAGCAGGGGTGCCCGGGATCATGGGGTGACGTTTGTCCGGGTCCCACCTGCTGCGTGGCGGGGCAGATCGAGAGAGACTGATTGAGGAAGGTCTTTTGACCTTTCCAGCTGGACTCTCTTGACCCATCGCCTTGCACCGCAGTTGGAAGGATGGATTCATACGCCTGTCATTCCCCGACACACTGACCTCAGATTCCTACCCACTCCTCGTACCCTTTTCCTTCCCAGAACTTCCTATCCTTCCCTTCCTTAAAAAGACCCATCCACACATCATCCCTTAAGATGACATAGGTCCTGAGGAAAATAATTTTCTTCGGGGCCTCATGTGTGAGCTTATTTAAAAACAATTGCTTTTCATTTTCTTTATACGTGTAAGGGATTTTTATTATAATTATTGTATCTTTCCTATGGACTGTTGTAGACATACGTTCACCGCTTGTCTCATTTTCGGCTATTGACAAGGCCGTAGCCAGAGAAAAATTTCGGGGGGGGGTATTGTTTGGTGGAACAGTGTTTATACGTTTTTGACGTACTTTTTAAACATGTTTTTCAACCTGGTTGACAACATATTAAACTATATATCCGATTTGCATGCACCAAGTCTTATACTGTTCGAAAATCCAGTGTCTTTGGCACCACGTAAGGGAATTTTGATGTCTAAAAAAAAGAAAAAATGGCACACCAACGAATTTTATTTTCGATTTTTTATGGAAAATTTTCATCGTTCATAAAAAATAGAATGGGTCCCTCTAATTGGATTTTCGAACAGTTCAAGACTTGGTGTATACAAATCAGAACTATATAGGTATTAGTTTTTCTAATATGTTGTCAACTGGTTGAAAAACGTAGTTTCGAGAAAACCGCGTTCGAAGTTTTGAGGGATAATTCAACACACAAACTGTTTATAACGGTTTCATATAAAGTGCTGTATCTCCGTCAATTTTACGAATTTCCTTAAAACATTTAGTGTTTGCATTATTAACAAATGCATCTTTCAGAAAATGTTTTTTTTTACAGTGTCCTTGTACCTTAAAGCCTTGTTTGGGATTTGATAAAGAAAACATGGAGGCGTCCAGAGGCCCCCCAGAACCAGAGGTCCATGTGAACTGAATAAAAAGCTTGTAAAATTACATTAACTTCTTAACTGTCAGAAGCTGCAAGATGATTAGCAACATTTAGGCACGTATTGTAATGCCCATTGTCTGGAAATAAATATATCTAAGTGGTTCGTCGTGTACTTCACCAGAAATAAAAACATATTTATCCACAAATACTCAATTAATCATCAAACATTATCCATAAAATCAGAAATTAAGGACCTTGGGAATATACTTGATAGTAAACTGAATTTCAATAAACGTATCGACCACATAGTCACTAATGCATCTTCTATGCTTGGTTTCATAACCAGTTCCTGTAAACAATTCAAAGGTCTTATTACTTTCAAAATACTTTACTTCTCATACGTTCGTAGTATCCTTCCAGGCTATGCAATAAACAAAAATTGAATTGAAAGTGTTCACAATAGATCCTTAAGGTACCTTAACTTCCGCTCTCTACGATCTCATGTTAGTAATGAAGACTGTGCAAAGTTCTTCAATATACAGACGTTTACTTGCCGAAGAAATATAGCAGATTTGGTAATGTTATTTAAAATTACGCATAACTTAATTGATAGTCCTGATCTTCTTCAACGCCTATCATTCCATGTTCCAAATCGCAACAGCAGACAGTCGCTTACCTTTAATCTCCCTCTTTGTAAGACCAACTCCAAACAGAACTCATTTATCTACAGATCCACACACTCATTCAACTTAAATTATTACCACATTGACATTTTTAATTCGACTTTACGTGACATATAACGAAAACTCACTAAGCAACTTGACTCAAACCAAAAATTTTAATCCCTATTTATTCCCGTCCTTTGCCTCTGAATCCTAATTCTATGTTCCTCCTCCCCCTGCCTTTCATATATTGTAATAAAAAAAAATTACCAGAGAAACCAGAAATATGTCATTTTTAAATCAGTGTTTAGACTTATTGAATCGTTTCCACAAAAAATTATAAATTGATTTTGAAAGATTGTTCTTTTATCTAGTAAACGTATGGATTAAATTTTGAGAAAAAATGTTTATTTTAAGTATAATAAGGTTATACCATAGGTCGTTGGCAGATTTGTTATATTTTCAAAAAAGTACATGTATTATACAACAACAATTTTAAATCATATAATCATGCAGTAAAATAAATCAATACATTATCTGGTAAACGTATGTGTCAGAATTTTAATTTAAGTTTAAATAAAATTATTAAAAAATATGTGTTTCTTGACGAAAATTGGTCCGTTTGTTTATTTATTTGCGCACTTACAAACTAATATATTTCAGATTTTTTTACATAATTATTTTGCTAAGACATTATTGACAAATCATAAATAATTTTAATGGAAAAATAATGTTAGGGTGTATTTAATATTAATTAATTTACAGCTTCGCGTTTCACAATTTTTCTTATCAACGACAACACGAATCGAGAGCGCTCATTCTGACCGCAACTGCGGCCACCGGCGGTTGTCTTCGCGGCGCTCTATATCGTAACATTTTGAAACGAATAACGAAGCAAAATTAATACGATTTCATGTTTGTAAAATTTATAGGGTTGCCCGAACGCAAAATTTCATGTTCATTGAATATTTTTATGATAAAATTTTTATAATTTTGAAATTTTTTTTATTGTAAATTATTCTTATGTGAATACCGCACAAGAGTCCCAACTGCTCCGAAATATTTATTTTCAAGTAAAACTTCTTTACGCACGCTCGACACTTGGGGGTAAGCTGGTAAATGTGTTACAAAAAGTGGTGATTGTTACGAAAAATTTCCTGCGAACGGTAATCGATGCGAACGGTGATCGATTGCTAGGTGGGTCGTGCCTTTACGCACGCTTGTTATTGTTAATATACAATTTTTGCGTAAATAAATAGATAAATTAAATTATTTAAAAATATATACGTACATGTGTTTATTGACGAAAATTGGTCCGTTTGTTTATTTATTTGCACACTTACAAACTAATATATTTCAGATTTTATTACATACTTATTTTCCTAAGACATTATTGACAAATCATAAATAATTTTGATGGAAAAATAGCAAACACGAGAATCGGGTATGGGTACCACCGCCCCGGGAACCAATTATTAGATAACCAACACGTCTGCCATAGGTCATCCCAAGTGGTTCGTAACATTTGGTGACTAGCAGGGGTGCCTGGGTTCAAGGGGGTGAGGTTTGTTTAGGTCTTGGCGGCGGATGCGTCTGCCCACCAGCTGCATGGCAGGTCGGATCTGGAAAAGTTAAGGGAGTCCCTTTGACTTCTCCAGCCTTACTCTCTCGGAACATCGCCTTGCACCGCAGTGGGAGGGATGGATTCATACATCCGCACTCCTGGACACGCTGACCCCCAGATTTCTACCCACCCCTAATACCCCTTTCCTTCTCCGAATTTCCTCTTCTTCCTTTCCCTAAAACGACCCTCCACACAGCATTCCCAAAGAAGAGGTAAGCAGTGTGTCGAGCGAATGTAAAAAAAAACGGTCTCTCCCGATCCGGCCTTCCATGTAGTTGGTGGATGTACCTTCCAAATTACTGATACTACCTATTGACGGCCGGCGTGGTCAAGGGGTAAGGCTCTTGACTCGCAATCCGAAGGTCGTGGGATCGAATCCCGGCATAGGCAAAACAAATTTATTTGACTAATTTGGGTTATTTCATAATTATTTAATTTAAAAATAATATATTTGCGTCACGTTTTAGAGTAAAAGATACTTTCAGTATCGCCCTGGTGAAAGACCACCATTCAGAATTGAAACGTTGTTTAGTGACCAGATCTGAATAGTCAGGTAATTCCTCGCCTTCCTCTTCCTCCACCACCTTCAGCCTCGCAATATACCCCATAGTCACGTCATAATCTCACTGGCTCCAGTAGGAGCATTTGGGTCTCTTGTGCGGTATTCAGATAAATATAAAATAAAAAATTGTGCATACGAATAAATATTTCAAAATGAGACATTTTTTACAATCCAACTGAATATTACACTTTTTTCATAAATATACCGCACAAGAGTCCCAACTGCTCCCGTCTGGAGCCAGTGGGACCATGGCATCCCCAATTGGGGTATGTTGTAAGACTGAAGGTAGTGGGGAGGGTAAGAATATAGGGAAGAGGAAGGTGGGGAAGTACCTGGCTATTCAGATCTGGTCACCAAACACGGCTAAAGACATTTCAAGCAACGTTTCAAATCTTAATGGTGGTCTTACACCAGGGCGATACTGAGATATCTTTCGCTCTAATGGCCGTAAAATAAAATTAAAAAACAAAAAAAAAATATATAAAAAAGAATATAACACATTGTTTATTCATGAAGGTATCTATTTAATACCTACTGTGTTTACGCATTTTACTTGTATGTATCTATTTATGTTTATGCACTTCGATATACAAATTACAAATAACTAGTACTAATTTAAATTCTGGAAGCGAGAATATAAGCATACCGTAGCCCTGTAGCCGCCATAGCTCCGCGCTATACACAAAACCCGGTTTACAGCGGAACCATAGACATACAAATAACTAGACGAGAACTTACAGATTAGGGGTAAAAACCAACTATGGCCGGGCGAAGAGAGGAAAGAGACTTGTGATTCGCCAAGTCTTCTTCATTGTCTAAGTATGTGTTTCATAGACATACAGCGTCCGCGCGTAAAATGTACGACGAGAGCACGACATTGGTCCGGACACGCCCAGCCGGTTCCGAAAAATGGTTCCAATGGGAGGGGGAAATAACACGTTTTTTAACACCTAAGGGCATGTCCATATATTTTGTACGTCCGTGAGCGGAACGTAATTTAATTCCAAAAACGTCCGCTAACAAGCTCTGATGTGAGAGCGCTGGCGCAGGAAAAAGAATTATGATTAGCTGGTAAGATACTCATAAGAAAACACTCTTACAATGTCACACTTTATCATTCGTTCGCTATCATCAGTGGAAGGTTCATGATAACTATCTTTCTATTGTATTATTGTGTAATCTCAGATTTGCTGTCAACTTTCCAAAAACAAAAAATAAATAATAATTAAACTAAGGGGGAAGGGGGGGGGGGGGGGGTGGCTCATTCACCTTTGGCGCCCCGGGCCTCTGACGGGCTTTGTCCGCCTCTGGAAATACGTCAAGTTTTTTAAAATATTTGAAATATTTCAGAAATTAAATGGTGTTATGTTATCTTATCACATATTTTTATTATATAATTACAAAATTCAATTTACTTAGTCTTTTCTTTGCAACGAACAAATCAATTACCTCGTCGGTGTCAATGTCAATTCTGTGTTGTCTTTCCTGGCCTGTGAAATTTCTTAAATAAGTTTTGAGGCGTTTCAGAGAAGAAAAAGTCCTTTCAAGGGTACATGAGGAAACAGGCTGTGTAACCAAGATTTAAAAAAAAAATGAATTTTTAGAAATAACGCCTGGTTGCATTCTCCGAGAGCTGCAATAGCATATGTTGGTCGATGTAATTCAGACTATTTCAGCTATTTTATCCTCCACATTTCTAATTCAGCTTTTCTCCCATTCCAAATATTTTATATAGAGCTCAAAGTAGTATTCTTGATAATTAAGTTGGTTTTTGCAACACACAGACGGAATTAAAATGTTGAGAGATGATAATGTGGATTTGTGATTTTGGAATCTAGAATGAAACTGATCAATCGAATCATCCAAAAGTAAAATCATGACAGTAACTCAAAAATAAGTTTCAGGATCATTTGTGTTGTAGTTTGCCCTTTGCTTTTTTTTGGCTGACGATATTTGCGGAATTTCGATTTCCTCGTTTACAGTTCTGAGCAAATTCTGAGCGTTCTTGTAAAGTTCAGCAACTTTGGAATCGGTATTTAGACGAACATCTTCAATATTTTTTTATAATTAAATCGACATGTTGATGTTAAGCAGCTGCTAAATAGCATAGGGGGGATTGAAGTATTTTGCATACAGTTGTATGGATTATATTTTGTGTATGGAAACAACGATGTTAAAATTAATTTTTATATATTTTTTCCCGCAAAATTTTTGATTAGCTGTAATCGGATAAAATTAAGTCCTTTTTTCCATAGATATGAATGCACCTTTCATTATCAAGTATACCACGGACAATATACAGAAATCGAAAATATTATATTTATGTTGATTCGAATAAGTATCCCTCACGGCAGTTTCAAGCAAAAAACACGCAGGATTCCCGCGATTATGAGCTTTAAGATTTTTTTTATAAATCTACAAATAAGAGATAAACGGTAAAATACAGGTCAATTCATTGACTATATAGCACTGTAATAAGTTTGTATGTTTCTTTGTTAGAATTCGAAGTTATGATTTTTTTTAATGTTGGCGATAAATTTAAAAAATGAAATTCTGGGAAATCGCGAGCAATCGAGGAAAATTTATTTATTTCGCGTGATCGCTTCAGCGGCTAAGCAACATAAGCTTATAGCAAAATTACTTGAAATTACTGATCTCAGAAAAGAATAAGCCTTTGATGGTGTTTCAGAATTCATGCCACTGTTTAAGTCTTCGAGTGTATCAACAATAACTTTATAGATTTTTATAACTTTTGATGATTTTCAACGGGTCTTGCAAATTGACGTAAGGGTTTTCCGTTGTGATTCAGGGATTTTTTTTTCAATATTTTCTTCTAAGCACATAACAGTCTGTTTTGCCGAGGACATGATAAAGTTTCCAATCGATGTTTTAGTACCAATAGAATTTCGAATAGGCTGAACCTGGCAAGAATAGAGCCAAATTCAACTGCAATGAACGTGTAAGGCTTCTGGGTGTGACTTACAAATTACTGCCTGCACACCTTTAAAACTTCCTTTCATCGAAGAAGTTCCATCATATCCTCGTCCGATTAAATATTCGCATTCTACACCCAAAGATTTTAATTCAGATAAAATTGCATTAGCGAAGTACTTTCCTGTTGTATTCACAACTGTTAAAAAAAGGTAAAAAGTTGAAATTAAAAAAATCTTCGGCGCATCGTACAGTCAATTTCGGGGGGGGGGGGGGATTAAATTAAACCCGCTAGATCCCCCCCCTGGCAACAGTTTTTGCTATTGATACTGAGTGTGTAAGAAAGAGGGGCAGCATTACACGATTAAGAACAAATGCAAAACAATTAGCGCATTGACATTTGACGTTTCTGAATTTTTGGAATTCACGCACAGTTCAATATTATAGGTACTTATCACAAAGCAGCTCTTTCAAATATAAAAATTCGTTCCATACAAAATGTATGAGGAAAATAATTTTTTTAATAACTATATTTTTCGTTAATTTTTGTGATGTTTTAATAGTTATTAGGTTATCCGGGGCGGAGACAAATCCAATAAATCAAAGATAATCAAAATCGGCCCAGCCGTTCTCGAGTTATAAATAATGTAACTAAACCGAATTTGTTTTATACATTAAGATTGTAGAAATCATAAATTTTTGTAACTTTTGATAAAGTTAATAAAATGGCAACACTGTCTAAAACTGTCATTCCGTTGTTTACTATGACAAATTATGAGTCAATTTAAAACGCATAAAATTTTCCCTTTCCTTCCGAACTTCCAAATAAAAAGTATATGGAAACACTCTTCTGCTAAAATGCAATATTCTGTAAAAAAATTGAGTCAACCAATCGATTACTTTCCGAGATTAGCGAACGCAAACATACTGAACCTAAATTTTTATATATATAGATTTCAAATTGTGCATAGTCTGCCTCACTAGGCGAACCTGTATTGAGGCAGAATTTTTAGAAAATTTTTTCTCGCATTTTGTCTATGGTTTACTTAAAAATGTGTAGGATATAAATATAAATGTATAGCGTTAAGGCTCTTGACTCGCAATCCCAAGGTTGCGGGATCGAAACCCGGCGTGGGCAAATAAATTTTAATTGATTAATTTGTGTTTTTTCACGATTAATTAATTAAAAATAATATATAGTATATTAGCGGTACATTCCAGAGCGGAAGATACTCTCAGTTTCGCCCAAACCACTATTCAGAATTGAAACGTCGCTTGAAATGGCTTTAGCCGTGTTTGGTGACCAGATCTGAAAAACCAGTTCAACCATTTCCCTACCTTTCCCTACTCTTTCCCATCTCCTTCCCTTCCTTACTAACTTCAGCCTCACAACATATCCCAATTGGGGATGCCGTATTCTCACTGGCTCCAGACGGGAGCAGCTTGGACTCTTGTCAGATATTCATATAAATAAAAATCCCATTTGAATTTCATTATTATACAGGGCATGTATACCTAATAATATTTTAAGGAAATAAGGGTCAGACTTTTGGATCATCAAACACGCCCACAGGGCATATCTTGTGTTTTTCTTTATTCTATGGCGCACGCCAATAATGAAGTCGACTATCTTCGGCAGCTTTGCGTGACTACTTTTAGTTATTAGTAAATTTCGTGTAATATCAATGTTTATGGCAAAATAATCAATATATATTATAAAAGAAAGTCCAAAAAAACGTGCGGACCGCAAAACTCAGAAACGAGTCCCGGCATAATCAAGGGAGTTATATGGTGTGGTAGATCTCTATCCCCCTCCAGGATGAGGGTACCCGTTTTTACCTAAATGGCATGCTTTTTAAGATGGCTGGAAGTTTGGCCCTCTAGAAATTTCAAGAACAGTCTTCAGGAAAGTTCTAGAAGGTTCGATAAAACTCTAGAAATTTCTGGAAGGATTAGCGGAGTATTTCGGTGAGAATAAAAAACTGGAAAACGTTCTGGATGGTTCGCTAATGTTCTTGATGGAACATTCCAGAACACTTTCGAATGTTGTCCTGGCGAAGCCGGGTACCCCAGTTAGTAAATAATAAAAAAATAAAACTAAATATCAATATTATAATAAGTTTGGTTAACAATGAGTTACATACCGGACATTCCCCAGTTGTGTTGACTGGGCGGCTGCATATCTGCCGGTCATGTTTAACGCCGGCAGGGTGATAGTAGCTGCCAGTGGGAAATGCTCTGGAGCACTCCTCCTGAGACAGTCTCTGCATTGTTGTCTGAAATGTTAAAAAACAAACCAACTGATTGTTTTATCCAGTAAGAACAAATGTGCCATTACTTTTTGCAACAAATATACGAACAGTTAATTAATGTAAACATCCATTTTTTAAATATAGGAGACTTTTGGAATAAAAAAATTCAATTGACTTTTGGAGAAGCTGTGTGGAGGGTCTTTTAGGGAAAGGAAGGAGAGGAAGTTCTGGAAAGGAAAAAGGTATGAGGGGTGAGTAGGAATCGGGGGTCAATTTGTCCAGGAATGACGGACGTATGAATCCATCCATCCCCTGCGGTGTAAGGCGATGGGTCGAGAGAGTCCGGCTGGAGTGTTCAAAAGTTCTCCCTCAACTAGTCTTTCGCGATCCGGCCCGCCACGTGGGCAGTAAGCACGAGGTAGAAGTGAAACCTTCATAAAATTTAAGTAGACAAGAATGGGGAGGCTACGAAGCATCGCACAAAGAGGAGACCGATTATTATATCTCATTCTCTCAGGCAATCTTATAGATGTGTGTGTTTATCTCTTTTTAGTGAAAGTTTTTCGTTTCATCGAGTTTAAAATCACAACGGTGCTAAATAAGTTTCCATTGCAAAAACTTCACCCCGTAAACTCGAGCATCCATGCTAAGTCGCCAAACGTAGCGAACCACTTGGGGTGACCTACGGCAGGGGCGGCGGTACCCATACCTGTCAAAAAATGAATAATTAATTTGTTTTTAGTTTTATTAGTGTATTTAGCATCGTTATACCCATTACATGAATAGATTAAACATTACATAGTGGAGAGATGCGGCGTTTCTGCCACTTTCTTCTAATCAACCCAGAATTGTTGTACTTAGTGGGAATAACAAAGCAAACACAACCAAAGAACGTTTCTACCGCGCTATCTCTATACTATTACAATATAAAGTCTCCCAACTGCTCCTAACCGTCTGGAGCCAGTGATACTATGGCATCCCCAGTATAGGTATGTTGTGAAGCTGAAGGCAGTGGCGGGGAGGGTTGAATATGGGGAAGAGGAAGGTGGAAATGTACCTGACTAATTAGATCTGTTCACCAACCACGACTAAATCCATTATTTATTCAGTCTTTCACCAGGGCGATACTGAAGATGCCCTCCACTCTGGAATATGCCACAAATACACATTATCTGCTAAGATTTAATAATTTATTGTTAAATTATTCGTTAGGATTTGAACCCGCTACCTCTGAATTCGTCGCCGAGGATCTTAACCACTGGACCGCGGGGGCCGGCGAAATATGGACTTTAATTAATATTTCATTTAAATTTCAATAAAGTTTTTTATTCTTCTATATTTGTACCTCTTTAGAGTGGTAGAAAAACCATAAATATGTGGAGATCGGGAAAGCATGTAATAATGTAAGCATTTTTATATAGGTACCGCCGCCTCGGGAACCATTTATTCAATAACAAACACCCCTGCAATAGGTCACCCCAAGTGGTTTGCTATGTTTAGTGACTTAGCAGGGGTGCCCGGATTCATGGGGTGAGGTTTGTCTAGGTCTTGGCGGCCATGTATTTGCCCACGTATTGAGTGGCGGGCCGGATCGGGAGAGATTGTTAGGGGAGACCTGACTAAGACCTCTTCAACCGGACTCTCCCGACCCATCACTTTGCAGTGGAAGGAATGTATTCATGCGGTCGTCACCCCTGGACACATTGGCCCCCATATTCCTACCCCCCTCATTTTTTCCTTCCCGGAACTTCCTCTCCTACCTTTCCCTAAAAAGACCCTCCACACAGCTTCTCCAAAGATGACATAAGCCCTGATGGAATTGTTTTCTTTAGGTCCTCCTGTGTGGAACTATTGTAAAAAAAGTTTGTCAAATTTTAAAAAGGAACGCACAAATTGTTTTGACATGTAGAGCGGATGGGCAGAGAAGGTAGTGCCAGGAGAAAATAAGACACGCAAGTTAATGGTAGAAGAAGTGTGGAATGCCCGGAGAAGACATGGCACGACCAAGTGAATCAAGTTGAGTGTGGTCATCTCAACAACAGAACAACAGAAGAGTACATATGTATGAGACGATGTACGAATGTGAATAAAGCAAGAAGTGTTTGTCTAAACAGAGTTGTGAGGCGGTTCATCCTACCTGCTTAGCTCTGTGGGGAAATGGCGTGATGATTTGACATATATATATTTTTTTAAATGTACTTTAATACCGGTGACAGCTGTCAATCTTGTCATTATCACATCATTGGTCATTGTTCATCATGAAGGCAGAGAAAAGTGTTCTAACCTTTCCGTCATTGTCAGTTAGTATGAAACCACTGTCGGGAAGAGGGGTGCCCGTGTGGAGACATGCTGGTAGAATTCTGGCTGTGAAGGTCACCCTGAAATCAAACAAATGGTGCATTATAGTTATTTTCTTTGAAAAACCATAAATTATTTTTAAAAAAATCTGTGAGGTGGTATTATTAAGCAATAACATCCCTTAACCCTTTAGGCGCGGTATGCCGACATTCCGGCATGATGCATGACACACGTGAATATTCCACACCTGTCCCTGTCACGAGTTCATTAAACATTGGAAATTAAATAATAAATATGGTTACTTTACTTTTCCTAGATTTAATTATTGCCTGTAAATAAATAAAATTTAGATAATAATAAAAAAGAGGTACTAATTGTGTTAGTGACTCTATCTGTAACTCCAGTTCAATGAACTCTAGAAATATGAGCTATAAATTTAAGTGACATCATTTTCGAATCACGAAATGTGTTTTGGAGAATTTAAACAATTGGTAAACCACCTACCTGCATTTTATTTTTAAAAGAAAATTATTTTATTTTTTTCAAAATTGGAACTGTTTATTGAGAATTTAGATAATTTTCAATTTGGGAGGCGGGAAAGGGTACCACCTCCCCGGGAACCTTTATTGGATAACCGACACCTCTGCCATAGGTCACCCCAAGTGGTTCGCTACGTTTGGTGATTTAGCAGAGGTGCCCGGGTTCATGGGGTGAGGTTTGTCTAGGTATTGGAGGCGGATGACCATGAAACACTGAAACCCAAAATTCCTACCCACCCCTTAAGCCCTTTTCCTTCCCAAAACTCTCCTCCCCTCCCTTTCCCTAAAAAACCCTCCACACAGCATCCCCAAAGATGACATAAGCCCTGAGGAAAATTATGTTCCTCAGGGGCTCCTCTGTGGAGCTCATGTAAAAAAAAAAAATAATTGGTCTGTGCTAGGTAAGGAAGAGGTACTAGAATCTAGTTTCATTCCGATATTGATGAAATTTTGCATGTTTGACCTACAAAACGAGCGTGAGGTCACTGTCTACAGTAGAATTGGAAATACTCTGCGTAAAGCTCGGGCAAGGCCGGGGACTGTTCCCGACCGTCCGTAGCCAGTGAAACTATGGTATATGCAATTGGGATAAGTTGTGAGGCTGAAGGCAGTGGGGAGAGGAAGGAGATGGAAGGAGGAAGGTGGGGAAGTACCTGGCTATGCAGATCCAGTCAGCAAACACGGCTATAGCAATGTCAAGCAACGATTCATTTCTGAATGGTTACTTTACACCGGGGCGAAACTGAGAGTATCTTCCACAATGGAACGTGCCGTAAATATACTAGATATTATTTTAAATTATTAAAATTGTGAAATAACACAAATTAATCAAATTAAATTTACTTACACACAAAGCATTTGTTTTTTGTACATTAGCTCCACACAGGAGGCCCCGAGGAAACTAATTCCCCTCAGGGCCTATGTCATCTATGGGGATGCTGTGTGGAGGGTATTTTTTGGAAAGGAAGGAGAGGGAGTCATGAGAAGGAAAAATATTTGAGGGGTGGGTAGGAATCTGGGGTCAGTTTGTCCAGGAGTGACAGACGTATGATTCCATCCCTCCCACTGCGGTGCAAGGCGATGTTCTGAGAGAGTACGATTGAAAAAATCAAAGGGACGACCCCAAACAATTCTCTCCTGATCCGGCCTGCTACGCAGCTGGTGGACAGACGCATCCGAGACAAGACCCGGACAAACCCCCGCTAAGTCAACAAATGTATCGAACTACGGGTGACCTATGGCAGAGGTGTTGGTTATCCAATAAATGATTCCCGGGGCGGCGGTACTCATACCCGCCTCCCAAATTATTCCGATTGCTAGTAGAGAGTCTTACCCCTCGACCATGGAGACAGTCAGATTTGTAATATGATCATGTTTTTTTTGTTGATGTGTGATTTTTTCATTATGTTAATATTTTATATAATTATGAAATACTTACCGCCTGTCAAGCTGAAGGAGGGCGATACTGTTGTACGCGTATGAGTAATTATGGTTGTATAGCGGGTGGATGAGTCGGTTTGTGACTCCATATATCTCATCTGGATTGTACTTGGGTGCAATGGTCCCCCCCAATCCGACAAATTTAACACTGGAGCTGAAACAAAAGTAGTGCAGGTTAAATTAACATTACAAAGTGGATAAATTTCCTCATATTTGGTTCTAATTATCTAATATAATCACTACATCATCTGAGATTGTTGAGTATAACAAGCTTGTTATGGGTTTAAATCCTAAAGGAAAATATATAAATCAATTTAATTCAATTTTTATTATTCTAAAACATTCAAAAATTGTTTATTTGAAAGTGTTTTACAATTCATTGCATTCATATAAGTAGGTAAAAATACATATAATACTAGCTGACCTAGCTACGCATTGCTGTGGCTAATGAAACACAACGCCATCTGTTAAACATTCGCCAATCTGGATGGTTACCCAACCTAGATAACCAAGTGTTGTGTCGATAAATAAACTCACACCGCCATCTGTTAGAAACTCACAAAGCATTGTCCTATAACACAAATTTAATAAAGATTAATTTAATTCGCATTGAAGTCGTTAATCGTGATAAAAACTATCCTATCTTTAAAGTTGGACAAAATTACACACGGTAAGCTAAATTTAATCAAAATCGGTTGAGTAGTTTTGTAGTTCATCTCGAGATAAAATAATATCATAAAGATAAAGCAGAATTTACTGTAGATAAATAGTACAGTTAATAAATTTCATAAACATGCGAGTATAAAATAATATTTATAAAAATTAGGTACTAATATACCGGCAACAAAGATTGCTGTTTAAAACCTGCTTCTATAAAGCTAAATATGTCGATATTAAATTTGATTCTGTTCAACCACTGATAGTCCAGTCAGTAGAGCTAGAGATACAAAAGGCCTTTTCCTTGCAAAAGATGGTCTAGAAGTTATTTTGATTTTATAGATTTGGTAAAGGTTGGAACCCTGAAAATAATTTCATATTTTTGACCTCGGGGGACCTCTGTTAAGGTCGGCGTTTTAAATGAAATGTGACACAAATTATTATTTTAAAAATAATTTCCTTACGGTTGATCTTGACAAAAGTTGTTGAAGATACAATTTACATTACAATGAGCGATATTTAAACAGAATAATAAATGTTAATGAAATTATTAGCTCCGGTGACTTTCTATCAATTATTTTTTCGTGAAAACTAAACTAAAAAAAAAATCTTTCGCATGTCATCACTGGTCACTCAGCCGAGTAACCTACAACCCCTTACCTCGACCTCAACTGCCCAATACAAACTGGTTTTTGTATGATTTAAGTTGAAAAAAATACATTAAAAAGTCACCAGACAAAAAAATCTCATTTAAGTACATTTTTACTCCAAATATTGTCAGGAATCACTGTCTACTATCTACGTCCCTTAACAAACAGAGAGAATCACTGTCTACTATCTACGTCCCTTAACAAACAGAGGAATCACTGTCTACTATCTACGTCCCTTAACAAACAGAGGAATCACTGTCTACTATCTACGTCCCTTAACAAACAGAGGAATCACTGTCTACTATCTACGTCCCTTAACAAACAGAGGAATCACTGTCTACTATCTACGTCCCTTAACAAACAGAGGAATCACTGTCTACTATCTACGTCCCTTAACAAACAGAGGCAAAAGGATGAAATAAAAAAATAAATTCCGATAATTTCCCCATTTTATTATTTTTATTTAGTTAATTGTGAGTATTAATGACATAACTTACAGTTTTACATTTCATAGGTACCTATTATTACCTATTATCAAAATCAGTTTACGGTTTGGAAGATTTCAGACATTATTTTTATCTTTAGTTCAAAGTCGAGCAAATCCAAATCACTAATAATTAACTGATTGCATTTCGTCTGTCTGTTAATTTATTTGTATGTTACGTTTCCGATTCAAGATGGTGGCCGTTTTATTAGGACAGTAATGATTATTTTCCAAATATTTCTTCGTGTTTATTTCGATTTTGTTATTTGCATGTTTTCAATAAACTAAACAATTTTATTATCATTGAGATAGTGACGTTTATTTGGACAAATTTTGAATATCGTTATCCGAAATATTTTTTTTACATAAAATAAGTGGTTTTTAATAAAAATTGGTAGGTATTTAAGTACCTACTTACAAATTTACCTCGCTTCCAAAACAACCTGTTTCGGAAGCGAGGTCTACTGTTCCAATAACTACAGAGTAGGGTAGACTGGGGACGATTGAAACACGTTATGATTGAAACATCTCAATTTACTCGAAAACTATAATACCTAAGAGTGTGATACAATACTCGAAACTCCGTCAGGTCTGCTGGGACGTTTCTACAAAAGCGCAGTAGCCGGCGAGTGACTCAATCGTGCATAGGGGACATTATTGAATTTCGCACTAAAACGTAAATATTTAAGACATTATTGCTTATCTTATAACTCATTTTACTCTCGCAGCTTGACGAAATGTTTCATTACATTCTCTTCTTTATCTATTTAAGAGTATTTATAATGCATTTGCGTGGCGTTAATGTCTATTTAAAAGGCATGTTTTTGACTTTGAAGCAGAAAATGCAGCGTGGGGATGTTTGAAACAACTCGTGTGGGGATGATTGCAACGTTTCAATCATAACCATGTTTCAATCGTCCACACTGAGAGAAAATTTAAAAGTTATAATGAAAAAAGGTCAGAAATTTAAATCATAAAGTATTATTCAAATTCAAATCATTAAGTCTAATGTACTTCTGTGTTCTTGGTTGATGAAGTCGATCTCATTCGACCAAATTCGACGTCACACACCGTCACGTGACAATTTCGTAATAACATATCTTTATTGATTTTCTAACATTTATAACTAAAAAAATCAACGTTAATAGTATACATTGTTTTATCAATTATGTAAGTACAAAACAACAGAGAAAAAATTATGATATGAAGAAAGTGTGTTCCCCTTCTCAAGAAACCGAGGTTGCAAACTATGCTAAAAAAACAGCCAACATTTACCTATTTTGGGCTATTTTCAAAAGATTTAAGACAATTGGCATTTGATTTGACCACACAAGGCCAGATTCATGGTACACAAATGGGATGGCCGGAATAGAATGGCTCCGAGGATTTTTGCGCGCCATCCAGAATTTATTATCTATAAGATGTGCCGAAGCCAGTAGGTATGGCACAAGCAACAAGTTTTAATTGATATAATGTTGTTGAACTTTTCAAAAATTTAGCGAACGTTATGGATAGTTTTAAAATTGAACCAAAGGACGTCTATAACGTAGATGAGACCAGTGTCACAACTGTTCAAAAACCTAATGGGTTTATAGCCAGGAGAGGAACTCGGCAAGTAGATAAGAGTATAGTAATAAGTAGATAGAGCAGTAACGTCGGCCGAACGAGGAACTTTCATAACTGTCTGTAGCGGCAAATGCAATTGGCATCTCAATTCCGCCGATGTTCACATTTCTACGTATCAATTAAGCCATTTCTTAAAAGATAGTCCGATTGGTAGTATCGGTACCACGAACAAATCTGTGTGGATGCGAGAAGAAGATTTTACCAAATTTCTTATTTATATCTCCAAAGAAATTATAATTACATTACACTTAAAACCCGACACAAAATTATTATATGTAAATGAAATATTAATTCGATCAACAACATAATATTTAAATCGAATAACCGTAAATGTTCAATATTTGCCCCAAATCCTCTATCTAGAGATAACAGAAAATGTTTCGTACAAGGCCTGAACATTGAATGAAAGAAATTCACCATTTCGTCCTTAGATCGCGAAGTTCTTTTATAACTTGATAATCATTCATAGCGGTCGAATCCTACGAAATCAAAAAAGAATATTATTTTGTAAAATCAATATTTAGTCTTCAAACCATTCCAAAATAAACAGGAAAAAAAACTACACCTAGAGACTCCGAAGAAGAAACCACAAACAAGATGACCAATGTATAGGAAAAGGTGCACTGGAATCCGAGGACAAAAATGTTTAAAAAAATCACCCTTCACATTGATAAAAAAAGTGCTTCGTAGTCTCCACTCTTGTCTACTTTAGTTTTCTGTATATTTCACTTCTACCGCATGTGAATTGCACATCCAGATTTTTCTTTTCTTTTAATAGATAATATTTACTTGTTTAATAGATTTTAATGCCACTTAACAGATTATTTAAAAAAAAATCTAAAATATTGCGATATTTTGTATAATGATGTCACATCCCAAACCATAAATTCAATAAATCTTTATTTTTTCGACTTCTTAATTGTTGAATTTTACACGCAAAAAATGTTCTTAATTCAGAGGTAAATTCTACATTGTTATGATTGAAACAGTGTGATGGTTGAAACAAGCACTTTTGTATGAAAGCAAAAAACTTATTTTTAATACCGTTCTATTCTGCTCCAGGATAATATCGCAGTAAAAGTATGTTGATTATGCCAAATACTCATAATAAGTATAACTAAGAGCACGTAAACATAAATAATAAAAAATATATTTAAAGTTGTTTCATTTCAAGACATTTATGTTTATAATTTTTTAAATACTTGTGATATGTTTAATCACTATTCATGATCTCATTGAGTACTGTTTTAATAATGAAAATGTTGAACATTGATTAAAATTATTCCAACTATTCCATAGATATTTAGAGTGTTTCAATTATCCCCACATACTGTTTCAATCGTCCACACTATGGGGATAATTGAAACAGTTTTCCCCATCGGCTTTAAGTGGTCATTGTAGCTTACCTGTACGAGTTGTGGCCATACAATAAATTTAATTTGATAACTAGATAGATCATAGAACATCTGGTATAAACATATTTTCCATAAATACATAAGAAATATTACTAGGCCTAGTTAAAGTAAAAGTGTTTCAACCATCCCCAGTCTCCCCTACAGGATGTTCTAGCTAGAGTGATAGATAGGTATCTACTGTCGGTATTGCCCTCGTGAAACTACACTATTCAGAATAATCTTTCAGAATTGCTTGAAATGGATTTGGCCATTTTTGGTGATCTAATCTGAATGGCGAAGTACTTCCCGACCTTCCTCTACCCTATCTCCTTGCCTCCCCAGTCGCATAACCCCTTCAGCCTCTCAACATAACTTTTAAAATCGTCGTGACATTGACACTGTTCTTCGGATTAGCTTCACATTATATTGGATGTTTAATGTGATTACAACACAAGAGTACCAACTGCCCGCATCCAATGGGACATGGCATTCCAATTTGGGGAATGTTGAATGGCTATAAGAGTGGGGAGAGGAAGTACGTGCTAAAGTGGATTGTTGAGAAATAGGTACCTGGCTATTCAGATCTAGTCACGCACCACAACAATCAAATAAACATGTTCGATTCTGAATGGTGGTCCTTCCCCAAGAAGATAGTAAAAATAGATACCATTCTTGAAGTTGGTTTATTTCTGGCAATTTATTTTTATATTAGTTCCACACAGACGACCTCCGTAGTCCAGTGGGTAAGACTCTTGACTCACAATCCGGAGGTCGCGGGTTCGAACCCGGCGTGCGCAAATAAATTTTATTTGATTAATTTGTGTTATTACACAATTTATTCATTTAAAAAAAATAATAAATAGTATATTTGCGGCACGTTCCAGATGTGTTTCCACGTTCAGTGGAAGATACTCTCTGTGTCGCCCTGGTGTAAGACCACCATTCAGAATTGAAACGTTGCTTGAAACGGCATTAGCCGTGTTTGGTGACCAGATCTGAATAGCCAGGTACTTCCCCACCTTCCTCTTCCCTATCTCCTTCCCCTCCCCACTACCCTCAGCCTCACAACATACCCCAATTGGGGATGCCATAGTCCACTGGCTTCAGACGGGAGCAGTTGGGACTCTTGTGATTTATTCATGTAAAAAAAAAAAAAGTAGGCGACAAAATATATATACATAAAAAATCAATTCTAAAGTCAAAAAAATACCCCATATTTTCTTGATCTCATGACTATACTAGTAGGTATGTAATTCTGTAACAATAGACCTCGCATCCAAAATGGCGAGTTTTTAATTTATTCGAACTTAATAAATAAAACTATAATTTCCTCTGATATTTTGGTTTTTATAAGTAGGTACTTAAACACATACTTAATTATGAACCGTACACTTTATGTAATATTCTTAAATTTCAAATAAAGAATAACAACTAACATTTTGTTCAATGAGACGTAACTATCTCAACAATAATTATTTTTTCAACTTTCTTTAGGCAGGTAGGCACCATAATGTTGAAAAAATGCTAATATAAAAGTTTAAAAAATTACCATGATTTCACACTTGAAAATTTTATCTTTAAATAACCATTAATACAGCCACTATGAATCGGATACGGTACGTAGAAACAAATGTTCATACATATATTATGCAATACAAAACTGTGGAGTTAACACAGGACGTCACTATGCTCAGTCAATAATTATGTAAAATAGATAAACCGGTTGCCCGTTTATACCACGAGTTTCCAGACACCGTGTATAGCTCCAGTTTAGAAATCTTTGAAGCTTAATTGTTCAAATATCAAAGCAATACGTTTGTCTATGTTCATCGTTGCGGTCATTATTTCAAGGACGAGATGAATTTTATAATAAAGAAACAATAAACTCACCCAAAATATGTAACGATGTATGCAGTACACAACACCCACTGGTCACTCACTAGACTTACAGGATACAACTTCCAGGTAATGTCTCCTCTCTGACCTGTTCCAATCAGTCCCTGGAAACACAACACGACATACAACATATTATTCTCTAAGCAAGTGTTCTTTTCATTATTGCTCTAAAAATATTAGTTGATTTTGTTATTTAATCTTCTTTTTTCTTTTTCATTATATGCAACGACGGCCAGCATTGTCGAGGGGTAAGGCTCTTGACTAGCAATCCGAAGGTCACGGGATCGATTCCCGTCCCCGATGGGCGTCATTATTTGTTTTTGGGGTTTTATGCCGTGTTACGCTACCTCCTTCTTAGGATGTATCGCAACACGGCATAACACCACAAAAACAAATAACGAAAATACTTATGACCATGGAAATCTAAAAACGTAACTAAATTTTATTTGTGTTTTCTCACAATTATTTAATTTAAAATAATATAAAATATAAAGTTTATTTGCGGCGCATTCCAACGTGGAAGATACTCTCAGTATCGCCCTGATGTAAGACCACTCTTCAGAGTTGAAACGTTGCTTGAGATGGCTTTAGCCATGTTTGTTGACCAGATCTGATTAGCCAGGTACTTCCCCACCTTCCTCTGCCCCATCTACTTCCTCTCCTCACAACCTTCAGCCTCACAACATACCCCGACTGGGGATGCTATAGTCTCACTGGCTCCAGACGGGAGCAGCTGAGATTCGTGTGAGGTATTCACATTAAAAAAATAAAAACATGTAACCGCACAAGAGTCCAAACTGCACCCAAACATCTGGAAACAGTGAATCTATGGTAGTGGGGGGAAAGAGATGAGTAAGAGGAACGTGGGGAAGTACACTAGGTGTACACTGGGAAGAGGAAGGTGGGTTATTCAGATTAAGTCACCAAACGCGGTTAAATCCATTTTAAGCAACGTTTCTATTTTGAGCGGTTGTCTTGTACCAGGGTGATACTGAGAGTATATTCCACTTTTGAATAAGTCGATATTGTATATTATTTTAAAAGAATAAATTGTGAAATATCACAACATAATCAAATGAAGTTCACACTGGGATTAGAACCTGCACCTCCGTATTACTACTAGTCGAAAGCTTTACTCCTCGACCACGGAGGCCGTTGTCTTTATGCTAACTGCCCGGAGCCAGTAGGACTGTATCACTTGAAGAGAAATATCGTAAAACATTTCAGTATCACCCCGGTGAGAGGCCATCGTTAACAATAATAATCTAAACGAAAATATGAAAGAGAACAAGACACAGAAAAACAGAAAAAAGACAATGGTCGCAACTGGGACTCGAACCCAGACCTCTCCGTCTAACCGGGACGAGCGCGTTAACCAATTTCGCTATTGCCACCTTCTGTCAAACCGTCATATTTGTCGATCTCATATTTTCAAATTTTAGAACTAACATTATTATCAACTAATTATTTTTCTCCTAATTTATTTGTTTGATTGAAAAGAACATTTGATTCACAAAGCGCCTGGCATCCAACGCAGGGTGTTCTATCAATTATGCATTTGAGATTAAGTTGATTTATGAACATATCCCAAGTCGATTTTGAACGCGTGCATAATGTACTTCACGGGTTCTTAACATGGCGATAGAACCCCTTTGTGGGCTTTTGGGACTTTCAGGGTGGCAGAACCAGAGAACATAAGGGGGCATAAGATGGCACAGTGAGGGCGTTGGCAGGTAAAAAAAGGACTAAAAAAGACAACAAAAAAAACATGCCAATTACGTACTAATAAAGCAAAGTAACCATTAATATTGGTTAATTTTTGTTATTGTATTGAAATCATTTATATCGCGTCTGCGAAAATTCACATATTTCGGTAGTTCTGGGAGTGGATGAAAATTGAACTAAAAGATTCCATTACATTCAGATCTACATTAAATTGGATAATTTGGAATTTTTTATTTTTTATTATATACCTACCTAATTTTATGTGTTATTATTATTAAGAAACGACATCATATCATGAATACAAGAAGGAAGGAGATAGCAAAACCGGTACTTGAAATACAAAAGAATTGCTTTTTTTAACTCGCTAAACAAAAAGGTGTAACACAAAATGTAATATATTTTGAATGGAATTATTGATTCCGTGACAGTTGAGCTGCGCTGCCAAATATGACTAGGGTTAATGTACGAGTATGTGCATACTATGGGGATGCCTCAATCAGTCCTCCGTCCTCAAGCACTTATCATGGCAGCCAGTTACAGGCCAACTGGTGACATTGGCTGCTACAAGTTACAAATGACTGTAAGAATTGGCTGCTCCTTTATAGCCCGGCCTAATGCGCAGCCACCACAACTTCAAGGATGTGGTGTTTCAAAGAGAGAGTACGAAAGCAGACTTCAATATGGTTATGAATTATGATGTTTTTTATTTATATGAATACCTCACAATAATACCAGCTGCTCCCGTCTGGAGCCAGTGAGACTATGTCATCCCCAATTGGGATATGTTGTGAGGCTGAAGGTAGCGTAAAGAGGAAGGAGATGGGGGCGAAAAAGAGGATGTTGGGTAAGAACCTGGCTATTCAGATCTGGCCACCAAACACGGCTAAAGCCATTTCAAACAACACTTCAATTCTGAAGGCTGGTCTTACACCGGGGCGATACTGAGAGTGTCTTCCACTCTTGCAAAGTGCCGCAAATGTACCTACAATAAATTATTTTAAATGAATTAATTTTTTTAAATTAGCTCTAGACTAGGCCTACACTCCTACAGGAGGCCTTGAGGAAAATAATACCTCAAACATTCTTTCCCGATCCGGCCTGCCATGCAGCTGGTAAGCAGACGATCCGCCGCCAAGACCCAAAAAAACCTCACCCCATGAACCCAGGCACCCCTGTTAAGTCACCAAACGTAGCGAAACACTTGGGGCGGCCAATGGCAGAGGTGTTGGTTATCGAATGAATGGTTGCCGGGGTGGTACCCATACTCGCCTCCCAAATTGTGAAACAACACAAATTAATCAAATAAGATTTATTTACGCACGCCGGAATTCGATCCCGTGACTTTTGGATTGCGAGTCAAGAGCCTTACCCCTCGACCACGGAGCAGATTGTTTATTGGGAAGTATGTTTAGTGAGAGATTTAAAGGCTTGGAACTGATTGCGACTGGCACTTATATTGTTCAAAGAAGCGAAGTTAGCAGTCCGCAATGGAGTGCTGATACCAACTCTGATTTAGGAAAGTGAGGCGTGAAACTGGCAAATAACATTGGATTAGATAGAAATGAGATTCCTGAGGTGTATGTGTACTCAAATCACATATGACCGTGTTAAAAATGAGGAGATCTTGATATAATACTTCGATATAAGAGTTAAAAGAAGAAAAAGATTACTGAAGATGGATTGAAAGGGAGATATGCAAATACGAATGATAGAGGGAGAGCGCTAATATTAAAAAAAACGGTTATATGTAAATAGGCGTTAGTGACTGTTATGAAAATATTAAATCAAACACGACTTCTGGTATTTAAAAAACAAGAAAAATCTATAGAGATTTCTAAGTTTTCTTATAATTATGAATTTTTCGAAAGGTTTATTTTGGCCATCTTAATTTAAATTAGTCTTTTTTTTCTAAACTACTATTAAGTTAAGTTAAATGAAACACTGAATGTTTTTCATACTAGAGCATGTTAAATACGAGATCTGTTTTTTATTATTTTGGGATTAAACTTTGTGATTTTTTCTATCGCGGGAACTTCATATAGGCACTTATTACTTTTTCAACTTCATTTGACGTCTAAATACATATTTACTTAAAAGTAACATTTATTTTTTGAAGATCTTAAAAACTGTTTAAGGGAAGTGTGTTGCATCTCTTAAGATTAAGAAAAAGACGCTTAGAGGTTTAGGCATGTAGAGCGGATGAACGAAGAAAGTAGTGTAAGGAGAATATATGACGCAGTAGTTAATGGAACTTACTTGAGTCGGGTCAGGTCAAGAGTCAGAATAACACAAGAAGAATGTAAATATATGAGATGAAATATGAATGTTAGTGAAGCAAGGAGTGTGTGCCGAGACAGAGTTTTGTATTGGCCTATCCTCTCTGCGTACCCTTGTCGATAAACGGCATGATGGTCAGTTAATTGGGAGGTGGATATGGATAGCGCCGCCCCAGGAACCAATTATTGGATTATCAACACTTCGCTTCGTTTGGTACATTTGGTGACTTAGCAGGAGTGCCCGGGTTATCGGATTAGGTGTTTTCAGGCCTAGGCAGCGAAATTTTACTGCTCACAAGCTGCGTGGCGGGCCGGATCGAAGGAGACTAGTTTGGGGAGATCCTTTGACCACCGCAGCTGGTCTCTCTCGACCCATCGTCTTGCATCGCAGCGAGAGTGATGGATTCATAGGTCCGTCACTCCTGGACACATTGACCCCCAGATTCCTACCCACCCCTTATATCCTTTTCCTGTCCAGAACTTCCTCTCCTTCCTTTTCCTAAAAAGACCCTCCACCCAGCATCCCCAAATATGGCATATGCCCTAAATGGAGCTAATGTAAAAAAAAACACGTCCCAAAATATGAAATGGGCCCTTAAGGAAATAATTTTATGGGCCTCCTGTGTGGGGTTAATGAATAAATAATAATAGTTATTTCAATAAATTTATATTTTAGGTTTTAAATAAAGCTACCCAATGTCTGTAACTTACTAAGTGCGGGGCCTCTGCTGTAGTTGTAATAGGAGTCTTGTGATATACTATATTGGAGTCTGGTATGAGTAGAGGACACATATTCCCCCGAGTCCAACCGGAGCCTGTTTCTTGGCACGGGTGAATCTTCTCTGCCAGCTCTATGCAGTCTGTAGAGGAAACAAAACATTACAAACAAACGTATCAGTTAAGGCGGAGACACATATGTGTGGTGTGGTGTGTCGTGGGGCGCCAGAAGCACATCGGTTTCATACATTTTCTATGGTTAAAGACACTTTTGTGTGGTATGGTGTGTCGTGACGGGTTCTGTTGTGGCGTCGACTGCTCGCCGCCGATCGGGCCATACCCCCAACCACCGCTCTGGCGCGACACGCAAATGTGTTTCCATGCCGACGCGGGTTGTGGCGCGTCATAAACAACTAGCATTGACATCAACAACTAGCGGACGCTTGTTTGCAGCGTGGTTCTGAAAAATGACTGACGAGCTAATTGAACTTGTACGTCAACGAATAGTTTTATATGACACAAGGCGTAAAGAGTATAAAGATCATTTGATCAGAAATGCTGCTTGGGAAGAAATATCTGAAATATTATATTATCTTTCTCTTTACATAGTATAAAATGAAGTCGCTCAAAATGTATGTGCGTTTAGATCTTTTAAACTATGCAACGGATTTTGCGGTTTTCACCAATAGATAGGGTCATTCAAGAGGAAGGTTTGTATGTGTAATACAAAGAGGGTTTGTAATAATATTATAGTAGAGAAAAGCCGAGAAATTCAAAGAAAAAATCTTCTTTACATAGCATGAATTCGCTCAAAATGTATGTACGCTTAGATCTTTTAAACTATGCAACGGATTTTCATGCGGTTTTCACCAATATATAGGGGGTTAAGCTATCTTTTGCAATGACTATTAATAAGTCACAGGGTCAAACATTCAACGTTGCTGGTTTAGATTTGAGTGTTTGTCACACGGCCAATTATATGTCGCGCTTTCGAGAGTAACATCTAAAGAAAACATGTTTGTACTATCTCATGAAAAAACACCTGTAAATATTGTATATAAAGATATCCTGTATATAGACCAATCATAAACATAGTATTTGTAACCGACGTGTTCACACCCTCGAAATATTTTTCATCAAAGCTCATCGCTTGGCTCCATCCTCTACAGTTTTGTTATCATTTCGGGGAATTGGGCGAAAATGGCCTGGCCTCAAAATACTAGAGTACCGTGCCGCCGGCGACGCTTTGATGAAAAATATTTGTTCTACTTGCTTCTAATAAGAAATTTCATTTTTGTTGTTTATTTCCATTTGTCTTATATGATATTGAATTATTTAAGTTTTATATTTTCCATGTACATTTCCCCGGTGCGATAAATAAATAATACTTTGAGAAATCGTCACTGGGGAGATTGTAAACTCGTTTCAAATATGTTTTATCTTGTACTAATTTAAAATTTTATATATCTTAATTTTAATGCACACGTGCCTTGTAGGACAAATGAAATAATCAGTTTTCATTTGAAATCCTACAAGGTCTCGAGTAAAGCCAAGATTTATCTCACAACATATTGGATAGCAAAAATACAGTCATTTTTGCCTACCAAAAAACACTTAGAAAATTTCGAAGGTGTAAAAATTATGTTTTTTCAAAAATCAAAACCTGCGGGCCTTGTAGGGCAATGAAATAATCAGTTTTCATTCTTGATCCTACAAGGCCTCCAGTCAAACTGAGACTTTGTTCTCAAAATACTTTGCTTTAAAATTAGAGCTAAATTTGTTATGTAAAAAAGAATTTCGGTCATGACATTTTTACATTTTTCCCTTTACAAAATTCTAGGGACCCTGTGAGATGGTGAAATAAACAGATTTCATTAACTTATCTCACAGGGAACCTAGGAAAAATAATTATAACTTCATTAATCATAACATATTTTCTTAAAATCAAAAAATCTTAAAATCACGGTAACTTCACCAAACAAAAATTCTTGTTATAAATCTTGGCTTTATTTATATGTTTTTACAATTTAATATGTGTTTTCATTATTAATAAAGGCTACAAAATTCATAAAAGTTGCCAAATTTAGACGAGCACTTTTACGGATTAAGCCGACAAAATAGAGAATGAGCAGTTTCCTGCCCTTTATATAGGAAAGGTGCCGATGCAAAGTTTCCCCCACCACTTTCCGTCAGCCACCAAATCGAACCGCCGATTTAGTATAAATACAGCGCATTTTTTCATAATAAATCAGTCAGTCTCGATCCGCCAGCCGAACAGTCAACAGCTTAGCGCGTTCCGAAGCGATCCATCAACCTTTGTGTTTTTAATACAGTTATCAAGCTACAAAGTCAGTTCTTTCGTGTTTTTTGCTCCTTTGGAGTTTATTCGCGACAAGTGCCGATTCTGCGCATGTGGCCTACGCAACCACGCGTTTATGTGTCGAATTTAAACTTATCTTCAGTGATCAAAAGTTATCCGTTTTACAAACTCTAGTGCAAGTGCTTTGAACTTTTCTGGTTTATCATCCACGATTTGGTTCCCTGTCTGAAGGAAGAGTAGGACAGTTCTAATTCAGTTAAAATAATTGTTTTCACCTCCCACAGACGTCATAAAAATTAAATATCAAATCATCTTGTAAATTTCACTAGCAACAAATTCAGCCGCGTTTTTCCCCGGCTCAAGTTTTCAAACGCTTCACTAAACGCACTAATTACCTTACGGACAATTATAGCCATTGTATAATAAAAGCACTCAATATTCGGTTTGACCCCCATTAGTGACTCATAAAGTTCCAAGTTCCATTGTTAAATAGGTTTTTCTAACAGTCTAAAAGCATCCCCAGCCGGTTGCTATTCAAACTCACTAATTACATTTATCTAGAATTTCCAACCCCATTAACATGAGTACCTACGAAAATACCTTAGCTGCCTTTATGTACGCTAGAATCAATAAAGACCTCTCCCCCGAGGAAAAAATCCACCTAAATAATTTAATCCGGCACGAGATGGCCTCTCAAAGCCAATCTCAATGCATTGCGCCAAGCAAGTCGGTACTCTCGCCGCAGCGGCTTCCTTCTCCACGGCGGTTACCCTCTCCCAATCCAGGTAGGCACTATGAAGACTCAGATATGGATTATTTAGATTATTCTTCCTCCGATGAGACAGGGTTCAACCTAGTCTCAAGACGCAAACGTACTCGAACATGCTCAAGGGGCTCATTAACTCCTGTAAATTCTCCAAGAAATTCTCCCCGCTCTTCTCCCCGATCAAAAAAAATTAATGTAGAAACGCGACCATCCTCCCCAGAACTTGCAAAAAATAAATTCGCAGCTCTCAGGACGCCATCCCCCCCCACCAGGCACCTCTACAGCTCAAGAGGACCAAACATCTGCGGAACAAACACCGCGTAAATTCGTTAGGATTCCCCCAATCGTTCTACACAAAAAAACGAAACAACCGCTCTATTCAGGAGCTTCAAAGAAAAGGGAATAGATTTTCTTGCAAAAAATATGGGTAAATTTATCCATATCCAAACGAAAACCCCTAGGGAACATAGTAATATAACCAGGATATTAATTGCCAAAAATATCGAGCATCATTCTTACCGGCTTCCAGAGGACAAACCTCTGAAAGTAGTCCTTAGAGGAATACCGGAGGATATTCCCACTGACGAGGTAAAGTTCGAACTTGCCCTCAAAAAATTCCCAGTACTTTCTGTTCATAGAATGAAATCAGGTCGGTCTCGTCAACCAATTCCACTCGTAATGGTTAATTTAACTAAAAATGAAGACGCAAAACGCATCTTCACAGATCTTCATACTGTCCTCCATTTACGTATACAAGTAGAATCATTACGAAACAGAACAAGGACGGGGCAATGTTTCCGTTGCCAGACTCACGGCCACTCGGCAAACTGCTGCCATGGTCAGGAGCGCTGCGTTAAATGCGCAGAGCCCCACAGATCCTCGGAGTGCCCAAAACCAAGGGATACTCCAGCTAAGTGTGCGCTTTGCCAGGGAGCTCACAAGGCAAACTACAAGGGCTGTCCTGCCAGACCCCATTACAATAATTACAATTCAAACAGAAACCGTAATTACAGCTACCAACGACAGCCGAATAGAAATTATAATGAATACCGTCGTGATTACCGACAGGAACAAGATTTTTCCGGCCCTCAGCCACAGCCACAAATTCAAAGAGAAACCCCTAGGTCCGAACCCATCATCACCAACGTCAATGTAAACCAGCCTCCTCCCGTCACCTCCTCAATTTCTCAATCCTGGCCTGCGCCAAACTTTTTCAAAAGCCGTAACTCCCATCAGGACAACCGGCCCCCCAAGACCCCGGCCTTCAGCCAACAATACCGGCTTGAACGCCGCCCTGAGTCCCCCCAAGCTTCCCAGAGCAACCTTCCTCCTCCTCCCCCTCCGCATAATTCTAAACCCGAGGATAGTGAAATCCAAACCCTCATAGAAAGAGCTACAGAGCTCCAGTTCCTTATCCAAAACGCCTTCAAAGAGCTAAAGTCCATACAGACATTCATAAATAAACACAATGGCTAGACAACGCGCCAATAAATCAAATTTACAAACAGCGTACTGGAATGCCAATGGCACAGTACTTGCATACCGCGAGGAAATAATAGAATTTCTCCACGATTATAATCTAGACGTATTTTTTATAAATGAAACGTGGCTAAAACCATCACGCAACCTAAGAATACCAAATTATAACATATTTCGAGATGATAGAACCTCAAATAAAGGAGGCGGTACTGCTATTTTTGTTAAAAGCAATATTGACCATTGTCTAGCACATGCATTCTCTAACGATAATATTGAATCCACCGCGGTTAAAATCAATACTTCTTCCGGTCCAATTAAATTTATATCTGTTTATAGCCCTCCCAAACGTCAACTAATTTCCTCCGAACTAGATTCCCTTCTCTCCGAAAACGTCCCCACTATTATAGCCGGAGACTTAAACGCCAAGCACGGCTCCTGGAACAGCCAATATGATAATAAAAAAGGTAGAGATCTTGCGAAATATGCTCTCTCTAACTCAATCGCCATAGACGCCCCAGACCTACCAACCCTTCAGCCTCCAAATGGCAGGCCAGATGTAATTGACATAATCATCCTCAAAGACACAAGTCACGTTCACTCTCTAAAAGTTCTAAATGAACTCGCATCTGATCACAATCCTATTCTTCTAACTTTGACAGGGGGTTCGAACCCACTGGTCCCACATCAGCCAACTCGGAAAAAAATTAAATGGCCTAAACTCATTGAACTATTAAATACATCTACGACAGTGCCAACTTCTATTCCCGACGAAGCGAGCCTTAACACCGCCACTTCCAAGTTGATAAACTCCATTAAATCCTGCATCAACGAGGCGTCCGTTGAAATTCCAAATGACACAAGACGACATGGTATCCCCGAAGAGATTAAAGATCTTATTAGAGAAAAAAACTTAATCCGTAAAGAATGGCAAAAAACTTGCAATACTATAGTAAAAATGCACTATAACCGCTTATCCCGCGAAGTAAAAGATGCCCTTAACGATTTCCGAAATGAACGATGGCACGAGTTCATATTGTCCCTCGAAAATGATAGAGCAGCTTTCTGGAAACTCTCTTAAACTCTCAGAAAACCAAGTACTAGAATATCCCCTCTTCAAGGCCCAAATGGAGTAGTATACTCCACTGCAGACAAGGCAGAAGCCTTTGCAGATAGCCTTGAAGCTCAATTCACCCCAATAACTGACCACGACGACCCATCCTTCGTTTCAAAGGTGGATTCAACAGTAGCGTCTATTTAAATACAGAATCTGACTTGCCAATCAAATTCACAACACCTAATGAAATTAAAAAAATTATTAACTCTCTTAAGAATAAAAAAGCGGCCGGGCCAGATGGCATATCAAATAAAGTTTTAAAATGCCTTCCGTTAAAAGGCATCTGCGCCTTAACTGCCATCTACAATGCGTCTCTTCGACTCAGTTGCTTTCCTAAAGCATTTAAACAAACAAATATAATCTTAATACCAAAACCGGGCAAAGACCCCCTATTAACCACGAACCATCGCCCAATTAGTCTCCTTCCCTGCTTAGGCAAAGTTCTTGAGAAAATTATTCTCGTTCGATTAGAATCATTTATTCGTGAAAATGAAATTTTGCCAGATTTCCAACATGGCTTTCGAACTGGTCATTCATCAATTCATCAACTTCTCCGCGTAGTAGAGATCATAACTGAAGGCTTCAACATAAACAAACATACAGTGATCCTTAAGTTTGACATACGACAAGCATTCGATAGAGTATGGCATAACGGATTATTATATAAAATGCATCTTATGGGCTTTCCCATCTCATTTATTAAAATGATGTAAAGCTACCTTAACGATCGTACTTTCAGAGTAAAAATAGACGAAATTCTATCATCAGAACGGGCTCTAGCAGCCGGTGTTCCCCAAGGCGGTTCACTCTCCCCTAAACTATACAACGTATATTCTAGCGATATTCCCCCACCGATGAATCATAATGTAAACATTTCTCAGTTCGCCGACGATACTAACGTTATCTCAAGTTCTACTGACGCGACCACTGCTACACGCCGCGTACAGCTCCAAGCTACTCTATTCGAAGAGTTTTGTAAAAAATGGAGAATTTCAATTAATCCCACCAAAAGTGCTGCTACAGTTTTTTCACGAAGACTACCTAAACAAACTCCGAACATTGTTTTATTTGGGGAACAGGTCCCATGGGAAAAATCTATTAAATACCTCGGAGTAACCCTAGATTCCAAATTAACGTGGGCCAAACACATCAATGAAAAAGTAAAATCAGCAAATAAGTCAATTGCAGCCCTCTACCCTATGCTAGGTAGAAATAGTAAATTATCAGCAGAAAATAAACTACTCATCTACAAGACGACCATCAGGTCGGGTTTCACATACGCTGCTCCCGTTTGGGGTCATGCAGCTGACACTCACTTAAATAAATTACAAACCCTGCAAAACAAAGCCATTCGATTAGCGTTGAATGCGCCGAAGTGGATCAGGGTTAACACTCTCCACAAAGCCACAAACATTCCTCTGATAAAGGAGCTAATCGTTTTTCAATCGGAAAAATTCTACGCTGGCCTAGCCGGACATGAAAATCCGACCATTAACTCTTTCGCTCAATATAGCGAGAATGAAATTACCAAACACAAAAGACCGAAAGTAATCCTCCGCAAGGAGTAGGCAATTAAGTACATATTTAAAATAGCAATAATAAAATATATATAAATAAATAATAATAATTCCTGCATCAAGTCGCAGTATAGTTTTAAGTTTCATTTCTCACCCCCAAAAATAAAAATTCCTCAACGTAAAGTTTCATAGAAAATCCATTGTAATTATGCTAGAGTCAGTAAACTCATTGTTTAGGAACTCTGTCAATAAATAATATCCAAGTCCAAGTAATAAATCAGTTCCTTCGTTTACTTTAATCTACGTGTTTTACTTCTTCCTCTGGAAGAAACCTCTCTCCGACCTGCCTCCTGCTGAAGCTCTGCCTGAACAACAAGTCTGGTGCCTACCTCTTCAAGACAAGCCGGCCCAACTACTGGACACCGCAAGGCGCCAGGCTCAGGCAGAGACCAAGGACATCCAGGGCTACCACTCACCAGCTCTGGGTGCAGGGAGGCAGATCCAGGGTTGCCACCCTCAAAGTACAGCAGGGCTGTCACCTTCAAGGAAGGCCAGCCTGTACTAAATTCAAACGATATTACAATAGTCGACATCCACGTGCACAGCCACCGGTGCCCTTTTCTACAGTCTTGTAGCACACGTCTGTTACAGTATTACAAAATCACTATCCGAATCAGAAGAAAACATTATGCACATATCCAAATGTTTGATATCTAGGTAGGTACTGTTCAGAAATAATGCCAGAGCACCCTTTAAAATAGCGCCAGAGCATTTTGACCCTTATGTATAAAGAATTTGTATGAAAGATAAGGTCACAATCGATTGCGCCAATATGTCTCTTCGTAGCTTTAAAGATTTCATGCATTTGGCAACACTACAAATGTTCAGAAAACGCCAGAGCGCTCCACGACACGCCACACTAGTGTGCACACTCACCGTCACGACAGTAAGCTCCACGACACACCACACCACACAAATATATTTCCGCATTTATTCATGGGACTAAGATATTTTTAGTATTTGTAGCAGTTGTGGATAGCCAGGTGGTTCCTCTTCGCTTCGTTATCTCTGTCAGCCTCACAACTGTCTCAACACGCGTATCCTAGTGAGACGGGTATCTAAAAACCTAATGTAAACATTACTTTATATATTATGTAGATAAATAAAAAATAAACTTTATACAACATGGAAGTTAAATGGAAATATTTGAATACGATTTTCGTGTTTATAATTTGTAAAACTTCAGTATCGTTGATTTGATATATTAAAAATATACATAATATATTTATCTTGTTATTTTTAATTTATTTATCTTTTTATTTAATAAAAAAAATATTTTTTTTACCCTTATAATAAAGAACAAATGGAAACAACAAATTTATTTTAATGATGTGTGGTTTAGTCTGAGGTCTCAAGAAGTAAATCGAAATATCCTTTGTAAAGAGTCCATCTGAAAATCTATTAGTTTACAGGAGAGACGTTTGAAAATAAAATCTCAGAGTTTTGTCGTAAATCATCCTATCAGGTGCCTAGTTTGAAATTTGGAAAAACACGCTACTTGTTAAATTTCCAACAATGTGCCGTAAACCGAGGTAATTTTGCATCTTATGAGGGAAATTTGCATAAAAATAAACAAATTTAATCCATCTGTAGTCGTTGCTATTAATTAAAATGGGTAAATAGAGAACTCCAGCCCAATTTTTTTTTTTATTAATGAATAATGACATTCTAACTTAAATAACTGCATATTTTATTTTATTTTTAGAGTTAGTTTTAATAGTTAAAATAATTGTCAAAGTTTTAATTTTTCAAGATCCCCCGAAAACCACAGTATCTATGGTGGATCGTGTGACGAATTGATGCAAACCGCGCGACGCCACTCAGTCGCCGCGCCGCCATGTTGTGAATCGAATCGCGAATGTTTATTTGGTGTCCACTTTGTTACTCGGCAAAAAGGTAAGTTTATGAACTCTTACTTAAAGTTTTAAATATTGAAAAGTGGCATTTATGTCACACAATTGTTTTCCATTTGTAAGATTTGCAAATCTCAAGGTAATTTTGTAAATATCAGGTACATAACATCATGTTATTTTACAACTGTGTTTCCGGACAACTTCGTCACTCCGCCGTGGTTACGCAGTGTGTAAGTGCTGTGATTTAGCAAATTGATTATAGTAAAAATAATCAAATTATTATCTTCAACCTCTGTTGTAACTGAGAGACTGGTAAGCATATTTTTTTTTTAAAAGAGAATGTTATATAGAAACAATTTTGTTACTGTTGGACAACCGTGTTACCATTATGTCTCTATTTCTACGTAGAGGTTTTTCGATAATGAAATAACTTCATTTATCTTTAAGCCCTGTTCAAACACAGCTATAAACTATAAAATATCATATAGCGCGCTAAATATCGCTCTCCATATAATCGCTTCAGACCGTTCACACCTGAGCGGTTTAAGTGCAGATCAATCAAAGACAATACACATACGCCGTAACCGCTCCTGAGGCGATATGCCGACAGCGCCCTCCACTTCGACGCAAACAGAAGAGGGGGTCATTTTAATTACGGAGCTGCCTAGACCCCCCAATTCATCTGACCCCCTCTCCTACCATAGGAAGAAATATTTGATAGCGTCGTGTGAACTGTACGAAACATAAGCGCTCGAGGTTCAACAGATATCTGCTCGCGGTTTATAGCCGTGTCTGAATAGGGCTTTAACCAATATTTTTTTGAAACCCGTTACCACTAGTGTCAAAAACCTGCAATAAAAAGTAGAATGGCCCATATATATGTCCACAAATGTAATAATTAAATAATTTTACCAATTTATTTCTTGATGCTGCCGCGTTTTCAGGTAATTTGAAACCCCATGTGTAGATTAAAACGATTTCCCGAATACAGATTCACTCTTCAATTAAACCCAGTTTCGAGAAAAGCTTTAAATTCGAGGAAAAATCATCTGCTTGATCTGTGTGTAACTTGTTTTAAGCTTGTGGAGTCTTGATGAGTGAACCCTCCCCCCCTCCCCCCCTCCCCCCTAGGCCACGGTTGAATTATCAAACGTTGACCGGTTCGCGGTGATAAAAAGGTTGGGGACCACTGGTATAGAGTATATCAAAGCGTTTATTGTTCACGATCACATAATTATAAAGTATTGGTTGCGGAAAAAAATAATTACACTTTTGTTTACGTGTAATTTATTCTAATCATAGCGTGTGGAAAGTTGCAGATTGCTATATTTCTCTTGCAAAAACAACATTTATATAAATCGAAACTTAAAATAACTTGTTGAATTTTCATTATTAAACCATACATTTTCTTTTGTGTCTTTATAATAATGACCATTTAGGATTCCCACAATATTTTATGGAGTTAAATAGCATTAATACGCGATATCCAATGTGAAATTACGGAAATATAATTGTGATGCAAAGTCGCCCCCTAATAGGACGTACTTTACATCACTTTTTAAAAGGTTTCATAAATAATTTATGAAATTAATAAGTACGCTTAAAACCACAAAAAAATATTAATAACGATTCATATAACCTTGCTACTTAATTTTAATTATACTAGTTCCCGTTAAAAGATATTTAATTTCTGTGAAAAGCGATGCAAAGTGACGTCGGTTAGGTATAAGGTTTATTTAGGAACTTTTTTTTTAAATTTTCTCCTGGAAACTAAGAGATTTTCAGACAGAGCACTTTACGCAGAGCATGTCGAAATCAAACTTAATATTATTATAACATTTCAGCTCAGGTTTTATGAAACTCACAGTCCGCAGCCTTGGAGCCAATCGGTAGTTGAGTGACAAGTCCCTTCAGCAGCGGCGGACAGTTAGTCTCCGTGCAGCACACCAACTCCGACTCGTTATCAGTTAAGTCACATCTCTGTAAGGAAAGGTAGGACATGTTAGGGGCACGTAAGTCAAACACGTTGTTATCGTCAGAGCCGGAGGAACATACGGGGAGGAACTGTACCTGTTGGAAAATACCCTTACTGGCGGCCTCCTTCGCTGACTGGCAGTTGGCGAATGGTCTGCACACTCCCGCTCTTCCTGTGTGCTTTAGAGTGCAGTGACTTCCTGTAAACAAACATAAATAAAAAGTCTGTCAACATCATGCAATTTTGGTGCATTTCTGGATGAAGTATTGAGGGATAAATTGGTGTGTGGTTTAAAAAATGAAGCCATTACTAAAAGATTACTATCTTAAGATGAATCGTCGATTTTTGAAAAAGCAAAAATAATTGTCAAGAATATTGAGACAGTAAGTTAGTTCAGAACAAATTTTACATAAAGAAAATCATTCATTGGAAACTTGTGAAGTCAAGTCAAAAATGTCACGTCAAAAAACGAGTCACGTCTCAAAGGATCGCTCTTCACGTCAGCCAAGACCGAGAAGTCGAATTCATCTAGATCAAAGGAGTTGAAGATCATCGAGTCAGTCGTCATCTCCATCACGTTAGAGGTCCAGGAAAAGATGGAAGAGGTGTTTTATAACTCATCAACCAGAGTCATATCCATCAAGAAGTTGGAAATGTTATTTATTATTTATTTATTTATTCTTTGATCTCAAATATCTTCTCTTTGGTTAGGAATTCCAAATTCAAATTTATACAGCTGTTTACTCATGTATTTGTGTTTCGAAAATTATAATTCATTTGTTTTTTTCTTTTATTATTTTTTCTTTGCGTCACTTAGTTTACAAAATGGAAAACTTTAAATATCGCGTTATTTACGAGTACGAGTTCCACCGTGGCACCAGAGCTGCAGAAACGGCTCGAAGGATTCATGATGTGTATAGCGACGGTGCCGCAAAAGAAAACACAGTGCGTTTTTGGTTCCAACGTTTTCGTTCTGGAAATTTTCCTGCAGAACAAGCCCCGTGGATGGCCGAGACCAAAGTTGATAATGAAGAATTGAAGGCTATTGTGGAAGCGGATCCATTGCAAACCACGTCCGAGTTAGCTGCAGGCTGCCGTGTTAGTGATAAAACTGTTTTAATCCACTTGAAGCACATTGGGAAAGTGAAAAAGCTTGAAAGGTGGGTACCTCACGAATTGAGTGAAGCAAATCAACAAACGCGCGTTGACTGCTGCGTTGCATTACCCAACCAGCACAATAATGATGGGATTTTAAATCGAATCATTACCTGTGATGAAAAGTGGATCCTGTACGATAATCGGAAGCGCTCATCGCAATGGCTGAACCCTGTCGAACCAGCCAAACTATGCCCCAAGCGAAAATTGACTCCAAAAAAGTTACTTGTGAGCGTTTGGTTGACTAGTGCTAGTGTCGTTCACTACAGCTTTCTTAAATCTGGCCAGACGATTACGGCAGATGTCTATTGTCAGCTGCCTGCAAACCATGATGGAAAAGCTAGCTGCTAAACAACCGAGGCCGGTTAATCGCTCTAGGCCACTGGCCACTGCTGCTTCATGATAACGCTAGACCACACACTGCACAACAGACGGCTACCAAATTAGAGGAGCTTCAATTGGAATGTCTAAGACATCCACCGTACTCTCCGGACCTTGTTACAACAGTTTACCATTTTTTTCGAAATTTGGTTAACTTCTTGCAAGGGAAAAAATTTAACTCCGATGGGGCAGTCCAAACCGCATTCAAAGATTTTATTCATTCCCGTCCGAATGGTTTTTTTTTTAGTAAAGGGATCGATGAACTACCTATGAGATGGCAAAAGTGCATTGATAGCAATGGTGCATACTTTGATTAAATAAATATATTATATTTAAAAAAATCGTCTTTATGTTCCTCCCATACAAAACGCCAATTTCATATGTAAGGACCTAATATTATATGTCGTTAATAAGTCACAAAACACATCTAAATTTTTTTAATACCTACTTATAAATTTAGTCAATTTTATGGTAATACTCGTATGTTTACAGCCAATAGTCAAAATTTATTGTATTTTGGATTTTTTATGGCAAAAGTAAATGTTGTTGATTCTTATGTTGTAATGGATTTACCAGTATTGGTTTTTAAAATTTGTCGTCTGATACTATTCTGGGTAGAAATTGAATAAAAGTATTTAATCCATCTTGGGAAAATACTTTCATAAGTTCTTTAATGTCGAATATGGACAATAATACTGTAAATTCAGTGTCAGGTCTGTCAGCGAGAAAAATAAATCAAACATTGTCAAAAAATTGTCACAAAATACGGAATATTTATTTCATAAAAATCAATCATAATTACACAAACCCGCTAGGATAAACCCTGCCTTCCACTCAAACCATTCAAAACCTGGGATGTTTTTTAAAATTATGATGATATGAAGCTAAAGGTTTTATAAAAAAAGTGCGTATTAACCGTTGACGTTTGTTCCGAATATTGGTAATTTTTCGTCACCGGTGGCCACGCATATTATTAATAATTTTTAGAAAAAAACTTTAGATTCGCCTTAATTACTATAAAATGAAACTCTTTGCATTCCGGGAGGCGGAAAATTGGTAATTTTTGGATAGGGCCTGACACGCCTATTATGAATAATTTAAAAAAAAAAACTTTAGATTCGCCTTAATTACTATAAGAGGAAACTTTCTGCATTCCGGGAGGCGGAAAATTATGCATTTTAATTTTCAATTGCGTAAAACCAAATTCACTTCGCGAACCGACATTGGGTACGTCACTGTTATGTTGGTATCCCTGATGCATTAACAAGAGTTAAATACGACCGTAGCCAACTTCGTGGGATATACGAAGACGCGCGTAATTATGAAAAACATAATTAATAATATGATGTAAACGAACCTATGTTAATACGGAATATTTTTTATTCAAACAGTTAGATTTAGCTTTATTATCACGAAAAGTGAGTATTTATGTCGCGGGAGGCAAAAAAATATGCATTTAACATTTTAATTTAATTCGCTTACGCGGTAACGCCATTTTATATTTACCGTTTTAATTTCACAGACAATCAATCATAATTACACAAACCCGCTAGACAAACCCTGCTTGGCCAAACAAACCATTGAAAACCTGGGATGTTTTTTAAAATTATGATGACGTGCAGCTTAAAAAAATAATTTTCAATGTAAAAAAAAAATTTCCATGTAAAAAAACTTGCCCAAAGGCCTTTATTCATTTTATTTTCAGAATTTCTTCAGTGCTTAATTATATCATATAATGATTAAAACAAAACTAAAAACCAAAACTATAGTATTTGAAAGCACAATTACAGACCACTACATGAATATGACAGCAATCGACACCGAAAAAACAAAACCTAACCAACATAAAAAATTAAAAAAAAAAAAAAATTGACTACTCAAACTTAAAAGAAAAACTCCAAAAAATAGACTGGAGTACAATATACCAAATAGAAAATGTTGAAGAAGCCTGGGATAAATTTACAGCTGTGTTAATACAAGAAATAAATAATAACACTAATTTAAAACAAGTTAATCTTACACACAAAGCAAAAAAAATTAAACTATGGATAACAAAAGGAATATTAAAATGTATTCGTACACGAGACAAAATTCACAAACAAATTATACATACGCCATACGACATGGAACAATTTAATTACTATAAAAGATATAGAAACATCTGCACGAAAATTATTATAGTAGCAAAGGAGTAATACTATAGAGAAAAACTTAAAAAAGAAAACAATAAGCCAAAAGAAATATGGAAAATATTAAAAGAAGTAACATACACACAAAAATACAAACAAAAATATACTATTGAACATCTAAACATTAATTCAAAGAAAATAGATGCCAATACAAATGCAGAAACTATAACAAATCATGTAAATGATTTCTTTGCAAATATTGGAAAAGTTTTAGCGAACCGTAAAATACATAACACAAACACACTAACACAAAAAAACATACCGAACAATACACAATCGACACAACACAGATTTATAATTAAAACAACTTCAGTAGAGGAAATTGACAAAATAATAAACACATTAAAAAACAAAATTGCACCTGGATTAGATGAGATAAGAACGGATTGCATTAAAATAATAAAAAATGAAATATTAAAACCTATAACACACTTAATCAACCTTAGTATAACACACTCCTGCTTTCCTAGTTCTCTTAAAACAGGACTGGTGATCCATATTTATAAATCCGGAGACAAAATGGAAATAACTAACTATAGACCAATCACATTATTAAACTCGCTATCAAAGATTTTCGAAAAAGTCTTAAAACAAATTAATCTCAGATAAAAAATATGGATTTAGAGAAAAGAGAGGTACAAAAGAAGCTTTGGCATGTACTATAGATTATATACATAGCAACTTAGATCAAGGATACAAATGTATAGCGATATATCTAGATTTAGCTAAAGCCTTTGATTCAATCTGCCACAATACACTTTTTAAAAAATTAGAAAATATGGGTATCAAAGACAAGGAACTCCAACTATTAAAAAGTTATATGAGTGATAGAACATAACAAGTCAAAATTAATAACCATACAAGTAAACCACTGCCGATTACATACGGAGTTCCACAAGGAAGCATACTAGGGCCCGTTCTTTTCACTATTTACATAAATGAACTTTGTAGCACGGAAATAAACGGTGAAATAGTTAGTTATGCAGATGACACAGTTTTACTGTTTAAATCTAAGGATTGGAATAATGTATTTAACATAGCAAATTTAGAAATCACGCGGGTGAAAACTTGGCTAGACTCAAACATACTTACACTAAATATATCGAAAACAAAATTTATAACGTACAGTATAAATAGTACAGGACAACCAAGAAACAACTCAAACACCATAAAAATACACGAATGTTTAAATACTAACATCTGCAGTTGCCCTTCTCTAGAAAAAACCGAACAAATAAAATATCTAGGAATCATAATTGACCATAACCTTAGATGGACACATCAGATTAAACAAATCACAAATAAACTTCTCAAAACAATACAAAATCACTAAAAAGAATGGAAGTACAGTACAACAACTCGTATCGAACGCTTTTTGGGTTGTCCTGGTACTGCAGTGCCACCGAGATGTTTGAAGAAGGGCGAGTTCCCGGATTCCGAGCACTCATGAAGAAACGGATCACTAACTTCAGAACGCGACTAGCCTCGAGCGAAAACAGTCTTGTGATGGCAGCATTCCACTTCTGGCAGGGTCCCATCTACAAGCGGTGGAGCCACTTCCTGATGACATAGATGTATAACAAAAAGTTAACTTAATTCAAATTTTCTTATTTTGTTTTGTATTATTATCTATTATTTTCTTTTACCATGTAATTTTTTTTTTTTTCTCTCATCTTGCATATTTTTATTTTACTTGATATATTATATATGTATTATATGGAACTCGTGGGACTGCACCACCCTCCCCGAGATCTGGAATAAAGGATAAAAAAAAAAAAAAAAAAAAAATACACATTTTCCTAAACATAAGAAACATATATAATATTAAAAAAATGAAAACAATATATTTTGCACTTTGTCAGTCAATAATAGAATATGGATTAATTATCTCGGGAGGAGCAACAAACTCAGCTATCGATCACTTAGAAATCGCGCAGAAAACGATCTTAAAGGTAATACTTAAAAAACATAGACTGACTGACACAAACCAAATATTCAACAGTTGTGACGTACTAGATATACGCCAATTATATGTTAAAACACTGCTAAACTACATTTTTGACCAGAAAAACAAATTTCAACAATCTCAAAAAATCACTAACAGACCAGTTAGACAATCGTACAAAAACAACCTAAAAACTCCGACGGTAAATACAAGCTTTGGACAAAGGCACTATAAATATCATGCTATAAAAGCATTCAACAGTCTTACCCTTGAAAATAAAATGGAAGAAAACAAAAATAATTTCGTACTCAAAATTACAAAATGGATTAAAGAACAAAAAAGACAATATTACAAAAATTTCATTACAAAATATAAATAAAACACAACTACACGTAACACTCAAAACCAATATAAAATACACATCACTCACAAATACACAACACATAATATATGTAATATATTATACCGATTTAATTTTTTTTTTTAGTAATAAAATAATTCATTTTATCCTATAATTTAAACTAAATTATAAATTTTAATTTTTAATTTATTTGGTTTTTGTTTTATAAAATGGAGGCCTCAGCACAGGTGAGCTACCCAGTGAGGCCGACATTGTTGATTTTATTTTTGAAATGTAAGCTATTATATCAAACAAATGAATAAATAAAATAAATAAATATCCCTTTTAATTTTATTGTCTTTATCCGTTTAATTCTTCCTTCCGGTTCTTTGTTTCCGGTTCGGTGCAATGCATTCACCTAATTAGTTCCCGACCATTTCTTTCGCCAAACAGACCTTTCTGAAGAAAAAATGTCGTGTCAATCTTGCTCTGTTGGACTTGTAGGTTTTGGAGATATCGTCAGAAACGAGGAAGTTCTGTTTGAGTGGTTGAGGAGCCATGGAGTGCTTCTCCGGGAGAAGAATTGTGAAATTTGCCAAAATCGTTGTAACTTATCGAAATCGCTCTTCCGTTGCAGAAAAACGTATGTGGTGAATGCTGGCCACAATTGCATCAAGAAAAGGTGCAACTTTTCTGTGTCCATCAGAAAAGGCACATTTTTCGACAAATCCCATCTCTTAATCGCGAAAATATGCACCTTCGTGTCATTTTGGACGATGATACGTCCACCCAGAACTACCTTCTTGATGGAAGAGATGGATATCAACAGTGAGACAGTCGTAAACTGGTCGTCGTATTGTCGGGAGGTTTGCGTGCTCTGGTGCGACAAAATGAAGCAGAAGATTGGAGGTGTTGGTATCACAGTGGAAGTGGACGAGGCAAAAATTGGAAAGAGAATGTACAACCGTGGTAGAAGAGTGGACGGAAAATGGATTTTCGGTGGATTCGAAAGAGAATCCAAGAAAATGTTTGTCTGCGGAGTAGAGGATCGCTCTAAAGAAACATTATTGAAAATTATTAAAGAGTACATACTGCCGGGCACCACAATCATAAGTGATTGCTGGAAGGCGTATGATTGCCTCGGAAATGAAGATTTCAGCCATCTGAGTGTGAACCACAGTATAACATTTGTTGATCACGAAACCGGAGCACACAATCAAAATATCGAGTGGTGCTGGAGAGATGTGAGGGTAAATGTACCCAGATTCAGGAGGAGTAAGGCCCATTATGAGGGATATCTCTGCGAATTCCTGTGGAAGAGATCGGTGCCCAAAAACAAAGACCGACTCCACTCATTTTTCAAAATGGCTGCCGAAATCTACAAACCCTAATATATTTTGTTTTTTTTTGTGCTCCAGATTTTATGTCCGGGTTAAATCTTTCCCAAATGAAAGACTAAACCCTTCCACACACTTTTCCACAAATGATTATCTAGTAAATTTACGCAATGTAAGTGCACTTAATAATACGAGAACAATACGTCAATCCACCAGAAAAATAATGGGAAAATATTTCACCGACTCCAGGTATTTTCATATCAGAGGGTTCGGCTCTGATGAAATCCTAACTGGTCCGATAAATCCTACTGATCCCTCAATATAAATATTTAAAAAATCTTTCGTAATCCTACATGTATTTAAAATAACCGACTTTTGCATTTTTATATACAAATTTTTTGACAAATCTAATACGCCCAAATTTTGAATGAGAGAGCTAGGTATAATGCCAGTAGCCGAAATAACAAACGGTAATATTTTTATAGTCTGAGAATGCCAAATTCTTTTAATCTCATTTCCTAAATCTGTATAATATATTCTTATTTTTTCAGAAACAGTTTTCTGAATATTACAAGAATTTGGAATAGCGACATCAATCATATAAGTTATTTTTTAAATTTTTTCATGAAAAAATATATCGGGTCTATTATGACTAATTGTTCTGTCTGTTAGAATAGTTTTATCATAATAAATTTTATAAAATTCATTTTCTAAAAATGAATTTGGTTCATATTCATAATATGGTACATTACGGCAGTCAATCAAGTAATGTTTAATTACCAAACTTTGGTGAATTATTTTTAAAACTTGATTGTGCCTAAATGTATACTCGGACGGCGCTAATACAGAACATCCCGATATAATATGTTCTATAATTTCCGGAAAAGCCAAACATTTTCTACATAAATCATTAATTTGATTTGTATCTTTGATGATATGCTTCCTATATTTTTTAGTATTAATGACTCTATCTTAAATGGCAAGCATAAATCCTTCTATTTCTGCACTCAACTCTCCAATACTCAACCATTTGTTTGACGAAAATTTGTCAACATATGTTTGGTTGAGATAGTTGAAGTGTTTTGCGTGAGGAATTTTATTTGACCAGGAATCTAATAATTCCTGGTTGGTATTTATAAGAATGCTGGCATTCTCGTCGTATAAATTTAATGGCGAAATATTTCTATCTGCCTTGCAAATTATTTTGTGCATTTCTGAACTATCAGCTTTCCTATGGAAAAAATTTCTTAGCCTTTCTACCTGATTATGTTTTAAAGATGTTATTTTGACTACACCTCTACTTCCTAAATTTCTAGGTAAATTAATTCGTTCTATAGCTGAATTTGGATGATGGCAATTAAACTTTGTTAACGTAGTTCTAATTAATCTTTCTAAGCTATCTAAATCTATATTAGACCATTTAATTATGTCAAATTAGTAAGTTAAGAACTCGTTAACTTTTTTGTTTATTATTATTATTATTATTTCTATTCTTCAATTATAATGACGTCGAATACTATTATGAGGGATATCTCTGCGAATTCCTGTGGAAAAGATCGGTGCCCAAAAACAAAGACCGACTACACTCATTTTTCAAAATTGCTGAAATCTACTATTTTTTGTTTATTATTTCTATTCTTCAATTATAATGACGACGAATACCAACACCTCCAACTATAATGACGATGAAATCCAACATGATTAGTGTCTCAGCTAGACTCTGAAGTGATTCTGTTTAGAGGTTAGTTTACATTTTATTATTAATTCTGTGGTGTTTTCATAATTACGCGCCTCTCAAGTATCCCACGAAGTTGGTTACGGTCGTATTTATGCATCAGGGATACCAACATAACAGTGACGTACCTAATGGCCGCTGACAGTAGCCGATCAGTTCGCGAAGTGAATTTTGGTTTTACGCAATTGAAAATTAAAATGCGTAATTTTCCGCCTCCCGGAATGCAAAAAGTTTCCTTTTATAGTAATTAAGGCGAATTTAAATTTTTTTCCTAAAAATTATTAATAATACGCGTGGACACCAGTAACGAAAATTTACTCGAATATTTACCAAAAAAACTCCTCTATTCAATAATGCAATGAAATTACAACCAAACAGTTACTTTATATTCATTAAAATTGTCTTATATACCATAATAGGTATTTGGAGGTTATAATTTACTACTTTTATTGCATTTCAGAGTTCTTTAAATACATTTATGGAAGAGAGAAGCTCAAAGAACCTAGATCCCCATATAATGGAAATAAACGAAATTGACAACTATACCCAGACTGTGAGTTTTTATCATAGACATACAAATATCTAGACGAGAACTTACAGATGAGGGGTAAAAACCAACTATGGCGGGACGAAGAGAGGAAAGAGACTTGTGATTCGCCAATAAATCAATCTAACAGTATATAGGCACCTCGCACTATAATATCACCATTTAGTTCTTGAAAGTAAAATCTGCTTTTGAATGAATAGACCTTTTTATATGGGAGCGCGAATTGCATGCCACGTTATGAACAGATGTGTCAAGTCCAAATTCACAAAGTAAGGTTGACAGGAAAAAGCTATGGAAGGTGTTGTCCAAGTACGGAGTGAATACGAAGCTCATTCAGGCAATTGCGTCGCTATATAAGGGAAGCGTTGCATGTGTTAGGGTGAACGGCGATTTTACGGAGTGGTTTGACATCACAAAAGGTGTTAAACAAGGCTGCGTAATGTCACCGTGGTTATTCAATCTATACATGGATAATTGTATGCAAGAATTGAAAGAGATGGGATTGGGCGCAAAATTGAGTAATCTGGAAGTATGTTGCCTTTTGTATGCTGATGATGCGGTGCTAATTTCTAGCAGTATGGAAGATCTACAGTTTCTCGTGTCTAGGATGAACGAAGTACGTATGAAGAATGAGTTAATGATGAATGTAAGTAAGTCTAAAGTCATGGTGTTTGAAAGAGAGAGTACGAAAACAGTATGCAATATAGTTGTGAATGATGAATACTTGGAGCAGGTGGATGAGTTTGTGTATCTGGGTAGTATGTTTACGAAAGATGGGAAGGCTGATAGAGATATTGAAAGAAGGGTGAATGCCGGTAACTCCATTAATGGAGGACTGAATGCCGTTGGCGGTAATAAAAAACTGTCCAAAGACGCGAAACTAGCCGTCCATAATGGAGTGCTGGTACCTACCCTGATGTATGGCAGTGAGGCATGGAACTGGCAGAGGAAGGATGAAAGCAGACTGAATGCTGTAGAAATGAGATCCCTGAGGCGAATGTGTGGTAAAACCATGTACGATCGTGAGAGAAACGTGGATATCCGCAAAGAATGCAAGGCTGACGTAAGCGTGATGTGTAAGATTAAGAAAGGGACTCTCCGATGGTTTGGGCATGTAGAGCGAATGAACGAGGAAAGGAGTGTAAGGAGAATATATGATGCAAATGTGAATGGTAGAAGAAGTCGGGGACGCCCGAGGAAGACATGGCACGACCAAGTGAATCAGATACTTGAGTCGGGCCATGTGAAGAGTCGGAATAATAGAAGAGCATGTATGAGACGATGTATGAATGTGAACGAGGCAAAGAGTGTGTGCCAAGATCGAGTTGTGTGGCGGTCCGTCCTCTCTGCCTACCCCTGCGGGGAAACGGCGTGATGGTTAGTTAGTTAGTTAGTTAGTTAGGTTCTGAGTATTTTCATAGTCGAATATTTTGTTTCCGTAGACACTTTTACAAATGTTTCATGATTTACTTACCCCAGTAAACAGCGGCTTTGTGTTTCGCGTCGCCATGTATCTCGATGTCATAGTATGTGTTCCATAGCATACAACGTCCGTGCGTAAAATGTACGATAAGAGCTCGACACTGGTCCGGACAAGAATGATGATGTCACATTTTTTAGATTAACGCGATGCTCTCGCAAGCCCAGCCGGTTCCGAAAAATGGTTCCATTGGGAGGGGGAAATAACACGCCTTTTATCACGTAAGGGCATGTCCATATATTTTGTACGTCCGTGGTTTTTATCCTTTAATAATACCCTTCTAATTGTTTGTTTTCTTTTCATATTAACACATATTTCTATTAGCTTTATTGTTTCAGAATGTAATGGATAACAATTCAATTAGTGAGTTTTCCATCTTCATTTATGTTGAAATAATAGATGCGAGTGCTGTGCCTATTATTGTAAGTATATTTTGTTGTATTGGTTCAAGTTAAAAAGTTTAAGAAAGTTATCAATAAATTCATTGAATTAATTTTTACAGGAACCATCTGAGGAGGAAATAACTGAAATTAATGAAGTGATCACTACAAGCCCTGAACCGATTGTAAGTATATTTTGTTGTATCGATTCAAGTTATAGTGTTCAGATGCAACAATGTTATCGATTAATTAATTGCGTTAATATTTACAGGAACCAATGAAGGATCATTATATCTCATTCGGTGAAGGAAAATCACTAAATACTAATTATGAAGTGACCGCTACAAGCCCTGTGCCTATTGTAAGTATATTTTGTTGTATCGATTCAAGTTTAAAGCGTTCAGATGCAACAATGTTATCGATTAATTAATTGCGTTAATATTTACAGGAACCAATGAAGGATCATTATATCTCATTCGGTGAAGGAACATCACTAAATACTAATTATGAAGTGACCGCTACAAGCCCTGTGCCTATTGTAAGTATATTTTGTTGTATCGATTCAAGTTTAAAGCGTTCAGATGCAACAATGTTATCGATTAATTAATTGCGTTAATATTTACAGGAACCAATGAAGGATCATTATATCTCATTCGGTGAAGAAACATCACTAAATACTAATTATGAAGTGACCGCTACAAGCCCTGTGCCTATTGTAAGTATATTTTTGTGTTGGTGCATAGTATTAAAACGTTCTGTGTTCACGTCATTAGTTTTGTTTGTTTTTTCAGAGTGCCGATGATACGCTAAAGCTAAAGGATAAAAACAACGTTGTTGCAGAAGTCAACGAGAATGATCAGGAAACCGATGATCCTACCTATGTCTCAGATAATATTGATGGGGAAACAGAATGTAGTGACATTGTTTGATTCCTGTCATGTATACCGTTTTATATTTTCAATTCATATTATTTACAAAATAACTATTCAAAAACAACATTACGACTACAATTAAAGCACATTTTTTGTTTTCCAGTTTGCGACCAACATACCAAAAAAGTAGTCGGTGGCGCACGTCAGATCCTTCTACCTGGACTCGCAATATTGCAAAAGATCTTAGGAATTCTGGAAAGGCCTATGAGATAAACAAGAGGGTATTTAGTTCCAAAACCCCCAAAAAAGCCAGCTGCACTAAATGCATATTTAATTGCACCACAAAGTTTTCAGAAGAGCAAAGAGAATTAATATGCTCTGAATAATGGAGTCTGGGTGACTACTGCCGTCAAAAGGATTTTATCCTGACTAATACCAAGGTCGTAGAAATTAAATGCAGGATTGTAAAGCCACCTCTGAAGAAACGTGCTAATGCGAAGCACTACCATTTCTTCAAAGATGGAAGAGAAGAAAGGGTTTGCCGAGATTTTTTTTTGAAAACCTTGTGCATTAGTAATGGTTCTATTAACAAGGCTTATGAAAAGGCCAACAATTTAAATGTATTTAATGGCCCAGATCAGAGGGGTAAGCATGTTCCAGGAAACAAGATGCATAACAGCTTAGTTAAACTGATCAAAGGACATATTGAAAAATTTCCTGTTACAGAGTCACATTACGTCAGGAAATCACCAGGCCGGAAATACTTAGACAGCAAATTGTCTATATCAAAGCTACTTGGAACACAAACACAGAGAAAAAGAAGCAAACGCTGACAAAGCTCTCGACAAAGAAAGGGACGGGACAACACTTTTACCACGGTGTATTTTGATTTGCAAAGTGTTTTACAAATCCCGAGTAGCGATGTTTCACCTCTGTACTACAATAGAAAACTCTCTCGCTACAATTTGACAATATACGAAGGAGCTCCACCTAACAACGCTATCTGTTATGCTTGACGTGAGGTAAATGGCAAGCGTGGTAGCATAGAAATTGGAACATGCTTGTATAATTACCTTACTAATATACCAAGTACTGTCAAAACCGTAATCAAAATATTTTGAGTCTTTTAATGTATGTGGTGCAGAGTTCGAATAGTATAAGTGTTGGAGCAAAAATTTCTAGAATCGGGACATTCGATGATGGAATGCGATAGCATGCATAGTGCCATTGAGAAACAAAAAAGGTTCATGAGTGTCTATAAGGTTCATGATGAACATTTTTTCAGCTGCTCGTTCGAATAGGAATAAGAAAAATGCAAATCCCTATGCCGTAAAAGAGTTAAAATATAGTGATTTTTACGATTTGGGTCTCCTATCAAAACAAATTTTAAAAACAAAACCAGGAACACGGCTGGACAAAAAGTGAACTGGTTAAAATTCAAATGCTTTAGATTTGAAAAAACAGTCCTACTATAATAAAATATCGTTATGGCCATTCCGGGGAATATTTGGAAATCAATATTGGCATTCGGAATCGTGCTCCAACCCATCTACACCAATTTTCAAGGGTTTACAACACCGCTCTTCCAATTAGTTCTCTAAAACATACATCTCCACAAGAATTCCACCACTGGTATCAATCTCTACGGAGCTCGACAAGCGTTATTAATAGGAATCCAGAACCCGATGCTGGAAGTGATACAGAGGAAGAGGATAAGTTATCAATAATTATAATTTTATATTTGTTTTCTCTTATGATGTTTGTTTTAATTATACTTTTTACGTTTTTTTTTTACTTTAGGAAGAAAAAATCTTTATTTTGCCTGTATTTTCTAAAAAATTAGTAAATTTTTTGTAATCAATTATTAATCGTATATATTTTTTTAAATATGTTAAACGTTCTACCTATTTTATTGAATAAAACTTATTATTAACCACATTTTCTTTATTATAACTTAGATCCGTACCTTTCACTGTTCCTCTATTAGCTATTGCTGTCCAGATTATTAACAAGCAAAAGTCACCAAACCACATTTGAGCCACCTTCCCCCCTTTAAAACCATTTTAAATATATACAAATGAGCATCAAAAATTGAAAATATTTTTTGGAAAATATTAGGAAGACATGGGAGAATGATGTAATGCAGATAAAATCTTAAAAATATTAAATTATGATTTTTCCTCCATCTTCAAACTTTAAATTTGCGATATCTCAAAATGATGTTTTTAGGGTTGGTGACTTTTGCCTGAACGGCGACGATATATAGTTTATTCGAGACACTGTTGAAATATTATGATAAAAGTGAGTTCATAGTTTTTATTTAGTTTAATAGATAATACAGCCTGATTTCTGATTTCAAGTGATTTTTGTCAAAAATTATTACATAATATCCAAATTGTCAAATATAAGTTACTTAACAATAAAAAAAATATTTTATTTTATTTTAATATATTTTAATTGTCCAATAAATAATAATTTGAATCTCAAAATTTTCATGGATCTCTAATATATAACCATTTAAAGTAACGGGTCGCCCAGGCCCACGTAAGAGAATACGTAAAAAAAATCATGTCAGCAGTTAAAGGTTAAGTAAAGTTTATTCCAGATTCGCTTTTCCGAAAACTATTGTTTTTGATAATGGTACTCAATTTTCATTTAAAGAATTTTCTATTTTTTGTAAAGAAAATTCAATTAAATTATTATTTTCTCCACCGTATAATCCTGAGTCACATTTGACTCCATTAATTACCAGAATGGTCTGTTCAAAGTTTAAAAACAATTTTTAATAAAATTTATGTTTTCGAAAAATTCAATTTTCTTGTCGTCTGTTCAACTTTTAATAGATTGTCTGTATAGTTATTGTTCCACTTCTACTTCTGTCATGGGTGTATCTCCAATGGCAAAAATATTTTCATATGATAAAAGTAAGCAATCACAGAAGAATGTCAAACAATCAAGTAAAAATGCATTGAAAGAGTTTAAGGAAAATGATAATGTTTTGTTCTATTTAAGATTTGTGAAAGGTCCTATGAAATGGTCAGGGAATTGTTAAATTAAGAATAAGTTCATGGGTGTATTTAATTCAATTAATTGGAGGAGAGGTGAAAAAGATTCATGTAGGTAAACCAAATAAAAAAAGTTGTCTTAAGTCAAAATCAAGTTATGAGAATCCCGATGAATGGCAAGACTTTAGAAGTCAGGAAAATAAACTTGTTAGTGATCCTATACCCAGCACTAGTGGAAATAATGATGTTATAACTAGGTCTGGCAGAGTTGTGAAACTCCTGTACGATTTAGTCAAGTGATTACTAACAAGTTTTTTTGTCATTGTTATTTGGTTTGATATAAAAATAAATAAAACATGGAAGGAGGAAAAGATGTTATGTATCTGTCATGTTGGTAATAGCAATACATCAGCTGTCACTGTACTGTAATACATGTTGACGGTTTGTAGGTCTGTCGCTTCACTTGATGTACATTGTACAACCTTGATCTTGATTAACGTATTTCGGTTTCCTTTAATTTAAGGATAATTACCTTCCAATACCGACACCCGAGGGCAGCAAACTATAGGAACGGTGCCCGCGATACGGCATATCTGAAAAAAATTATCATAATTTTTAAAAGTTGTTTATCATCTAACATAATGCTTTATTACAGAAGTGGCAGCTTTTTACATAGCTCCGCATAGGAGGTTCTGAGGAAAAAAAATCACTAAGGGCCTATGTCATCTTAGGGGATGCTGTGTGGAGATTTATGAGGGGTGGTTATGAATCTGGGGATCAATATGTCCCGAAGTGACGGACGTACGAATCCAATTCTTCAACTGCGGTGCAAGGCGATGTTCCAAGAGAGTCCTGCCGGATAGGTCAAAAGGTCTCCCTCAATCAGTCGATCCGGTCCGCCACATAGCAGGTGGGCAGACGCATGGCCGCCAAGACCTAGACATAACTCATCCCATCAACCCGAGCACCTCTGCTAAGTCACCAAATGTAGCGTAATAGCATAATTTTTCAGTATACCTGAAATACCATAAATATTATGTATATGTATACCTGAAATACCTGAATGGTTTATATAATAATGATATGTTGTGATTATACTGATTATTAAATGAAGTTTTGACTGTTTCGTTCCAGTAGAGTGGTAGATACTGTTAGTATTACTTATTATTGTTGTTATTGTGTAGTGATAATAGATTTCTGATTCTGACTTCTTTATGTTTTGAAATTTAGGAAGCAGATAATTAGTTTATACTAAAGTTTGTATTGTGTTTTTATATCTTATTTTTTTGCATTTTTTTCTAGGTTATATTTTTGTTAACTTCTTACGGGTACAGGACCCTTACTTTGAAATTATAATTTTAATTATGTGAAAATCTTTTGTTGGATATTATGTGACGGTGCTCCAGATTTTATGTCCGGGTTGAATCTTTCCCAAATGAAAGACTAAACCCTTCCACACACTTTTCCACAAATGAATATCTAGTAAATTAACGCAATGTAAGTGCACTATATAAGAATAAAACAATACAAGAACAATACGTCAATCCACCAGAAACATAATGGGAAAATATTTCACCGACTCCAGATATTTTCATATCAGAGGGTTCGGCTCTGATGAAATCCTAACTGGTCCGATAAATCCTACTGATCCCTCAATATAAATATTTAAAAAATCTTTCGTAATCCTACATGTATTTAAAATGACCGACTTTTGCATTTTTATGTACAAATTTTTAGACAAATCTAATATGCCTAAATTTTGAATGAGAGAGCTAGGTATAATGCCAGTAGCCGAAATAACAAATGGTAATATTTTTATAGTCTGAGAATGCCAAATTCTTTTAATTTCATTTCCTAAATCTGTATATTTTCTTATTTTTTCAGAAACAGTTTTCTGAATATTACAAGAATTTGGAATAGCGACATCAATGATATAAGTTATTTTCTTAATTTTGTCATGTAAAACTATATCGGGTCTATTATGACTAATTGTTCTGTCTGTCAGAATAGTTTTATCATAATAAATTTTATAAAATTCATTTTCTGAAAATGAATTTGGTTCATATTCATAATATGGTACATTACGGCAGTCAATCAAGTTATGTTTAATTACCAAACTTTGGTGAATTATTTTTAAAACTTGATTGTGCCTAAATGTATACTCGGACGGCGCTAATACAGAACATCCCGATATAATATGTTCTATAGTTTCCGGAAAAGCCAAACATTTTAATAATATTATTATTATTAATACCAATAATCAATTAGAACATTATCACATGAAACTTCATCATAACCGATGGTGGATCATGCCTTCCAGGGAAACCACGTCAAAAAATGCGCCAAGTACACTACCTCACGATGGTGTGGAAATGTGTGCATATTATAAAGGATGTAACTGTTTCAACTTTTAGAATCACTATGTCTCAGAAACAGTGATTCTTAGAAAAAAAGTGTAAGAACAATTTTTGTAGATAATTTTATGATCTACAAATTTTTTATAATATTTTTTGATATAATTTACCGTTTACGAAAAAAAATAAAAAAAACCGAAAAAGTTGACTTTTGTTCTTGAAAAATTATTTTCCTCAGGACCTATGTCATCTTAGGGGATGCTGTGTGGGGGTTCTTTTTAAGAAAGGGGAGGATAGGAAGTTCTGGGAAGGAAAAAGATATGAGGGGTGGGTAGGAATCTGGGGTCAGTGTGTCCGGGAGTGACGAACGTATGTATCAATCCCTCCAACTGCGGTGCAAGGTGATGGGTCGAGAGAGTCCAGCTGGAAAGGTCAAAAGATCTCCCTCGACCAGTCTCTCTCGATCCGGCCCGCCACGCAGCGGGTGGGACCCAGACAAACGTCACCCCATGAACCCGGGCACCCTTGCTAAATCACCTAACGTAGCGAACCACTTGGGGTGACCTATGGGTGATGTATGGCAGATGTGTTGGTTATCCAATAAATGGTTCTCGGGCGGCGGCACCCATACCCGCCTCTCAAATTCCCGTAAGTAAGTGGAAAAATAAGAAAATCTAAATCCGTACACAACGCCATCTCTTATACACGACGCAGTGGCATAGCGAGGGAGGGCGGTCCACTCGGGTGCCACCCAAAGGGGGGTGACAATCGACCGTGGAAAAAACTTACGAAGGATATTGTGACAAAAATATATTTATAGGCGAAATTAGCCTGAAATTCTCCAGCTACAATTTATTTAATAGGTATTAGCTGACCCGACGAACTTCGTACCGCCTCAGAATCAGAAACAGTTGAATTAAATGCAGTTTTTTTATTAAGTTAAAATTACATATTGCGCAACTGTTCGTGTTTTGTTTTGTCAGTACCAGAGATGGCGTTGTGTACGGGTTTATATTTTTGTGATTTTATTACTTTTCCACTTACTTACGGGTATTTGGGAGGCGGTTACGGGTGCCACCGCCCCGGGAACCATTTGTTGGATAAACAACACCTCTGCCACAGGTCACCCCAAGTGGTTCGCTACGTTTGGTGATTTAGCAGGGGTGCCCGGGTTCATGGAATGACGTTAGTCCGGTCTTGGTGGTGGATGCTGCGTGGCGGGCCTGATCGAGAGAGACTAGTTGAGGGAGGGATTTTGACCTTTACAACCGGACTCTCGAGCCGTTGCCTTGCACCGCAGTTGGAGGGATGGATTCATATATCCATCACTTCCGGACACACTGACCCCCAGATTCTTACCCACCCCTCATACCTTTTTCCTTCACAGAACTTTCTATCCTCCCCTTCCTTAAAAAGACCCTCCACACAGCATCCCTAAGATGATATAGGTCCTGAGAGAAATTATTTTCCACATGAAAAACAAGCAGTTTCATTTCAGAGATTTATTATAATTATTGTATTTTTCCTTTGGAGAGGTGCGGATATACGTTCACCGTTTGTCCCATTTTCGACTATTGACATATAGTGTGTAAGAAAGAGGGGCAGCATTATATTATAAATAAGAACAAATGCAAAACAATCAGCACATTGACATTTGACGTTTTTGAATTTTTGGAATTCACTCACTATTCAATATTATACTTTTCACAATATTGCTTCAGTTCTTTCAAAATATGAAAATTCCTTCCATACAAATGTATGAAAAATGAATGTTCTCATTACTTTCTTTTCCTTGAAATTTTGCGATGTTTTAATAGCTATTCTGTTAGTCGGGGCGGAGACAAATCCAACAAATCAAAGAGTTATAAATAGTGTAACTAACCCGACTTTGTTTTATATCCACATTTCGTCGAAAGAAAGGTTTGAAAACAGGTAATAATTATTGATGATGAAAATAGATAGATATGATATAATATACAGATAGTATATGATATAATATACAGATAGTATATTTACATTACACAACATGTGAATTTGGTTTAGACTTTAGTGTTAATATTGTGTGAATATGTATATTTAATATATATTACCTGGGGAGAAATATTCTCGTAGGCTGCTGCCAGGACCACAGGGCACTTTGATATATGCAGGCACGAGCCGACCTGTCCAGTTTTGACCACGGTGCATGGATCACCTGTAACATAACATAACATAAAAGTTTTATACAAAGAAAGAAGAGAGTAGTGTCCATTGTCCATGGAACTACACTCTGATTGAAAGGAAGAGGCACAAATATTTGGGAACATATAAAGGAGCAATACCAGCGCAGCTCGCACAATTTGAGACGGAGGTTAGTGGTCTGGAGTCTGGAGATAGAGGCCAAACTGTTCGTCGTAAGTTGTGTCACGTTATATAAACTACAATAGTCCATTACACATTTCCATACAAAGAATATAGAAAAATAAGTAATGTTAGTAAAAGAGAGGAAACTAAAAAAATACTTAGGCAAATTGTTTATTTTTTTTATTCTACCCTGTACAGTGTACATGTTATTTTATTTTTATTTTATTTTATTTTTTTATTTTATTAAGGAAACAAACAGTTGTAGATATTATAAGGTAATTACATATTACATGGGTGCATTAACCAGTGAAGTTTCCGCAAAAAAATTATAGTATACAAATAGGGACACGAAAAAAGTATCGATACTTTGTGGTATCGAGTACTTTTCATTTCGCTACCGATATTTTTGTACTCAATACTTTGTATTCGATACTTTTACTCAATGAGTACTTTTTGGCAAGTATTGATACATATAAAAATTTGGCTAAACGGCCCATGTTTATGGCAACGCCATCTAGTTCAATCATAGCAAATCTTCTAAAACATTTCATTGCATTGGTGTGATCTAGTGTGTTATGGAACGAATAGATGGCCTATAATTCAAGAAAAATAAGTTTATTTTGTTATCTAAATATTTAGTTACTGAAAAACCCCATTAGGTGAAAAAATCTGAAGAGTGCCATATTGACTCTTCTGCCAAAACACAAAGTAGAGAAAAAAATTTATTGCAAAAATTTTGTTTTATTTTTTAGTTCGTGTTTTAACAGGGCAGCTGTGTTTCAGCTATTTATTTAATTACGCACGTTTAGTTTTGCAGATGATTATATAAATAAATAAACATTACATTTTTTTATGAGTACCCAAGATAGCAATTTGTGAATTTATGTGTCCTTTTTTATTATTGATTATACGAACTAAAATTTGATAGTTCTTTTTTCATTTCACTGACGTTGACCTCCTTTTACCTTTTCTAACTAAAATAGATACTTGAATTTGATAATTCTAATCCAGGGAAGGGGGGTTTGATACGTATGTAGTTAGCCCGGTTAGAGATGTAAATAAGGCTATAGGAAATGTACTCGATACTTTGAAGTATCGATACTTTTGTTTCAATACTTTTACAAGTACGATACTTTTTTTTCCGATACTACTCTTGAGTACAGTATCGATACTTTCACTTCGATATCGTGTCCCTGTATACAAACATAGATTAAAACATTAAAGAAAACATAACGTGATAGAAAAAAAGTAATAATATATGTGTATTTAACAGAAATGAAAAAGCACAAATGAACGCATGTGGGAAAGAAAAGATGAAGTTAAACAGTGAACCTATATAAAATTAATACATTTTAACATTAGAAAACGTTCAAGGATAAATGATTAGCCATTTGCCAGCGTCCTTGAGGGGATTTTTCACAACAACAAAAAAACGGCGCTATATAAAACATCCAAATATTATTATTTTTTTTAAAAGAAGGAAAAACAACATAATGAGAATGATGTTATATAATGTTATCTTAATTCTAACAGCACATTACTTATTTTGTACGAATTAAAGATTATAATTGATTCGTGCAGTACTCATAGAAATACATCTGCCACACCCTACAGGGAATTTTTGGTTATGTCTAAGGGAAACCTTTAACGATAATAAATCATAATTTAGTTATATTTATAACTGCGAAAAAGAGACGAAATAAAAATGTTGAAAAATGAACGAGCTAAATGAATGAATTAAATACATGAACCCATGACTCGTGTAAATCTTAACTTTATATTTATTAATAAAAAAATAAAAGTTTTTTGGTAATTTTTATCGAGTGATTCGGTCCATTGCTTAAATTACTGATAACGAACAAAAATAAAAATTAATTACATATAAAAAGTACATTATTAACATATATTTTAATTTAATTTTAATTATTTAACGCCTATTCATAAAAACGGTAACAAAAGCGATATTTCAAAAACTATTATATTGAAAAAAAAAACAAATAATAAAATCCAAATAAACACGAGGAATCTTTACTGACACATTAAAACGACCATCACCTTGAACTGGAAACGGAACGTGCAAAAAAATTACAGACCGACGAAATGCACAACGGCCGAGATAAAATGGGAGTTTGTTACGCTCAGTAAAAAAAAACTCACAACTGCTCCCGTCTGGAGCCAGTGAGACTATTGCATTCCCGAATGGGAAATGTTGTGAGGCTGAAGGTAGTGGTGAGGGAAAGGAGATGGGGGAGAGGAAGGTGGGTAAATACCTGGCTATTCAAATCTGGTCACCAAACACAGCTAATATTTCAAGCAAAGTTTCAATTCTAAATGATGGTCGTACACCGGCGCTATACTACTCGTAAGAGTATTTTGCTCTATGGAAGGTGCCGCAAATAAACTAAATATTGGGTAAGTTTTTAGATTTTCACGGCCAAAAGCATTTTCGTTGTTAGTTTTTGGGGTGTTATGCCGTGTTGCGCTACCTCCTACTATAGCCGACGTTTCGACTAAACGTTTCGACTAAACGTCGGCTATAGTAGGAGGTAGCGCAACACGGCATAACACCCCAAAAACTAACAAGGAAAAAAAAACTAAATATTATTTCCAATTAATCAGTTCCAATCACACGTCGGAATTCGAACCCATGACTTTTTTGTATGTTAGTCGAGAGCCTTACCCCTCGACCACGGAGGCCGCTATAAAATGTTGAGATAAATTTTATATAATACGCAATACGTGTGCAATACAATTTGGCATTTTTTGGCAGTTTTTAAAAATTTATTCTAATCTTCAAATAATGAATCTTAAAAATGAGAAAATTCATCTCTGCCGCCGGAACATCAATATTTTTCAAACGATTAAAAAAGTGTATTATCGTTATTTGTTTTTGGGGTGTTACGCCGTGTTGCGCTACCTCCTTCTTTAGCCAATGTTTTGGACAGCGTTGGTTAAAGAAGGAGGTAGCGCAACACGGCATAACACCCCAAAAACAAATAACGAGAATACTTTTGGTCGTGAAAATCTAAAAAACGTTACCCAAATAAAAACAGTTTAATTTAACTAATTTATCAACAAGTTCGGCAATTAATTTTACTATTATTAAGCGTGGCAGCTATTTCGCCTTTCCAAATCATAATCAAACAGTATAATATATAGATATATAAAAAAATATTTTGATATCAAATACCAATTTACTTTTAATATTATGAAGTGGGAATATTTATAAAGTATGGAAAATATTCTTACCATCGCTCTGTGCTCCCACTAATTTTGCCACCACTAAAACCGTTAACACAATTTCTAGGAATTTCATTTTGAAAATAATTTTACAACACCGAATTTATTTTTTAAAATTCTCTTGTTAGTATCACTCCAAGAGTTGAACTCCGACTGTGATTCAAGCGGCTTCACTTTCATATTTATATCAGTACTAGCTGGGTTACCCGGCTTCGCTCAGGACAATAAGATAGTGTTCTGGAATGTTGCACAATGATGTTCCGGATTCCCTATTCCTGGACATTCCACGACATACTCCGTCACTCCTTCCAGAACTTTCTACAGCTCTATGGAACCTTCTACAACTTTCCGGAAGACTGTTCTAGAAATTTCAAGAGGGCGAAACTTTCAGCCCTTATATCTTCAAAAGCACGCCTTTTAGGTAAAAACGGATACCCTTATTCCCTAGGGGGGATAGAGATCTACCACATTACATAACTCCCTTGATCGAACCGGGACTCGTTTCTGAGTTTTTGCGAGCTGCACGTTTTTTTGGACTTTCTTTTATAATATATGCCATATTCAAATAAATAAAATGTTACTCCCTGCATGTCCTTTCCCATGCGTTCCCCTTCAACGTTCCACTTTCACCTTCCCCGCCACCACTCTCCCGCTCCCCCGTCCCGCCAACCCCCCTGGCACTTCATTTCTTGACTCCTCTCCCGCCCGGCCCGTAGCCGAAACTTTTTTCTAATACTAACAATTTTAATAAAAAATTTATTAACCTAATAAAGGATACAATGGGTCTTATGGGAATATTGACTTTGTGAATTCCCGTTGTATCCTTTATTAATGCTCCTACGACAAACTTAGCGAAAAGACTTAACTTCATCTTCAAAAAATATACTAAATTTTTCACCACGATACAGCGTTAAAAACTCGATAGAACTAGTTAATAAAATTAAAATTTTTGATCTTCCACATAACTGCCAATTCATTTCATTAGACGTAAAATCCTTATTTAGTAATATTCCCATTGAAGAATGCCTTAAAATAATTGAAAATATCTTGGAAAAATGTAATATTAACCCGGTAATAAGAAAAGAGCTATTCCAACTCATCAAAATTTGCGTAGAAACTAATTATTTCCTTTTTAATGATACATACTATGAACAAAACGATGGTCTCCCTATGGGGTCACCATTAAGTCCACTTCTAGCAGAGATATTTATGGATTATATAGAAAATATAATTCTTAAATCTCCCTTAGCAAAACACATTATATACTATGTCAGATATGTAGACGACATCCTTATTTGTTGGAACGGCACCAGCCGACAGTTAGATATCTTTACCAATTGGGCCAACACCATTAATAATAAAATCTGCTTCACAGTTGAACATGAGATTGAAGGTAAAATCAATTTTTTTGATCTGACAATCGGCAGAAGTAATAATAAACATACCTTCGAAATATTTAGAAAACCAACATTTACTGATACTACAATAAATGCAAATTCAACTCATCCTTGGTCCCACAAATTATCAGCTTACCATTCAATGGTACATAGACTCATAAACATTCCCTTAGATAATAAAGCATACGTAAAAGAAAAGGAAACTATTAAAATAATCGCGATCAATAACGGCTATGAGGCAAATAACATTGAAAAAATAATTAAAAACAAGAAATACAAAAATAAAATTAATTTAATATATCCGGTACAAAACAAAAAATTAGAAAAATTTGCATGTCTCGAATTTCTCGGCCCAATATCTTTAAAAATTGCAAAAGAAATTAAAAAATGTGGTTTAAATATAGCTTTTAGAACCAATAATAATATGGGAACAAACCTTAAAAACTCAAAAAGTAAAAATCCTAAACTAAATAACGGTGGCATATATGAATTAAAATGTGACCACGCCGACTGTAACGCTACTTACATCGGACAAACGGGTTGGGCATTCTCAACTAGATTCAAAGAACATTTACGATGTTATAAAAATAAAAACACCACTTCAAAATTCGCAGAACATCTCTTAGAAAATAATCACGTTCCACTTAAAAACAACCAGCCAAAACCATTACATATAGAACGAAAGGGTCTTAGATTAAATTTGCTTGAACAATTAGAAATAAATAAACGAACGAATGAACCCAACATAACACTAATTAATAAAGTAAGGAAAATTATTTATTCTCCACTACTTAGTATTTTTACCAAACCTAAACAATATAATGCACTTAAATGAGTCATAGAAATAACATCATTCTAAATCAATAAAGAAAACCCTTGCACTTAGTGCAAGTGAAACCAAAAAGGAAAAGATTCGGAATCCCACTTAATCACTCTCTCAATTAGTATCTCTGCAAATTGGATTTACCGGTAATAAATCAATTTGGACACCTTCATAAATTGACATTTAAAATGTTATAAATAAGTCGTCTGTACGTGGCTTCACCACAGTTTGAAAATAACCTTACAAGTCGAAACAGCTGTAACAAAAATACTTTCTTAAATACTTGCAGAACTCGATAATAACATATCAAATTTAAATTTAATTAAATTTCTAAAAAAAAAAAAAAATAAAAAAAATAAAAATAAAATAAAAACATTCTACCCACTTTGAATCTCTCTCTCTGGTCTCTCTGGTTTCAATCCTGGGATTGGTTTGCAGCAATTTCCTCTAATTTTCTTTTTCATTCTTCCCTGTCTTGTGCGGCTCTTTTGAGTTCTGCATATGATGAGCAGCGCACGTCCACCAGCAGGTCGTCCAGGTACTCTCGGCGTGGGCGTCCCCTAGAGTTTGTCCCCTCGGTCGTACCCTCCATTATGGTATGCAAGAGGCCTTCTTGTCGTATAACATGTCCGATCCATCTTGCACGCCTTTCGGACAACGTCCTGAGCAGGTGCCTTCCTCCTTCGATACTTTGGAGAACCTCCTCATTTGTAATGTGGTCTCTCCAGGAAATTCCTAATAATCTTCTATAGGACCACATCTCAAAAGCCTCTAGTCTCCGTTTATCTCTTTCGGATAGGCACCATGTTTCGCAGCCGTACATCAAGATACTCCACACATAGGTCTTGATGAGGAGTATTCGCAGTTTTAGGTCTATATTATTTGATTCAATTACTTTCGACCTTTTATTGAATGCAGTAATATGAGTCGAATATGAGTCGCAAACTAATAAGTATTTTGAACCTTTTAAATCAAAAAAATCCAAATGGACTCTTCCCCATGGATTTTCAGCAATAGGCCAACAATGACGTACATTTCTGTTAGCATTTTGTACAGACTGACATATTTCACATCTAGAAATAACATCTTCAATATCTTGATTCATACCTAACCACCATACATATAATATGAATGGGCAAGAATTTTTGATCTGACTATACCAGGATGACCATAATGTATTAAATTTAGGACTTTGGACTTAAGAGATTTTGGTATTACAATTATGTCACCAAATAAAAGACATTCTCCTTTGACTGACAGTAAATTTTTAAACATAAAATATTTTTTAATTTCTGGACTTGACAAGTTTTCAATCCAACCGATTGAAACATATTTAATGACTTTACATAATGTTTCATCTTTTTCAGAATGACTTTCAACTTCTGAGAATGGAATTAAAGGTGTAGAGATGTGTATAAAATTACATTTCTCAGTATTGAATTGTTGTTTACTTGGCAAACGTGACATTACATCTGCTTGAGGAAGTTTCAATCCTTTTTTATATTCCAATTTATAACTATACGCAGACAATATTATATACCATCTTATAAGACGTGATGCTGCTAAAACGGGGACTTTTTTGTTTTCAGCAAATAAAGACAACAATGGAGCATGATCAGTATATATCGTAAATTGACGACCAATTAAATATTTGTGAAATTTCTTAGTTCCAAAAATAATAGCAAGGGCTTCCTTGTGCAATCGGCTATAATTTCTTTGAGCTGAATTTAATGTTGCAGATTCAAAAGCTATAGGAAATTCTTGATTCTTTACCACATGACTTAAGACACAACCGACACCGTAAGCAATGGAAGACACAATGGTTTTGACGGATCAAATAAAACTAGCATAGTTTTATCTGACAAAAGAGACTTACTATTTACAAATGCCTTTTCGCATTCATCAGACCAACAACATTTTGCATTTTTTCTTAATAAATTATGAAGTAGTTCTAGCACTGTAGGACACATAGGAATAAAATTCCTATAAAAATTTAACATTGACAAATATGACTTTAGTTGAGTAATATTTTCTGGACACCCAGTAGACTTAATTTTCTCAACTTTCGACAAAGACGGACTTTTGCCTTCACCTGACAAAGTAAAACCTAAAAATTCAAAATAATTCACGAAAAAATCACTTTTTGACACGTTAATTTTTATATTAAACTCATTTAATTTTGACAAAACTTTATCCAAAGTATCAGAACACTCCTTCTCGCCTTCTCGTCTTTACCATCTACACAAATATCATCAATGTATGCAGCACAGTTTTTTATGCCACCCAAAACTGTATCAATTATCATTTCAAATACGGCAGGAGCTGATGACAATCCATAAGGTAAACGATTATAGACATATAAACCATAACAAGTATTAATTGTAAGTAATTCTTTACTAGAATCTGACACAGACAACTGTAAATATGCATTTGTTAAATCTAATTTACAGAATACTTGACAACCTGAAAATTTATTAAAAATATCCTCTGGACGTGGAATAGGATATTGATCAATTCTCAATTGTGGATTGACTGTAGATTTCAAATCTGAGCATAAACGTAATTTTCCATTTTGTTTAGGTACACAAACTATTGGGGAAGACCAATTGCTATATTTAACTTTTGAAATAATGCCTTCGCTTTCAAGGCGATTTAGCTCTTGACATACCTACTTCAGCACGAAGTGCATAAGGAACTTCATATGCTTTGTGGAAAACAGGAGTAGCATTATTTTTTAAACCTAAATTCACAGAAAATTCTTTAATTAGTAAATCGTTATTAGTAATCGAAAAAGAATTTAAATATTTTTGTGACAATTTTTTGACAATATTTGATTTATTTTTCTCGCTGACAGACCTGACACTGAATTTACAGTATTATTATCCATATTTGACATTAAAGAACTTATGAAAGTATTTTCCCAAGGCGGATTAAACACTTTTAACCAATTTCTACCCAGAATAGCATCAGACGACAGATTTATTGTAGATAATATTGTCAGATAATGTCGCTTTTAGTGTCGCTTTTTCGTTACATCGAGTTTCAAATCACAGCGGTGCTAAAGAAGTTTTCACTTCAATAATATTGTCCACCCAAAAGCACCTCAACGAACATAATTAAAACGTAAACACATTACTTGTTGGTTGTTTGATTATAATTGCAAATGCAAACAGCTCGCTGTGTTTTATAAATAAGTGGACTTATAAGTGGCAAGCTACGGCCGGTGACTTTTTTTTTTTAGTTATTTATTAAGTTAAAAGAAATACAAATTTCGCTTTGTTAACTTAAGTGTACATTGATAGGAACAAAAATAATATATATATTAATAATTATGGTTTACTACAATAAGTTACATATTTTTCTTAAGTAAGAGCATTTTGGTTTTGCTCATTGATCTTGAGGGCAAACAGTTTTTTCTTAAATATATTTATTCTATTTACTGTTGTCAGGCTATCAGGAAGGAGATTATAAATGTGTACACCCTCATGGCCTATGTTTCTTTTACCACACTCTGTCTTTGCTGAATTTGTATATAATTTATTATGTTGTCTTGTGTGGTGGTCATGTACTTGTGATGTTTTCATAAATGAAGTATTTGTCTGTATGAAGCCATTTTGGATTTTGTGAATTAATAGGCATAATATGTTGTATTCGTACAGTTTTCTAATTTGAATTAAGTTAGTTTCTTGGTATACTCTTTTGGTGGGGGTATCTGGTCTATAGTTTAAAAGTTTTTTTATAACTTTATTTTGTATTATTTGAATTTCGTTTAGATATGTGATGTTTGTGTTTCCCCATATTTCTATGAGATAATTTAGATGGGATTGAATTAAACTAAAGTATAATCCCCTCTTTACTTGTATTGGTAGAAGATGGGCTATTCTGCCAAATACACCAATTAGTGGGATAATTTTTTCTTTTACTTTTTGTATGTGGTGTTTAAAAGATAAGTGTTTATCGATATGAAGTCCCAAGTATTTTTCACTATCTGAAATTTTTAGGTTTTTTCCTTCTATTTGCAAAGGTTTATGAGAAGGCGTTTTTCTTTTTTGTGAACTTAAGATCATGTAGTTTGATTTTTTTGTGTTAATAGTTAATATATTTTGAATTAGCCAGTTATTTAATTTATTAAGATCCAGTTGGGCTTTTTCAAGTAAGTTTTCTAAGTTTTTACCAAAGTAAAATATAGCAGTATCATCCGCGTATAAAAAAATTTCCCCATTTAGGTTTAACTGACAGATATCGTTAATGTATATTTGAAACAAGAGAGGCCCTAATATGGATCCTTGGGGAACACCATAATTTATATCATTGTGTTGACTGTTTTTGTTATCTAGGCTGACATATTGCTTTCTGTTATTTAAATACGATTTAATGAGTTGTAGAGCAGGGCCGGTTACACCTATTTTTTCATTTTTTTTTAGTAGTATCTCATGACTCACGGTATCGAATGCTTTTTGGAGATCTACGAGGATTGCTATAGCGTAATTTCCATTGTCTATGCTGGTTCTTAGTTTGTTTATTAGATCATTAGTTGCAGAAAGAGTATTTGATTTTTTTCTGAAACCGTATTGTTTATTATATAGCAGTGATTTGTTTAATAAAAATTTGTTTAATCTTTCATGGATTACATGTTCAAAAATTTTTGATAGAATTGGTAAAATTGAGATTGGCCGATAATTTGACGTATCCGTTTTTGATCCAGATTTGTATATTGGTATTACCTTCGCAATTTTAAGGCAATCTGGAAAATTCCCCTCTGTAATGCATTGGTTAATTAGTTTTTAAATAGGGGGAGCCAATAGTTCGGACAGATTGAGTATTTAGCAGGGGCACCCGGGTTCACGTCTTGGCAGAGGATACGTCTGCTCACCAGCTGCGTGGCGGGCCTTTTACCTCTCTAGCCGGAACTCTCCTGACCCAACGCCCTGCACCGGAGTGAGAGGGATGAATTCACAATTCACTCCTGGACATATTGATCTCCAGATTCCTACCCACCCCTTACACCCCTCCAACGAAATAACGGTTTTAGGGAACAGCAAATCCTTTTGTGGATAGTTTTGTAAAACAAGGTTTAGAGTTTGAATTTAGTCCTGCAGCTTTCAATGAATACCGCCGGCGCCGTGTCTCGGGACTCGGGACCCGAAGGTCGAAGGCTTGAATCCAGGCGAGAACAAATGTTTTTTTGTTTACTTGAATACTTCACAAGAGTCCCAACCGCTCCCGTCTGAAGCCAGTGAGACTATGGCATCCCCAAATGGGGTATGTTGAGAGACCGAAGGTCGTGGGCAAGTGAAGGAGATGGGGAAGAAAAAGGCGGGGGGGTACCTGGCTATTCTGATCAGGTCACCAAACCAGGCTAACGCCATTTCAAGAGACGTTTCAATTATCTATGGTGATCTTACACCAGGGCGATACTGAGAGTATCTTTCACTCTTAAACTTGCCGCAAATATACTAGATGAATTATATATTATTTAAAACGAATTTATTGTGAAACAATACAAATACATCAAAAAACATTATTTCCGAACGCCGGGAATTGATTCCACGACCTTCGGGTGCGAGTCGAGAGCCTCACTCTCGACCGAGGAGGTCGTCATTGTTGTCGTTATTATTTCAAACGCGATTTAAAAATAAGATTAAGACTTGATTTGCGCTCTTTCCAGAGTGGTTGATGCTTTCAGTATCGCCCTGGTGACTGAACACCTTCTTGAAATGACTTTAGTCGTATTAAGTCACTAGATCTGAATATCCAAGTGCTTCCTACTCTTCGTCTATTTATATAACACTGGTGATGCCGTAAGCACACTGACCCCAGGAGGTTGGGACTCTTGGGTAATATTTACTTTTATCTTTCACGTCACATAAGCAAATGAGAAATTAAAAGAATAAAATTTTTGCTTTATTTATAAGTTTTTTGAAGCTCTTTAACAACGCTGAGTTCACTAGGTGTTATGATAACCAACTCGCCTGCCAAAGGTCAGCCCAAATGGTTCGCTACGTTTGGTGGCTTAGCAGGAGTGACCGGGTACACCGGGAGTAGTGTATTCAGGTCTTGGCGGCTGCGTGGCGGGTTGCATCGGTAAAGGCCGACCTTTTGACCTCTCCAGCTAGTCTCTCTCGGTCCATCGTCTTGCACCGCAGCGGGAGCGATAGATTCATAAGTCCGTCACTTCTGGAGATACTTACTTTAGATTCCTACCCAACCCGATACCTTGTTCTTTTCAAATACTTCCTCTCCTTCATTTCCTTAAAAATACCCTCAACACAGCATTCCCAAAGATGATATAGGCCCTGAGGGAAATAATAGTAGGATTAATGTTTAAAAAAGTGTTTCGTTAAATACTGCTGTTGGTTTCTAGTCTCATCCACTGAATATTAGAATTCTAGAAGTGTGATATATACCAATCCCTAATTTACATACATGAAACATTTCGACATCAAGGCCCTAAACAAAGCCAATGATATTGATTTATTGTTCGAAATTTTTTTGAATACTCACTCAAGTGAGGGAAAATCAATAATACTTTGGGCACACAGACACGCCCAATACACATTTGTAGGTATTCTTGTCGGTGGTATTAACAGTTGCGTACAACTAGTAAGTTCCACTCCGGTAGTAAGTTTTTAAAATAATCACCCTCAGTGCGGGCTCACACACACGTCCACTGTACACTTGTAGTAGTTGTTGATAATAATTATTTACTTAAAACAAAACTTTTCCGTCGACGAAGAGAGAAACGAGTCACCGTGATTGGAATTTTCCGCGAGCAAACAACATAATTATAATATAAATTCTTAGATTATGGCTACCTACCGTGATCAAAATCATTTTATTTATCGAAATTATCAGAACTAATAATTTTTTGCCCTTGACACATTAAATAATGTGTCCTTTAAAAATTATTAATTCGATAAAAACCACTGAAAACTTCTTATTTGCTATATTTATTTTATTCAGGTTCTCCATTAAGCAGTTATACATTTAAAAAAATGGAGAAGATTACAAAATTTAAAAAAGTGCATGGGGGCAGTTTAATTATGTTATGACGTATGTCATTTTTTTTTTACAGTTTATACCGCACAAGAATCTCAACTGCTCCCGTCTGGAGCCAGTGAGACTATGGCATCCCCAATTGGGGTATGTTGTGAGGCTGAAGGTAGTGGGGAGGGGAAGGAGGTGGGAAAGAGGAAGGTTGGGAAGTACCTGGCTATTCAGATCTAGTCACCAAACACGGCTAAAGCCATTTTCAAGCAACGTTTCAATTTTGAATGGTGGTCTTACACCAGGGCGATACTGATAGTATCTTCCACTCTGGAACGTGCCGCAAATATACTATATATTATTTTAAATGAATTAATTATGAAATAACACAAATTAATCAAATAAAATTTATTTGCGCACGCCGGGTTCGAACCCGCGACCTCCGGATTGTGAGTCAAGAGTCTTAGCCACTGGACTACGGAGGTCGTCATGTAGGTAATCATGAGATAGTTACTGATTTCTCAGTAGGTGACATTGAATATGTCGATGCTCAATGCAGTCGTTAAGCAGTTGAGTCGCCCTGCTTAATGGTGCATTCTGACAGGCAGAAGTTCTCGCTTTCGGAGCATAAAAAAATGCGTGGGATCTCCCACGAGTATACGCGTTAGGGACATATAAATTGATCTCTTTCATTATTGGCAGACTTAGTATGGTACCGGGTGGGTGGTTTGGTATATTTATGGGTACCGGAGATTACGAGTAACTTAAAAAAATGTTAGCCTAACAATATTTTTCGGCGGGCTTCTAGGGTATTAAAATCGAGCATTCCTGTATAAGAACAATGATGGATGCAGGAATGGGTAGTATGTATATTCTCTCGTATACAGGTAACGCATTAACCTTTTTTGCACTTTTTCTATATCTGGGATATGGTTTTGTTCAGAAGGGGCAAAATAATGGAGCTATATTCCAGGATGCTGCGGACAAGTGCTTCATATGTTCTCCGTATTGCAATACGAAGAACAAATCCGAGCATTTTATAAAAATGTCAGAAAGAGAAGAAAATCACGCCAAGGTCGCGAATGTTATTTTTGCGTGTATTTGTATTAATGTGGTATTTAATTGCATCCTTAGCAACACAGTTACAAGATAATACCTTCCATATTGTTGTAACAATTATTCTTCAATGTCGCAGTAATGTACGCCCATGAGATGAATCCAAAATTCAGGAAACATTTATCTCATATTGTAAAAAATCTAAATTGCTTCCACCGGTTTTTTTATCACTGATACAAATTTATAATATAATTTACACTCTATTGTACATATTATGTACAATAGAGTGAGCCGAAAAAACTCATATATATGTACAATAGAGTGGGCTGAAAAAACTCATTTATATGTACAATAGAGTGGGCCGAAAAAACTCATTTATATGTACAATAGAGTGGGCCGAAAAAACTCATTTTTTGATTTCAAAGTTGTAATAGCACGGAAAAGTTGCGAATTAAAGACACAAAAAAAAGAAAAAAATAAATCGAAATCGAATAACAACTTCCGTTTGCACATAGGCCCTAAAGTTTGACAAAATATTAAAAAAACCTCATTTTTGAGATTATTTTTTAAATTTTTTAATTAGATTTATTTATTTATACTGGGTTTTAAAGATGTTTACATTTACATGAGAACAATCCAGTTATAAAACTCAGTTATTACGCAATTATAAAAATCTACAATTACGTACAATTAAATACAATTAGAAAAACAAAACATCACAAATGAAAATACAGAATTATATACAAGGTCACTCAAGAAATACACTACAATGAGTGGTAAAAGACATATGAAATACGCGAGCATGCATAGAGGGACAATTCACGCAATATAATTAGTTAGTACTTTTTAACAGCGCTAGAACTTTTTTTTCAAAACTGTACAAATTATCAACGAAAATATCCACATCAGCGCACTCTATCTTGTTATACATTCGACACATCTGGGTCAGAGGGCTGAAGTAGGCGATATTATTTTTAAATGTATTAATATGAAAAATGTTATGGCGTCTTAAACATTGGGAATTGGGGACATTAATTTTAATACTGTTAAGACATAATTTAGTATCAAGATGGCCGTGAATAATTTTATGTAAACATATTAGATCAGTCAATTGTCTTCTAGTTTTAAGTGTATCAATCTTGAAGTAATCACGACGTACATCGTATGATCTGAGATGGTCGTGTAGTCCACATTTGAAGGATAACATTCTTAGTAATTTTTTTTGAGCTGATTCTACAATGTTTTCATATTTGCAGTAATGTGGATTCTAAATAGTGCTTCCATATTCAAGTTTACTTCTAATTAAGGCATTGTAAAGAGTTAGAATTGATCGAGGATCATTGAAAGGTTTACATATTCTGTGAATAAATCCCATCATTTTTAATGATTTGCAGTTAATGTTGTTAATATGTACATCAAATATGAATTTAGAATCGAGAGTGATTCCTAGATCCCTTACTGAAGAAACTTTTTTGAGAATAATATTATTGATAACATAAGAAAAATCCTTTATAATTCTATTTCTAGTAAAGTTTAAAATGAAACATTTTTCAACATTTAAGTGCATATCATTGACAGTACATAAGTTATTAAGTATGTCGAGGTCATTTTAAAGCAGCTGATGATCGGAAACAGACTTAATCTTATGAAAAATTTAAAGATCATCGGCGAAAAAAGCATAATCACAGTTTAATTTCGAGCCAAGGTCATTTATGAATATAAGAAAAAGCAGTTTTCGTAATGTAATAGTTTGTAATGTCTTTAAATAGAGCCTAATAACAATGTTTTTTTTAAATTTGGTTTAGATCAATCTTCCCGTAGCGCATAAGCCCCAAAATTTGCCAAAATATTGAAAATTTCAAATTTTTACGCATTTTTGATATTTGATAAGCAAGCCATACAATGTCACTCGTTAGGCCTATGACATGATGGGTGATACCGGTAACAACGGGCATGGTACTTTTTGACTTGCTCTACATCTTTATATATTTAAAAAAACTGAAATATTTAAGTTACAGTATAGTTTACCGCAATAAACTTACTTTTATAAAAAAGAAAAACAGAGTTCTGAATAAATAATTCATGTTAGTTAAATCTATTCATTAGTACTGTTCTCTATTTTGTAGACGAAGGTACTTTAAAGACTGGTTTGCTGGTGAAACATGAATGTTCTGGAAAGCAGAATGGTTCTTATAAATCCGTCTCGAGATTCAGCTCCACAAACTTTTCCTGAGGCTTCCGTGACGAGTTTTACACAGCGTTCAACAGCCTGCATGTAAACTGAGAATTGCTTGAAAATAGGATTGAGTCACTGTCGATGTGTGAGTTGATCTCATCGTCACTGATTTCTGCCAACAATGGGAGAGAAGATAATTCACAGTCTATCCAGTTAATCATTTATGAGTATTCTTGCGCATTGAAGTTAATTTTTGGTGGCGTGAATATTCTTACTGTTTTTCTTCTTGTATCTATCCGCCTTGCCTTCAGAATTCTTCGAAGTCCGAGCTCTCTTATGTGTGTGTTTCTTGTCATCTTGAGTCATGGCTAACAGTAAGTGTTCTGAGAGGGCAGGTAGATTTTATTTCTTGGTAAACAAGTTTCGGGCCGTCTGCAAAGTGTTTACTTGTTTTGATAGTAAACCACATTGGCATGTATGATTTCAATATAAACAAAACTAGTTCTTGAAGTTCAGGTGGGTTTTTGTACAATCCGAGAGTTCTATTTGCTGTTGTCAACCACCTCGAATGTGATAAGTGCCGAGGATCACGTACAGCCAAATCTTCTTTACAGGTTCCTGATTTTATTGCCTTTGAAATATCAAGTAGGAATTGCTGATATTTGCTAAGCACGGTATTTGTCTATGTGTGGGATATGACAATCAATTCTCTGGAAGTTAACCACCGGCATTTTTGGCACCAAAGTAACTTTTCACCGATTGGCCCTTTAGAAGTACTAGGCCCCGTTGTCTTGCCATCTAAGTGCTCAAACATGTGGCTGAATGGCAACTCATTGAAATGGAGGAGGCAAATTGCCCATTGTACGGGTTTCATTAAATAAAGTTCAACTTGGCGAACCAGACCAGTTTTCCAACCTGTATTGACATCAGTACCATCACATCCGATGAAAATTAGATTTTCAAGAGAAATGACACGTTCAGACAGGTAAGAAATTACAAAATTGACAATATCTTTAGATCCTCCAGAATTTGGAGTAACGTGGCCTACGTAGAGTGAGCCGGGTTCTTGAATGAGTGAGTAATGCTCTTCCTTAACCCGGCATCAGTACAGTTGGGTCAATTTGACCCGCGACATTTTTAAGTTAGCTTATTTCTTAGAATTTTTGTGCGACGTTGCCACTCAGTAGCTGGAGCTAACAATCTCCCCACCCCGCTGGCTATCGCTGTTCAGTTTTGTAGTGGCCGCGACGGTGGATAGACGTGGCTAAACCCGAAAAGGTAATTATGACCTAACCATACATTTCGTGTCGTTATTTCGCGCCATTACTTAAAAAGTGTGTTATTGATTTGTTTTGTTATTTTCAGAACCTTTGCAATTATGGATCGTGAAGGAACAGCAGCGAATTTTAAACATTTTGGATGAATTTGACTCCGATTGTGAATATTTTACGTCAGAAGCTGAGGACGAAGAAGATCATTTGAGTGTTCGCAGCCAAGAAAGTGACACCGATCAAGATGCGTCTGACGATGACAGTGACAATGAGCCCCTGGTGGAACTACGTCATCGGCTAGATTCTTCAACATCTGAATTACAGCATGATTTTGGTACTGATTCGTCTACGGCAACCACTTCTGAAAGTCAGGTACGAACAGCTTATTTCATAGGAAAAGACGGAAATAAGTGGGAGAAGACGCCTTTCCGCCAAAATGTTCGAACTAGGGCAGAAAATATTATAACACAGTTGCCAGGTTTGGACTAGTAGCTCGGAATGCTTCATCAGAAAAAGAGCGCTGAAACATTTTTTTTACAAACGAAATAGTCAACCAAACTTTAACCTATAAAAATGCTCGTATACTCATCAAAATAGCAGCTTGTCAAGACCCTTCAAAATACAGCTACATGAAAGAATGCACTCGTAATGAATTTCTTGCTTACCTTGGACTTTTGTATATCGCTGGTTTGCATCGCTCTGGGATACAAAACCTGGCAGATCTTTGGACTTCAGATGGTACTGGCGTTGATATTTTTAGTTTGACTATGTCACAAAGACGTTTCAATTTTATTCAAAGCAACCATTGCTTTGATGATATGACTACTCGCGATGCTAGAAAATCATCGGATAATTTGGCTCCAATTCGTGATATTTTCAAAACATTTGAGCACAATTGCCGCAATAGCTACATACCAGGCGAGAATTTTACGATTAACGGGATGCTCTTGGCGTTTAGATAAAGATGTAAATTAAGACAATACATTCTATCGAAGCCTGCAAAATACTGTCTGAAGATTTTTGCCTTAGTCGATTCAAAAACATTTTATGTAGTAAACCTTGAGATTTACGCAAGAAAACAACCCGAAGGTCCATATAATGTGAGCGATAAGCCATTCGATGTTGTAAACCGTCTCGTGCAGCCAGTTTCTAAGACAAACCGAAACATTAAATTCGACAATTGGTTCACCAGCTATGAATTAGTAAACCACTTGCTTCAAGAACACAAACTGACATCTGTAGGCACTGTCTGCAAAAATAAAAGACAAATACCCGAAAAATTTACGAAAACAAGAGGAAAAGAAATAAACTCGTCGACTTTTGGTTTTCAGAAAGATATCATGATGGTTTCATATATTCCGAAAAAAAATAAAGTGATTTTATTTATGTCGAGCTTGCATCATGATGACAGTATTAATACATCTAACAGCGACAAAAAAATCTGAGATAAATACATTTTATAATGTGACAAATGTGATCGGTATTCTTCTAACAACGTAAGCCGTAATTCAAAAAAATGGCCTTTGACCATTTTTTACGGCCTGCTAAATATGTCTGGAATAAATGCACATATAATACATAAGAATAACAATACTGAGGCAAAGCGTCGCAAATTCCTAAAGAATTTAGGCCTCACACTTATTCGTGAGCATTTTCGCGATCGTAAAAATGTCATTCAATTGTCAAGACTGATGCTGAAAAGGATGAGAGTTTTTAGGAGATTCTGATGAAGCGCCACCTGCAAAGATACCTAATGTAAGAAAAAGATGTCAAGATTGTCCTGCCAAAAAAGACAGAAAAACTAATAATACTTGTCATGATTGTAACAAATACATCTGCAGTGTTATGCAATGTTGTACTGTGGATATTGCGTAGATGCAAATGATAATATGTAATATTAACTCATGGGACTGATGTATTGTTCGTAGTCCTACTACAGATCTCATTCATATATATGACATTAGTTCACATTTTGGGAAAAAAAATATGTTTTATTTAAATTTTATAACTTTAAGACAAAGGTTGTCTATTTTATTAAAATTTTACTATACTTTTATAAAAATGTCATTAAAAGATTGTTTTATATGAAGCTGTTTTATTTTAGCCAAAATCTCGTAAACAAAATAGTTTTTAATCAAATTATTGCAATATGTTACTAAAATTCTTTTAAATATTGACATCAAAGCTAGTTTTAATTCGGGTCTCATAGACCCAACCCTACTATCGTTGTTACATATTTTAACTGTACTGACGCCGGGTTAATAATTCTACGAAACCTTTTTGAATGAGCTTGCTCTACCACTAACATGTCGTCTCTTCTACCATTTAAATAGAAACCCAACAGTGTACTGTTAGTTACTGTACTGGCAACTTGTTTAAAACTTACGCCCTTATTATTAATTTGTAGTGCCAAATTATACCTTTCTTGAGAACAACTCCGAACTTGTTTGTTGGCAGATCTTTTTGAGTACCAAAAATGGGGCAGTCGAATGCCTGTCTTGTTATTACTTTCTTCGGCACAGCTATGATGCCACCGTTTCGTTATATCACAGCAATATGATAACACAAAACGCCAAGAGTTGGAGAACGAAAACAACGGGGCGAACTAAACACTAACGCACTGCACAACTGACAGAAGCAGACTGACAAAACAATGGAGGGAGATAGATGGCATAATCCTAGGAATGCGGAGGGGTTGGAGTGGGGGGGAGGTCGTTCTGGCTTGCTTTTCAAATACCAAAAATGCGTAAAAATTTAAAATTTTCAATATTGCGGCAAATATTGGGTCTTATGCGTGACCGGAAGATATCAATTGATTTAAAACAAATTAAAACACCATGTTGTTAGGCTTTATTTGAAGACGTTACAAATTATTACATTACGAAAACATCTAAATATATTTTTTTAAATAATCGCAAAAATGAGGTTTTTTCGTATTTTGTCAAGCTTTAGGGCCTATGCGTGAACGGATATATATATATATTTTTTTATCTATATAATTTGCAACTTTTCCGCGCTATTGCAACTTCGAAATAAAAAAAAGAGTTATTTCGGCCCACACTAATGTACAATGCATTTGACAAATGAACGCGATGCTGCGTAAAAATGAACAATCATTTTTAAAGATCCTATATACAGTATCCTCGAAAATGACGTAAGCTCTGGGGGAAATTATTTTCCTCTGTGCCTCCTGTGTGGGGTTAATTTGAAAAAAATAGATATTATATAATTTACATTGCGAAAATACTAATCTAGAATTAAAAATACAAAAAAAGAAGATTCCAGAATCTTTAAACATATTTCTACACGGAACGTATGTTTCTTTCGAATTTTATATTTATATTGGTATTGCCTGTTAAAAAAATCAACAAAAAAAGGTTATATGTTTTATTTTATAAAACGCATTAAATACTACTTTTATACTTGTTCGCAATTTTATCGTAAAAATAATAAGATTTCATCGTTACAAAGTTCATGTAAGTTCCTGTCCGGGACGAATTACTTTAAAATGTGTTAGACTTGTGCCACACAGAGCTATAAGCTGTGGCTTGGCGTATTTTGGCACATCCCTCGCCATACATTTAAGTTACACATTTTATAGCTGTGTGTGGCACAGGTCTAACACTTTGAATTTTAATGACATCGTAATGAAATGGTAAGGTAACAAGCAATTTTGAAGTCAATTCGGTCAGAGCAGCTGACCGGCAATCAGAGGGACACGGGTTCAATTCCCGTTGGCGGCCAGTATCTTTTCTCGGAAGATTTTTTCAATGTAGATGAGTGTTTCAGGCTGATAATTATTGATTATAATATTTGTTATCTACCCTTTGTGCTATGCATAAAAATCTTGTTTAAACGTTAGTTTATCAATTAAAAATAATAATTAATATTTGACAAGTTAAAGTATTTCAGCAAAAAATGCAGACATAATTAGTCTCGACGCCACCTAACGGGAGATTTAGTATTAACAATACCTCTCTCACAAAAATAAAGTTGGTTGTTTTCAGTTGGAAAAATGTAATAATGAGTAATTGTCGAATGAAACACTAGTATATATTGAATTATTTGGCGGGTATTAGATAAGCCGCCATAGCTCAGTGGTCAGAGCAGCTGACCGACAATCAGAGGGACACGGGTTCAATTCCCGTTGGCTGCCAGTATCTTTTCTCGGAAGATTTTTTCATTGTAGATGAGTGTTTCAGGCTGATAATTATTGATTATAATATTTGTTATCTACCCTTTGTGCTATGCATAAAAATCTTGTTTAAACGTTAGTTTATCAATTAAAAATAATAATCAATTTTGAATATTGAAATTTTTAGAACAATAATAAAAATGCATAGCAAATTAAATATACTTTTTTTTTAAAATAAAAATATTTTATTAAAATAAAGTTTCAACATCTGCATTGTTAAGCCATATTTTTTAACTCTTTTAGGTATCGGGGAAGTTTGATTGCCACCTGAATAATTTTCGGTAAAAGATTGAAAGTACGAGGTCCAATGAAATTTCTGTGCGTTTGCATTGTTTTGGTATTCGTTTGGGGGTATAAAATACATTATTATTTCTAATGTTGATTCTGTTTTCATTTTTTTCTAATTTGTTTTTGTTTTTAATGTTGATTCTGTTTTCATTTTTTTCTAATTTGTCTTTGTTTTTAATGTTGATTCTGTTTTCATTTTTTTCTAATTTGTCTTTGTTTTTAATGTTGATTCTGTTTTCATTTTTTTCTAATTTGCCTTTGTTTTAAAGATATATTTCATAGCAGTATAATAGTTTACGAAGACCGAATAGTTTAGATTCTTTGTGTAATGCATCTGTCGAAAAAGTTTAACTTCTGTTATACATAACTTTTATAATATAATTTTGAGTTATTTGTAGAGGTTTTATAAAAGCATCACGCGCACCACCCCATCCTATTATTGCGTACATGAATGAAGATCGCACTAGAGAAAAATATATCATTTTCAGTTTGTCAATATTCAGTACTTCTTTAAGTCTGTAAAATATGAAAGTTAGATATCGTAATTTAGAAACGGTATTATTAATTTGTGATTGCCAATTTAAATTGGTATCAATATATATACCCAAAAATTTGACAAATAAACAAAGCATTCCATAAAACAACACGTGTTCCCAACTATGTCCAAAGTAAATCTAAACAGTGTGTAACAGCACGTACCCGAAGGATTTTAACAAGTGATTCGTGAGCATATTTAGAGTATAAAAAGTTGTTATCTTTTAATTTTCAAAAAAAAATCGTCGGACAGCAAAACAATATTAATACATTTTACTCCTCCTCGGGTACATGCTGTTATACCCTGTATATAATTTATCAAAATATGATAATTTTACGATTCGTTCCAGATCAGTAACATTACTCAGTAATGCCTTTTTTACGTTCACTCCACACTGGAGGCCCTGAGGAAAATAATTTCCTGGGATTTCCATCTGATATGCCATGTGTAGTGTGTAGTGTCTTTTTGAGGAGAGGAAGGAATGAACATTGGTCTTTAAGATACCCATTTTGTAGGAAGGAGGAAACACAGAGGCCGGCAAATCGTTTTACATCCGAGCTGTTGAATACAAGAAGAGTCGAAGAAGCCACCTGTTCTCAAGTGACACATTTCAACCGTGTACATGTGTTGGTCACGCGTTTGGCGTATTTCCCGATTATGCACCGGTGCTGAGGGGATCAATGACGCTAGTTCCTCAGAGCATCTTCCATTTAAATACCGGTAGAAAAAAGGATAGCACTCCCACTCGACGCCTGTACTCTAAAGATTGCAATCCGTTTGTTAAGTTAGGATAAACTATCAAACGGACCGCCCGTTTCTGTAGAGAGCCGAGATTTTTTTCAGGTGTTTTGGGGCTCCAGAATAGAGGTGGCTCCCAAATTCTACCGTAAGCGCATTTGCCATTTAATAATAATAATAATAACAAAGTATTTATATGGCGCAGTTTTGTGATATTTCAATTCAAATGCGCTTAATTATAATAAGCTTAAAATTAATTATATAGTGTTCCTTACGAGTCCTTACAAAATTGATTAAATAATGTGAAACCTAAGGAACAATATTAACAACAAGAGTGAGTGCACATGACAATAGATATTGATCCCATTGAAACCATAACGGTGCCATTCAACAAGAATCATTAAAAACTAAAATATACTACAGAACAGGAAACAGTTTACGTTTAGAAATAATACAAATTCGGAGTGCACATAAAACTATAGTAAGGAGGTAATCGCAACCAAACAATTACTGGAAAATTGAGGAACATGGTTTATTATAGTTTTTTGAAAAGGAGTTAAAAATTCATGAAAGGTATGATTTTTTAAATAAGTTTGTTTTTAAAGCCCTTTTGAATTCAGCCAAGTTCTGGATATTAGTAAGAACTGGGGGAAGTTTGTTCCAAATGAGCGGGCCAGTTACACGAAAAGATCTATCATAGTAAACGGCTCGATTTGACCTAGAAAGTTCGATTAAACGATTAGTAACATCTTGATCTGCTGACCTTAGAGTAAGCTGTCTATCGCTTAAGTTTTGTCGGACACATAGTTCTGATACATAGGCTGGCGCCATTCCTTGTAATGCTTTGAAGATCATTAAGCAGATCTTGAACTCTATTCTTTCAGGGCATCGAAGCCAATGAAGGCGATCCCTTAGAAGCGGGGTTATACGGCAATACTTAGATTCACCAAAAATCATTCTCGCCGCAGCATTGAAAACGGACTGGATTCTATTGAATTGTTTTTTAGGTAAGCCAGCATATGCACTATTACAATAGTCCATACGTGAGACAACCAACGAATTTATGAGTGACTTTGCTCCATCAGAGGGAAGGCAACGCCTGATTGATTTTATCTGCCTTAGATGGAAAAAGCCTGAACTTACAGATTTTGAAATTTGTGATTCAAGAGAAAGACTATTGTCTATTGTGAAACCCAGAAATTTTATTTCTGTAGAAGGGATTATATCTGTACCCTGAATATGGATTGGATTAGAGTCGATGAGGGCTTGCCTTCCAGGAGAAGCTATCCAAATAAATTCCGTCTTTGTCGGATTAAGTTTGAGTTTATTGACAGACATCCAACTTGAGACTGTGTTAATGAAACTAACCACCTCGTTTTTAAGGACGTCTTTTTCATCCGGAGAACAAAACTTGAAAATGAAACGATCGTCTGCATAGCCTTGTGACTCAAAGCCAGCTGATTTAATTAGTTTCTCAAGGCGATTGGTATAGAGAATGAAGAGAATTGGACCCAAGACGGAACCCTGGGGAACTCCACATTCTATGGGAGTTTCAGGTGAAGTACAATTATTAAACATTACTGAGGCTACTCGTCCAGACAGGTATGATGTCATCCATTGGAGTACATCACCTCGAACGCCAAATTCGGTTTCAAGCACATTTAATAAAATACTATGATCCACCGTGTCAAATGCCGCACTCATGTCAAGAACAGATACTTAACCCAACTTACCTGCTTCCATCCCGATGATCAAGTCTGAAATTAATCGCAGAAGAACAGTTTCCGTTGAATGAAACTGTCGATAAGCGGATTGATTTTTGGCAAATAGACCGGCGGAGTTCAAGTACCCCACCAATTGTTTGGCAACGATTTTCTCAAGCAGTTTTGAAAGGAATGGTAGATTGGATATTGGCCTGTAATTATCCGTATTGTCAGTATCAAGATTTTGTTTTTTTAGAATCGGAGTTATGATTGATTTTTTAAGTGTTCCCGGTACAAGTGAATTTACTAGTGACTTCTGGATAATATTATCATCATTCATCAACAACATTTGTTCCTATAGTTTGCTGCCCTCGGGTGTCGGTATTGGAAGGTAGGTACAATACCGGGAATATTATCAGCATTCATCAACAACAACAAAAATTATATATATTCTGGTGTAAATATTGACTGCTACATATTATGTCTATGAGCTTTTTTGAGTAGAATTTATTTATAATGTCTGAAGTTATTCATAAATAACAGGAAACCGAAAGACGTTTATTGACACTGTTAATAGCGTATAACCAGCCAGCGGCCGAAAATCCACATTTCGTTGAAAGAGGTTCTTACGATCGTACAGGGCGGTTCCAATGAGAAAGATTAAATACTCTCCGCACCAGCTTTTTAAAATTATTACTCAATATCAATTTTATTTCATTCCAAATTTGCTTTAATTTATACCTACATCCAAAAATGCTGAAAGGCGTGTTGATAAAACTATTAAAATTATGTACTTTTTGTAATTATTTTTTGATCATAAGTATTTGTTATTTTTTAATAATGTCTCAGCAAAATAAGAATTTTAAAAAAATTTGAAAAATATTAGTCTGTAAGTGCGCAAATAAATTCACAAACGGACCAATTTTCGTCAAGAAACACATGTACCTATATATTTTTTAATGATTTTATTTAAACTAAAATTAAAATTCTGTTACATACGTTTACCAGATAATGTATTGCTTTATTTTACTGCATGATTATTTGATTTGAAGTGGGTGTTGTATAATTAATGTACTTTTTTAAAAAATTAATAAATCCGCTAACGACCGATGGTATAACTTTATTATACTAATAATTGACTTTTTTTCTGAAAATTTAAAACATACGTTTACTAGATGAAATAACAATTTTTCGAAACCAATTTATAACATTCTGTGGAAAAGAGTCAATACGTCTAAACACTGATTTAAAAATAACATATTTCCTGGTGTTCTGTGGTTATACGCTCTTAACAAGATCAAGGTTATACAATGTACATCAAGTGAAGCGACAGACCTACCAACCGTCAGCATGTATTACAGTACAGTGACAGCGGATGTATTACTATTCCCAACATGACAGATACATAACATCTTTTCCTCCTTCCATGTTTTATTTATTTTTATATCAAACCAAATAACAATGACAAAAAAACTTGTTAGTAATCACTGTGACTAAATCGTACAGGGGTTTCACAACTCTGCCAGACCTAGTTATAACATCATTATTTCCACTAGTGCTGGGTATAGGATCACTAACAAGTTTATTTTCCTGACTTCTAAAGTCTTGCCATTCATCGGGATTCTCATAACTTGATTTTGACTTAAGACAACTTTTTTTATTTGGTTTACTTACATGAATCATTTTCACCTCTCCTCCAATTAATTGAATTAAATACACCCATGAACTTATTCTTAACTTAACAATTCCCTGACCATTTCATAGGACCTTTCACAAGTCTTAAATAGAACAAAACATTATCATTTTCTTTAAACTCTTTCAATGCATTTTTACTTGTTTGACATTCTTCTGTGATTGCTTACTTTTGTCATATCATTTTATGGCTCATATGAAATTATTTTTGCCATTGGAGATACACCCATAACAGAAGTAGAAGTGGAACGATAACTATACAGACAATCTATTAAACGTTGAACAGGCGACAAGAAAATTAAATTTTTCGAAAACATACATTTTATTAAAAATTGTTTTTAAACTTTGAACAGACCATTCTGGTAATCCGTTTGACTCGGGATTATACGGTAGAGAAAATAATAATTTAATTGACTTTCCTTTACAAAAAAAAGAAAATTCTTTAAATGAAAATTGAGGACCATTATCACAAACAATAGTTTTCAGAAAAGCGAATCTGGAATAAACTTCACTTAACCTTTAACTTCTTTCTATTCTCTTACGTGGGCCTGAACGATCCGTTACTTTAAATAGTTATATATTAGAGATCAATGAAAATTTTGAGGTTCAAATTATTATTTATTGGACAATTAAAATGTATTTAAATAAAATAAAATTTTTATTTTATTGTTAAGTAACTTATATTTGACAATTTGGATATTATTTAATAATTTTTGACAAAAATCACTTGAAATCAGAAATCAGGCTGTATTATCTATTAAACTAAATAAAAAAAATTAACTCACTTTTTTCATAATATTTCAACAGTGTCTCGAATAAACTATATAATTACTCGTATGTATAAATTTAGTAAAGTTGATTATGTTTATTTTTATACAGTAAAAGTCTATTTAAAAAAGTCACGTAAGTACTGACGATGGGTCAGAGAGGCCCGCAAAAAAAATAAAATGAATTTACTTACAGAAAATTAATTTTAAAAATTTAAAATTTAAAACTTGCGGCTCTGGCGTCCACTGGAAGCGGCGTATGCATCACACGCGGGAGAGGGGAGTATTTCGACGTTATTATTATTGCTGGGCCTGAGCGACCCCACGTCAGCAGTTAAAGGGTAATTTAGATAAAAAATCAGAATTTTTCATTTTAAAACATTCTACCCACTTTGAAAATGAGTCGCAAACTAATAGGTATTTGTAACCTTTTAAATCAAAAAAATCCAAATGAACTCTTTTCCATGGACTTTCAGCAACAGGCCAACTGTGACGTACATTTTTGTTAGCATTTTGTACAGACTGACACATTTCAAATCTAGAAATAACATCTTCAATGTCTTGATTCATACCTTATGCCTAACCACCAAACATATGAACGGGCAAGAATTTATCTGACTATAACAGGATGACCATAATGTATTAAATTTAGGACTTTAGATTTAAGAGATTCTGGTATTACAATTCTGTCACCAAATAAAAGACGTTTTCCTTTGACCGACAGTACATTTTTAAACTTGAAATATTTTTTTTATTTCTGGACTTGACAAGTTTTCAATACAACTCACTGAATGCTGGATAAAGGATAAATATTCACCCTTGCATATTAATAACTACACCTCATATGCAACCAAATTGAATTACACAAAACATGATGGTGTGATAGTGTACATCAAAGATGACATTAAAACTGAAGTCAATGAAATAAAATTTCCAAATGCAAACTGTTTGAAAATCAAAGTGGGTGATGAAACCATTATATTAGCTCTGTATCGATCACCAGCTACAACTAATATTAATCAGTTTCTTGAAACGCTTTCTAATGAACTCAATCTTCTAAAAAATACAAAAAATTTCTTCCTCATCGGAGATATAAATATTGACATATTAGAAAACGGTCATCCAAATAGAACTGATTATCTGCAAACACTGGCCGCCCACGGACTTTTTAATAATTATTTCTGGCTTTCACCCTTCAAGGGTGTTCTAGGCCATCATTTAAAATTACAGAGAAAGGGAAAGGTGAATTTATATATTAATTTTATTTAAATGTACAAATTTCAGAATTATATGGAAGATTGGAGTCGAGTTCAGACTTAGAAGAGATGAAATGTTGAATGGAGGGGAGGCAATTTTAGATAACGCTTGATAGAAGAGAGGATATTTATTTAGAGAGGGACAACCAAAAAATATGTGATCTAAAGAGCCCACATCTAGACCACAGAACGTACAATCTGGGGAGTCAAGGATGTGAATTTTAAAAAGGTGAGAAGGAACGGAACAATGACCGATTCTCATTCGAATAAGTGAGGAAATTTCTTTTTTGGAAAAATGGGGAAATTTTTGAAACCACGGTTTTGATGGGATAGTCCTTTGTATTGAGGCGTAGCGAGCTCCCTTGGATTGACTGGCAATGTTCCAATACTCTGTCCAAACATTGCGGGATCTATCTTTGATGATGGAAAAAATATCAGATAGGGGAATATGGTTTACGAGGGTAACAATAGGGTTGGACGCTCCTTGTTTTGCCAAAGAATCTGCAATATCGTTACCCACTATGCCAATGTGTCCAGGGATCCAAACAAGAATTACGGTTTTTCCAGAGCTTTGAATGGAGGCTATCAGCACTCTAATGAGGCATACAAAGTGATCATCAGGATGAAGAAGAGGACAGGATTTAAGTTTTTGGAGGGAACTGAGAGAGTCAGAGAGAACAAGGGAATGTTCACAATTATTTTTGATTATATATTTGAGTGCTTCAATTATTGCAATGCACTCAGCAGAGAATATTGAAAATTGGTTTGAAATTGAATAAAATATTCTATCATTAGAATTATTGTGGTAAACGTTAATACCTATACCACAGTTAGGAGAGTCAGGAGATTTGGAGCCATCAGTAAATAAAAGAGAAGAGTTGGGCCATTTAGAAGAAATAATGTCATTGAACATATTATTAACAGTACGGGCTGGGAGATTGGAATGACTTTTAAGGATGCCGATCCCTTCCAAAATTGTTGGGGATAGGGTGACGTGACTATATTTTAATTTGTATAGTGGAAGAAGATCATTTTGGATAATTTGAAGCTCCGAGAGAGAGCGAAAATTTTTACAGATGGCAGGAAGAGGTTTAGTTCGAGCTCTGATTGTAGATGAATGTGTTGAGTCTTTGAACAACGAAACTCTGGGAATAACCTGATGACATTTAGAATTTAAACATTTAAGAACAAATTTGTCAGCAAACAGTTGTCGCCTTAAATAAAGTGGGGGATCAGAACATTCCACTTGAAGGGAATTGATGGGCGACGACTGCATCGCTCCAGTTATTATTCGCAATGACTTCGATTGAATTTTGTCTAATTTACTGAGTGCATTTTTGGAGGCAGTACTAAAAAGTGGGCAGGCATAGTCGAGATGACTTCGAATAAGTGCATTGTAAAGCAACTTAATGCAGGTAGGGTGAGCACCCCACCAAACGCCAGTCAATGATCTGATGATATTTAAATTTTTTTCACATTTAGTAACTATATTGTGAATATGGGAAGACCATTTAAGTTTCCTATCAAATGTTACTCCCAAAAATTTTACTTCAGAGGCGTTGGGGATTGGAGAGTTTTTAAATAAAATTTGAACAGGAGGATTTTTATGACGGTTTGAGAAGGTGACACATTGACTCTTTTTAACTGAAAGTTCCAGACCATTTAAAGTGAGCCATGTGCAAAGGGCATCCATGGCTTCATTAAGATATTTGACGGCAAGTGGGATGATTTTGGATGATAAGTAGAAAGCTAAATCATCTGCGAACTCAATAACTTTTACTTGAGGGGGAATAGAGACATGCATATCGTACGTGTATATATTATACAGTATAGGGGATAATACATCGCCTTGGGGTAAACCTTTCCAAATTGATCTACTCTGAGGAGTAACATCTGGTAGTTCAATGAAAATTTTTCTATCAAGAAATAGATTAATAATAGATTGGACAAACATGGGGGGAAGGCCAAGGCCTAAAAGTTTTTTTTTAAGGATTGGGATGGAAACATTGTCAAAGGCACATTCTATGTCTATAAAGACTGCAAGACATACTTCATGGTTAGAAATGGATAAATTAATATCAGTGCTGATGATGGCAAGGTTATCTTGCGTAGATTTTTTTTTCCTAAATCCAAATTGAGATGGAGAGAGAAGCTGATTACTTTCAACAAAAAATTCTAACCGGTTTTTAATTAATTTTTCATAAATTTTACTGAGGGTGGATGAAAGAGCAATTGGCCTGTAGTTGGATCCAGAATTGGGTGATTTGTTTGATTTTAGGATTGGGATGATTATTTGAGAACTCCAGTCATCAGGCATTATGCCAGACTGAAAGATTTTATTTAAGATGCTTAGGAAGTGATTTAGAACATTATCATTACTATTTTTGATAATGCTATAAGGAATACCATCTCTGCCTGGAGATGAGTCTTTGACTGTTGATAAACAATTTTTTAATTCAATTAAAGTGAATGGAGAGTCTAGCCAATGATCAGACATGGGAGTGTTGTGGATGGGAGTTATTTCATCTAAGTTAGGTACAGAAGGGGGGGCAATTTTGTCCAAGAACTCATCTATCCATTTAGAATGAGACGCTCGAGGAGATGTTGAACTGAAGGAGGATCGAAATCTTCGAATCATAGACCAAACTTCTGAAATTGGAGTATTCGGAGATACTGAACTGCAAAAGTTGTACCACCCGGATCTTTTTTTTGACCTCAATACCCTTTTGGCATTGGCTTCGGCATTTTTGTATATAAGATAGTTCTCCATAGTCATATTGTGACGATACGAAAGAGATTTAGCTTTCCGAATTCTCACTACCTTAGAACATTCCTCATCCCACCAGGGAGTCGGAGGGAGTTTTTTAAGAGATTTGGTTTTAGGGGGAGGATTTGATTTATGTATTGCAGTTATGAGCATCGATTTGAAGTTATCGTAGTCATCTTTGACAGATAATACATCGGAAGAGGGTAAATTTTGTATAAACTTATCCATATGCGAGTTAAATTCGTCCCATTTGGTGTGTTTTGTTTTAATCTTCGTCGAAATATGGGACTTGTCTGAATGGAAAGAAGTTTGATAAGTGATGGTGATCGGGAAATGATCACTGGAGCAAGGATCGGGGGACACCACCCACGAGGAGAGAGGTGCCAGATTTGTAGAGCATATGGAGAGATCCACTGCACTAGGGTTTGTGTTGGGGCGAGAGATTCTCGTAGGAGATCCGTCGTTCAAAAGGAAAAGGTTGGATTCATCTAAAAAATCCATAACATTTCGACCATCTCGATCAGAGAAAGCAGAACCCCAGACGGGGGAATGGGCATTAAAATCGCCCAATAAAAAGAATGGAGGGCTTAGTTGACGGACAATTTGTAACCAAGCTTGCTTATTGAAGTGAGAAGATGGGGGAATATAGATAGAAACAAAGGATGTGTCCTTTATTTTAGCTGCAACCATTTGAAAGTCAGCATTGGGGGGTTTGATATTATTTATTGGGGAAAACGGAAGGGATTTTTTAATAAAAAGGGCAGCACCGCCGCCCGTACCTTCCAGGCGATCATCACGGAGACAGGAGTACCCTCCCACATTAAAGTGGGTGGATGGAGTAAACCATGTCTCCGAGACAGCAGCCACAGAAACAAGGTTTGAATTTAATAGGTTAAGAAGGTTCGATTTGTTAGAAATAGCACTGCGGCTATTCCACTGAAGTATTCTGACATCTTGAAGTGCCATTTTGAACAAATGATTTTAACGTGGAAATAATAGAAGCAGCGTTGGACGGTAGATTAGTTTGAGAAGAAATTAGGTCAATTAGAAGCATAATAAGAGTTTGTATAAATGAAGAATTATCTTGCGAGAGTTGTTCAGAAAGCTTTTGATGGTTTGTTGAGGACGAATTATAGTTGTTTGCGCACCCATTTGTGGCATTTGAAAGAGGAGAACCATTGGGATTTAAGAGAAGTGAATTGTGTTGTTGCCGATCGTATCCAGGAGCCGGTTTAGAGACAGGGTTTTTGTACATAAATTTAGTTGATCGAGAAGATGTTGAGGAGAAGGGGAGAGGGTTGGATGGAGAGTTACTGGATAAAACCTCGGCAAAAGATTTTTTGACAGGCGGGAATAGTTTAGAAGCCTGCAGAAAAGACAAGTTTTCAGAGGCCATGGAAATTTTTATATTTTTTTGGCGAGTTTGTTCAGGACAAGAAGAGTGAATGGCGGAATGAGCGCCTGAGCAGTTAAAACATTTAGGTGAAGAGAGAGAAGAACATTGGTCAGCCGTGTGGTTTTCTCCACATTTGAAGCATCTGGGAGGGGATCTGCATGCAGCTTTGGTATGACCAAAACGGCAGCAATTGTAGCATTGGGTGGTGGGGTAAGTATAAATTTCAACTGGTAAGGAGTTGAAAAATAAATAGATATGGGAGGGAAGAGATTGTCCTTCGAATGTGATCACAACAGATTGGGAGGGCTTCCAGGAAACATTGCCCTCAGAGGTGTCCTTATAATTTAGCCTCCTGGCTTTTATGGGATTGCCAATATGTTGAGGGGTTGAAAGAGAAGACAGAATTTCTGGAATGGACAGATCGGTCGAGATACCCCTGACCAGGCCCATACGAGTGACATTGAAAGTTGGGATGTACGCCTTGAATTTAGAATTAGATGTAATAAAAATGTTTTTAATAAAGTTGTTGGCGGCTGAACCTGAGAGGAATTCAACAGAGATTCGGAAGCGACCCTCGGCTTTTACACCTCCGGGCTTAATCGAAAGGTTCTTGTTGGTTGAAAGGAATTTACCAAATTCAAGAGGATGTATGGTTTTACCTTGCTCAGTTTTTTGCGCATAAACAATGTAGGGGCCACAGGAATGAGTAGAGTAAAAATTGATTGGAGGAGGTTGATGAAGATCTGGTAGAGACTGAGAAGTAGAAGGAGAGTCATGCTTTACTGGGGAAGAGGGACTAAACTTCCTTTTTTTTGTGGAAGTTAGAATGACAGATTCACTGTCAGAAATTACAATATTTTCACCATCTGGAGGGTCAGGGGGAGGATCTGGGGGCTTTTTAGGATGTCCAGGAGGGAAATCCTCCTCCATTGTTCACAAAATTACAAAAAAAAATATGTATGGAAAGTGACAGTAGTGAAAAAAAGGTTATAAATATCTGGAAATCAGCGACGAAAAGTGACTCCTGGAAGATCAGAGGGGAGAAGAATCCTCAGGGAACAACACACTACACTTTATTGACCAGAAAACATAAAAATAATAGTTAAAATAATAAAAAAGATTATTTTTTTAAGAGAGAAAACAAAACAACTGATGACAGCCAAATGTTCCTTTGTTCTCCGCCCACGGACTTAAAAGTTTGATAAATAAACCTACGCGTGTAACCAGTGACAGCAAATCTTGCATCGACCACATATTCAGTAAGACTATTAAATCAACCAACTCTATCATATTCACCTCTACTATAACCGACCACTATACAACAATATTATCTATTACAAAAAAGAAAATACAAAGATTGCAGCCCTACCCAATTATCGTGCAGAAGACAGAAACCAAATGGAATGAAGTAAAACAACAGTTACTCAATACAAACTGGATAAACCTACTGGAGAACCTTGATACAAATAATGCCTGGAGTAAATTCATTGAATATATAACTCAAACCATCATGTCAAATACCAAATCAATAGAAAAAAAGATTTCACACAAAAACCAACATCTTAAACCATGGATAACCCAAAGCGTTATAAATTGCATTAGAAAAAGAGATGAGCTACACAGGAAAGTTAAAGTAAATCCTTGTGATATTTTTATACAATGATATTATAAAAGATACAGAAATATTTGCAAAAATATACGCAATGTTAAAGAAAATTATTATAAGAAAAAAATAGACGAATGTAACAATGACCCACGCAAATTATGGAAGATCATTAATGAAATTACAAGTGCAAAATCATCCCATAACAAGAGCATAGACGAACTAACAATTGAAAATACCCAAATCTCTTTCGCAAAGCATCCGGACAAAATTCTAGAATACGTAAACGAATGTTTTACGAATATAGGGTCACAATTAGCAAAGAAAATCAGACAACCGAAAACTAGCATTTTACCAGAAGATAAGGAAAGTATGAACCAGATACATAAATTAAAGTTAACTGATGTAACCAATACTGAAATCAGAAATGCAATTGTATCCCTTAATGTTAATAAATCATCCGGAAATGATATAATCTCAAATAAAACAACTCCAAAATGAACTGACCTTCCCATTGACATACTTGGTCAATCTGTCTATATCTACGAATGTATTCCCCTCATGCCTTAAAAAAGCTAAAGTTATACCCATACATAAAAGTGGAAACAAAAAGGATATATATAATTACCGACCCATAAGTCTCTTGAGCTCCTTCTCAAAAATCTTGGAAACTGTAATGAAGAAGCAAATTGTTCAATTTCTTGAACAAAACAAATTATTATCACCATCCCAATATGGCTTTAGGGAAAATCTAAGCACCAATGATGCCATAGAAAAACTAACAAGCATAGCCATAAAAAACATAGATGATGGGAAAAAGTGTTTGGATTTATTCATAGATCTTCAAAAAGCTTTTGACACAATAGACCATAAAATATTACTAACTAAGCTAAAGAAAATAGAAATGGCCGAAACAACAATGAACTTATTAGAGTCATATATAACAGGGCGAGAACAACAAGTACAAATTGGTAAACAAAAGAGCAAACTACTATCTTTAAACTATGGCGTTCCTCAAGGAAGTGTACTGGGACCGATTTTATTCATTATCTATATCAACGATTTACATAACCTTATCATTAAAGGAAACATAATCAGTTTTGCTGATGATACTGTTTTATTATTTCAAGAAGAAAATTGGACGGATACATTTAATGAGGCTGAACAAGGGCTTTGTGCACTTCAAAATTGGCTTAAAATCAACTTGCTTACCCTTAATATAAGCAAAAATAAATATATAACATTTTCAATAAACGCACGGAGCCAACCAATAAAATCACTAGAACTAAAACTACACACGGAAATAATATACAATGTAACTGCACCGTCATCGAAAAAACGCAAAACATAAAATATCTCGGAGTAATAATTGACGAAAATCTTAGATGGGACCTACATATTAAAGGTATTACGGAAAAACTCACAAGCCTTATATATTTCTTTAAAAATCTAAGAAACGTGGTAAATAAAAAGGATATGAAAAAAGGTCTACTACGCGTTATGTCATTCTCGAATTGAATATGGAATCATTGGATGGGGATCTGCTACACATACGTACTTCCACAACCTGAATACGATTCAAAAAGGAATCATAAAGACCATATTGAAAGTACCAATTAGAAAGCCTTCAATTGAAATTTTCAATAGTTTCGACATACCAAATGTACAGCAAATATATGCCAAAAATATATTATTGAAGTTTTTCAAAAATAATGAATCCTCTACAAGACCATGTATGCATAACACTAGATCGAATAAAAACGATATAAAAAATATTCCAAGTTATAAAACCACTTTCAGACAAAGAAACTATACATACTTTGCGACAAAACTCCATAACATCCTTCCCTAAGACATAAAACTAATAAAAAATCCTAATGAATACAAATCAATAATAAAAATATGGCTAAAAGAGGTCAACGAAAAAACCCTAATGAAGACATTAAAAACGACATAGAAGACAAATAAACCATATTTAAATAACTTTAGTCCGCCTCGGCACAGGACCCCCTAGTGAGGAGGACAAAGAAATACAATAATTTATACTTAATTTCACCATTATATCTTGTATGTAACAATTATTTTATATAGTCGCTAAAATAAATAAAAAAATAAAAAACTGATTAAAACATACTTAGTGACTTTCCATAATGTTTCATCTTTTTCAGAATGACTTTCAACTTCTGAGAATGGAATTAAAGGTGTAGACATGTATAAAAATTACATTCCTCGGCATTGAATTGTTTTTTACTTGGCAAACATGACATTACATCTGCTTGAGGAATTTTCAATCCTTTTTTACATTCTTATTTAAAATTGTACGCAGAACAAATATTGTGATGACCGTGGCCGGTTATCCCATATATTTCTGGACTCCCTTTGATAGATCCAGATTCCTCTGACTATGATGATCTCAGTACAGGGTATTACTTCAATAATGATACGTAGGTAGTCTAGTGATGTTTATTCCGGGATAAGGTACAATGGTAATTCTTACGAAGTCTGATGGTAAGAGGACGAATGGACAACAATCACACCCTTTTATACGTTCCTCATGTTGTCTCACTCATACACGCATGTATCTTTCATACCGCAAGACATACGTTCACCACAACATGATTTTTGATAATAATAATTACAATACATACAAATATTCATTATTTACAGTAAGTAATTCATTTTCATGTTGAGTCGAGAGCTGAGTCCTGTCTTCATTGACTCATCTGTGTGTCCGTGGTCGTAATCGGTCCTTCCAATTTCCCGACGTGGAAGCCACCGGATCACTGGAGCTGGAAGTAAAAGGAGAATCACCCATTAGATTGTCATCCGGCACAAAGCTGGAGACATCGTAATCATTATACGACAGTCTCTTCGTCTCAGACGCGATATAAGGATTGCTGGTATTCTTTTCCCATGATACACACAATTTAGACAACTGATCAAAATGCCTTTTCCAATACATATGTTTTCCATTTAAATTAACCTCAATTAAATACAATTTTTTTCCTAATTGTTTATGTATTTTCCCTTGTACCCATTTATCCTTGTTTTGGTCTCTAAAATCTCTAACCATTACTTTTTGATTAATTGAAAAACCTACCGATTCTTTATTATTTCTCTTATAATAATATTTCTGATTTTCCTGACATTTAGACATTTTAATTTTAGTTTCTTTTTTAATTTTATTATCCTTATCTCTCCCCCCTCTCGGTACAAAACTGTTTAAGTTAGACCTTGGTTTCCTTCCAAACTTACTATAATTACCCGGAACTAAGATACCTTCCGATTGCAAACGGCCTAATTCCGTTTCAACCTTTGCTTTTAAAGCAAAAGGTATTTTTCTCGGATTGCAGAATTTTGGTTCGGCGTTCTCTTTTAATTTCAAATGCACATTATTTTTATTAAATTTACCCAGTTTCTCCGAAAAAACCTCCGGGAATTTTCGAATTAATTTGTTCAATTCACTTCTATCATTCTCAATTTCATTGTGAGAAAAAATATCACTACCCTCCTGGGTTGAAATGGATTGTAACCCCGTAAATCTAATATTAAACTTTTTTATAAAGTCACGCCCTAGAACATTAGTTGTTCCATTTTTTAAAACGCAAAATTCTAACAATTCCCTATAACCGTTATAATCAACTGTTAATAATATACAACCCAATAAATTCAACTTACAGTTCGCGTAACCCGTTAAGGTTAAATCCTTTGGTTTTAAATCCAACTGTGTGAAGTATTTAACATAATCTCTGTCTGTTAAAATCGAAACTGCCGCTCCTGTATTCAGTAAACCCATTAATTCAATATTATTCACTAAGATTTTGCACAATATTGGCTCTATTGAATACACTGTGTTTATCCATAACTTTTTTTTATTTCCCTGCGCGTTCACAAACACAGAAGAAATAACTTTTTTATTATCACTGCGACAAATTTTACTTATGTGACTATTGCGATTGCATTAATAACATGTCGCGTCTTTAAATTTACAAATTACCGATTCGTGATACTTCCCACAATGTTTACATCTTAACGTGCGGTCTATTGACTTCGGTCTGGACAATGTAACATTTTTATCTGTAGGCCTGAAAAAATGTTTCCCCATCGGTAACAATTCGTTCCGATTATTGTTTTTAGCAACTTGATTTACACTTTCCGATTTAATTTGCTCATTAATTACATCAAACGAATCCATCGCAATAGCACAATCTAAAACTTTCTTTAATGAAAAGTTTTCAGCCTCGACAAATAATTTTTCTTTAACCACTCAGAACATTAGAACGTCAAAAGACGTGAATTTAATAATAGCAGTCAAGACATTAGAACGTGTTTTGACGTAAACGCGCGAGATTTTACAAAAAATGATTTATTTCCATCACTAGTATACGGATTACCGTGAAATAAAAAACGGAATATCGATAATGAACAACGCTACGCGTTTGTATTCAAAAATATCTATGGAACTTAGAGATTAATTTTCTGAGCCGAATGGAACTTCTATATTGTTTGATTCCAATTCTCTTTGAGTTTGCTCTGACACCCTAGTGACGTTTTTCGTGTTTTGAAGATAAATACCCGATAATGGACAAGTAAGTAATTATTTTATTGTTGAGATATATATCTGCCACTCTTTTGTCATGTATTTAGTTGGTTTGAAGTGTTTATCTTGTAAAAATCGTTATTTTCCGGCCAACTTTCATGTAGTTAGAATATTTCATCGCGTTGAACGTTGATTTCGTAATAAATCGCCGTTATTACTGCTTGAAATTGTATATATCCATAAAAGCATGTATTCTATTAGAATATTTACCAAAAACATTAGTAATTTCATGACAAAATTGTTATTTTTGATCGTTTTTGTGAAATATTGGCAAATACAGTCGAATATGTCATAATCCGCCATTTCTGATCATTAGTGATGTCACTTCCATTTTTTTTGAAAAATTCGAATTCGAATTTTTTCTGTGTGAACTGATATTTTTGAGTAAAACATTATATTTTTTCTGCGAATAGCCTTACATGGAATTCCGACGAACCCATACCGGATTCTTTTCAACAGCTGCTGGAAGCCGAAGACGAGAAGGCCGAAGACGAGATTTCCTCTGGAGCCGATAGCAACAACAGCAGCTTTGGGGAAATTCAGGAGGCCCCCGAATCCGACATCGAGGAACCCGAAGAGACATTTGATGACGTAATTTATATAATTAAAATCAATACTTTGTTTAATGTTTATTTTTTTATTCCGTCAATAAAATAAAATGTTTTTCAAATTTTTTTTCAGGCTACTTTGTTTTATGCGAGAACAGCAAAAGCGAATCAAATGCTCTTGATGGATGATCATTCGATGGTGGCTCCTGATACCCAAGGCTCCAGTGGAGATCTGGCAAGCGGCGGTGTGCATGTAGAAGGTATATACCTTGTAATAAATATAAATATATATATATATATATATATATATATATATATATCCTGCTACATTTGTTGCGTCCACCCCCTAGAATCTCCATAGCATTGCTGCGTCCACCGACTTACGGCGTCCGATATACGGACGCAACAATATTTTGACTTCAAAATTGGCCAGATTGATGCTTACCCCATATAGAATCGATTGGCAAAAATTGTCATGGAAGCAAAAAATCTATCAGAATGTCTGGAAGCGAATATTGAACGTTTGACGATTTGCCGCCAGGTTCGCTACACGAAGTATATTTCGATCAGTGTATATTTTTATACATAATGGCGGTCCTTCTGCGTCCCCGCAGAAATATATATATTTTTAAGACATAACGACGGTCGTGCTGCGTCTTCACAGTTGGTCCTTCTTGCGTCCACGCTATTATCACGCAGCAATATTATTTTTAAGACATAACGACGGTCGTTCTGCGTCTACACAGTTGGTTCTTCTTGCGTCCACGCAGCAATATTATTTTTAAGACATTACAACCGTCGTGTTGCGTCTACACAGTTGATCCTTCTTGCGTCCACACTATTATCACGCTACTATCACGCTATCATCACGCTATTATCACGCTATTATCACGCAGCAATATTATTTTTAAGACATAACGACGGTCGTTCTGCATCTACACAGTTGGTCCTTTTTACGTCCACGCAGCAATATTATTTTAAAGACATAACGACGGTCGTTCTGCATCTACACAATTGGTCCTTCTTGCGTCCGTGCAGCAATATTATTTTTAAGACATGACGATGGTATGCGTCTACACATTCATATTACTTTTAGTGCATAACAACGGCAGTATTGCGTCTTCGTGGCCATTCACGAGTAGATAGTAAATATTGTTATGTATTGTTTGAGCTCTTGGTAAAGTGAATTTCTAGATTTGGCAACAGTGGGTTTATTTACAACGATGCCGCGTGCCACTTACAACTAAGAAGCGACCCGCGGGTGGATATTCTTATAAGATTTTTTCTACAGTGGACGGTGAAATGATGTTCTGGCCTAAAAATGTCCAACCACACACTACGAGGGCGCAAAGCGGTGTGTTATGAAACGATACATTTTGAGTAAGGGCATCGCTGTAAAAAAAAACTGTTGCAGGCCTGCGCCCAGTAGGTACTTTTTGTATACAAATGATTTATTTCGACTCTAACTACTATCAAAATACAGTTCGTTAGCATACATCGACATATTATCATTACTATTATTACCGGAAGATTATTATTACGTGTTATTCGTCTTCAACAATAATTACTTATACACATATAAGATATCCAAACTACACATATCGCACGGAAAAAAAATTCAGCATGGGAGTGTTTGATATCTGTACCTATCAGAAGATTAAGTAAGTTAGCAATATTCAAAAGACGTAAAATTTAAAAAGAGCGGAAGGATAAGAAACTACATAAATATCTGTTTATAACATACAATGTATATGCATTCGGACGCCAAAATAATATATTCGGTACGGACGCGAAAACTTCATTAAAACAGTTAACAATATACAGAAGACGTAAAAATTATATTAGAGTGAAAGGACGTGAAACCTATATTAGAAGAAACCTACAATATATAAAAAATATACACCCGGACGTGAGTATGTACGTGACGCAAGAAATTTATGAAAGTATACTAAATATCAATTCTTGTATTTTTTACAATATTAAAAAAGTATGATATCAGCGATTAGTATGAGCAGTACATAACGCAATATTCACAAAAAAAATCTGAAAAAAAGAACTAGAACTGATGGACGCCCAAAGACGGACTTACGTACGGACGCAATAAGTGTAGTGGGACCTATATATATATATATATATATATATATATATATTTAATATTATTAATAAAATTGTATATATATATATATAATTTTATTTATGTTGCGCTGCCTTTGCATTATATTTTCAGAATGGGAGCAGATGGAGCAGCAACTTGTTGACAGTGATGCAGAAGCTGGACAAGCAAGCGGTAGTCACATAGAAGGTATATGCATTAGTATATATATTAATACATTCTTATTTATCTTTTGCAGCGTTTGTCCATGAGAATAATAATAATATATGGATGACTTGTATAGCGCCGTTTTCTACCATTCACACTTTTAGAAATATACAGGACCATACTTACCTGTGTCTTATTATTATATTTTCAGATTTCCAGTTTCTGCAGCCGCTACCTGTTCCACCGACCTTACGCGGGAGCCGTGGAGGGCGACGTGGAGGGCGCAGGGGGGTGAGGGGACGACATGCTGTCGGAGAGGGAGAGGCCTGGCCTTTGAGACAATCACCCATCTTGGTAGGCGAATCTGATGACGAGCTCCCTCCCCAGTTCCTGGTTTTTCCTCGGGCACAAACCGCCCGTGCAGCTCGCGGTGGACGTTCGCGCCGAGCGCGGGCTACTGCGCGAGCCGCACGGCCGTTGGGGCGCTCTCATCATCAGTCGTCAAATGAGTCTGCTGATGACGAAATGGACGGAGCCTTGTTGTCTGATGACGAAATCGAGGCCGTCCATTCGTCACCAGATTCGGCTTATTTGTTCCCTGATGATCCGAGCGCAGCCAGCTTCTCTTGGACTGGCATTTCTTCATTTGCCGGTCAAAGAGAACGGTTCGTGCCCGAAAAGTCAGGAGCATGTAGAGAGTTTTTGACTCCATATGATGCTTTTCGTGCTATTTGGACAGATGAAATTCTGGATAGTATTGTTGAAGAAACGAACAAGTATTCGAGGGACTCTCGTGTTCATGGTGACCGAGGCAGTTCATGGAGGGGCACCAATCGCCATGAGATTTTGATTTTGTTTGCTTTTTACATGATGCTAGGAATTGTTCGCATGCCGAGCATAAGGTCGTGTTATTCAAACAATTGGTTATTGAAGACTTCTGTATTTCGGCAACTACTATCCCTTGCTCGCTTTAGTGAGTTGACGAAATATTTACATTTCGCCGACAGTGATCTAATCCACACTAACTCTGAAAACAAGAAACTTGCAAAGTTATTGCCAATAATTAGTCACTTGAATGCAAAATTTCAGGAACTTTATATACCTAGCCAGAACATTGCAGTTGACGAATCTCTTACAATGTGGAAAGGTCGTTTGGGTTTTAAACAATACATAAGAACAAAGGCTGCTAGATTCGGGATTAAATCTTTTGAGTTGTGCGAATCTGCGACTGGATATTTGTGGTCATTTAATATTTATACAGGAAAAGATCATTCACTTGCTGGTACATTCGCGGAAAAAGTGTTGAAATCAACACTTACGGTGGTGAATTTAATCAGGCCACTTTTGAATAAGGGTTATAGCCTGTGGATGGACAATTGGTTCAATTCTCCACTACTCGCTCGGTACCTCAAGCGGAACAAGACTGACTGCGTCGGGACATTGCGTACTAACAGAACCGATGTTCCACCAGCAGTCAGTCGAATGAGCTTAAAGGAAGGACAAATGTTCGGTCGCCACGCTGGTGATGTTGCCATACTGTCGTGGCAAGACAAGAAGAAGGTGACGACAATATCGACATTTCATGGCGCGGAAACTGAAATTGGTCGTTCTAGGGGCAGGGAGCAAGTATACAAGCCGACAGTTATCAGAGACTACAATAAATACATGGGGGGTGTCGATAAAAAAGACCAAATGCTGGAACCTTACTTACTTGAACGTAAGAGATGCCGTAAATGGTATCTCAAACTGTTCAAGCGTTTGCTCAATGTGAGTATTCTTAACGCGAAGATTTTGCATTCCCAGTCACAGAGTTCGGAGGTACTACACATGAATTTTCGGCTGGCTCTTGTACAGCAGTTGGTCAACCATCACCGCACGTTGTCAGTGCCTCCGAAACCAAGGCAGTCATTTGTAGGGCCATACAACCGTCCTTTCCCCGCAATCCCTAACGCCCACTACCCCCTCTACAATGACTCGCCGGTGGCTGGGGATACAAATAACCCTGTTCCTCTTACAAAGCCACGTACTCAAAATTGCGTTATTTGTAAGAGGAACAACATTAGAAAATCTACAGTTTTAGGTTGCAAAACTTGTAAAGTTCCGTTGTGCATGGATCCGTGCTTTGAAATATATCATACTACAATTGTAGTATGATAATTTTCAAAGTGGCAACCGCGGTATGCATAACTAAATCTTACAAGTTTTTCACAAAACTGTTGATCACATGCTGAATGAATATTCACTTTGAGTGGAGTAGAGTTCCAGCGTTTTCTCTTGTCACGCTTCTCACACATTTTTGTTGTTTCGATTATGGGTTTTTATAGATCTCCTCTATCATGTGAAAGATTCAATTCTTGTTCTGCACTTTGAAATGCGGTATAGTCATCACAGTTCATCCCTCATGTTTCACTTGAGTGTTGAGCGACTGGAGGTTAAATCAATTTGCCCGTCTACGGTATTTTCTCTTTCAATGTCGTCGAATTAATTTCACTACTTCTTTTGCGATTAATGTGCCAGCAAAGTTTGTTGTTTATCTTGTGTAAATAATAATGATTACAATTTATCTATCGCAAAGACACTACCCCTTATTTGTGTACTTCTGACTCTAGCTGTCTAGTTTTTGTGTTTTGTGGAAACCGATTGATCATTTCACCTTTTACGAAGTCTTCAATTTTTTTGTTTTGGCTAAGTTAAAGTTTTGTCTTCTTGTCATTCGGTAGGTTCTTATTGGCAAGTATCGAAGCGTTTCTTCTTTTCATAGAAAGCTGGGGCACGTTTAATGGACAAGTATTTTCTGAAATGCAACATGTCTTCAACAACCATTGGTTTTTTAATATGCCTTTGGTCGGCTGCATTTAGACTCAACCCATGTATCAGAAAATGCAAATAAAATTAAGTATTATGACTGTTGGTACCATCTATAACTGCTTAGGTGATAATCTGAATTAGACCCCTCCCCCGCATCTATTTGTTCTTCTACAATAATCTAGATAATAATTCTAGACAGTCGTATCCATAAAGTCAAAAACCTTTCATCTTCACCTTACCTGCCTACGACATTGTAAATAACTAATTAAATAGAGCCTAAGAATTCAAAATAAGTTGTTCAGCGCCCTTGAGGTGATTTTTCACAAAAACGGCGCTATAGATATTATCCAATTATTATTGTTAATAACTGTTTATTTTCTTTCCGAATGGCACGAAAAAAATTATACCTGTCATACTCTCTGGAGCTCCGCACAGGACGTCATGGGTCACTGTTTTGTATGGGAATTGTCACTGTAACCATGTTTAATTTGTATGCTTATTGTAATACACATAAGAGCTTAATATTATATAATATTATTAATAATCAATAAAAAAAAAAAAAAACTTACTCTTGCGCACCTATTTTTTAATTTCTTTTGTAGAACGAACTACAAAACTACTCGAAAGTGACCATAAACATGTACTCTCGGGTAGAAGAATAGTTACCAAATTTTATTTTTATTTCAAGGAGAATAATTCTTATTAAAAAAAATTTTCCTCATTTTTATTTCTCAGCATTCTGTTTATATTTTTATTTATAGTAGTATTTTTTAGTTTTATTTATCCTTAAATATGTTCTTTTTTTTCTCCTATTCTTATATTTTATTATCTGTTTATATAAAATAATATTTCATGTATGACTACCACAATACGGGCAATAGCCTAGTATGGTAGTTTAAAAAATGGATAAAATGTAACATGTAAACATTGATGAAATAATAAATAAATTAATAATTGTATGTGATATATTCTGTTGGCGAGCTAACAACAAACAATAAATAAATACATAAATCATGTGTTTTTATTTTTGTCTAACTACATTCAATAATAACTATGAATATGAAATTGTTTCGAGCCGGTTGCAAAAAAATTTGCCGGTGTGCGAAAAAATTCGAATTATTTCAAAAGTTATCACATCCCTATTAGAAGCTAACTTCATTTCGGTTCCAAAACCAGTAGTGAATGACATTTTTCGAGCTATTTCGCGCGCGATTTCGTTGTTTTGATTTTATAGTAAATAAGTGTATATTTACATTTTTTCAATAGATTTCAACAATTATATATAATTCGACCTGTGTGCTAACGTTTTTGAGTAAATACAATATTCAAATGCTAAGTTTCAGTGTGAAATCACGACGCCACAAATGTGTCTCGTATTTGTAGGTTATTTCAAATTTACGGAATTTTAGGCATTACTTTATATTACAGTAATAATAATTGTATATCATCCCATATATACGACCATAATGCATCTGTTGAAATCGATTTCCGTTGTAATTACGTATTATAAAAATAGAAATTAAATAATTTAATATTCTCCATACTGAATTCAAATCTTAAAAAAAGGTGATAAAATTATTTACTAAATAATTTTTTTTAATTTTTTTAGTTTGGACGGTAAATATTTTGAGGTGGCAAATAGTTTTTAAATATATTTCTTCAATATATAAAGTGTTTTTTCTTTACGTTACTTTAGAAAAAAGTACATTTTCAAGGCTTTGAAATAATGGTAAGCGATTTTTTAATATTTTTGACGTTTTCATAAAAAAAATGTGTATTTAGAAACGCAAATATTTACTTATAATAACACAATGTGATAGTGCATTTCATAATCTTTCCAAAACAGTTTTTAGAATGAGGCTACGTTTCCCAAAACGTGATTTATGAAGCTTTTAGTAAAAATCGTAAATAACACAAATATTATCACGTTTTGACAGTTTTCAAAGGCACACATAATATACAAAAGCCTATGCCTGAGAGGTTAATACGACCCATTTGAAGACCAGTGACAAAAACATCTTTTAAATTATTTTCTATTCTGTCTTCGAATTCAAAATCTAACTAGCTTCCGTAATCGCGCTATAAAATCATTCACGGATTCTGTAACTTTTTGTTTCGTAGCAAAAAAAATTTCGCGTTCCTTGAACACATTCCTTTTTATACCTACATGATTCTCTAATAATAACAATAAATTTTCGACCGTAATATCCGTAATTTTTTTTGGAAAACACAAATCAATCAATAAATCTATTGTCTCTGTGTGCAAATGAGATATTAAAACCGCTCTCTTTTTCTCAACCGAATTAATTTTGTCATCATTGACAAGGATGAACTGCTCGTACTGAAGAACGAATGTCTCCAGCTTGTCCCTCAAATGACAAAACCTGGGCAGTTCTCCTCCTTCCATTTCCACACAGATGCAATCAATAAAAAGCAGAAAAAATTACAAACAGCACTCAACTCACGACTCTGATGACTGGATGCTGCCCGATCTCGCCCTTCCGCGAACCGTCTCTCGCTCCTGAACCCTGGTTTTCCTTCTAATGCGCCTTCCGTAAGGTCTGCACCAGGTCCCAGCTCTTCTCCTGAAGATCCGGAACTTCCGTATCCACGCCTTACGTGATACTCCTCCAGGTTCTCGGCACTGAATATCCTTATCCAGCGCCTTGATGCTTCTAGGATGCTTCTTCTGCTGCTCTTCCTTCTTCCTTGCTCCGCAATTATGTGGAGTCCACTGGCCTCTATCTCGGTCCTGATAATAGCCAATGTGAAGGCTGTCCTATTTAGGCTGCCAATGTGATGGCTGTCCTATTTAGGCTGCGCCAATGTGATGACCGTGGCCGGTTATCCCATATATTTCTGGACTCCCTTTGATGGATCCAGATTCCTCTGTAGAGGATGAACTCAGTATAGGGTTTCGATACAATAAGAAGACGTAGGTAGTCTACGTCGTCTTTCACCCTGGTGAAAACCACCATTCAGAATTGAAATGCTTGAAATGGATTAAGCCGTGTTTAGTGACCAGATCTGAATAGCCAGCCCACCTTCCTCCTCCCCATCTCCTTTCGCTACTCACTACCTTCAGTCTCATAACATACCCAATTAGGGATGCTATAGTCTCACTGGCTCCAGACGGGAGTAGCTGGGACTCTTGTGAGGTATTCACGAAAAAAATCTGGGAAGGTGGAAGAGGAACGTGGGGAGAAAAAGGGACGCGGGAAGAAAACGGGGGCCGTGAACTGGAACGCATGGGAAAGGATACGCAGAGAGAATCAATTTCTTTCTTTATATGTCATTGTACATAAATAAAATAAAAATAGCTCCTAGTAGTTAGTAGTGTGGTGTAGGCCGATTTAAAATAAAACTGATATGAATCTATGTGCGACAGTTAGAACCCAGCTCCATGACAGTTGATCCGCCGACAGTTGCCCCCTCGGCATACTTATATACAATATGCAGTCGGTTTAGGGAAAATACCCTATACCTAATTGCACTTAATATAAATAAGTGTCCCGAAGGTGTGTGCAGAGAGGATGTACCGCCGAATAACAAAAGTATGAAACATATTATTTTTATTCATATATAGAATGAAACAAGTACTTTGTTTAAAAACCATTTTATTTTTATTTATATTCGTCGACCGGTTTCGATTGAACTCAACCTTCTTCGGGACAATAAACATATAAACTAAATTACAGTAGGTACAGAGTAAAGATTCTAAGGTAAAAACAAAAGACAGAGAGAGAATATAAGAGAGGGAGAGAACATCAGACACTGGTTGGTGGAAGGGTAGGGGGCGGAGTCACGGTCGGGTGGGGATCAAAATATGCTTGCTTCTGTCTATATGTATATGTGAGTATATGAGATGGTACGCGTTGCTAAACCATTCATCCGATTGCGATAAAACTTTGGGGATTTGATGTGTGCATGCCCGCCATGGTTTTTATATATATATATTTAGTGAGTTCTGGCATCTTTATACGTTCCTTAACGTTTGTTCAATTGCGATAAAACTTTGGCGATTTGATTTGCCCGCGATGGTTTCTATATAAAAAAACATGCTCTAGCTTCATGAAAATGCATTACGTTCATCCAATTGTGAGGAAAATTTGGTGAATTGTTGTGCGCCCACCCGCGAAGGTTTCTATATATGCTGGTGAGCTCTGGCATTATGAAATTTGTATTAAAAAATTGCAATAGGTGGCACGCGAGCTGTTTTAAAACTGAATGTACTGGGACTGAATAGGAGGGGACGCTTGCAATAGGTGGCATGCGAGCTGTTTGAAATCTGAATGTACCGGGACTGAATAGGCGGGACGGCGGAAGCGGGCGAGTAGACGAGGGGAGTGGGGAGAGAGAAGGCGGTGTGGGAAAGCGAGAGGGGAAGGCGATGCGAAGAGCTAAGGGGACGAATGTGAAAAGACACGCAGTGAGAAACAATTTCTTTATTAAGTGGCATAGCAACGCGTGCCTGGAACTCACTAGTTTCAAATAAAAATATTTTAGGCGTCGTAAATTGATAATTCGGCCTTTGTGTGCGGCGGTACCCAAATAGTAGATTAGTTTAGTGGACGAACAGCTGTACCTTATCAACACATTCTGCAATGTTAATTCGCCAAATCCCTCTTATCTAATGTTGCTAACTGTTGTAAAACTGCAATAGCCGGTGTGGAATGTGAATCCCCTGGTGCACAGGTTCTCAACGTGGGCGATAACGGCCTTTTGGGGGCGTTTTAGACCTTCAGGGGGGCGATAGAAGACCAAGAGAAAATTGAGGGGGGGGGGGCGTTTCAGACTTTCAGGGGGGCGGTAGGAGACACAAAGAAACCCATCCCATTCCATCCCATCTTACCCTATCCCATTACGCCTCCCCCGTTGTGGTAAATATAATCGTGATGACAATTGCTGTTTCAGATTCACGAATTAGGGGGCGCTAGAAAAATATAGCGCCACACAGGAGGCCCTGATAAAAATGATTTAAGATGTATCATTATTATTGATTTATTGAGGAGGACTAAGAAATACGATATTTCATATTTAATTTCACCATTATATTTTGTATGTAACAATTATTTTATATAGTCGCTAAAATAAACAAAAAATAAAAAAAATATTTGTGATTTACATACATGCATACACACCCATTCTACATATATATATATATATATACTTTTGTATTGATACGTAGTTCACATAATTTGTTATTTGTGTGGTGGATAGTTTGTTTGGCAAGTCTGGAACAGGGTCCCCTCTCATGTGTGTCGGCCGTGGGAACCAATCTTATTAGGGACTTTTAACTCCACACAGGTGGCACTAAGGAAAACTATTTCCCTCAGGGCCTATGTCATCCTTGGAGAGTCTCCCTGAGGAAAGGAAGGAGTGAACACTGGTCTTGAAGAGATTCATGTTGTAGGAGGGAGGAAACACAGAGGCCGGCAAATCATTCAGAGTTGAACTGTTGAACTCAAGAGGGAGTCGTAGAAACTATCAGTTCTCATATTACAAATTGAAAATGTGTACATATGTAGGGTGCGCGTTTGGCGTGCTTCCCTACTATGCACCAGTGCCGAATGGATCAATGACGTATCGTATTGTAATACCCGTTAAACAAGGACAGCAATACTAACTGACGCCCGTGCTCTGATGTGGGAGGCGGGTATGGGTGCCTCCGCCCCGGGAATCGTTTATTGGATAACCAACACCTCTACCATACATCACCTCAAGTGATTCGCTACGTTAGCAGGGGTTCCCGGGTTCACGTGATGAGGTTTGTCTAGGTCTTGGCCGTGAATGCGTTTGCACACCTTTTGCGTGTCAGGCTGGATCTAGAGAGAGTGGTTGAGTGAGAACTAAACTAGACCTTTCCAGCCGGACTCTCTCTAGAACCATCGCCTTTCACCGCAGTGGGAGGGATGGATTCATGAGTCCGTCACTCCTGGACACATTGACCACAAAATTCCTAACCACTCCTCATCCCTTTTACCTTCCCAGATTTTCCGCTCCTTCCCTTCCTAAAAAGACCCTCCACACAGCATCTCCAGAGTTGACATAGGCCCCGAGGGGAATTATTTTCCTCAGGACTTCATGTGTGGAGGTAATTGAAAAATGTATATATATGTACATTAGGGTTGGTATCAGCAAACCATTGTGGACTGTTGACTAAACTCTGAACAATCTAGTTTCTCGAGAAGCTAAATTCCGTTGTAATAAATAAATCAATGGGATCAGCTAGTGACATCTATTGAATTTAACGGAAAGAGTTATAAATAATATGATGTAAGCAGCTGTACCTACTATAATAAGTTGTATCGAAGTTCAGTAAATAGTTACATTATTTCTCCAATAGATGGCAGTAATAAAGTCGTCACCTCTTTTGTATAGGGTTCTAACCTCATCTACATCTACATCTTCTTCCCCTTGTCCTATTCGGGTCGGGGACCCATTGCATCGACAAGGCTCCTCCATAAGTCCCTGTCTTGTGCTGATTGTTCGGTCTCTATCCATGGTAGACCCATCCTTAGACGGATGCGGGAGAGGAAGGGGAGGTGGAAGGGGAATAGAACGAATGGGAAAGGACACGCAGGGAGAAACAATTGTATCAAAATGCATTTCAATAAACAATATGTTTTAGAAATATTTTTTCTTTTTTTATTATTTATTCCAGTTCGAATTAAATATTCATAGCTACGTTATACACGAGCCCGATTTTCAGCCCGATTCCAATTAGACACAAAACGTCGCTTTAGTTCGTATTACTCCAACAGACCAAAACGTAAATCGTGAGAAACAGCGCTTTAAAGTTTTTTTTACGAAAAAGGCATATAAAATTAAATTAGCTAAATTGTAAGTCTACTAAAATGTGTTAAAGTATTACAAATTGTTTTTTTTAAGTACAATATGTTCTAAATGTATAAAATTACGCAGAAAACACGTTTTTAATTTGGATGTTGGCCAAAGTGACGAATTCTTGTTTGCGAAAGTTGGATATTGGACAAAGGACACTGGATGTTAGACAAGAGCGCGTACTCTTGCGTGAAGTTACTTTATCTAACGTGCTTGGTATTACAGGGAGATCGGAAAGCATTTCAATTAATTGAACTTTAATACTTATGGATGTATGTGTCCTATGTTTTCGCGGTGAGACCTAAATATTCGGATGTGATTTTTAAATAGTTTCTTAGAGCATTCGACAATTTTTTAGAAATACCTAATATGTTATTTGTTTGGGAACCAAATTTCAAGAGTAAGTTTTTGTTAAATAATAACATCGTTAAATCATCAATGAAAACGTATGTTTTCAGACAATCATACTTATTAAATAATGTTTCAGGTGGCAATATGCTCATCGATTAATTTATTGCATGTTTGATTGTTGATTGACGAGCAGCACAGTAAATGCAATCGTTCATGAATCAAGTCATCAACCGTTAGTTATAAGAAAGGTCCTACGTTTATTCATCGTTATTATTTGAGTGGCGGGTATGGGTGCCACCGCACCGGGAACCATTTATTGGATAACCAACACCTCTGCCATAGGTCACCCCAAGTGGTTCGCTACGTTTGGTGACTTAGTGAGTTTTGTCCGGATCTTGGCGGTGGATGCGTCTGCCCACTAACTGCATGGCAGGCCGGATCGGGAAAGACTGGTTGAGGAAGCTCTGTAGACCTCTCCAGCAGGACTCTCGGAACATTGCATTACCCGCAGTGGGGAGGGATGGATTCTTACGTCCGTCATTCCTTGACACACTGACCCCCAGATTTTTCTTCCCACAACTTTCTTCTACCTCCTTCCCAAAAATAACATAGGCCCTGAGGAGAATTATTTTCCTCAGGGCCTCTTGTGTGGAGCTATGGTAAGAAAAAAAGGTATCTCTAAGTGATTCGCTACGTTTGGTGACTTAGCAGAGGTTCCCGGGTTCATGGGGTGAGCTTTGTCCAGGTCTTGGCGGCAGATGAGTCTGCTCACCTGCTGCGTGCGGGCCGGATCAAGAGAGACTGCGTGAAGGAGTCCTTTGAACCTTTCCAGCCGGACTCTCACGACCCCATTGCCTTGCACCGCAGTTTGAAGGATGGTTTCTTAAGCCTGTCACTCCTATACACACAAACCCCCAGATTCCTACCCACCCCTTATTCCTTTTTCCATCCCAGGACTTCCTATTCTTCCTTTCTTCAAAAATACCCTCCACACAGCATACCCTAAGATGACTTAGGCCCTGAGGGAAATTATTTTCCTCAGGGCCTCCTGTGTGGAGCTAATGTAAAAAATATGTATATTGTAAAGCGTTTTTGCACTAAAACAATGCTATTCAAATTATCCACATATAATTTTTATCATATATCGGCGTATAAATCCGAGCTTTAGTATGATCCGACCCGAAAGGTTGGATTGATTTACGTGATTTTATTTTTATGTTAATACAACTGCTCCCAACCGCCTGGACCCAGGCAGGCTATGGCATACCCCATTTTGTGAGGCTGGATTTAGTGGGAAGAGGAAGCAGTTATGAAGGTTAGTAATTACCTGGCTATTCAAATCTAGTCACCAACCACGTCTAAAGCCATTCTAAGCAATGCTTCAATTCGAAATGGCGGTCTTACATCAGGGTGATACTGAGAGTATCTTCCACTCTGGAACGTGCCGCAAATACACCATATATATATATATATATATATATATATATTTATGATATATATTTTTGTATTGATTTGTGTTATTTCACTATTTAAACAAAAAGAAAAAAAACACATATACCTACATATTATACTTTTTTTAATGATTCAGTTGTGAAATATATATATTTTTTTAGATTAGCTCCACACAGGCGGCCCAGAGGATAATAATTACTCTTTGGAGGGTCTTTTTAAGGAAGGTAAGGACTGGAACGTTTGGGAAGAAAAAGGGTATGAGGGGTGGATAAGAATCTGGAATCTGGAGGTCAGTGTGTCCGGGAGTGACGGATATACGAATCCATCCCTCCAATCGCGGTGCAAGGCGAGAGTCGGGAGATTCCGGCTGGAAAGGTCAAAAGGCCTCCCTTAACCAGTCTCTCTCTCGCCACGCAGCAGGTGGGCAGTCGTATCAGACGTCAAGACCTGTACGAACTTCATCCCATGAACTCGGGCACCCTTGCTAAGTCACCAAACGTAGCGAACCACTTGGAGTGACCTATGGCAGAGATGTTGGTTAACCAATAAATGGTTCCCGGGATGGTAGTACCCATACCCGCCCCCCCCCCCAAATTATACAAATCTACCAAAATAAAAATTACTTGTGCACGCTGGGTTTGAAACTAACGACATCCGGATCGCTAGTTGAGAGCCTTACCCCTCGACCACAGGAGGCCGTCATGACGTGATAACAGAAGTGTAGTATCCAACATTTTAAAATAAAAAGATAACTCAAAGGATTTTGAAACACAATAGATAAATACAAGTTCTTTAGAAATATTTAAAACAATGTACGACGACTTCTTTTTAAAAATGATCCTATGTTCGAACACATGGGACGCGATTTACGTCTATTACACAATATAGACCTTGTAAAAAAAGAGGTCATAAAATATTCCTAACCACTAACCACATTTAGCTTCATAACAAATGTGTTCCGATATTTGAAGTACCACCTAGTTGGGCCAAATTATTAGAAGGGTTACAAAAGCGGCTGGAATAAAGGGACTGGGAATGGATCTAGGTAAAAAAGTCAAATGAAAGGGGTTCCTAATCATTAAAAATGTGCGAATAGTAATAAAGTTTTTATTGACATTCTGAATTCATTGCTCTGAACCAAATAAAACTCGAATAGGTAAGAAATAAACAAAAAAATAAGAAATATTAGCAACTCAATGTATAAAATAATAGATATGCTTTCATTGTCATTCAGTGTACAATTCTTTCAATTTCTAATTTCAGTAATAAGATATTTATAGGTATACAAATACAACTGATCTTAGGCACTAAATATACCAAAAATGTTTTCATTGTTACACGAAGATTTGGTTGATTAAAATAAGATACTGAATGTACCAAAAACAAAAACTTCTTCATTTCCTTATTCTAATACCTAATAAACATGTTTTAAATATCTCAGGTAGAATTCTGACACAAATGTTTGTTAGATAAACACATAAATATTAGGTACTAAATGCACCTTTATTTTAATAGGTACTCCTTTATTTTAATAATTGTGTTTTGTATTACAAGTAGGCATTCTTACACGAAGATCTAAATAATTAGGTACAGGTAGATAAACAAGAAGCTATTAATGTGCCCAAAACAAAAACTCCTTCATTGTACTTATTCTAAAAATTGCCTTGTTTTAAATATCATAAGTAGAATTTTTACATAAAGATTTGGCTGATAAACATACAAACATATTTTAGGAACTAAATGAACCGAAAATTAAAACTATTTGATTTCCTTATTTTAATAATTGGCTTGTTCTAAATATCATAAGTAGAATAATTTCATACAAATTAGGTTGATAAACAAACAGATATTTTAGGAACTAAATATACCGAAAATTAGAACTCCTTCATTACCTTTTTCTAATTGTTGGCTTGTTTTAAGTATCTAAAGTAGAATAATGATTTCACTAAGATTTGGTAGATAGTCACATATATTATATTAGGTACTATAATACATCAGTCCTTATTAGAATAATTTATAGTAAATAAATTATTCTAATAATTGTGTTTTTTAACTATCACAAATGGGTATTTTGCACAAACATTTAAATAATCACGTAACTATAGGACCTATAGGTAGATAAAAATACCGATACTACGCATTAAATGTGCTTAAAACAAAAGCCCATTCAATTTTTTTTTTCTTATAATTGTTTTAAATATCATAAATAGGTATTTTACACAAAGATTTAAATAATTACCTATAGGTAGTTAAACATACCAATACTAGGTATTAATTGTGCTTAAAACAAAAGCTCATTCAACGTCCTTATTCTTTTAATTGTTTTAAATATCATACGCAGGTATTTTTACACAAAATTTTAATAATTACGGATAGGTAGATAAATAACATACAGCTACTACACACTAAATGTACCAAAACAAAAAGTCATTCAATGTCCTTATTACGTAAGCATAATATATTCGTTACAGAGTGGTTATAATAACATTGGGTATTTCGATTATATATTATGTGTACAATTATGTATACCTACATATATTATGTATAGATAATTGTATACATAATACATTACATATAGTGAAATATTACAGGAAAAATTGAAAAAACCTAATTTCATTACAGTGTATACATAATATATTATATAATAATAATATAATATATTGTATAATGTTATTATAACCACCCTGTAACGAACGGCCAGTTGAAACAATTTGCTGAGAAAATAATGAAAAATTAATTACCTGCTATATTTTTCTTGGAAATTTTTATCCTTTTCTACAGTGTACATCATAAGGCACTTTGTGTGGAGAAATCTCCCAGAAAACCACTAAAATAACTTTGTAAATAGCAAAATCACAAGTAAAGATGTTTACTGCCGTGGGGCTAATGACCAAATATTTGAAATGAGAGCGGTCACGTGGTTCTCAGCTGCGACGCTATTGGCTCTTTGGTCTGTAAGAGAGATACGCCCGGAACCGAGAGTTCAAATTTCACACGTAGGCTAAGATACAGCTTGGATGTTGGAGAAATTTGTATGAAATTTAATTAAACGGCCGGTTTGAAAACAGGGGGTCTTTTTGGCCAACGTGTGGATGTTGGAGGAATACGCTCGAAATGTTGTTTCATTTTAGAGGATGTAAGACAAACTGCGTTTTGAAAACCCCTTACATAATTTTTTTAAATTTTTTTTTTCACTTGCATTGTAAACATAAAGACTTTCTGAGAACTACTGCATACTTAACTCAATTTCGCTAAAAATGGTCTGTTGGAGTAAAACGAACTAAAGCGACGAAAAGTCAAGATTTTTCGCTTTACGCGATCGCTGTTTTCAACTCTATTTTCATACCTACGATTTCAGTAGGCATCACAACAAACAGTATGGTTCGTGTGTTGTTTGCAGTGATGACAATTGAAATCCTAGATATGAAAATAGAGGTGATAATAGCGATCGCGCAAATCGAAAAATATTGACTTTGGTCTCTAATTGGAATCGGGCTGAAAATCGGGCTCGTGTATTACGCTCATTAAGACAGGACAACATCTGTCGGGTCAGCTGGTAAACTATATTTGAAAGGAATATATTTAAATAGGACGTTTGCTTGCCATTTGAGAACATACCTAAACATGTAAATAATATATTTTTTTAACTCGAAAGAGACATCTGTTGATGAATTAAAAAAATCTTTTCGAATCTAATCAACAGGAGAATGAACAGCGGAGAAATTAGGAACTGAACAATACAATTTTTAACAGAGGTCGTTAAAAAATTTGTGATTTTGGGAATAATTATTCGAAATAAATATGAATAAAAATCGACAACAAAATAAAAATTTCTACTTACTACAATGTATATATAGTGAAAAAAAATTTAAAAACCCAAAAAAAAAAATGTATTTTCACACAGTTCGTAGAATTCGCGTCCAAAAAATATCTTAAGCCACGACATTTTTTTTCAGGCCTATTCCAATTAGAGCCAAAGTCAACATTTTTCGCTTTACGCGATCGCTATTTTCATCTCTATTTTCATATCTTCGATTTCAGTAAGTTGGCATCACAGCAAACAGCATGGTTCGTGTGTTGTTTGCAATCATTTTCATGATAATTGAAATCGTAGATATGAAAATAGAGATGAAAATAGCGATCGCGTAAAGCGAAAATTGTTGGCTTTGGTCTCTAATTGGAATCGGGCTGAAAAAAGATGTCGTGTATTGTAGGCTTTACTATTTTTTTTATATATATAATAACTAACTAACCATCACACCGTTTTTCCGCGGGATAGGCATAGATGACGGACCGCCAAACAACTCGGTCTTGCCACACACTCCTTGCGTCTTTCACATTCATACATCGTCTCATACATGCTCTTCTATTATTCTAACTCTTGACATGACCTGACTCAAGTATCTGATTCACTTGGTCGTGCCACGTCTTTTTCGGGCGTCCCCGACTTCTTCTACCATTCACATTTGCGTCATGTATTCTCCTTACACTAACTTCTCGCTAAAAATGTAAATAATATATTTTTTAAATCAAAAGAGACATCTGTTGATGAAATTAAAAATGATTTCAAATCTGATCTACTGCAAAATTAATAACGGAGAAATAAGAAAATCAACAATATACTTTTAATCAGATGTCGTTAAAATTGTATGGCGCAGAGAGAAAGAAAATATTTATTAAGACAGTGGTATTGCAACGCATGCCAGGAACTCGTTAGTAGAAGATAAATAAAAATTTACATGGAAACAAATGTTTCAAGTTGTAAAAAAAAATTTGACATAGAATTTATAATTTTAAGAATCAGAAATTTTTGTCGTTAAAAAACCTATAGGTATTTAATATTTTAGTAGTTGCTATAAGCACTTCATTGGGTTCTAATTTTTTTTTCTTCGTTACGAGGCGCATTATGGTTCGCCACTTTGGTTGGATAAGGTTATAACTTCAATTTACCATGTTAATGTTTTAAAGTTTGCAAAGACGATTTTTCGAAATCTATTTAACAATTTTAGCTGAAGTATTTTAGTTTATTTATTTATTATTTTTGTTCGCCCATAGTGGCTTTTACATGGATTATAAATAAGTTTTACATAAGTTATCGAGTTAGAATTTATACCAAAAGTTATAATTTTATATAATTTTTATATATTTATACAATTTTTTTTTACATGAGCTCCACACAGGAGGCCCTAAGGAAAATAATTTCCCTCAGGGCCTATGTCATCTATGGAGATGCTGTGTGGAGGGTTTTTTAAAGAAAGGAAGGAGAGGAGAGTTCTGGGAAGGAAAACGGTTTAAGGGGCGGGTAGGAATCTGGGGTTCAATGGGTCCAGGTCATCCGCCGTCAGATCTAGACAAACCTCATCCCGTGAACCCGGCACCCCTGCTAAGTCACCAAATGTAACGAAACACTTGGTGTGACCTATAGCAGAGGTGTTAGTTATCCAATAAATGATTCCGGGGCGGCGGTACCCATACCCGACCCCAAATTGTATTTGTTTATTCTTAATCTCTTCTAGCTAGTACCCGGCATGCGTTGCAATGCCATTCAAAATTACCTCCTGCTGTCCCCTGCTGCTACTATGTCTCCTTTGCCATCCATCCCTCTTCCACTCCCTCGTACCCCACCCTTCCGTCACTCTTCCCCTGTGTGTTGTTTTTCCCATGGGTTCCCGTTCAACCCTGGTTCCCATTTCTCCGCCTCCCCGCATCCACCAGTTCCTTTGGGAGGCGATTACGGGTACCGCCGCCCAAGGAACCATATATTGGATAACCAACAACTCTGCCTTAGCTCACCTCAAGTTGTTCACTATGATTCGTGACTTAGCAGGGGTGCCGGGGAGTAAAGTTTGTCCGGGTCTTGGGAGTGGATGCGTCTGCCCACCAGCTGCATGGTAGGCCGGATCAGGAGAGAATGGTCGAGGGAGTCCCCACCCACCCCTAATACCCTTTTCATTCCCAGACCTACCTCTCTTTCCTTTGCTAAAAAGAGCCTCCACACAGCACCCCCAATTATGACACAGGCCCTGAAGGGAATTATTTTCCAGTGTGGAGCTAATGTAAAAAAAGAAAAGTTCCGCGAACCCCCACTCTTTCATTCCTCTACCCTCTCCCGGATTCCCTCCCCCCCTACCGCTTTCCTTCCTGCAGCAAAATTATATGAAATACCCAAAATTTTCAACCAACTTGCACGCTATTATAAATTTTATATACAAATTTCATAAAATGTATTTATGGCACGTGCTTTGTCAATTCTCCTTTAATTCTGATTAAAATATATTTTGTTTCAGATACCAGATTCATCTCCATTACATCTACAGTACGGTGGGCGGGAGCGGCTCGTCCACAATACAAAATGGTGGCAGCGGCGGCCATGTTTCCAACAAGATGGCGCCCAGCTGGTTTCCCGCCAATCAGCACATTTTAAATTATAGTGCCACCGGCCAGCCACAGATGGTATCCAGATCAGGTGCCAACTTAAAACTATGAAATAATTAGCAGTATACATATTTTAAACTAGCTGACCCAGCCACACGTTGCTCTGGCTAACGAAACACAACATCATTTAGAGACAACGCCATTATTCAACATTTATAACCAACGCCATCTGTTAATTTGCATACATTTCAAATTCACACCGCCCGCTTATATTATTATATTTCAACCAATTTACACAAAACCTTGACAAATTATAAACCTACAAATCTTCCTCACGAATCGCTCTATTTATTGATGAAAACCGCATGAAAATCCGTTGCGTATTTTAAAAGATCTAAGCTTACAGACAGCGGAAGCGACTTTGTTTTATACTAAGTAATAGTTGGTAGAAGTCAGGGTCACCCACGGAAAACACGGCACGATCAATGCTTGAGTCGTGTTATGTCAAAAGAAATAACAACAGAGAAAAAATAACAGATGTGTATTTTTTTTACATTTACATTTTATATTTTTTTTACTTCCACACAAGAGGCCCTGAGGAAAATAATTTCACCTACGGCCTATGTCATCTGTGGGAATACTGTGTGGAGGGTCTTTTTAAGGGAAAGATGGAGAGGAAGTTCTGGGAAGGAAAAAGGTTTGAGGGGTGGGTAGATCCAGGGTTCAGTATTCCACGCATCTGATGGGTAGGCGAATCCACCATTAAGATCTGAACACACCCCTGCTAAGTCACCAAACTTAGCTAACCACATGGGGTGACCTACTGCAGAGGTGATGGTTATACAATAAATGGTTCCCGAGGCGGCAGTACCTATATTGAGTATGTATGAGATTTTGATGTTTTTGTTTTTATGGATTTGCTGCACACAGAAGGCCGTGAGGAAAATAATTTCCCTCAGGGCCTATTTCATCTTAGAGGATGCTATGTGAAGGTTTTTTTGAAGAAAAGGAAGGAGAGGAAGTTCTAGGTAGGAAATAGGTATGAGGGGTGGGTAGGAATCTGGAGGTCAGTGTGTCCAAGTGTGACGGACGTAGGGTCGAAGGATTCTGGCTGGAGAGGTCAAAAATCTCCCTCAAGCAGTCTCTCTCGATCCGGCCCGCCATGCAGCAGATGGGCCGATGTATCTGCCGTCAAGACCAGGACAAACCTCATAGTTTTATGGCAGTCTATCCTCTCTGCCTACCTATCAATTTTTATTTACCGTCGCCCTGGGAACCATTTATTTGATAACCAACACTTCTGGCGTAGGTCACCCAAGTGTTTCGTTACGTTTGGTGACTTAGCAGGGGTGCCCGGGTTCATAGGGGTGAGGTTTGTCAGGGTCTTGGTGGCGAATACGTCCGCCCATATATCGTAGCTATTGAAATTCACTGAGAAAAGTGTATCGAGCTGAAAAGAGACTATGTTGAGAAATGCATTTTTTTTCTTCTAATTTTTTGTGTTTTTTTTTAGGTCGAGTTCTTTTGGGACCACCCTCGTAGAATTAATCTATTTTTCATGTTTATTAATTTATTTTTGTTTCAGGGACGCCTCTCTCAAATGGACCATCAAACGACAAGGATTACTTGATAATTTCGCCAGCCGACAGCCGCCAGGCGACAGTTATCCCAAAGAATTACACACAATCTGGTAACATTTACCACGGATTTGGACGCACAAATAACCAGTCTTTTGAAAGCACGCCGTACGCCGTACGCCATACGCCATGCCCACTATGATAGCGCAAAGAAGTGACTAGATATTCCAATATATTAATTATCCTTGTAAGCAGTACCCGGCACGCGTTGCAAAAAGAAAGTTTGTATTTTAATTGTGTTTATTGTGGTGTGGGTACTTTTGGATACACAGTATTTGTAATTTGAGAGATGGGTATGGGTACCATCGTCCCAGGAACCATTTATTGGATAAACAACCCAACTGCCATAAGTCACACCAAATGGTCCGCTACGTTTGGTGATTTGGCAGAGTTCTTGGGGTGAGGTTTGTCTAGTTCTTGGTGGCGAATTCGTTTGGTCACCTATTTTGTGGCGGGCCAGAGAGGGAGAGCCTGCTTAAGGCATACATTATCTAGACCTCATCAGCCAGGGAGGGATGGATTCAAACGTCTCTCACTCCTGGACCTCCAGATTCCTACCCACTCCTTATTCCCTTTTCTTTCTCAGAACTTTCTCTCTTTCCTTTCCCTAAAAAGACCCTCCACACAGCATATCCAAAGATGACCGCCCTGAGGGATTTTTTTCCTCAGTGACTCCTGTGTAGAGCTATTGTTAAAAAAATGTATTCCCATCCGGTATGTACATGAATAAATCAGAATACAGCTGTCTGAATAAGAAGCATGAATTTTCTAAATTCACCCCCTGCTATCCTCTACCGCTACTATGTCTCCTTTGCAATCCCTCCCTCTGCCAAACAAAAAACATATATTTTTATATATTAATTGTTTTTGTGTTTAATTCGTAGAACTCCATTTTAATTTTTAGAAATTTATTTAAAATTAAATTTAATAATGTTATTAGGAGTTCTGCAAGTATTTTAGAATGTATTTTAGTAACAGCTGTTTTGACTTGTAAGGTTATTTTCAAACTGTCTGTGGGTGCGATTTTTGAACTTATTGTGCCGGGCAAAATTTCACCTGCCTCGTTGATGAAACTATCAATTTGGCACAAGGGTTCAAACCCTGGGTTATTGTTCAATAAGTTTTCAAACTTTTCTTTGAGTCAACTCGGGAATAGCTTTGACAACCAGGAATTCATAAGGCGAATTTTCTTCATAACCTGAATAGATTCATTCAACGCCAATCCTCGAGTTTCAAGCTCATACTTGCAGGTATGTAGGCGAAATGAGGGCTAATCATAGCTAGTTTTTTTTTTAAATACTAGCATCGCCTCAAAGCCTCATCACTATCGAAGTCATTGATAATACCCTTGATTTCACTATCTGAGGCATCTGATCGATGAACGAGATCGAGCGTAAATATGCAAGATCTCAATTGTTTTGCTAAAATATGCAACTATCGCTGAAAGAGGTCTAAATATGTAATTGCATATGCAAATATGCATTTGCATATAATCCGGTCTCTACTGATAAGTATGGTTAAATCGTGTATTGATGTATTGGGAACCGTAATACTTGTATTTTTATTTAAATTTTTTACAATCCGGTGATACATGATACACAGTAGTACACAGGAGAGTAATTATAATGATAAGAAAATAAGAATGTACATTAAACCAAGTACATATATACGTATGATAACAATTAGTATTTAGTTATAGGATACAATTATGTTTTACAACCAAAAATAAAAAGAATATGAGCTCGTATAGAGAATAAACATTTTATGCAGAGTAAAAATAAGTAAATAAAGGTGACTTCTTAGAAAAATTGTCAACATCAAGTATAATATACTTTAATTCTATTTGTACCTATCGTTGGATTCTAGGAATTGGCTAAAATGGAGTACATGATATTATTGTTACCTTCAGTTTGAAATGACCACAGGTACTGCTAATTAGTTCCGCTTTAAAGGGCTGTCAGTTAGAAATTCAATAATAACTTTGTTTAAAAATAATAGTTTTGAAAAAAATTATACATTTATTAGCTATCACTTAACTAGTCTGCTATAGTAGAGAGATTTTAATTTTTATTTATTTTATATATTCAATATAAAATAAATAAAAATTAAAATGGAGTTCTACAAATTAAACTTGATAACAATAAATATAGAGAGATTTTGGTAATAAAAAAATGACTAATCGTTTTTTACGACAGTTTGAAAATGACCTTACAAGTCGAAACAGCTGTAACTAAAATACATTCCAAAATACTTGCAGAACTCGATAATAACATTATCAAATTTAAATTTAATTAAATTTCTAAAAAAATATATGAATTTTATGAATTTATTTACAAATAAGCAATTCCACAAATTTTAGTGCTACAACTAGCTTAATCTAGTTGCCTAATTGAGAACCTATGACGTACACTATGCGCGCGTTCAAAATCGACTTATAAAAAACCAGCTGGGCGTTTTAAGATCAAATGTCAAAATCAAAGTTTTTAAATCATAAGGATAACCCTTTGCGACGGGCAAAAATGTCCAAATTTTGATGGGCGGCCCCATCAGTAAGATCCCGTGGTGCTGGGAGACTTTCTGGTTGGAACACGTGAGCGTGAAGGTACGCTATACAATAGGGTGTATCGATTTTTAACTTTTTTTTTGTTTTCAAAATCCAAGTTTAAAAAAAGTTGCTACTAGGCACCACATCTTATCATAAAAAAATTTGGATTTTTAAAAAAAAATTTAGGTCTCCCGCACAAGGCTTAAAGATTAGAAAATTTACTAAAAAAGTCAATTTTTACAAATATATTAAAAGAATCTAAAACACTTTTATTCTAAGCTGCAAGTTAAAATTCCTCTAACAATAAGTACCAAAAACGTTAAAAAAATTATTTCAAAAATTTTGCACTTCATGTAGGTCTCCCGCATAAGGCCTAAAAGTCGTAAATTTCAGCCAACTTTTGAAATTTTGCAGTACTTTGATATTTGTATTGTTCATAGTTCAAACCTTAAATTTGACTAAAATCTGGTTGAGCTTGGTTGGAATTATTGTGATAAGTGAAATAACGAGAACTGAAATGTCGTCACTGCTGAAAACCAAGAGGCAGTAATCGAAAAATCAAAAGTAGTACGTGAAAGACTAAAGTCTCGTAAAGAAGCAAGCTCAACTCGAACCTCCGATCTGTTGGCTATTTACTTTGATGGTCGTAAAGACGAAACCATAACAAAAGAAATAGTAGCTGGTAAAAGCGTCAGAAAATTTATATCGGAAGAACACATATCTATTGTTAAAGAACATGGTTCCAAATATTTCGGTCATGTAACTCCCATAAATGGAAAGGAAAGGAAATCATTACATCACTAGTTAAGTACTGTGAAGAAAAAACTGTCGACCTGAAAACACTTAAGGCTATCGGTTATGATGGTACGGCAACAAACACAGGTACTTCAAAGGGAGTTATAACCTTATTTGAAAACAAAATAGAACAGCCATTGCAGGCAGTTGTATGTCTACTACATTTGAAAGAATTACCATTGAGAAAAATTATGGTTGCTCTTATGGACCAACTTCTGCATGGACCGAACACATTTAGTGGGACTATTGGTAAACAACTTTTAAGCTGCCAAAATCTGGAAGTTGTAAATTTTGTTGCAATTGAAAGCGATATACCAAAGGTTGATCTTAAACAGTTGAGTACAGACCACATGTACAGAAGAGTTGGCCAAACGAAACCCCGGCAACATCTCACACGCCAGGTGGCTTACTCTGGCAAATCGAGTCCTTCGTTTGTATGTAGCCACCGATGATCCGACCCCTCAGCTAAGAAAGCTTGCAGAGTTCATAATGAAGGTCTACATACCATCATGGTTCTCAATTAAGTGCAATCCCCAAATCCCGCAAGCTTCCATTAATTTTTTTTAAATGATTCTTTTCAGCATTTACTTGGAAGATGAGCTAAGAAAAGTCGTCCATGCAACGTTACAGAGAAATGCTTTCATGGCTCACCCAAAGCATGTTTTGATAACTATGCTGTTCGATGAACGAAAACATATCAGAGCCTTGGCTTATAAGAGAATCCAGAAAGCTCGCGCAACCGAAAGGAAAGGGGTAAGGGTATTTAAACCCCCTCAGATCAATTTTGATGCCGAAGACTATATAGATATGATTGACTGGCAATCCACTTCAGTAACCGAATCCCCTCTTGTTACTGATATGAGCCTAGAAGAGTTGGAGTCAATTGCGGAAACTGGCAAAAGTGGAAGAGTTGAATTTAGAATTCCTTCTCACACTCAAGCGTGGAACGAATTGTCAAGGAAGTCACAGAAGCTTCGAAGCGAGTATGTAGGCTGATCGAAAGAGATGGTTTTATCCGTACCAGACTGGAAGACCGTAAAGAGTTACCTACGTTCGAGACCAAGAGCCAATACAAAACCTCTGCAAAGGATTAGAATTTAAGTAAGTTTTTTCGACTATTTTGTAGTTATAATGTTTCTAAATAACGTCTTTATCATACTGTCTTCCATATTAAATTGAAATTTCATTTGGGAACTGTAATAACATTTATATATATATTTTTTTAAATCACTAGGCCTATGTAAATACTATACATAACTTTGATTTAAGGTTTTGAAGCCAAGATGAAAGGACGAATACTTAAACAAGTCAGTAAATTTGCATAAGAACAAGAAAACTGCCACTCATGTCGTATGGAAAGTAATCAGCAACATTTTGTACTTAGTTATTACACTACATTTTATGACATGTAATAACCTTTTATACTTTTGTAATAAACAACAGTAATAGCAAATAACATTAGTTTCTTTCAACACCTTTTTCATACAATTTACACCGTCCAACTATCTTTTTTCAGGTATAAAACATATTATGTATGTAGTATATATATATGTGGTATATATTTTTACTATATGTATACATGAATTATGTTTATATATATTGTCTCATTTTATGCCTTCTGTAAGAAAAGTATAATAAATTCCGGTGGTTTAAACTTAAAAAAAAAACATGGTTCATATACACAAAATTTCATCAAAATTAACAAACTTTAGGGCTGGTGCGGGAGACCTAAGATCCATTTTTTATTAAAAAAAATCGTTTTATACTTATTTTTATGCCCTAATATTACTGTTTTTTTAACTTGGAATAAACACAAATGTTACGATTTTATTTTTTTAAATTTAAAAAAAATTTGGTATTTTTTGAAAAAAATTTAAACTTTAGGCCTTGTGCGGGAGACCTAAACATTTTTTTAAAAATCCAAAACTTTTTGTGGTACGTTGCGGTACCTAGTTGCAACTTTTTTTCAACTTGGAATTTGAAAATAAAAAAAAAGTTAAAAATCGATACACCCTACTATACAAGCACCTCCCGCACGGTCGATCGACACCGGTTTTGTTCCCAAAAACAGATTTATTTTCTGTCAAGATTATTTTAAAGATAAACTCATGCTCATATAAGCCGGTCGCAAAGGCGTATACGTACGCAAAATATTTGAAAAAATAACAGGTTAATATAATTGTACATAAAAAAACATATTTTAAAAAGAAAACGGCAGATATTTGTGCGGGCCGCACAAATATCTGCCGCTAGCCGCACTTTGACAACCACGGTTCTAGAATATAACTCTACAATTTGGTCGCCTGTCTTTAATAATTTTTTTTTTCTTTTTTTTTCAATTATTTCTGGCTTTCGCCCTTCAAGGGTGTTCTAGGCCATCATTTAAAATTACAGAGAAAGTGAAAGGTGAATTTATATATGAATTTTATTTAAATGTACAAATTTCAGAATTATATGGAAGATTGGAGTCGAGTTCAGACTTAGAAGAGATGAAATGTTGAATGGAGAGGAGGCAATTTTAGATAACTCTTGATAGAAGAGCGGATATTTATTTAGAGAGGGACAACCAAAAAATATGTGATCTAAAGTGCCCACATCTAGACCACAGAACGTACAATCTAGAAAGTCAAGGATGTGAATTTTAAAAAGGTGAGAAGGAACGGAACAATGACTGATTCTCATTCGAATAAGTGAGGAAATTTCTTTTTTGGAAAAATGGGGAAATTTTTGAAACCACGGTTTTTGATGGGATATTCCTTTGTATTGAGGCGTAGCGAGCTCCCTTGGATTGACTGCCAATGTTCCAATACTCTGTCCAAACATTGCGGGATCTATCTTTGATGATGGAAAAAATATCAGGGGAATATGGTTTACGAGGGTAACAATAGGGTTGGACGCTCCTTGTTTTGCCAAAGAATTTTCAATATCGTTACCCACTATGCCAATGTGTCCAGGGATCCAAACAAGAATTACGGTTTTTCCAGAGCTTTGAATGGAGGCTATCAGCACTCTAATGAGACATACAAAGTGATCATCAGGATGAAGAAGAGGACAGGATTTAAGTTTTTGGAGGGAACTGAGAGAGTCAGAGAGAACAAGGGAATATTCACAATTATTTTTGATTATGTATTTGAGTGCTTCAATTATTGCAATGCACTCCGCAGAAAATATTGAAAATTGGTTTGAAATTTAATAAAATAATCTATCATTAGAATTATTGTGGTAAACGTTAATACCTATACCACAGTTAGGAGAGTCAGGAGATTTGGAGCCATCAGTAAATAAAAGAGAAGAGTTGGGCCATTTAGAAGAAATAATGTCATTGAACATATTATTAACAGTACGGGCTGGGAGATTGGAATGACTTTTAAGGATGCCGATCCCTTCCAAAATTGTTGGGGATAGGGTGACGTGACTAAATTTTAATTTGTATAGTGGAAGAAGATCATTTTGGATAATTTGAAGCTCTGAGAGAGAGCGAAAATTTTTACAGATGGCAGGAAGAGGTTTAGTTCGAGCTCTGATTGTAGATGAATGTGTTGAGTCTTTGAACAACGAAACTCTGGGAATAACCTGATGACATTTAGAATTTAAACATTTAAGAACAAATTTGTCAGCAAACAGTTGTCGCCTTAAATAAAGTGGGGGATCAGAACATTCCACTTGTAGGGAATTGATGGGCGACGACTGCATCGCTCCAGTTATTATTCGCAATGACTTCGATTGAATTTTGTCTAATTTACTGAGTGCATTTTTGGAGGCAGTACTAAAAAGTGGGCAGGCATAGTTGAGATGACTTCGAATAAGTGCATTGTAAAGCAACTTAATGCAGGTAGGGTGAGCACCCCACCAAACGCCAGTCAATGATCTGATGATATTTAAAAAAATTTCACATTTAGTAACTATATTGTGAATATGGGAAGACCATTTAAGTTTCCTATCAAATGTTACTCCCAAAAATTTAACTCAGAGGCGTTGGGAATTGGAGAGTTTTTAAATAAAATTTGAACAGGAGGATTTTTATGGCACACTGACTCTTTTGAACTGAAAATTCCAGACCATTTAAAGTGAGCCATGTGCAAAGGGCATCCATGGCTTCATTAAGATATTTGACGGCAAGTGGGATGATTTTGGATGATAAGAAGAAATCTAAATCATCTGCGAACTCAATAACTTTTACTTGAGGAGGAATAGAGACATGCATATTGTACGTGTATATATTATACAGTATAGGGGATAATACATCGCCTTGGGGTAAACCTTTCCAAATTGATCTACTCTGAAGAGTAACATCTCGTCGCCCGAGTTCTTAATTGTCCAAACGACCATTTTAGTTTTTGTTCAATCTTCACTTTTAAATTGAAAATAAAGTATACAAAATGCTAGTTAAACACTTAACTAAGAATGATTTATACTAATGAGACCTTTACCTTTAAGTAAATAGCTTTATATGAAACACTATCATAATGCTTCATTGAAATAATGAAAGAAAACCTTCTCGTCCTGTAAAATTTTCAAATGGTCGTTTGGACAATTAAGAACTCGGGCGACGATCTGGTAGCTCAATGAAAATTTTTCTATCAAGAAATAGATTGGACAAACATGGGGGGAAGGCCAAGGCCTAAAAGTTTTTTTTAAGGATTGGGATGAAAACATTGTCAAAGGCACCTTCTGTGTCTATAAAGACTGCAAGACATACTTCATGGTTAGAAATGGATAAATTAATATCAGTTCTGATGATGGCAAGGTTATCTTGCGTAGATTTTTTTTACCTAAATCCAAATTGAGATGGAGATAGAAGCTGATTACTTTCAACAAAAAAATTCTAACCGGTTTTTAATTAATTTTTCATAAATTTTACTGAGGGTGGATGAAAGAGCAATTGGCCTGTAGTTGGATCCAGAATTGGGTGATTTGTTTGATTTTAGGATTGGGATGATTATTTGAGAACTCCAGTCATCAGGCATTATGCCATACTGGAAGATTATATTTAAGATGCTTAGGAAGTGATTTAGAACATTATCATTACTATTTTTGATAATGCTATAAGGAATACCATCTCTGCCTGGAGATGAGTCTTTGACTGTTGATAAACAATGTTTTAATTCAGTTAAAGTGAATGGAGAGTCTAGCCAATGATCAGACATAGGAGTGTTGTGGATGGGAGTTATTTCATCTAAGTTAGATACAGAAGGGGGGCAATTTTGTCCAAGAACTCATCTATCCATTAAGAATGAGACGCTCGAGGAGATATTGAACTGAAGGAGGATCGAAATCTTCGAATCATAGACCAAAATTCCGAAATTGGAGTATTCGGAGATACTGAACTGCAGAAGTTGTACCACCCGGATCTTTTTTTTGACCTCAATACCCTTTTGGCATTGGCTTCGGCATTTTTGTATATAAGATAGTTCTCCATAGTCATATTGTGACGATACTAAAGAGATTTAGCTTTCCGAATTCTCACTACCTTAGAACATTCCTCATCCCACCAGGGAGTCGGAGGGAGTTTTTTAAAAGATTTGGTTTTAGGGGGAGGATTTGATTTATTTATTGCAGTTATGAGCATCGATTTGAAGTTATCGTAGTCATCTTTGACAGATAATATATCGGAAGAGGGTAAATTTTGTATAAACTTATCCATATGCGAGTTAAATTCGTCCCATTTGGTGTGTTTTGTTTTAATCTTCGTCGAAATATGGGACTTGTCTGAATGGAAAGAAGTTGGATAAGTGATGGTGATCGGGAAATGATCACTGGAGCAAGGATCGGGGGACACCACCCACGAGAAGAGAGGTGCCAGATTTGTAGAGCATATGGAGAGATCCACTGCACTGGGGTTTGTGTTGGGGCGAGAGATTCTCGTAGGAGATCCGTCGTTCAAAAGGAAAAGGTTGGATTAATCTAAAAAATCCATAACATTTCGACCATCTCGATCAGAGAAAGCAGAACCCCAGACGGGGTAGTGGGCATTAAAATCGCCCAATAAAAATAATGGAGGGCTTAGTTGACGGACAATTTGTATCCAAGCTTGCTTATTGAAGTGCGATGATGGGGGAATATAGATAGAAACAAAGGATGTGTCCTTTATTTTAGCTGCAACCATTTGAAAGTCAGCATTGGGAGGTTTGATATTATTTATTGGGGAAAACGGAAGGGATTTTTTAATAAAAAGGGCAGCACCGCCACCCGTACCTTCCGGGCGATCATCACGGAGACAGGAGTACCCTCCCACATTAAAGTGGGTGGATGGAGTAAACCATGTCTCCGAGACAGCAGCTACAGAAACAAGGTTTGAATTTAATAGGTTAAGAAGGTTCGATTTGTTAGAAATAGCACTGCGGCTATTCCACTGAAGTATTCTGACATCTTGAAGTGCCATTTTGAACAAATGATTTTAACGTGGAAATAATAGAAGCAGCGTTGGACGGTAGATTAGTTTGAGAAGAAATTAGGTCAATTAGAAGCATAATAAGAGTTTGTATAAATGAAGAATTGTCTTGTGAGAGTTGTTCAGAAAGCTTTTGATGTTTTGATGGTTTGTTGAGGACGAATTATAGTTGTTTGCGCACCCATTTGTGGCATTTGAAAGAGGAGAACCATTGGGATTTAAGAGAAGTGAGTTGTGTTGTTGCCGATCGTATCCAGGAGGCGGTTTAGAGACAGGGTTTTTGTACATAAATTTAGTTGAACGAGAAGATGTTGAGGAGAAGGGGAGAGGGTTGGATGGAGAGTTACTGGATAAAACCTCGGCAAAAGATTTTTTGACAGGCGGGAATAGTTTAGAAGCCTGCAGAAAAGATAAGTTAGAAGCCATGGAAATTTTTATATTTTTTTGGCGAGATTGTTCAGGGCAAGAAGAATGAATGGCGGAATGAGCACCTGAGCAGTTAAAACATTTAGGTGAAGAGAGAGAAGAACATTGGTCAGCCGTGTGGTTTTCTCCACATTTGAAGCATCTGGGAGGGGATCTGCATGCAGCTTTGGCATGACCAAAACAGCAGCAATTGTAACATTGTGGTGGGGTAAGTGTACATTTTAACTGGTAAGGAGTTGAAAAATAAATAGATATGAGAGGGAAGAGATTGTCCTTCGAATGTGATCACAACAGATTGGGAGGGCTTCCAGGAAACGATGCCCTCAGAGGTGTCCTTATAATTTAGCCTCCTGGCTTTTATGGGATTGCCGATATGTTGGGGGGTTGAAAGAGAAGACAGAATTTCTGGAATGGACAGATCGGTAGAGATACCCCTGACCAGGCCCATACGAGTGACATTGAAAGTTGGGATGTACGCCTTGAATTTAGAATTAGATGTAATAAAAATGTTTTTAATAAAGTTGTTGGCAGCTGAACCTGAGAGGAATTCAACAGAGATTCGGAAGCGACCCTCGGCTTTTACACCTCCGGGCTTAATCGAAAGGTTCTTGTTGGTTGAAAGAAATTTACCAAATTCAAGAGGATGTATGGTTTTACCTTGTTCAGTTTTTTGCGCATATACAATGAAGGGGCCACGGGAATGAGTAGAGTAAAAGTTTGTTGAAGAAAGTTGAGGAAGAGCTGGTGGGGACTGTGAAGACGAAGGCGAATCATGTTTTTTTGGGGAAGAGGGACTGAATTTTCTTTTTTTTATTGAGGTTAGGATGACAGATTTACTGTCTGAAATGTTTGAAGGGTCTGAAATGTTTGAGGGTTCTGAAATGTCCGAAATGTCTCCATCTGGAGGGTCAGGAGGGGGATCTAAGGGCTTTGTAGGAGGTGAAGGAGGGAAATACTCCTCCATTGTTCAAGTTACAGGAAGTACAAAAAGTGACAGAAGTAAAAGTAAAAAAGTATATAAATATCTGAAAATGAGCAGCAAGAAGTGACTCCTGGAAGATCAGGGGGAGAAGAGTCCTCAAGACACAACACACTACACTTTTTACAGCCAAAAACAATTAAAAGATTGGTTTAAGATGATTTTTGAAAGAGCAAAACAAAAAAACTGTTGACAGCCAAATGTTATTGTTGCGAGTCAATTTATTTATTTATTTATTTCAAAAACATACGGCACAATATGTACCATTAACATAATTATATTTATAGATATATATATTATAATACAATACAAGGGCGGATTTAGGGGGGGGCACGGGGGCACGTGCCCCCCCCCAGGATGGTATTTTTGTGTACTGTGGAGATTCCATCACAGTACATACTTGGAAGAAAATCAAATTATCAGAGTTGTTAAAAAATATGAATAAAATAACAGAAAAAACATGAGTCAAACTCTTGTCTATTTCTGGCCGGAATTGCGAATTTCGTTCGTTGCATCCCTTTCATGCAATTGCAAATGAAATATGATAATCAGCGTTTGCGAGAGCGGTACGGTCGGGGGAAAGCGCGGTCGGAATAGTCCCCCCCCCCCCCCGATTAAAGTTGACAAAGGGGCCGTTTAAGTATTATGTAACGCACTTGAGGGGGGGGGGGGGGGTCGAACAACGCGTTACGTAACATGTTTTTTCTATTTAAATAAAAAATAGGAATTAGAAACTTAATGCACATTCTTAAGGCTACGTTAATGTTTGGGTAAATTGTTTTAAGTTATTTATGTCTTAGAACCTAAAATGTTAAATCGCTTTGGTTTTTCGGGGCAGTTCTCCATCTCAAGCTATCGCTGTTAAATAATATTGTAGATGGATACATTTATCAAAAAAGCACTTTTCTAAACCTCCAAATTTATGTCGTTACTAACATACTTTCTCGCACTATTTTGAACTTCTTCAGTGTTCAAATTTTGATGGAATAAAATTTTCTGATAAAGGGTTTCCTCCTCTGTTGGTAAATATAAGATTCTTTAGATATCCCTTTGTAGTACATGAACAGTTGCAGTCCGAACACGAAAAAGGTTACTCTCCACCGTGAATCAGCTAGTGCGTTCTTGTACGTCCCTATTGAGAACATGATTAGTTGCAGTCCGGACACGAAAAAGGTCTTTGTCCACTGTGGGTTAACACGTGATTAGATGTCCCTTGCGATAAAATGAATAGTGGCAATCGGGACATGAAAAAGATTTTTCTCCTCTGTGAGTAAATATGTGACGTTTCATTTGTTATTTTGTAAAACATGTATATTTGCAGCGAAAAAGGTTTTTATCCACTATGGGAAAATGCGATTTTTTAAATTTATCTTCGTATAAGCATAGTTACACTCACAACATGAAAAAGGTTTTTTCACTATGAATCACGCAGTGGATTTTTAAATCTCCCTGTCGAGAACTTGAATAACTGCATTCGGGACATGAAAATGGTTTTGTCCACTATGTATAAACATGTGATTTTCTTACCTCTTTGAAGAACGTGAATACTCGCAGTAGAAACATTTAAAAGGTTTTATGTCAATGTGAGTCAGAAAATGAATTGTAAGAAGTTCCTTTGTACAACATGAATACTTGCAGTTGGGAGATGAAAAAGGTTTTTGTCCAGTGTGGATATGTGAATTTTTAGATACCGTTTTGTAGCGCATGAATAGTCGCCGTCGAGACATGAAAAAGTTTTTTCATCGCTGTGAGTCAGCAATTGCCGTTTTAGTTTTTTTTTTCGAGAAAAAGAATAGTTACAGTCAGGACATGAAATAGGTTTTTCTCCACTGTGGTTAAACATGTGAATTTTAGATTTTCGTTTACTTTTCGTCTACTTTCGTACATGAATAGTTGTAATAAGGAACTCCAGTGAAAAATATTATGGCTTTAAAAAAATATGTTCATATAGACCAATAAACGCTGATTCTGAATATATAATTTTTATTTAATAATATTAAACGTACAGTTTTTAAAAAAAATATTAAAAAGTGCATTTTTAATATTCTCGTTAAAACACAGCGTCAAGTTGGTATGCTGTGTAATACTGTTATGGTGACGTCACGATGGTAATCACTGTAATGACAGGTTTATTTATGCAGTACGTCATTTTTATGGGAATTTAGGTATGACACAAACGAATATTCTATATATTTCTTATTTTTGAAGATGTCGTAAAAGCATATACCTTTATAGAAAGTTGATAGAATTGCCTTTTAGATTTTTGTATCTGACATATACGATTGTGTTTGAAAAATGCAGTATTTTAAGTTTCAAAATGAAAAAATTTAAAAAAAACAGCCGACTGTAAACATATTCTATTAAATGGTCGAAAAAATTAGGAAAATTCAAAATTTAAAAAATATAGTCCTCTTACCTTATGAATTCGGAATAAAACTGTCACTTCACTTTTTATCTTGTTCATACAATTAAAAACGATAAAAAAATATTATAATAATTCCGAAAAAATTCTGAAAAAATCCGACATCTTGGACTCGGTTTTACGCAATTAATGCGTTGATTTCTCGAATTTGTATTTATTTACACATGCATAAGGCTTTTACATTATTGAATAATATTACTTTTATGGAAGTTTTATTAAATTCACGCGGAAAAGTCATAAAAATTATAGAGAAGTAACCTTTGATTATGTAATGTCAGTAACCTAAAAACCGAACGAAACTAAATCACCAACAAAACATTATTTAAGGACTAAAACTGAAAAAAAGTAAAGGCAGCATTGGCACTTATGCTGAATTACACTAATATCACAGTGAATTAATCATTTAAACGAAAATTATCATCAAAAACATAAAACTGCAAGTAAAATTCATCAACGTCATTCATTGTTTTGCAAAGAATTTGATTTCGCCATTTGCAATAAATAAGCCATTAGCCAATCAACGCGTTATAATAAACAAGATGGCCGCGCGCCTGCGCAAATCTATGTGAGATTCCAGAAAACCAACATAAAAATCATAAAATAGTGAATCGTTATTTTAGTAGATGACATCACAAAATTCACCATAGATATGGGTGTTTTCGAGGGATCTCCAAAAATTAAAACTTTGAAAATTATTTTAACTATTAAAACTAACTCTAAAAAAAAAAAAAAAAATATGCAGTAATTTAAGTTAGAAGGTCATTTTTCATAAAAAAAAAAAATGGACTGGACTTCTCTATTACTTCGTAGTACATATAGTTGTAGTCGGAGAATTTTCTCCACAAGAGTCAGCAAGTGACTTCTTAGGTATCTCTTTGAGAACACGAGTAGTCGCAGTCAGGACATGAAAAAGGTTTTTCTCTTCTGTGAATCATACTGTAGATTTTTAAATCTTCCTTTTGAGAACTTGTAAAACTGCATTTGGGACATGAGGAAAGACTGTTAAATTGTGGAGATCCGGAAGGAATACAAGGCGGATAAAAATAATAGTAATTCCCATTTTTTTTATAAATAGCAACTTGTATAAATAAAATAAACAATAAACGCATGTATCGCGAGTTAAAAATCTCTTCATTTATTTATTACCGCAAACGCGATTAAAACAAGAAAGATGATATTTAAGCGACTTTACAGTACTTTGCACAACTTAATTGTAACTTTCAGGTAAAAATTGTCACTTGGGCGTTACGTAACGTTTAGGGGGGGGGGGGGTGTATAAGAAAACGTTACTGCGCGTTACATGGGGGGAGGGGGGGGGTAAAAAATCTTCAAAAATTGTATACGCAATACTTGAACGCCCCCAAACACAAATTTCGTCTTCATAAAAAATTGGTCCGTCCCAGGGGGGGGGGAATGTGCTCTTGAGTGGCACCCCCCCCCCCATCGGGTGGCACCCGGGGCGAGCCCCCCCTCCGCCCCTTGTGCCCCCCTAGAAAAAAATCCTGGATCCGCCCTTGATACAATAACAAAGAGAAAGTAACACATAAATGTAAAGTTAAATCTAAAAACAAAAGGTAAAAAAAGGAGTTAAGGTAATAAGTATTAAAAAAGTAAGATGTATAAAAATAAAGTATAACGTAAAGCATAAAATATGAAGTATAATGTAAAAGTAAAAAGTTAAATAAAAAGTTTAAATGCAGGAAATAATATAGTATAAATTAAAATGTATAGACTACAAGATATCTTTAAGAATAATAGAAAGCTCAAAAGTTATAAATATAAAAAATTAAAGAATAAGAAATGCTCTTAGGAGCAAAAAAATTTTGATAATCACATTAATATCATTGAAAGAGTCCAACGCAATTTTTTGAGGTGTATTAATTTTAGAGTTGGAATTCTTTAGAATCAATAAATTATGACTTTTTATTACATTCATTGAAATTGTTGAAGTTAAGTGACACAAGAAAATTTTTTGATCTAATATTTTTTGTATAAATATAATTGTAAATTATCAGTTGGATAGTCCTGATATATTAAAATTGATTCACTTTCATATACCTACCACTAGATCAAGGTTCCCTAGTATGTATTATTATGACAATTGTACGTCTGTCTCAGGCTACAATTCTGTTATAAATAGAATACCCTCCAATAGTCATTTTTATTCCAACGTTACTAATATTTTTAATACTTCCTTATTAAAATACAAGGCTCTGCTGATTAATAATAATATAACAAGTTTTTATTTTATTTTATTGTTTCTTTTGTTGTGTATAACAAATTTGGCGTAAATTTTAAATTTTAAATAAAAAAATAAATTATTCTGACTCTTGACATGGCCCGACTCAACCCGTATGTGATTCACTTAATCATGCCATATCTTCCTCGGGCGTCCCCGACTTCTTCTATCATTCAGATTTGCATTATTCTCCTTACACTACTTTCTAACATTCATAGACGAGGAAATAGAGTTATGCTTTTAGTGTGTAACTCAAAAACGCTGATTTAGGAGTTAGCTTTGTAGAAATTACTACACTGTAAAACAAATACTTAATAAAAAACTCTTGCAAGTCATTTTATTTATTCTATGTGTCTTCTCTTTTATTCCAGTTCTTTCACCGTCATCCATGGGACCCTTCTCCTTGCCAGTCAAATACGAAAGACTATCACCAGAAGACTCCATGAGATCACTCCACATCCGACTAGATCCGCCCAACATCGAAAGCCGATCGCCGACTATTTCTCCGGAAATGTGCGAAATGACAACCGACTTTACTTCGCAGCACAGAACACCCACAGCAGAAGTCGAAACGTTGCTATTGGAAAGTTCCCACTAATGTTGCATAACTAAAATGAATCAAAGTCCATATTGTACATATTACTGAATCTAATTGCCATCAACTGCATTATATTATTAACAAGTTCACTGCCAACTCTGTCAAGAGTTTGAATGGTTCAAAAACTCCGCACCTGCCAATTGGCATGTGCGCCCAGCCCCAGATCTAAGACTTACTTAACCTAACCTAACCTAACAAAAAAAATCATCATCATTACTCTTGGCTCTACAACCCCTGGTGGGTCTTGACCTCCTCAAGAGTCTTCCTCCACTCGTCACGGTTTTGTGCGAGCTCTCTCCAAGATGGATAAATCTTTGAGGACGTTGTCGCTCCATCTTAAGCATGGCCTTCTCAGGCTCCTTCGCCCTGTCGGTATTGAGTTTAGTAGGGACTTTAGTGCTTGATGCTCAGTAATTCTCTCTACATGACCCAGCCACCAAAGTTTTTCCAGTTTAATAAATTTTGTGACATTTAGATCCTTAAATATAGTATATAGCTCCTTGTTATAAAATTTGCGCCAAAATCCATTTTCTGAAACCGGTCCGAAGATACGCCTCAAAATTTTCCTTTCAAAAACATCCAGTGCTCGCTCATTCCTCTTAGTTAGTACCCAAGTCTCAGCTGCGTATGTGAGTACTGGTCTGATAAGTGTGTTGTACACTAATATCTTGGTGTTTCTGGACAGCAGTCTGGATTTTATTTGGTTTTGTAGGCGATAATAGCAGCAAAAAAAATAGGACATAAATAATACAGACATCCTGTAAAGACAATCTATTATTGTTCAAACCGGAGCAGAACTCAAACTGCTCGGGTTTATTCGGCCCAGCTCAGCTAGTTCTAGAAGTGACGGGGATTCCCCTGGCAGCGACATCACGAACACTACGCACGCGTTCAAAAATCGACTTAGGAGACTTTTTTTGTTATTTGTTTTTGGGGTGTTATGCCGTTTTGCACTACCTCCTTCTTTAGCCAACGTTTCAGACAGCTTTACAGGGTCCATCATCAGGGCAGATCAGATTTGTGATGGACAAACATGGCATTACACCCCAAAAACAAATAACAAAAGTACTTTTGGCCGTGAAAATCTAAAATCATATCTTAGGATACGTTCATAAATCAACTTAGGATGTGTTCAATAACCAACTGGGCGTTTTAAAATCAAATGAATATTGATGTTAGGCGCTTTACGAATCAAGTTCTTTTTTTCAATCTAACATATAAATTACTATTTTGGCGCCCCCTAAAACTGCCACTCGAGGAAGTTTGCCTGTTCCCGGTTTGCCTCCCCCTATGTAAATCTTGGCCTGATTCTTGACTTGAATTAATTAAAATTTGTTGTCCCAATGTGGTTTTTGACTACCTAAGTACCTAATTTAGTTATTATTTTAATTGATAAACTAACGTTTTTGAAGACAAGATTTTTATGCATAGCATAAAGGGTAACAATTATTATTAGCAATAATAATCAGTGTATCTTTTCTCTGAAGATTTTTTCAATGTAGACGAGTGTTTCAGGCTGATAATTATTGCTTATAATAATTGTTATCTAATCTAGTTTTAAAGTTATAGACAGTGCTTTCGGAGTTTCCAAAGCCTTCATTGTCCAAGACTGGCAGTGAACTTGTTGTGATATTGTTGAAGCACGATTTTGATGATGGTAAAAGATACTAATAATCTCCAGGCGAAACTCTCATAGCTTTTTCAACTTGTCACAGTTGTGTCGATGTTTGTCATAATCCAGGGCCGTTCCTGTGCTTAACCTAACCTAATTCAGTAATCTTCAGATTTTTACCAGGCTCCGTTTGGCTAATGATCGGCACTGGGAACATTCCTAGCATGACAGGTGAAATAATACAAAAAAATGTATGTCGTATATACTTCTTTACATGAAATAAAGTATACAAATAAAACAAAAACCTACCACGGACAAAATAAAATATAAATAATAATGTAATTCTATTTAAGTATGTAATTAAAGTAGTTATTTTTGTAAACAAAACTTGTGATGAAAAATCAATTATCTGTAAACAGAGATTTTTGATTAGTGCCATGCACCTAGTTTTAAAGACTGATTCTGTATATGAAAAGTATTATAAAATAATGGAAGATTATCTGTTTTGTTGCGCAATTTGTTGTGTAATTTCATGAATTTAAAATCAGTACAATGTCAATTATCTATCCTTGCGTCTGCGTACACACGCTATTCACAAATAGATACAAACAAAAGTGCTGCCATCTATCCTTGCGTCTGCGTACACACGCTATTCACAAATAGATACAAACCAAAGTGCTGCCATCTATCATCAAACAGGATTAATTTATCTAATCTATGTAGGTATTCGCAATTTAATATGTTCCCGCGAGTTTTTCATCACCTTGGACCCAATGGGAGGGATGAATTCATACGTCCGTCATTCCTGGACACACTGACTTTCAGATTCCTTCTCATCCCTCATAACTTTTTCCTTTCCTTCGCAAAAAAAGTTTTTTTTTCCAATTTACATGAACGAATATTTGTGCGCGAACCAAAATATTATTTCTCAAATACAATTTACAAAAAAAAATCTGGATATTGTTTTTTGTCAAAAATTTGGGTTCCAATTGACGGGATTCTGCTTTTTTTTCAAATATTTCATGCTTTTACCCTTCAAGGGTGTTCTAGGCCACCATTTCAAATTATGAAGAAAAGAAATATGAAATTATGTATTAATTTTATTCAAATGGGCAAATTTAAAAATTATATGAAAGATTGGAGTCGAGTTCAGACTTAGAAAAGATCAGCCAAGCGATTTTTATCTTTTGTGGAATCATTATGAGACAACGGACGTGATCTCCTGTCAGATTTTTTTGTAATTTATTACCTTTTCTATGTACAACGTACATTAAATGAATACATAATCATAGATACTTGCTGGAATTCGTGTTTAAAATGATCTAAACTAAAATATGTGACAATAAATATGTAAAAATCACTCAATTCTGACAGGAGATCACGTCCGTTATCTCGATAACGATCCCACAAAACATATAGAATCACTATGCAGATGTTGAATAGAGAGGATTCTGTTATATAAGAAAAAATTATCTCTATACTTACTTATCTCAGAAGAAAGTCAATTTACTACATATTTTTATTTTTACTGTCGTTCATTAATTATTATATAAAATTGTATAAAGACCATTATTTAGATAGGTATAATTTAGTATTTTATATAAATTTGTAATAAAATTAGATATTATCATTGGGTGCTTTTATTAAAACTGTGATGACAAAAAGGTAATAAACATACATTCCTTATCGCTATAATGCTGCAGCACTTTCTAACACATTCAATAATGGTGAGACAAAAGATGAGACACACAAAATACGTGTGACTGTTTCCTCAAAATTACTACTTATTCCTTGCGTTTCATTTTCTTTATTTGTGTGAGGGAGATGTATGATAATGATTGTATGTTTCCTTCAGTCGGTTGCAGACATAGGTTCACCATTTGTCTCATTTTTGACTGTTGTTATTTAGTGTGTTAGTGTGTTTAAGAACAAAAGCAAAACCATCGGCGCATTGACATTTGACGTTATTGAATTTTTGAATTCCCTCACACTTTAAGCCTCCGCAACCCGAATTTCTACCGATTTCTTACATATCTCCCTTAAACATTTGAAGTTTTTAAGCTCTTAAAAAAAAATATTTTTGAAGATAATGTCTAGATGCTGCCTACGCCGAAACGTAAATTATATGAAATTCCCTCGAAAATCGCAAAGTTTTCTCCAAAAATTATTAAAAACAAGTCTGTTTCTATTATCTTATAAATTATATTTGTGAAAAAATTCACAATGTTTCTTTAAATGATACTTAAGGCGATCCACTAGTTTGGAAAAAATTCGAAATCGTAAATGCCGCGCCTGTTTATTGGAGCGATTATAAAATATTTTATGAGACTTCAGAAAACCTTACAACCAATAGAAGAAGGGATCCGCCTTACCCGTAACTTCTTGGTTTACGCCCTAAACGCACATTGGTGACATTTGCGAAAAATACGAACATTATAATTAAATTAGATAACTATTTATTAGTACCAAAATACACAGTAAAACTCAAGTATCGTTGCCCTAATTGTTAGAATGAGTAATGTACATTTATCAAATTTTACAGGAGGCTCAAAAAAACTGTTTTTGAAACTATTATGAATTTTAAAATTTTAAAGAAAAAATTGAAAAAAAGTATACGTACGTAAGCGACACCTGAATCTGTCTACACTATCACAGGGGACAGGAGATCAATGCTGCTGGTTCATTAGCATTTCGCACTCAGCATGCCTACGTTCTATATGTGCATTAGATATGACAGTTGTTGGTCACATCGGATTGTCAATGAGACGGACCGCCCTCCTTTGCACAGAGCCAAGTATTTTGGGACTCCAAATTCAATTGTTGGAGGTACTTGAAATTGTTACGGTTAGTATAGTAAAATAATGCAATATATTTTAATTTTTTATTAGGTAATTTTTCTTGGTAGGTACTAATATTCAAGTTAGGTATAAAACACCAACATAATAGGTTATACAATAGAGAATAGATACAGTTATTTTACATCATACGATTTGTACTAAAGTGTAGTAATTTTATAACTGCGGAACGAATTATGTCCCTTAGTCACCTCAACTAAATTAATGCATATACGATCTACCTCCCCACCTTCCTCTTCCCTATCTCCTTCCCCTCCCCATTACCTAACAGTTTGTTTTGGTAACATATATGACAAAAATTATTATAATAAAATGGTTTTGATAATATAAATCGTACGTAATATTATGAAATACTTTTCTAACAGCCAAGAGATCGATTAAATATTTAAAAAAAAATCTAGTTTATCTGTAATCCAGTGATCTATACTATGTGCCTTAGATAAATATTTAACAAAAGTAGAAGAAAGCAAGTACGAACAATAATATATAATGATAATTCGTTGATATAATTCGTATTTATCCTGCAGTTACTTATGATATTAAATGGGTAACTAGGTACATATAATACATTATCGGCTTATCAACTAGCATTGCAAGTTGGAAAAACCAAAGTAGGGCAGTTATGTTGAACATTTCTTTAGAAATGTTAATATTGACATTCTTCTCTTCAATTGTTGTGGTTCAATATTTTTAAATCACCAAAAATACCCAAATTTATGAAAATAACCTAATGACATATCACAGGTAAGTGTAGCTAAATTTCTAAGAAATCTTAAATAACTAAATTGTCAGTATTCATTACACCACCTTCTCATTTAATTATTATCTTAACCACAATGAAATGCCCCGGGAACCAAACAAATAATTTTAAAATGTTTACATATTTTTATATGTAGGCATCTCAGATAGGTTTCAATTTAACAAATTCATTCAAAATAGATTTTGAATTGAGATTTTATTAGTTTTTATGATATGTCAAAGGTATTTAATTATTTATCAAAACTCGCTATAATATGAAATTCCATAATACAAATGCAAAAAAAAAACACATGCATTAATTACATACTTGTCCTGATTGTGTACATAAATAGGAACTTTAAACTACACAACTTTTTAAATCTATTAAATGCAAGTTTTAATTAATTTGTCTCAGGGGGATCTTCATTAAAATTCAGGTAAGCACCATTGTATATACGAGTATATTAATGGTAAGCACACACTTCACTCGATTTTCTGTTCGACATCTTGATTTAAAACTTTTATACATGAAATGTTTCACAACAAAAACACTAATATCTATCGCAAATTTCCACAAACAACGAAACAAACAACACTTAAATAAATAATCTATAATAATGTATTTATTTCCCCACAATCCTTTATATAATTATGATATCACCACAGTATATTATTCACAAACGATTTAAATAATAAACTTGTATTGTAATGTTAAAAAAACGGAGAATGAATTTGGGCCGATAACCGAGCGTAACAAATAACGAATTTATACAAAATAACTGAACTGATCTAACAACGAAATAATGCCAATAACATCAGTTCTCTACGGGAATCTTCGGTGATCGGCAATTCCTGGAACTAAGGTCGAAGGTCCTACCTACTACGGTCGGCTTATAAAATAACGAAGTTATTCCATACCCTGTTATGCGTTGCTACAGTAACAGGAATGCCGTTATTTGAAGATACTATCTTATCCATACCTATTTACGTTATATTAGACCCACCTCTATCAGACGGGAACAGTTGGGACTCTTGTGCGGTATTCATATTTTAAAAAATCTTGTTTAGCGGGTTCTTGAAATAAAGGATAAAAAAATAAATAAACCAATTCCATAGTCACAAAGAATAATAAACCTATTTTCAGACATTATAAACTCAACGAGTCGTGTATTTGGTGCTTGTAAGCCAACGACCAAATAAATGTACTGGCTGGAAAAAAACTGCAAAATATTGACAACACAAACGATGAATGGAATAAAATCATTGATCTAATGGAGAAATATTATATTAGGTACCTATATTATTAAATATTGGCAATAAGGAGAAATCATGCACCCAGAAATCTCTTATGTACCAGGCCATCCAACTTTCCTGAATGAAATCCCAAATGAAATTATTCAGAATAAAAATATGACGAGTGCAAATTGCAAAATCATTTTAAGTACCTATAATTAGATAATTCTACTATAAAAAATATAAGACACAAGCTTATAACGGAAATGCGAGAAAAAATTGGCGAAATATAAATGCAGTAACTAATTCAAAATCCACCAGTAATACAAGTAAACTGAACTTAAACATGGTTCCCTCTCTCAGAAGTTGACGCAACAGCCGAACTTGACGTGACAGCAGAAGTTGACGCAACAGCGGAAGTTGACGAGATGGCAGAAATTGACGTGACATCAGAAATTGACGTGACAGCAGAAATAGATGCGACAGCAGAAGTTGACGTCGCTGAAACGAAGTCAAGTTTACGTTTAATTAATCTCCTTTTTAATGTTCTCCGTTCTTGAGCATGGAGGATATGATCTGATTCCCTAATGGGCATATTTCTTTTGGATCTTGAATCTACAATTTCTGGTAAAACGCACTCCATATAGAAACGAACTAATTTAACTTCCATTTGATTTTTCCAAAATAAATCGTCTTTTTTAATGTATTCCACTTTCAGTGGTATATTACTTCCTGACCACAGACCAAAAAGACAGACACTCTTTCCAGTTACCCGTAATTGACCTTGAATCTGATAGTACCATAAGTGGGCTCTATTGACACTTCCATCCCTATTCCAAAATGTGATCTTCTTTCTTTTAATGGCCTCTTCTAGTCCGAGTTTGAAGGCTGTAATGGGGCACTTGACTTCAACCACCATATCGTCTGTTATTCCGTCTGGCGAAGCCCCTAAAAATGGTATTTCGCTATCGATAAACAGACCACACGCCTTTATTTGAATATCTTCCTGTATGCTTAATTCGGTCAAGGCAAGTTTTTCATTCCGCCTCCCATGACTGATACTTGCCACATGGGACAGGTTGTTTTCAATAATTAAACTGCGAACAAGAGGGCCACAACCTGTACTATCTTTTTTTTTTATGACCTTCCCAAAATTTGACGCTGTCAGCATCATACGTCTGTGCTCACGCCATTCGTTCGAATCCCCTTGAAGAACAGTAAGCTCTTGAATCTGATTCCTTGCCTGTTGTTTTTCGACTAATAAACTTAAAATTAGTTTTTTCCCTTTTTCCAAAAGATCCGGTTCCATATCTACTTGTTCACTTGCATCACCATATTCTTTGTTGCCCTTTTTAGAGTCAGAACGCCGAGACCTATTCTTTTTTCTAATAAAATTCAAATTATACTGCGTTTTTTTATACCGTTTTCCTTCAATCTTATTCATAACGTTAGATTTAGGACTCCTACCTAACATTTTTTTTTGCAATGTGTGTATTGGCCTATGAGTGTTAAATGATACAACAGCAGCATGGCAGCGGGCTTGATAGGACTGTCTACAGGAATAGTTAATGCGTTTTCCGCCAATGAATTTTGCCACAATGCTGTTGTATCTTTCAACAACGTTGCTATCAACGTCATGAATTAAACTTCTAGAGTGTGAAGCGACAGAGTTGTTGATTAAACAAATTCGTACCCAAATTGGATTACATTTTAGATCTAACACAATATTTTTACCGTTTGGTTTTGGTCCAGAACAAAAATAGGTTTTGCATTTAGTGTGATCACCAAATACGTGACATATTGAGTTGGTAATGTCAGAGAATAGGTTATTAATTTTTTCTGAAAATGGAATTGGTTGACTTTTATTATGCTTAATAGCCGACGTTACAGCAGTTCTAAGGGACATAATTCGTTCCGCTGTTATAAAATTACGAAACTTTTTAGGATATTTCGTATCAAGTGTCAAGGCTCGTAATTTATTGCAATAATTTCTAAGAACGTGATTTCTGCACTCAACCTTCTCGACGGTATAATCTGCGTAGGGTCGAGCGGCAAGAATTTTAGAGTAAGTGCTCGAATCACCGTCTGATATAATTCTAGCGAACAATAGGTTGTACATAGAAATTGAACGCTTGAATCCTTCGAGTATGATTTCAGCCTCCATACCTGAAGAAGACCCCGAATAGTTTTTGTAACAAATATGCTCCGAGACGGGTTTTTTCTTTCGTTCTGCAAATGAGCAAATCGAGCAAAATTTATTGCGAACCGCCATAAATAGTACTTTACCCGTTTTCCTGCCGACGATTGCAGCAGCACCAGATAATGAGGAATAATTAGACCTGTATGACCGTTTTCCCCAACAACCGTCTGCAATGACATCGATCATTGGAACGCCATTTCGATCCAAACGTCCTTCTTCTATAGCTGTTTCACGCTCTTCAGCGGCAGCATCAGTCATAACATCTATTGATGTATCTTCCCATTGCTTGGAAACATTTTCATGGAATTTTTGATATGTTGCTTGTGACATTGCTGGAATGTCCAAAGCGCCTAAAAACTCTTGCAGTGCAGAGAAACCCCCTCCTATGGCCATTATTCCTGCTACTGCAGAATTATTAATATCCACTTGAACAAGGTTCACATTATTACGATTTGTCGCAATTGGAAAAATACCATTACAAAAATTACACCTAAATGTTATTTTCGATGACAGACCTCGCTTACTTTCAGCGACGACTTTTAAATTTTCATTGAGGCATCCTAATTTAGTTCCGTGATCAAAAATCTTTTTTAACTGATCAATCAGGAACATCACGTCGACTATCCGGCGTCCACTTATGTTGAAGTCCTCTTCAGCAGAAGGTGTAGTTTCGATCTAAAATAAATAATTATGATTGTAGCACTTTCTGTTACTGTTAAACTCAATTAAAATACACTTAAAAACTAAAAAATAATAAAATGTTTCAAATTATTTACAACTCTACAATGTAAACATATTTTTTAAAATACAAACATAATTACATGTTTAATGAAAATAAAAACACCCTGCTCACACTGCTATTTTATCAAAATAATCGTCATGCACCAAAATCTAGTGATGCAACGAATACGAACATTCGTATTCGCCGAATAGTAGACATTTACCGAATATTCGTATTCGGCGAATAAATATTTACGAATACTAATACTATAAAAAAAACCTTTTGCACGTATCTCCGTTTGATTATACCGTGTGTCAACTGAAAAAACTACCTACAGTCGCCTCGGAGAGGCTTTTTTCAACGGCTGCCAATATCCAAACTGAAAAAAGAAATCGCCTGTCACCAGGGAATCCACAGATGTTGTGTTTTCTAAATAAAAATTTGACAGTTGTAAATTTTAATGATCAGTTTAATAAAACAAACAGAAAAAGGTCAAATAAATTAGTGTTTTATTACTCTGCCAAGTTATTCGTATTCGTATTCGCCGGATAGTAGGTTTGATATTCGTATTCGTAAAAGTAATATTCGTTGCATCACTACCAAAATCTTAATCATTATATGAATTTCCAAAACATTAAATAATCTACCAATGAAACGTCTAAATAATTCCATCTGTACTATATCTCTACTCTTAAAAGTATAATCTTGGAAAGTGTCTATTAGATACAGATTGTTTCATATTGATGGCCTAGTGATAGATCGTTATTGCAATTTTAATTACGACGTATAATTTTTTGACAACGTACCTCTACAAATCATTGCATATTTTAAAAGGGTAGATTTTAAATCACTCTGTAGGTACTTTCCCGTCTAGCGGTAAGCCAACAATAGGCTAAGATCATAAACAGGTCAGGTATGATTTGATGGTTCTGGTTATTCCAGTCATTTCTAAAGTAAACATTGAAAATACCGGGAATTTCGTCAACCATATAAGCTTATAATAAATATGGGTCAATAAGGCAAAAGTTAGAATTCTTAAATTTAAAGTTCTTAAAGTTGTCATTATTCCGAAGGGCTAGGTAGCATTGTATTTATATTTGGATATATAGATATTTACTTTATATATATATATACATATATTTTTTTATATATACATAAATTTATGTGAATACCGACCATGAATCCCAACTGCTCACAACCGCGCGGAGCTATGATATGCTACGGAGCTGTTTGGTGAAAAGATCTAAATGGCCCGGTAATTCCGCTCCTTACTCTTTCCATCTCCTTCCACTTCCCATTTACCCACCCAACTTGCCCCACAGCGAACCCCAATTGGGGATGCGACAGTCTCGCCGGCTCCGGGCATTTGGGACTCTTGTGTGATATTAACATTAAAAAATATAAATTAAATAAAACTTGCGCATGCAGGCACTTGAACCCGCAACCTCGGTATTGTCGGTAGCCTTACCCATCGACCAGAATATATACATAATATTAAAAAAAACGCAGAGGTAATCAATATAGGTATATTATAAAAGTCCAAAAAAACGTGCGGCTCGCAAAAACTCAGAAACGAGTCCCGGTACGATCAAGGGAGTTATATGGTGTTGTAGATCTCTATCCCCCCTAGGGAATAAGGGTATCAGTTTTTCCCTGAAGGGTTTGCTTTTGAAGATATAAGGGCTGGACAGTCTTCCGGAAGTTCTAGAAGGTTCCATAGAGCTCAAGAAAGTTCTGAAAGGATTGGCGGAGTATGTCATGGAATGTTCGGAAATAGGGAATCGGGAACAATCCAGAACACTCTCTAATTTGTCCTGAGCGAAGCCGAGTAACGCAGCTAGTCAGAGATAAAATTAAAATAGTTAACTCACCACAAGAGAATGATTTTCGACATCCGTGTGTTCTATCTCCTCGAATAACAAGCTTCGCTTTTGAATGGGATTGTGTGGTAGTAACATGTTCTCTTTATCACATTCGATCTGAAATTAAAACCATATTTTATTACCTTTGAATACATTTCTCACGATATTTATATTAAAAAATAAATAAATAATTGAAAAAACCAAAGTTCAACAATAGTATTCACATACGGACGACATTAAAAATGACAAAAGTACAGATATATTTTAAAAAAATATATTTTTACGCTTAATCAAAAAATAATTAATGAATAATATCGTCATGTAATGTATTTATATGCATTGTGAAAATGGGTTAAGTTTAGTTGCTTCTAGTTAAATAAGTGAAAATGTAATTTTATTATTTCGGAGAAAATAAACTTTAAAAAGAACCATAGCCCTGCAGTAATCACCTAAATGGGAAACTTTGGGCTGTAGTTTAGGTATTAAACAAAAATAATTCTTGTTATAATTCCCTCGGAAGGTTTTATTCCCAGGAACTTGGCAAAAGGGTTTTCGAAAACCTATCTTCTATATAGATTTGATTCACACAGTTTTGTTTACTGACAGTGATAATGCAAAAATAATTACATCAATATAACAGCGGAATTTTAAAAATCGCATTAAGAATGAAAATAATAATTATTATTACAAACGTAAATTGTGTTCTTCAATAAGTGAAATTCATTATCATTTATTTTATACGGAAAATGAAACATAATAAAAATTATTAAATAATTTATGTTCATAAAATTTAAGCACTGTGCGGCAAGTTACACGAAAAGCGCGGGAGCTTTAAAATTGGTTTCAATGCAATAATGATTTATTCAACTATTTTGGGCAAGGACATTATTTTGTGGTTGTTTTTAAAATGTGAGTATTATTGCATAAATCAACTAAATTATAAAGAACAAAATAAATAAGTATCTAAATAGGTAAATTCAAACAACTTACTTGTACATTTTCATTGATAGTTTGAAATTCTCTTTCCGTGATTTTAGTGGGTTGTTTTTGTATTTGTAGATTTCGTAAAGGCCTGTAAAAAACATTTACATACATTGGTAAAATAAAATTGTGTTCCTATGTGAGAATATCTAATTAGTTTAATTAGCGCCTAACTCATTATGTACAACTCTAAAATTAATGGGACGTTAATGGGACGTATCTGTAAAACATTCAACTCCTTACGAGATGTAGACTATTTCACCTTCATTACTTGCCTATAATAATTATATCATAAACCAATTATTGTTCTATTATTTTTGTTTAAATTATAGCATAAAGATCGAGTAACATCAAGGTGCACATTATTTATTATATAATTATTTATTTGTATATCTAGATAATTAATGGAACTTGTTTCAGCATTCAAATAAATGTTTGCTTGCTAAATATAATAATTCTTGATTTCAAAATTTCCCTTTATCTCTCTACATACTATTGATTTTATTACAATTACTCATTATAAGGGATCAAAATGATAATCTAGTCTCCTTCAACGAAAGCAATCTTCCGAACAGGACCTCCATTGATAAAAATAGACAAATATTTCTTGCAGAGTTTTACTACGTACCTAATTATGACAAAAAAATGATAATTAGAACTTACCCAAACATTCCAGCGTGGATTTTTCTTTTCTTTAGTCCGCTGTTCTTAACCAGTTTTTTATTTGCTTTGTTACCCATTGTATATAATATATTCACAAGGAAGTTTAAAAATCGAAAGAAGTTGAAAGGGTTTCACGGAATAGAGCGACACTAAGTAAGAGACAACCACTCGCCACGAGAAAAAGGCGGAGACTGACTGGAATATTATGATGCTGGCGTATGATGCTTACGCGGTAGGCATAACGTTCATTATTGCTTGCCGAATTCCTCCCACTTTATTCTTATTTACGCACGTTAGCAAAACAAAGCGAAAAATGCATATTTTATTTTATTTTGTGAAGTTCGGGGGTAAATATGATTTTTTTTTGCGATAATTATATAAGAAACTGAATTTGCCACATTATGCAATAAAACCATATCCGAAAAAGTGTTTATAAGTAGGAGAGTTTTTGGTTGAAAATGTTTTTTATAGACCTAATACTTTATTTTTTTCTAAGCTTATTAAAAGACTTATTAAAAAAAATGAACGATATTTTTAAGGGCCAAGGTATGTTGTACACGCAGTATTTAATTGAGGCATCTATAATACTTCTAAGCGGTCAAATTTTCAAAAATAAAACATACGATTTTGTATGATTTTGCATTATTTAGTATGGCTTCATCTTAAGATGCTCCCCACGATATTTTTGCTCTATTTTAAACGAGTCGTGTTTTATTAAACATTTTCGCAATATTCACATCATAGACATACAAATAGCTAGACGAGAACTTACAGATGAGGGGTAAAAACCAACTATGGCGGGACGAAGAGAGGAAAGAGACTTGTGATTCGCCAATAAATCAATCTAACAGTATATAGGCATCTCGCACTATAAAATCACCATTTAGTTCTTGAAAGTAAAATCTGCTTTTGAATAAATAGACCTTTTTATATGGGAGCGCAAATTGCTTGCCACGTTATGAACAGATGTGTCAAGTCCAAATTCGCAAAGTAAGGTTCTGAGTATTTTCATAGTGCAATATTTTGTTTCCGTAGACACTTTTACAAATGTTTCATGATTTACTTACCCCAGTAAACAGCGGCTTTGTGTTTCGCGTCGCCATGTATCTCGATGTCATAGTACAGAGGTTCCCAAAGTGGGTGTCGCGGCACCCTGGGGTGCCGCGGACAGAGGTCAGGGGTGCCGCGAGGCGCCCAGATAATTGTGCTCTTGGCGGTGACACTCGGTCCCGAGGCTACCACAGATAGACATTATATGACAGGGGTGCCGTGAGAAAATTCAAATTTTGTAAGGGTGCCGCGACTTGGAAAAGTTTGGGAACCCCTGTCATAGTATGTGTTCCATAGACATACAACGTCCGTGCGTAAAATGTACGATGAGAGCTCGACACTGGTCCAGACAAGAATGATGACGTCATATTTTTAAGATTAACGCGGGGCTCTCGCAAGCCCAGCCGGTTCCGAAAAATGGTTCCAATGGGAGGGGGAAATAACATGCCTTTTAGCACGCAAGGGCAAGTCCATGTATTTTGTACGTCCGTGATTCACATCGATTTTGTCGTTGTAAATGTTAGTGCGCTCCTCTAACATTCGTAATTTCGTATCTCTCCATCTTTTTCTTTGCGAGCCCGGTGCGGAGCCTTAATATTATCCTTGTTACTATATTCCATACTTTGAATAATTTTGTAGGGGTCTACGGAGACGTCACGGTGCGGTGTGTGAGAGAGATGCAAGAAAATGATTACTTTGGAGGAAACAGACCTACGTACATTGTGTATCTCGTCTTTTGAAAGAGCTGCAGCATTATATAGCGGGAACTTATGTTTATCGCCTTATTTATGCCGTCATATTACCTTAATCGTGAATCATCACGGTAATAATAAAAGCGGCCTTGTCTCAACAAACGCGTTGTTATTATCAATAATATATTGTGTCAATTATTATTTATTACTGGATAATATACCTAAATATTAATATATTTAAGGAATATTGATTTATTTAACAAATCAACCATTTAATTACACAATATTTTTATTGTATTCTACAAGATATTAGTTTTAAGGATTTGTATGTTTTGAAGGAATGAAATTATTTTGACAATGTACCTAAGATGTTTATTCTGGAAAATTTGAAAGAATCGCGGGAGAAGAGTGGTCAGCTGGTTTGACCAAGTCAAGTGAATGTAAAGATTGCTTCTAATAGTCCAAGAGCCCGTGACGATCAGACCTTCGTTATTTTATAAAACCTGAAAGTTTATCTGTGTATGTCTCTAATTCAGGTAAAAACGATCCCCGATTATGAAGTTTGGATCATGGTGGCTTTGAAAGACATATATTAATTAATTATAATTGTACTTACGTTAAAGTATAAAAACTGATTTTTATACATGTTACTCGAGGAACTATCGACATATGTTTTCTCAGTAATCAGACAGTTTCGATGGTTCCTTCACCTTGTCAGACACATTAAAAGTCTTCCGTAGGTGCGAACGCGACATAAACATGCAAGCGGGTGGGAGTGAAATAGTGCGAAATTTCGACGCTAGCAGACTACTTACCTTGTAAAATTGCGAGCAAAATGCTCTTGAAATTGCGGTGCAATTTTATATACCTTTGCTACCTGCTATCTTTCAAGGCCACCGTGATCCAAATTTCATAGTCGGGGATCGTCTTTACCTGTATTAGGGACATACACAGAGAAACTTTCAGGTTTTATAAAATAATGAAGGTCTGATCATCACGGGCTCTTGCTCTTTAATATTGTGGAGAAATGACTACAATTTGTTAATTATGAAATCAAGGTTTTTGAGTTACACACTAAAAGCATAATTCAATTTCCTCATCTATAAGTGCTACAAACAGAAAAGTCATAAAACATATGAATCATCAAGTTTTTTTAATATGTTTTAGTTGATATCTCCAAAAAACTGTATTATTTAATTTTAAATAAAGGTAAATCTAGTTTGTTTTTTTTACATAATAGCTCCACACAGGAGGCCCTGAGGAAAATAATTTCCTTCAGGGCCTATGTCATCTTAGGGAATGCTTTGTGGAGGGTCTTTTTAAGGAAGGGAAGGTTAGGAAATTCTGGGAAGGAAAAGGGTATGAGGGGTGGGTAGGAATCTGGGTGTCAGTGTGTCCAGGAGTGACGGACGTATTAATCCATCCCTCCAACTGCAGTGCAAGGTGATGGGTCGAGAGAGTCCGGCTGGCAAAAGGCCTCCCTCAACCTCTCGGTTCGGCCCACCACGCAGCAGGTGGGCAGACGCATCCTCAAAACCTCATGAACCCGGGCACCTCTGCCAAGTCCCTAAACGTAGCGAACCACTTGGGTTGACCTATTTCAGAGGTTTTGGTTATCTAATTAATGGTTTCTGGTACGGCGGTACCCATACCCGCCTCCAAAATTTTCCACACCACCAGAGTTTTTCCATGTTTCGCTTTTGACTAGCTGTCACCTGATCACAGTAGATCCAAGAAATCAGCTATTTTTGGAACCAGTTCCTATTGAATTTATAAAATGGTCACCAACATTTACTGGGCGAATCCGAACGAAAATGCCGCCCGCAGGGGCTAGCAGTAAGAATCTGCGGAGTGGGTGCTTGCATCTGTATGTCTTTTTAACACCTGGACACGGTGACTCCCAGATTCCTACCAATCCCTCATACATTTTTCCTTCCCAGAACCTCCTCTCCTTCCTTTACCTAAAAAGACCCCCCTCACAGCATCACCAAAGATAACATACGCCCTGTGGAATTTTTTCCTCCATGGCCTCTGCGGAGATGTTAAAAAAAATCAGGCATCAATTTGTAGATACCTACAATTCTCTCATTAATTTTTACTATTTTTCAGTTCATTTTAAACGCTTTATATATGTTGGGTTGGGTTCCATTGAGGTTCCATGACAACTCAGAATCAACTCAACACCTCTTTGAAAAGTCTTAAAAATTATTAAAAAAAAATTTTAAAAAGCACATAACCCTAACCTAACGTAACCTATTTAACCAAAAAAATTTCACCACTTTTAATGACTTTTCAAAGGAGGTGTTGAGTTGAATTCATTCTGAGTTGTCCGGTCACCGTTATATTGGATAATAGTCTATAATAAATCTAATATTTAAATAGATATTTTTCCCCATTCTAAGCCGATTGCTTCCATACATTATAATAGTTCTAACAACTAATGTCTTGTGTTTAAAATAAAATATTTTTCGGTTGCAATTGTACATAATAAAATGCTGTTAATTTTGAAGAATATTTCTATGAAATGAGAGTGACAATAAATTAATGCAGATCTATCATAATGTAATATAATAATCTATTATTTTTTGTATTTGTAAATATACTGAGCTTTAAGTTACAAAATCCGACCTGTCATCGGATTTTAATAAAATATATTATTTTAGAGTTTATATTAAAAAATTCTTTCTTGCGTTTGATTGTAAAATTTAACCATGTACATAAATAAATATGTAGTATAAAAAATATTTGAGTTTTGACTAATTTGTGAGTATTTCAAAAAAAATATGTAACGATTTTTACATTGGTTAGATCATTCTATCAATATACCTTTAATAGCGCTAATTTTTGTGATAATTTTAAAATTGCATACTGTAGCAAATATGGGATATTTCCACAAACGAGAGATTCTGTTGAAAATGTACGGAATATTTAAAGACCATTTTTTCTGATTTTATTAATGATACTAAAAATGTTTGTTTTTTATGTTTTCATCCAATATTATTGATTTTAAACATTATCTAAAACTCACAAAATCAAAACGGCCCGTAGTTGGCAAATGCGATTGTGACGTCACAAGCTATGCCCAACTGAACCAGCATAAATAAACACTGTCAGTGAGCGTCCGCACTCATGACGTCACACCCCAAAATATCGTTTTAGCGGTAATTCAAAAATGGGAAACTTTAACTCGCTGTAGAAAATTTATTCGTCAACATAAAAATAAAATAAAAATGCTCTAATCATCGTATTTTTTTGCTTAATTTTTAAAAAGCAATAAAAAATGTGGAAGTACTCCATTTTTTATACAAAATTGTTTAATTTAGTTCTTTATATTGTTTAATCAAACAAACTACTTTTATTCTGTACATTAGGAAACCCTGACTGAATGCTGTAGAAATGAGATCCCTGAGGCGTATGTGTGGTAAAACCATGTATGATCGTGTGAGAAACGCGGAGATCCGCAAAGAATGCAAGGCTGATGTAAGCGTAATGAGTAAGATCAAGAAAGGAACGCTCCGATGGTTCGGGCATGTAGAGAGAATGAACGAGGAAAGGAGTGTAAGGAGAATATATGATGCAAATGTGAATGGTAGAAGAAGTCGGGGACGTCCGAGAAAGACATGGCACGACCAAGTGAATCAGATACTTGAGTCGGGCCATGTGAAGAGTCGGAACAATAGAAGAGCATGTATGAGACGGTGTATGAATGTGAACGAGGCAAGGAGTGTGTGCCAAGACCGAGTTGTTTGGCGGTCCGTCCTCTCTGCCTACCCCTGCGGGGAAACGGCGTGATGGTTAGTTAGTTAGTTAGTTAGGAAACCCAGTCGCTGAGAAATTTGTTCAATGGGTGTTTTACTATACTGTTACTGTCACTCTAAATCTTTCTCACCCGAATACTGAGCGAAAGGGACAACTGTACCTCAAAAGAGCGATTCTATATCTTTTGTGGTATCGTTATGAGATAACGGACATGATCTTCTGTCAGATTTGTTTGATTTTTAGATATTTACTGTCACATATTTTAATTTTGATCGTTTTGAACACGAATTCCTGCAAGTATACATGATTATTTATTCATTTAATGTACGATGTACTATAGAAAAAGTAAATACATCACAAAATCTGACACGAAATAACGTCCGTTATCTCGTAACGATCCCACAAAAGATATAAATTCGCTCGTCAGACTGATAATACCCAAATAAAATCTTCAATATCGTTCCCCATTTTTCTCCTCCACAACTGGACCGATTTTTATTTTTGAAGTGAAACCTTCTTTAGCACCGTTGTGATTTGAAACTCGATGAAACGAAAAACAGCGATACTAAAAAGAGACAAACACATACATATATACGAATTAGCCTGCGAGAGAATGAGATAGTATAATCGGTCTCCTCTTTGTGCGGTGCTTCGTAGCATTCTCACTCTTGTCTACATTAGTTTTCTGAAGGTTTCACGTCTACCATACGTAAACTGCAAAGATTTTTTAAAACATCTTGTCTAGTTTTTGTACTGAGCGACTGTTGAAGGCGTTCAAAGGAGGCATTTTTAGCGATTTTTGGAGAGTCCTAACTCCCATTAGAAGTAAATTATCAAAACGTTCCGACACTCTTGTGGTCGATATCTATATTATAATAAAAAATATTTGCAGTGGTGTCAAAATCCAGAGAGGAAATTGGGGAACACGTTTATATGAAGACAGAATATATGAGTAGTTTTTTGTTATTAAAATAATAGAGGTTCTACAATAATGAATTGTTTTTTGATTTCAACTTTATTAATGCTGATAAAATTCTTTTGAAGGTGATTAAATACAATTTGATACAATGAGACAAATTTAACTCTTATTTTCGTTCATTTAACTTTTTTTGTGTTATTTACAATGATCAATATTGTATAGAAAACCAGTAACATTAAAGATTCTTGAAAAATAATATAAAGAGTTTACTATTATGAATATGAAAAATCCACACGTAATAAAAACATTTTTATTTTATTATAGTACCTACATATGTTTACAATTTTCGAGCGATCTCTTGGGCCAGCTAGTAGCCAATTTCAGAGAAATGCGTGATTGAGTGCATTAAAAAATACATTGTCAATGATAATGAGTCTATCTGCCGAGTTTTAGATCGATCGATCGTCAGGGAGTGGGTTAATTTTCACTTCCAAGATTTGCATTAATTTTTTCATGAAAACAAAATCCAAATTCAGATGTATTTTAAAATATAATTTTTTTTTTTTTTTGTGATTTTTTTCACTAATATTTAATTGTAAATGATTTATGGATTATTTGATAGATATTTAATTATTATTTAAATAATATATATTATAATAATATGTTTAATGTAATAAAATAACACGACTTCGTACCCGTTTATAATCGATGTAAAGTTTGATATGAAAACAATAAAAGAAGAAATAATTACATAATTGTCATTTACAATTAAATCATTGTCATTTACAATTAAATATTAGTGAAAAAAATCACAAAAAAAAAAAAATTATATTTTAAAATACATCTGAATTTGAATTTTGTTTTCATGAAAAAATTAATGCAAATCTTGGAAGTGAAAATTAACCCACTCCCTGACGATCGATCGATCTGAAACTCGGCAGATAGACTCAATATCATTGACAATGTATTTTTTAATGCACTCAATCACGCATTTCTCTGAAATTGGTTACTAGCTGGCCCAAGAGATCGCTCGAAAATTATATTATAAATTCAACGGCAATGGCGTTTTGCGCCGTTTGCGGTTGCTTCATTCCTTTCTCATAATTCGTATTCCGGCTCGCAAGTTCACAATATACCAGAAACAAGTAATGTAATTCACAGTCCTCCTCAGTAGAGATTTCCTGTCCCGAGGAGGTTAAGGATGGTTAACCAGCAAGCAGCCAAACATCCACATTTCGTCGAAAGATTTTCTGACAATCGTACAGAGCGGGTCCAATGAGAAAGATTAATTATTCCCCTTACCAGCTTTTTAAAATTATAACTCAATATCGATTTTATTTCATTCCAAATTTGCTTTAATTTATACCTACATCCAAAAATGCTGAAAGGCGTGATCATAAAACTAATAAAATGATGTACTTTTTGTAGTTATTTTTTGAATATGTATTTAACATTTATTAAAAATGTCTAAACAAAATAAGAATGTAAAAAAAATCAGAAATATTTTAGTCTGTAAGTGCGCAAATAAATACACAAACGGATCAATTTTCGTCAAGAAACACATGTACGTATAACGTATATATTTTTTAATGATTTTTTAAAAATTAAAACTAAAATTCTGTTACATACGTTTCCCAGATAATGTATTGATTTATTTTACTGCATGATTATATAATTTGAAATGGGTGTTGTATAATTAAAATTCTTTTTTGAAAATTTTCAAATCTTCCAAGGATCTATGGTATAACCTTATCATACTAAAAATTAACATTTTTTTTCTCAAATTTAAAACATACGCTTACTAGATAAAATAACAATCTTTCGAAATCAATTTATAATTTTTTGTGGAAAAGTTTCAACATGTCTAAAATCTTATTTAAAAATGACATTTTTGGTTTTCTCTGTTTATACTCTCTTAAGATGTAGTAGTATTGGTGTTACTTCATGATTTCCTCATCTTCATGTATGTCGATTTCATTATCTTCAGGTTTGTTAAGGTAATCATCTTCATATTTGTCGATTTTTTATCTTCAGGCTTGTTAAGTTCGTTATATTCATGTTTGTCATTTTTTTCATCTTCAGGTTTGTTAAGTTCGTCATATTCATGTTTGTCGATTTCATCATCTTCAGGTTTGCTAAGTTCATAATCTTTATATTTGTCGATTTTTTCATCTTCAGGTTTGTTGAGTTCACCAAATTCATGTTTGTCGATTTCATCATCTTCAGGTTTGTTAAGTTCATCATTTTCATGTTTGTCGATATACTCATCTTCAGGTTTGTTAAGTTTATCATCTTCATGTTTGTCGATTTCATCATCTTCATGTTTGTCCAATACCGCGCCGCGGCCCATAGGTTGGGGACCACTGCATTAAACAACTCAATTTGTCAACGAGTATACTTACCTGGGATTAAAAGTAGATAACACATTTAAATGGGATAAGCAAGTTACTAAAATATGTAACCAGCTAAGAGCTCTGGTGAGCAATTTCTATAAATTAAAATTTGTCTTGCCTCATAGCACACTCAAACTAGTGTATTTTTCATTGGTAGAATCAATTCTCAGATATGGAATTCGAAGCTGGGGAAATACAAGCATGACTTATATTAAGTATATACAAAATTTGCAAACCTCTATCATAAAACAAATTGTACCACCAACTATATATAGACAAAGACACAATGTGCAACTCTTATATTGTGCTGAGGGCCTGCTCTCAATAAAAGGTATATTCTGGTTCCTTACTATTAAGGATAACTGGGGAGATAGTACTTATAAAAGACCACTGGCACATAGTCACAGCACACGTTTCACAGAAAAAAAAGGCCTGAAAATACCTAAAATATCCAATAAGTATGGAAGTCGGACGCTGGAGTACTGTGTACCAGTGATTTTTAATAAGCTCAAAAATAATTTTGTTTTTCAGGAAAATGAAAATTTAACCATGAAAATTGTAAAAATTTGGCTTATCAATGAAAAATCTATGTATCTGTAAAATAAAACAGAATAAAAAAAATAAAAAAAAGAATGATTGGTGATGTTATGGCAGTTAATTTTTTAAAAATATTTTGACTTTTTCTTGAATGATACCAAAACTGTTATTTTATTTTGATTCTTCGGGAAGGCTATTAAAATATTGTATTCCTTTGTAAATAAAATTATTGTGTATTTTTGGCCTCGAAAATATTGAAATTTGTTGTTTAGAAAATCGGTTGTTATGTTATGCCTAAATGATGAGTTAAGTTTAAACATTTTTATTTTTATTATTTATTACATTTTCTTAAAATATTTGTAATAATTAATCTTTTTACAGAGGTCTTAAATTTTTGGTAGGTACTTCAAAATTCTGAACAATGATGCTGGAGAGAATGTTGGTTCTTTTTTATTGTTTTTTTGTTTTTTTTTGTTTTTGTTATTACTATCGTTCAACCACCTTCACATTAACATTTTTCTTCATATGCGCCTCCCCATCCACTGAATTAAGGATTGGACCAGTGCGAAATAGACTTTATTTATTTTTTAGATTACTTAATTTGAGTAAATTTCTTAATCTGATAAATATATAGATATATTTCCTAAAGCGCATATGTGACTGTTCTCCACATGTTGATCTTCAATTACACCGAGGTTCATTTTTTTTTGTCGTATGATTTAATATGGTACATAAATTATTACAGACATCTTTGTCACATTTTTTGTTATGTTTATGTTTAAATTAGGGTAAATTCTATCAATGTTAGGGTAAGTTCTAAACATATTCATTGAGAATATAAAGTTTTTTTTTTCTGCATTTTTTGTAAGGTTGTAATTAGATTTGTATCGCATCAGTTTTTTTAGGATTAGGATGTCATTATTTGCATTTTCCATTACGATTTTTGATATTATACATATATATATATATATATATTTTAACTTCTAATATAAACGAGTGTATATTAAGGAAGAACCTGCAGACAAGCAGCCATGTGGCAGCTTAATAAATTGTCTAAATTATATATTTATGTAATTTGTGTTTTTGTTGGAAATAAATAAAAAAAAAACAACGCCAAACAACCAAAAGAATTCTCGTCACAAATAATACCAGTATTGAGTACATCAACAACTGATTAGTTCTTTAAATAAGTGACCTTTCACACTGAGGCTGATAATGTATTTAACATGTAAATATTTTGCTTTTATATTGTGACTGATTCTATTTGGGATGCTGATATGGGTTCCGCCGCCTCGGGAACCAATCATTGGGTATCTGCAAATGGACTTAACAGGAATACCCGGGTTCAGGGAGTGAGGCTTGGCGGATGATGCGTCTGCTCACCAGCTGTGGGCCGATTGAGGGAGACCATTTGACCTCTCCAGCCGGACTCACTCGACCCAAAGCCTTGCACCGCAGTGAGAGGGATGGATTCACACGTCACTCCTGGATATACTGATCGCCAGATTTCTACCCACCCAACATAAATAACACCAGAACGATTTTAAGGAATAGCAAATCACTTTCTATGGGCAGATTATAGTTCAATAGTTTTATTTATTTCTTTTTTACACATTAGTTCCACATAGGAAGTCATGTGGAAAATAACTTATTTCGGGGCCTATGTCATCTTAGGGGATGCTGTGTGAAGTATTTTTTTAATGCAAGGAAAAGGAAGAAGTTCTGGGAAGGAAATAGGTATGAGGTGTGGGTAGGAATCTGGGAGTCAGTGTGTCCAAGAGTGACGGACGTATAAATCTATCCCTTCAACTGCTGTGCAAGGCAATGGGTGAGGGAACTCTGGCTGGAAAGGTTCTCCAGCCAGACCTCCCTTAACCGGTTTCTTCAGCAAGTGGGCAGACGCAACTGCCGCCAAGACCTAGACAAACCCACCCTATGAACCCAGGCACCCCCGCTAAGTCATCAAACATAGCGAAATACTTGGTATGACCTATGGCAGAGGTGATGATTATCCAATAAATGGTTCCCGGGGCGGCGGTACCCATTCCCTTCCCAACATTAAACGAAAAAAATATGAAATAAGGTTCAAAATATGAATTTAATCTGTTGTTCCCGAAGCCTTTAATGAATATATATATTTTTTTTAATTAATTAAAATTAAATTTGATAATGTTATTTTGATGTTCTTCAAGTATTGTAGTTAAAGTTGTTTCGGTTTAGAAGACCATTTTCAAAATATGATTGATCACTTCTTCAAAATTCACCGAACATCTCTTTGTAAATAATCACGTTTCACTAAATAACAACAAGCCTAAACCCAGTGGCGTAGCGTGGGTGTCGGCCGCCCGGGGAGGTGGAAAATTTCGCCGCCCCCTTGTTTGGGTACTTCAAGCGCCGGTTTGGAGGGGGGGGGAGGTGTAGATGGAAATCGTTTTTTTATTACGATCTATTTTTATACGAGCCGTTTTTTAATAATCACATTTGACGAGTATTCTTCCGACGAAAATCATGTTTATAAATAAATAGGCAGGTTTTATCTTACGATTGATTCTGCGTTTGAGTCCCCAAATAATAGTTACCCACGGAACAATCAATTTCTCAGAATTTTGCAACTCAAATGTTAAGCGTCACTCGGTATACGATGAATCTGACAATTCGTTATGTAATTATTCATTGCATGGAAATATTTGATCCACGCGGTGTGATGCATTATTAATGTGTTACAAGAATCCGGCGCGTGGGTCTTTACCATGGGGGTTTGTACAGGAATAATACACGAGATTTTAACACTCAAGTTTATTAAAATAGTAAATACAATATCAGAAGGTTTTTAGATTATTTTAGGTTGTAATTTAGTTGGTAATATTAATGCGACAAAGAATTTATGATAAAATGACAAACTGTTCTGATCGGGGTTCACAAGCCAAGTAAATCTAGAAACTTCGTTCGTGAGTGACAGGTGGTCGGTTCGTAAACCGGCCGCGCGTGGCGCTAATGTAGCATATTGCCAGAGTGAATAATTTAAATTAAACAAATGTCGCATCATTACTACGAACACCACAATTGTATTGTGAACAAAAAACCACTTTGTTTGAGGCGAATAAAAACTACACTCAGAATATGAAAACGTGTTTATTTTTTTATTCTGGCATTAAATAAATAGTACAACTAGAATTTTATAACTGCACATCGAATAAGAAAATGTTTTACTTCGAAATGTGTCACCAGATGAAACCACAACAGAAATTTTACATTCTGAACACAAAACTGGTTTAAATTATATCTGTATGCGGCGAATTAAAACTACACTCAGAACATGAAAATGGTTTCTCTTTGATTCTGGCAACATTTACATACGTAGTCTTCAACTAGAATTGTTTAACTGCACTTCGAATAAGATAATATTTTCCTTCGAATTGTGTAAGCAGATGAATCCACAATTGGAATTTTGCATTCTGAAAACTGGTTTAACCCTTCGAATAATAAGAAAAAAATATCTATAAACTTTTGCCTGTCAGGTATGCGCACGAAATTCCCGGTTCTTCCCATGCATTTTAAATGTTCGTTTTAATTTGTTATTTTTATTTACCCTTTTGCAAAAAACAAAATTGTTCTAAAATCTAGATAAATAATTTTTCCGACGTACTTATAAGAACATTTTTGTATTTAAATATTAAAATTTTGATATTTGAAATGTAAATTGGCTCAAAAATATACACCTGCAAATATTCGAATTAAAGTACTTAAAATAAAATGTCAAAATACAGATTCTTTTTCTTAATTTTTTTTATGAAAACTGTTTCTTCAGTTTTTATCGCCTTCATACAATTTTATTTTAAAATTAAATGTGTGGGACAATTTGCGTCTCTGTGATTAGACGGGTTAAATTAAGATACGTTTTTAGATTTTCACGGCCAAAAGCATTTACATTATTTGTTTTTGGGGTGTTATGCCGTATTCCGCTACTTCCTTCTTTAGCCGAAGTTTCGGACAGCGTTGCAGTGTCCATCATCAGGGCAGATCCGACAGATATAGATATCCGAGGCACATCTGTCGGATCTGCCGGATCTGCCCTGATGATGGACACTGCAACGCTTTCCGAAACGTCGGCTAAAGAAGGAGGTAGCGCAACACGGCATAACACCCAAAAAACAAATAACGAAAAAGGGTTAAATTAAATCTGTATGTTGCGAATTAAAACTATACTCAGAATAAAACTTAATACTTCACCCTCCATAAAACAGGGTCATACCTAGCATGGAAGGTGAAAAATCATAAAAAAAACATATGTACTTTCGATTTTTCATGTATTAAATAAATAAAATTTATAATAAATATGAAAATAGTTTCTCTTTGATTCTAGGTATAGTAGAGGGGGGGTATGTGCACTCCAATGCACATCGAATAAAATAATGGTCTCCTTCGAAATGTATCAACGGATGAATTTACAACTGAAATTCAATCGTTACATTCTAAACACAATTCTGTTAATTAAGATGTTTGCAAATTCCCAGATTTAATTAGTATTTATCTCATAATATGCGTACGGTTTTTCTACGAATTACGAAATTTGCAGCTTAAAATAAATTTTTATTGACATTTATAATAAAAAATAAAAGAAAGAGGTTGTATTCGCAAACGAAAGTATCGTAGAAAATTTTCAAAAAATTATTTTACATTTAAAAAAAATTACTTACTTTACTCCCCGCACGCTACGCCACTGAGGTACAACGATGTTTACATTATGTTTCTCTATAATGAAAATAATTATTTTCTTAAATAATTTTTTAACATTATTGGGAAAATTTACCGCCCCCCTCAAAAGTGGCACCCGGGGCGGGCCGCTGCCCCACCGCCCCCCACGCTAGGCCACTGCCTAAACCATTACATATAGAAAGAAAAGGTCTTAGATCTGAATATCCAGGAACTTTCCAATCTTCTACTATCTAAACAACGGTGACTCAAAATCATACAACTTTAGCACCTCTTTGAAAAGTCAAAGAATAAGTATAAAATTAAAAATGGTGACATACGTTACGTTTGGTTATGTGGGCTGTTTTTCATTTTTTTTCATAACTTTTAATGAATTTTCAAACCATCCCGTTTGAGGGATGTATGAATCGATCCCTCCCACTGTGGAGAAAGAGCGATGGGTCAAGAGAGTCCGTCTTGGGAAAAGTTTAGTCTCCCTCAACCAACCTTTCCTGATCCGGCCAACCACGCAATAGGTGGTCAAACGCAAACGCAAGACCTAGATGAACCTCACGCCATGAACCCGGGCATTGCTGCTAAGTCATCAAAGTGAGATTTCTCTAGGTCTTGGCGGCAAATGCGTTTACCCACCTACTGTGTGGCGGGATGAATAGGGAGAGGTAGACTTAACCTAGACCTCTCCAGCCGTACTCTCTCGGAACATCGCCTTGCACCGCACTGGGAGGCACTGAGGAAAATAATTTCCCCAAGGCCTTTGTCATCTGAGATGCTGTGTGGAGGGTCTTTTTGAGGAGAGGAAGGAATTAACATTGGTCTTGAAGAAACCCATGTTGTAGAAAGGAGGAAACACAGTGGCCGACAAATCGTTCCACAGCCGAGCTGTTGAATACAAGAACGAGTTAAAGAAGCGACCCGTTCTCATGTGACAAATTATGTCAACAGTGTACATATATGATGGGAACGCGTTTGGCGTGTTTCCCGACTATGCACCGGTGCCGAAGGGATCAATGATGCTAGTTCCTCGGAGCATCATCCATTGAAATACCGGTAGAACAAGGATAGCATTCCCACCTGACGCCTTTGTTCTAAAGATTGCAATCCGACTGTTAAGATGGGAGAATCTATCAAACGGACCGCCCGTTTTTCTACAGAGTCGAGGGTATTTTTTCAGGTATTTTGGAGCTCCAGACCAAACAAAGTGTCTGCGGGCCCTGTACAGTTCGCCCAGTTTTAGAGATGGTTGTAGGATGGATTCATACGTCTGTCACTCCTGTACATATTGTCACCCAGATTCCTACCCACCCCTCACATTCTTTTCCCAGAACTTCCTCTCCACCTTTTGCCTAAAAAGATCCGCCCCAATTTTTTTATTTCTTGTAATACTCACATGAAATAATCAAAGTGGAGAAATTAAAATAGTTTATATGGAAATTTCTGCTCTCGTTATTAATTATTTTAACTTCATTAATAAATAACCTTGAGGTGACATTTAACTAAAATGGCGCAACGACTTTGAAGAAATTGTTGATATTTAAAAAAAACATTTTCTTATCTCTAGTCCGCGGTCACCAAACTGGAAACTTTTATCCATTACAGATTAGGCTACTGAGAAATTCGTAATAAAACATATTTTTCTCGTAGATAATAAGCTTGTTATTGACATAATTATGTCTGTGCATTCACGAAGTGATAGGAAGAAAAATTCTGAAATTAAGCACTCATTTTAATTATTATTTAATTTACAAACTAATGTTTTTAAGACAAGATTTTTATGCATAGCACAAAGGGTAACAATTATTATAAGCAATAATTATTAGCCTGAAACACTATTAAATAATTAAATAATAATTATAATAATTAATATTTGACGAGTTAAAGTACTTCACCAAAAATGTAGACATAATTTGTCTCAACGCCACCTAGTGGGAGATCTAGCACTTACAATCAGTACCGGATAATTCCTAAGGCAGAATAGGCAACTGCCTAGGGGCCCCGCATCGGCTAGGGGCCCGGCGCCACAAGAAAAAATAACTTGCGTCAATGGTTCGACTCACAATAAGTGAGCAACTCCGGTACCCATATTGGAAAAAGTCAGCTTTTATAGGTTAATAACATTACATGCATTAAAGAAAACAACAAATTATAATAATTAGGTTATAACTCAATAACTGTTCACATCACGCACAAATAATAAATAAAAAGTCAATAATTAAAACAAATATTTAAACATAGTTGTATTTTACTTTACTTTCCTTCGTATCAATGGGGATATGATTATATGTGCCGTGTGTGGTTTATATTGGCAATTGTTTTGTTTTTTTTTTGCTTTTATTTCTAATGTTTAAAATATAAATGTTGTACATTTATATTTTAACCACTCAGCAACATAAGCAGATATACACGTTAATATGCCGACATCAGTTAAGAACAATAAGCGTGTTTACACGTCAATACGTATGTTTATACAGAAATCGTCATAACTCCGTTATTGTTCTAGTGACATCCCTAAAACAAAAAGGAGAAGCTTCATAATAAATCAAGCTACCCATCACTATTCAAGATGTCCATAGAATAGATAGATAAAAAAATCTTTTCTGTCAGATGTCAGATACATGATAGACCGCCAAATTGCCTATTCACTGTTCGACAACGTTATTTTTTTATTAAATATTCTTGTATGAAATGATAAAAAAGTGAGGTGACCAAATTGTTTATTATACATTTATAAGATACAATTAATATTTTCTTTTATATAATCCGTGATTTTAGTACCGTTTTCACATAAAAACATCACGTGAGTCATTTTTTCATTTTTTTTTATGTTTGCATTCTAAATTTTTATGTTTACAAATGTTAATATTTATTTATAACATAACAATTTGAAAGCTTATTTTATATCCTTTCAAAAACAGTTTTTAGTATTCGGTTAAGTTCGGAAATGTTTCATTTATAGAGCTTTAATTGTGAGGCGGAAATAACATAAAGTTTTCGAAAATCTGACATGTCGTTTAAGACGTAAAAAGTGCATATTCGCGATGTATCGGAGTGGTTAAGCATTAGAAATAAAAGTGTGTGTGCGTGCACTACCTATCTGCTTGCTAAAATTCTTTGTTTCTCTTAATACCAAGGTTGTCTGGGGGTGAAGGCATACCTTTGAAATGTAGTAAAAAAACAGATTAATTATGAATAAAATTACGTTGTGGTAGAAAAAAAAAGATTGGAAGCTAGAAAAGGATAAAGTGCAGGGGCGGATTAAGCCCGTCAGAGGCCCGGGGCGGAAAAGCTGAATGAACCCCTCCCCCCCCCCTAGTTTAAGAAGTTGATGTAATTTTACAAGCTTTTTCTTTAGTTCATACGGGCCTCTGACTCTGGGGGGCCTCCAAACGCCTTCCTTTGATCAAATCCTAAACAAGGCTTTAAGGCACAAGGCCACTGTAAAAAAATGACATTTCTTAAAATTAATTTTCTGAAGATGCATTTGTTAATAATGCTCTCACCAAATGTTTTAAGGAAATTCGTAAAATTGGAGATACCTACAGCATTTTATATGAAACCATTTTAAACAGTTTGTATGTTGAATTAACGTTCAGCAAAACTTTGAACGCGTTTTTCTCGAAACTGCTTTTTCAACACGGTTGACAACATATTAGAAAAACTATACATCCGATTTGCATGCACTAAGTCTTAAACTGTTAGTAAATCCAGTCAGTATGGCACCACTTCGAGATTTTTTTATAAAGGGCCCCCTTCTATTTTTTTTATGAACAATGAAAATTTCCCATAAAAAATCGAAATTAAAATTCATTGGTCCGCCATTTTTTGTTATTATTAAACAAAATTCACCTACGTGGTGAAATAGACACTAGATTTTCAAACAGTTTAAGACGGCAAATCGGATGTATAGAGGTAAAAAAATGTGTTAACAAAGTTTAGAGAAAAACACATTAAAATTTTTGCTGAAGGATAATTCAACATACAAACTGGCCTGAAGAACCTACGGTTGTAGCGAAACCCGGTAGGCATAAGTATGTATAATAAAAGTGGTGTTTACTAAGTTATTGTTTCACATAAAATGCTGCATCTCCGTCAATTTTTCGAATATCTTTAAAACATTTGGTGAGAGCATTTTTAACAAATTCGTCTTTCAGAAAATGAAATAAAAAAATAAAATTACAAAAATTTTTTTTACAGAGTCCGTCTTAAGTGGGAATCACCAGACAAAACGGAAATATGTAATTTTTAAATCAAATTTTCACTACAAAATTATAAATTGATTTCGAAAGACTGTATGTTTATCTAGTAAAGCTATACATATTTTAAATTTTGAGAAAATATGTTTATTTTTAGTACATTAAGGTTTTACCGTAGGGCGTTTGCAGATTTGTTAAATTTTCAAACAAAATTTTGTATGATACAAACCACATTTCAAATTATATAATCATGGAGTAAAATAAATCAATAAATTATCTGGGAAAGATATGTTTCACAATTTTAATTTTAGTTTAAATAAAATCATTAAAAAAAGGAACCGCGCATATATTAAAAAAAAATACCCCCCCCCCCCCCCCCCCTTGTTAGTCCACCATTGGTAAAGGGGCCCCGAGACGTGCATTGCCTAGGGGCCCCGACATGGTTAATCCGGCCCTGCTTACAATGCCTTTCTCATATAAATAAGGTTGGTTGTTTGCAGGTGGGAAAATGTAATAAGCAGTAATTGTTAAATTGAAACACTAGTATATATTGAATTATTTGGCGGGTGGGAGATAAGCCGCCATAGCTCAGTGGATAAAAAGAGCAGTTGACCGGATATCAAAAGGACACGGGTTCAAGTCCCGTCGGCGGCATGTATCTTTTCTCGGAAGATTTTATTAAATCCCAACGACCATGAATCTCACCTGTTTTACAAGAAATACAGAAATTTGTGCAAAAAAATTACTTTAAAGGCCAGAGAAGATTACTATAAAAAACAAATAAATAACGCAGAGAATGACAAAAAAAATTATGGAATATCATTAAAGACATATCTTACACTAAAGTAACGACAACACCCATAAACAAGATTAACGTTGATGGTCATTTACTAACAAACACAGGTAATGAATCTGAAAAAATCGCAGATCATTTCAATGAGTTTTTCACCACAATTGGTTCTAACCTTTCCAATCATATTTTGACAAGAAATAGTGTTTCGGAACATGAACTTGCAAACGAAATATCCCTGACTCACCTGAGGTATAGTCCCTTCCTTTTCACCCCCACTACAGAATTAGAAATTATAGAAATCATATCAACTTTAAAAAATACTCACTCAACAGGAATAGATGAAATCTCTACTAAACTTACAAAACATTTAAAAATACTTATAGCCAAGCCTTTAGAGCATATTATAAATCTTAGCCTCCAATCCGGTATATTCCCAAACTCTCTTAAACATGCCTCAATCATCCCTATTTACAAATCAGGTGACAGATCTTCCCTAAATACGGGGTCCGCCAAATAACTTTTTTTTTTTGAAAATGCTATAAAAAAAAAACTACTGAATATTTTCTCAAATTTCTTTTTTTATTTATAAGTACAATCCTTCCGGTTAATAATGAAAAATAATTTCATTCAAATGGCTGCCTCGGCTGGCCATGCAGTAGCCTACACGATCGGTCCAATTTTTAAGCACATTATCGATTGTGTGCAGCTGTATTTCACCAATGGCTTCACGAATATTGTCCTTTAAAGCGTCAATTGTCTCTGGCTTGTCGGCGTAACATTTATCTTTGAGGGCACCCCACAAATAATAGTCCAACGGTGTCAAATCGCAGCTCCGAGGTGGCCAAACGACATCAGCTCTGCGGCTGATAATGCGATCTTCAAAAACAGGGCGCAAAACATCGAGTGTAGCTTCGGCTGTGTGGCATGTAGCGCCGTCCTGTTGAAACCAAATGTTGCCAATATCCTCCTCTTCAATTTTTGTGAACAAAAATTCGTTCAACATGGCCCGATAACGATCGCCATTGACTGTAACGGCCACTCCTTGCTCATTTTCAAAGAAAAATGGCCCAATTATGCCTCTGGACCAAAATCCGCACCAAACAGTGACTCGTTTTGGGTGTACCGGCTTTTCAATGTATGCGTGCGGGTTTTCTGTACCCCAAATACGACAATTTTGCTTGTTTACATACCCGCCAAGATCAAAATGAGCTTCATCCGAAAAGATGATTTTTTTGGCAAAATCGGCATCTTCTGTAAGTCGATATTTCCCAGCGTTGTTCAAGCGTATACACAACCATATTCGCTCAGCGGAAGGATAAAACTAATTATCTGTCAAATCAGACATGAGCTAAGTGTTACCATTCACGAAATAAGCACTAGTTGAAAAAAAAAACTTTAGATGGCGGACCCTTTAGTTACAGGCCAATATCTCTACTGAGTACAATCTCCAAAATCATTGAAAAAGTAGTAAAACTAAAACTGATTAAGTTCCTTGAGGAAAATAAAATCCTTTCAAATAACCAGTATGGCTTTCGCAAAAACCGCAGTACTGATGATGCAATTGCAACCTTCACGAAACTGATATCCGATAACCTTGATAAGGGTAATAAACCTCTTGCTGTCTTTCTAGACTTATCTAAAGCTTTTGATACTATTTCACATCACATTCTGCTAAAAAAACTGCAACAGATTGGGATAGAAGGTACTGCCCTAAAATGGTTTAAAAGCTACCTTACACAAAGATCGCAAACAACTGTCCTTCACTCAAATCGAGCATATAGAAGTAAATGTCTATCTATTTCCTACGGTGTGCCCCAAGGAAGTGTTCTAGGTCCGCTCCTATTTCTCATATATATGAACTCCCTATTGAAACTGGACATTGATGGCAATATAATATCTTTCGCCGATGACACGGTTATCATATTCACTAGCAAAACATGGAAGACATCAATAGAGAAGGCAAATTATGGTCTTAACAAAATTAAAAAATGGCTAGACTCCAACCTCCTCACCCTAAATGTACAAAAAACACAATGCATACACTTTTCAATCCGTAAATTCACACTCCCAGAAAACCTTCCTAAATTAATCATTCACACTTGCTCACAAAATCTAGACACATCTCCACTATCACCCAATAATAGCTGCTCATGCCCAAATCTTAAACCATCAAATGAAATAAAATACCTAGGTGTCATTATAGATAACCAATTACGCTGGGAGGCCCATATTAACTCCATAACTAAGAGACTTCGTAAGTTATGCCATATTTTTTATTCTCTACGATCAATCCTTGATATAAACACTCTAAGAACTGTTTATTTTGCTCTATTTCAATCGATAGCAACGTACGGCATTATAGGATGGGGAGGTTGTGCAGCATCCATCCTCTACCCTCTAGTGACCGTTCAAAAACTTTTGCTAAGGGTCATCTTCAAATGTTCCCCCTCTCATCCATCAGAGCCACTTTTCAAGAAACTCACAGTCCTTGACATTATTCGCCAACTGTATATCAAGATAGCTCTTATCCATATCTGGAAAAATGGATTGATAAACTCTACGCAAACGGACATACATACACGCTACTCAAAGCATGGAAAATGCATAATTCCTGTAACAAAAACCACTTTTTTACAAAGGCAGTTCTCATACATCGCACCCAAAATATTCAACACGTTAAATAACGACATCAAAACATCACAAACACTTACTCACTTTGCAACCGGTGTGCATAAATGGATATCTGAAAAGGGGCGAAATTTTTTTAAGGAACATATGAACCTATACCACCAGTAAATAATTTAAATAACTTGTTTATTACAGAACAATATATTCCTCTTTCATATTCATCATTAAAAAATGTTTAACACCACTGACATGTTTCTTATACTCAAGTATTTATTACGAAAAATATTGTGACAATAATTCCATATTTGAGTACATATTTTTAGCCTTAGCACAAACGAGGATTTACACAAAAATTGCTGATATATATCTATATACCTATGTTACCATAACACGCACATGCAAATCACTCATCAAGATATAACTTATCCATACTTTCTTACCAAATAGTACTTTCTTTGATTTTATATTATATTTCTATTTTTTTACAAATACACTTGTACTTAATGTACTTGTATTTTTATTATATTTTAATTGTATTTTAATTACACAAATGTACTTATATTTTTTTTATTTGATACATGCTCCTTGTATTATTTTTAATTCAATAATACGTATCTTCTTTCATATACTTTTCATATTATTTTAATTTTTCTGTTTTCCATACTTATTTTTATATTCATATATCTTAAACGTATGTAGATATTTTGTATTATTTTTAATTCCTTTATACTTCATACTTGTTTTAGATGTATAAATTATTTTATTTTATTTTTATATTATTTTGTTTTTCATTCAACTTATTTTATACTTAACATAAAATTGGCCACTACAACACGGGCATGTGCCTAGTGTGATGGCCAAAAAATTGCCCATTTTCTATAATATACATATAAACTTTACTGAATAAAGAAAATTAAAAAAAAAAAAAAAAAATTTGTCAATTTAGATGAGTGTTTCAGGCTAATAATTATTGCTGATAATAATTGTTACTCATTTTAACCCTCTGGGTTCCGGTGTACGAGTTATCATAAGCAGGGCCGGATTAACCATGTCGGGGCCCCTAGGCAGTGCACGTCTCGGGGCCCCTTTACCAATGGTGGACTAACTAATGATTTTATTTAAACTTAAATTAAAATTCTGAAACATATCTTTCCCAGATAATTTATTGATTTATTTTACTCCATGATTATATAATATGAAATGTGTGTTGTATAATACAAAATTTTGTTTGAAAATTTAACAAATCTGCCAACGCCCTACGGTAAAACCTTAATGTACTAAAAATAAACATATTTTCTCAGAATTTAAAACTTAGCTTTACTAGATAAAAGAACAGTCTTTCGAAATCAATTTATAATTTTGTGGTGAAAAAGAGTCAATACGTCTAAAATTTGATTTAAAAACGACATATTTCCGGTTTTGTCTGGTGATTCCCACTTACGGCGGACACTGTAAAAATTTTTTTTTGGTAATTTTATTTTTTTATTTCATTTTCTGAAAGACGAATTTGTTAAAAATGCTCTCACCAAATGTTTTAAAGATATTCGAAAAATTGACGGAGATACAGCATTTTATGTGAAACAATAACTTAGTAAACACAACTTTTATTATACATACTTATGCCTACCGGGTTTCGCTACAACCGTAGGTTTTTCAGGGCAGTTTGTATGTTGAATTATCCTTCAGCAAAATTTTGACTGTGTTTTTCTCTAAACTTTGTTAACACATTTTTTAACCTCCATACATCCGATTTGCAGGTCTTAAACTGTTTGAAAATCTAGTGTCTATTTCACCACGTAGGTGAATTTTGTTTAAAAATAAGGAAAAATGGCGGACCAATGAATTTTAATTTCGATTATTTATGGAAAATTTTCATTGTTCATAAAAAAAATAGAAGGGGGCCCATTATAAAAAAAATGCCTAAGTGGTGCCATACTGAATGGATTTACTAACAGTTTAAGATTTAGTACATGCAAATCGGATGTATAGTTTTTCTAATATGTTGTCAACCGTGTTGAAAAAAGCAGTTTCGATAAAAACGCGTTCAAAGTTTTGCTGAACGTTAATTCAACATAAAAACTGTTTAAAATGGTTTCATATAATATGTTGTAGGTATCTCCGTCAATTTTGCGAATTTCCTTAAAACATTTGGTGAGAGCATTATTAACAAATGCATCTTCAGAAAATTAATTTTTAAAAATGACAATTTTTTTTACTGATCAAAGGAACATGGAGGCGTTTGGATGCCCCCCAGAGTCAGAGGCCCGTGTGAACTGAAGAATTAGCTTGTAAAATGACCAAATAAAGATATTATTATTATTAAAATGACATCAACTTCTTAAACTAGGGGGGGGGGAGCGGTTCATCCAGCTTTTCCACCCGGGCCTCTGACGGGCTTAGTCTGCCACTGCACTTTACCCTTTTCTAACTTCCAAACTTTTTTTTTTCTACCACAACGTAATTTTATTCATAATTAATCTGTTTTTTTACTACATTTCGAAGGTATGCCTTCACCCCCATTCAATAAAAAAAATTGAACGAATACAATAGTACAATGAGCGGTCTTATCACTAAAGTGATCTCTTCCAGACAACCTTGGTATGAAGAGAAACAAAGAATTTTAGCAAGCAGATAGGTAGTGCACACTAAAGCTTGAACAAAATTTATATTTTAAACATTAGAAATAAAAAAATTAAAAAAAAAAAAAAAAACAAAACAAAAGCCAATATAAACCACACACGGCACCTATAATCATATCAACTATGAAAAATACAACTATGTTTAAATATTTGTTTTAATTATTGACTTCTTATTTATCATTTGTGCGTGATGTGAAGAGTTATTGGGTTATAACCTAATTCAGCCGATGCGGGGCCCCTAGGCAGTTGCCTACTCTGCCTTAGGGATAATCCGGTACTGATCATAAGGGTGCGATTAATTCTTGGGATGTGTTAATTCTTGAGAACTGCCAACGTCGAAAGTTGCGTGACAGATAATAATTGAAAGATAAGAACATAATGATCTGAACGAGGTACATATGATATGGAGTAAATAGTTACAGATTAATGTACAAAACGTGAACAATTACAAATCCGTTTCCTAAAATTGATATCAGCCTTTAGCGAGCAACTAACAACCCTAAAAATACAATATTTTTACGATTTTATACAATGGTATCACCGGCCACCATTCTCTGGCTGGGTGCATTTGCACATTAATTCCGGTTCGAGCGTTTGTTCTTTCTACCTGCTTTTACTGTAAGCAAGAAAATTATTAAATCTGTGCCAATTATTGTAATACAAAGTTTTTTTGTAAAATATATTTGACTCGCGTTAAATAAAGAGTTGTTATTGAAAACATCCACAATACGCGCAACCAGTTTACAGACGTGGCAATGTTTGTAAACTGTCAAACCCACTGGATAAAATATCAAAATAGACCAATATTGCCAAAAAGCAAAAAGAAAAGTTCAGTTATGGGAAGGCGATTATAAAAAAATTCTTCTTATGTAATGTGCTCTCTATACATAGTAAGGTAAATTACCAATTAACGCTGAATGAATTCTGGAATACAGAATTCAAATACCTGTAAACCACAACTACCCTGCTAGGCATAGAGAAGCTCAAATGTTTATTATTAATATATCTCAAAATGTTTACGGTGATAGAATAAAAAGCATAAAATTCCGGAAATATTTAATGCAATACATGAAAATATAAGAAATGAGACATCGTATTCAAAAATCAAAACAAAAGTTAGATCATTCTACCTTCGTAGAACATGAAAACAAATACTATTTTGGGCAAATAGCTAGATCTGTTAAAAATAAATAATATTGAAAACAAATCATATTGTTAACGAATAACTTTTATCCATTGTTAAAAATAAAATAATAACTTTTGTACATTGTGATCATAAACATTATATAATCAGTTAAGTAATTTAATATAAGGTATTATATTATTAAGTAATTATTATGTGTTACGCACCAAAATTATCAAATGTTTGATACATACTGTTTGATGATATACTGTTCTGGAGAGATAATTCTGTTATTTTCAACAAACCATTCCAATCTCTTCTTTATCAAATGTTCTGTTACTTTAATTAAACATGACGAAAGAGCAATAAATATTGGATAATTTATAGAGCGCCGTTTTTGTGAAAAATCACCTCAAAATAGGACGATAGGAAGAGATATCAGATGGGTTTTTCCCTAGTTTTAAAATCGGAAGGATTTTTTGAACTTTCCAAACTTCTGGAATACATCCTGTTTCGAACATGTTATTAATTAGGGATAAGAAATATTTAATCGACATGTTCGAGAATGCTTTGATGAAACTATATAATATTCCATCAGAGCCTGGAGAAGAGTCTGAAAGGGAATTAATTACATGTTTCAATTCCCTAACTGAAAAAGGAGAGTCCATCCAGTTGGAATGTGATGGATAAGAAATAAACGAAGGCATTTCTTCTAATCTAGCAACTGATGGTGGCGCTATCTTATCAGCAAAACCTATAATAATTTCTTCTGGAATATTTTTGAAACGCTGCGGAGTATAAGAACCGATTTTTTTTTAAATTGGACAAAACATAAGACTGAGGAGATTCCGGAGACAGGCTTTCACAGAATTTTCACCATCCAGACCGCTTTTTATTTTTCAAAATACGTTTAGCTTCTGCCTGAGCGCGTTTCACAGAAAGATAATTTTCAAAAGACATGCATTTCCGTAAAAAAAAAAAAGCCTTTTTCTGGAGTTAACGACATCAGTATATTCTTTATCCCACCATGGAGTGGAATGTTTTATTTTAATAATAACATTACGTTTTTGAAGATTTTTTCTGCTGCTTTTATTACCATATTAGAAAATAATTCACATTGAAAGCTGACGTTCATAAGAGAAGACTTAGTTGAAAGAATAATGGAGTCCAATTCCAGAGAAGAAGTTCTCCAATATGCATCTTTAGTTTTAAATTTAAAATTGTTGTTTGTCGAAAAGGAATAAGAGGGTGTTAGATAGTGGAAGTACCGAGAGTACCTGGACGACCTGCTGGTGGACGTGCGCTGCTCATCATATGCAGAATTCAAAAGAGCCGCACAAGACAGGGAAGAATGGAAGAGAAAATTAGAGGAAATTGCTGCAAACCAATCCCAGGATTGAAACCAGAGAGAGAGAGATAGTGGAAGGAGATTATTATAGGATAATTTTAACTTTAAAGAAGATCTGTAAGAATGTCCCAAGAACATATGGGTATCAACGAAAATGAGCAAAGAGACAAATCAACCGCACTTTCTATGTTGAGGAGCAGTAAAACGAGTTGGGGATCTGTCATTTAATATACATAGATTATAGGTATCCATAAAATCTAACATATTACGGCCAGAACGGTTTGTTAATTCACTTCCCCATGAGGGAGAATGAGCATTAAAGTCACCGAGTAACATATACGGGGGACGAATCTGAGATATAAACGAAGACCATTCGTTTTCAACAAAAATAGTAGAGGGAGGGATATATATATTTGTAAAGAAAAATATAATTTTCTTTAATTTAACACAATGCCGATCTTGACTCGTCATTGTGTATGTACCGTAGACTGTCACTGGTTTGTGCCTCAGTACAGTCGACTAGATATTTTATAATCTATGGATAATGAAAATATAGTAAAAATAATCTATGGCCATAATAAAGCAAATTGACAGGATTAATTTCAATAATTAAAAGTAATTACTATCGTGATTGTGATCAAGGAATCGACATTGCAATTAATAACATTAAATTTCGGTTCTTTCGATACTTTTATTTATTTAATCTTGTGAGATTAACAAAATAAACCTCCTCTTTCCTTACAGAGAAAATCAATTGTGTTGCCATCCAAATCACAAGAAAAATATTATTATAAAAAGATAATATTTTAATATCAGATATAACAGCTGCTACTATCTGAAAACTATTCTGGAGGGAGTGAAAAAAGATTTCTTTAAAATGAATAGAGTTATGAATGATAAGAGCAGAGCCATCCTTACCTTACCATCAGGTCTAACATGTCTAAGACAATAATAACCAGGGATCTTAAAATGATACGAAGTTTTTAACCATGTTTCAGAAATGGCAGCAACTGAAATGTTATGCTCATCATGGAATTTTACAAGTTCAATTTTGTTAGAGAATAGACTACTATTTACTTCTACTATTCCATTGAAGAATTTTGCTCAGTTTCGGATTCACTGGGGAGACAGGAGAGTAAAGATTTAATATACTCAGTAGCGTTGGTCGGTACAGAATTATTTGAAAGAATCGAAATTAAGAAAGTAATTAACTTTTGGATGAAAGAGGAATTTTCTTTAGTTTGGACTTTAGGGAAAATATCGTTAGAGGGACAACTTTTTAAGGCATTCACATTAGGAGTCTGAGATTTATTATTACCATTCGGGTTAAGCAAAAGATCATTATATTGTTTTTTTATCAAAGGAAGGAATAAATTTAGATTTAGATTTTAACGGCTTGAAAATGGTTTCTCTGACCCTTGACTCTGTGCAGAAACGGGCGGTCCGTTTGATAGATTCTCCCATCTTAACAGACGGATTGCAATCTTCAGAGCGCAGGCGTCAGGTGGAAATGCTGTCCTTGGTCTACCGGTATTACAATGGAAGATGCTCCGAAGAACTAGCGTCATTGATCCCCTCGGCACTGGTGCATAATCGGGAAACACGCCAAACACGCCAAACACGCGCCCAACATGTGAACACGGTTGACATTAGTCACATGAGAACGGGTCGTTTTTACGATTCGTTCTTGAGTTCAACAGCTCGGCTGTGGAACGATTTACCGGCCTCTGTGTTTCCTCCCTCCTACAACATGGGTATCTTCAAGATCCATGTTCACTCCTTCCTTTCCCCAAAAAGACCCTCCACACAGCATCCTGAAAGATGACATAAGCCCTGAGGGAAATTATTTTCCTCAGGGCCTCCGTGTGGAGTTAATGTAAAAAATATATATACCTATATCAAATCAAGCTCTTCATCTATTCAAATTTGTTCATAGAAATAGATAAAAAAGACTTATTTTGTAGAAACAGTTCTCACCCGCCAAATCACCTACGCGCCGTTATATATTGTTAAATATTCTTATACGAAATGGTAGAAAAGTGACTTGATTAAATTGTTCATTATACATTTATATGAAAGAATACGTTTTTTTTTTAATAATAATCCGTGATTTTTTTATCGCTTTTACATTAAAAAAACATCAAGTAAATCATTCTTACAATTTTTTTTGTTTTGTTTGCATTCTAAATTTTCATATTTACAAATGTTTATATTTATTGGTAATAAAATAATACAATTTAAAAGTTTATTTCAAAAACTTTCAAAAACAATTTTTATTATACGGCTATGTTCAGAAACATTTCATTTACAGAGATTTAATTGCAAAGCGGAAATAACACTTTTTTTTATAAATCCGTCACATCGTTTAAGACAAAAAACTTACACAATGGCAAAATACCTGAGTGGTTAAGAACATCTGAAAAAGCTTTTGTTTTATGTTTATCACGTTTTATTGAATTTAGCATATTTGGCATATTTTAACTCTTGCCCTTGGTGCGCCACTGCGCTTTGTGGACTTCATATATTCTTATCTCACTCATGTATCTACTCATACATCTTATGACTGTATGTTTTATCTCTCTAAGTCTACCTTATCGTCATTTATTTTTGAGGTATTATGCCGTGTTGTGATACCTCCTTCCTTAACTAACGTTTCGGACAGCTTTACAGTGTACATCATCCTGTAGTGATCAATGTAATCAATTACATTTTGGGGATGCAAGCCCCGGGAACCATTTATTGAACAACCAACACCAGGTCACCCCGAGTGGTTCGCTACGTTTAGTGACTTAGCAGGACTGCCCCGGTTCATGGGGTGTCTAGGTATTGGCGGTGGATACGTTTGCCAACCTATTGAGCGCTTGAGGGATACATTTTGATTTCTTCAGGCGGACTCTCTCGACCCATTGCATCGCAGTGGGAGGAATGTATTGATATATCAGTCAATCCAAAACACAAGCCGAAATTCATACCTAGCCCTCTTACCATTTTCCCTCTCAGAACTTTCTCTCCTTTCTTTCCTTAAAAAGACCCTCGTGTTGATATTAATTGACCCTGACTGAAATTATTTTTCTCAGGGCCTCCTGGGTGGAGCTAATGTAAAAAATGTTATAACTATAAAATATACATCTATCACTATATTGTACCTAATTTTTTCTAAATAACCAATAAACGGTATTCAAGTGACCTTCCATTATTTTCTGCTTGAACAGAGTATAAATAAAACGATTATATTTCTCTAATGTATTTTTAATCTACGTTAATTTTAAAACCCGTCAAGATACGCTGCAGCATCGGCCAAATCTATTTTCACTGTCGAAAAAATACTCACAAAATAACAGTGCACACGATGCGCAAATTCCAAGTATAATTAAATACACTAGCTTTCGGGCGCAAAAGCGGGTTTCTTGATAGCTTTAAGAGGAAACCGGGGCGTTTTGTCTAAACAAACGTATTCCCCAATTTTCTCTTTGGATTTAGACATCACTGCAAATATATATGTTTAACCTTTAGCAACACTCGCTATTTTCAGCCTACACAAATTCACTTGTGGTGGAGGTCCACCTAGGTACCTACTTAGGTGGGGGACCTTGGTAGTTCCCGTGAATTAATGCTTCATAAAAATAGAAATAAGCGCTTTTCTGTGATATATGTATTTAACATTAATGAAAAACGTTTAATAAATCCAAGAAAACTAGTTTTACATTTTTTACACAAACATGTGACTATATTTCAAGCGGAGGCATCTCATTTTTTGATCGAGTAGTACCTCTTAGGCCAGGAAAATGCACAATAATGTTTTGCGCTCGAACTCGTGACAACGATGGCGATTTTTGTACCTGTTTTTGCCATAAAATACATAAGGTCTACTGTCACTTAGATTTACATTATCCAGGCTATTATTTTCCGAGCCACCAATGCATAAAAATGTAATCAAGAAGTTTTACGTAACTACGTAACTACGTAACTACGTAACTACGTAACTACGTAACTACGTAACTACGTAACTACGTAACTACGTAACTACGTAACTACGTAACTAACGTAACTACACTCGTGGGGACATAGGTTCCAGCCAGGTTCTAGGTCCTAGGTCCTAGGTTCCAGGTCAGCCCGGATGATATTCTTAGAATCAACCTCTCGGGCGATACTAAGCGCATAAGGCTTTAAATAAAAGAAATATTTGCGATAACCTGCTTGGTGAGGGACTCTACTCCCCCGCGAGTGGTGTTAAGGGTTTATAGGTAGTATAATGTATAAGATTGGATAGTGAGGTAGTTTCAGTTGCTGTTAATTGATGTTGACAGTTTTAGAGCTTCTGTCACATCCCGTAATCCGCTGAAGTAGAGTATGAGTAGAGTGGGCTGCTACCAGCTACCGGAGCCAGCTTCAGATAACATAATTCTTACAGAGTCAGGTGTGAACATAATTCCAATATAATATAATATTTTAAGTATATACTATAAATAACAAAGCAACTTATAACAGAGTGCCTAATTATTATCGAAAGAGCTCAACACTTCATTAATGTCTGAATATGAATAGAGCAGACATTACAATATAGATATCGACCACTGCTTTTTTGATAAGTTACTTCTCATAGGAGAAAGGTATCTTACAAAATATCGTTAAAATTACCTGATTTGAACGCCATCAACAGAAGATCAGTGTACAAACTAAACGACATATTTTTTAAATAACTAAATTTCCAGAAATAGAGTATTTTATTCCAATACAGTTAGTAAAAAAATATTTAAATCTGGTTCAGTTTTGGAGGAAGAAAAAGAAGAAAACCAAACTTCGATTTTAATGATTTCATTAAGATCACGGACGTACAAAATACATGGACTTGCCCTAAGCGATAAATCATTCTTGTCCGGACCAGTGTCGAGCTCTCATCGTAAATAACACGGTAAAAATGGTGGCTTGTGCTATAAAAACGTGTAAAAATAGAAGAGAAAAAGAGAATAAACCCAATTGTGGTATTACATTCCATAAGCAAGTATTATTTTACACTATTTGAAGCTAATTCAGATCACATAATATGATCGTTTTTGAACATACACCATAAATATACCAAACCACCCATACATACACTATCACTCCGAGATACATGGTGTGTGCCCGTCACTGTTTACTGGGGTAAGTAAATTATGAAACTTTTGTAAAAGTGTATTAACTAACTACAGGAGCAAAATATTGAACTCGACCTTATAGGTGACCTTACTTTGACGTATTTGAACTTGTTCATTGCGCTGCCAGCAATTCGCGCTCTCATGTAAAAAGGTCTATTAATAATAATAATAATAATAATGGATAATTTATAGAGCGCCGTTTTTGTGAAAAATCACCTCAAGGGCATTGTATTCATTCAAAAGAAGATTTTACTTTTAAGAACTAAATGATGATTTTATAGTGCGAGATGCCTATATACTGTCAGATTGAGTTTTGACGAATCACGTATCACCAAAGCCGTCTTCTTGCTCTTCGTCCCGCTGTAGTTGGTTTCTACCCCTCACCTTTATGTTCTGGTCTATTAATATTCATATGTCTATATTCATATGTCTATGATTAAGATATAATCAGACTTAGGTGCAGTTGTCCCTTTCACTCAGTATTCAGGGGAGTACGAACAGCAGTATGACAGCAACAGTTTGCTAAAATACCTACAGTTCAAATTTCTCGGTGACCTGGTTTCCTCTTAATTGGTATTCTATGGTATTAATATTCTGATCCTGGATATGGTGTACGACGAACGTGTAGCGCACGGGGGCGGCGCTTTCACGAGGGGTGCGGGCCGCAGAAACAGTGATCATGTTAACTCTCTTTAAACTGATTCTCATTATTCTTTCGATTAATTCAAATTAATTTTATTAAAATTATATGTATTTTTCCATATTTCTCGCTATGTCATCTTTGACAGTTGAATTTCTAGTTATATGGTTATTACCAGTAAGATGAAGTAAGTCTGAAGATGGTATGAAAGGCACAACCGGACAGGCTGAAACCGGTTACAACTTCAAACAAATTAATTGAAAAAAAATGTATAATTAAAAAAAATGTATTTTCACAGCAAATTTGCAGCCTCAAAAATAGAATTATTAAAAAGTTGGGATTCTGTTTACAAAAACTTAGATGTAAGTACATTTGAAGGTGGAATTAATACGATATTACGCCCCCCCCCCCTATCCCTCTCGTCATCCGAGCCGGGCCACGAGGCCGAATTAACTTTCCCGGGAATTTTTTTTACAAGTTTATGACGATGTCAGGGATCGACTACTCGGATCGGTGCATTTGAATTCTGCAAAAAAAATCTCATGACTAAATGGAAATAATTACATAAGTAGTTTTGTGAACAGTAGATCTCGCATTATCGTGTTTTATTTTTGGGTTACAATGCCGTGTTGCGCTTCCTTCTGCTTTAGGTTTCAGCAAACCTTGCCTTCAAATGTATGTCGCCAATTTTCTCTTAATAATTCAAAACCAAAACTTCCTCTGAAATTACAATTTCTTAAGCACTTTATACCTGTATACTTTATTTGTTTTTTTGATGCAAAAAATGCATATCTTTATAAAACAAAATGTGTTTGTCGATTAATGATTAGTGTATTGGGTATTGCTATATTAAGCATGGGAAATGTTTGAAACTTTCAAAATACCTTCTTAAAAACCCGGCGAAGGTTTTTGTATTACTTCAACCAGATGACAAACTTTAAAAAAATATTCAATCGTTACAAAAATTCTTGAGAAACTGTCAAAAATTTGAGAATGACATTTTGTGATTGTCAAATCAGAATTAACTAACTAACTAACTAACCATCACGCCGTTTCCCCGCAGGGGTAGGCAGGGAGGACGGACCGCCAAACAACTCGGTCTTGGCACACACTCTTTGCCTCACTCACATTCATACATCGTCTCATACATTCTCTTCTATTATTCTGACTTTTGACATGGCCCGACTCAAGTATCTGATTCACTTGATTGTACCATGTCTTCCTCGGACGTCCACGACTTCTTTTACCATTCACATTTGCGTCGTATATTCAAATCAGAATTCAATTAATTAATTTGAAGTACATACAAAGTAATTTGAATAGAATCTAGAATTAAAGATATTTTAAATAGGAATCTATGTTAGGTAGCAAAAATGAATAATTGTTCTTATAATTTTTTTATTGTTCCTCTTGTCGCCTATCCCTACGTACCTATATTACGGACTTCAATAATTAAAAATGAATGTTAATATCTACTTTTGTAATATTTTTGCCGCTCTTGAAAACATTATTGTAATTTAGTCAGCGAGAAACTTACCTTAAACACAATTGCGCCCTTGAGGTGATTTTTCACAAAAACGGGGCTCTATAAATTATCTAATTATTATTAAATTTTAGATTTTAAATACCGCAGACCAACAAAAAATCTTACAACGAAATTGCATTGAGTCTGACCTAATGCTATTCAAAAACCGCAGATCAACCAAAAATCTTTCAACGAAATAGCATTAAGTCTGACTTAATGCTATTCAACAAGCACAGATCAACAAAAAATCTTTCTTTAAGTCTGACTTAATGCTATTCAACAACCACAGATCAACAAAAAATCTTTCAACGAAATAGCATTAAGTCTGACTTAATGCTATTCAACAAGCACAGATCAACAAAAAATCTTTCTTTAAGTCTGACTTAATGCTATTCAACAACCACAGATCAACAAAAAATCTTTCAACGAAATAGCATTAAGTCTGACTTAATGCTATTCAACAAGCACAGATCAACAAAAAATCTTTCTTTAAGTCTGACTTAATGCTATTCAACAACCACAGATCAACAAAAAATCTTTCAACGAAATAGCATTAAGTCTGACTTAATGCTATTCAACAAGCACAGATCAACAAAAAATCTTTCTTTAAGTCTGACTTAATGCTATTCAACAACCACAGATCAACAAAAAATCTTTCAACGAAATAGCATTAAGTCTGACTTAATGCTATTTCACACGGTATGAGTATAATTATGTGTCACGGTACGGTATCAATAAAGTCAAGAAATATGCACGAAGTCCCTTAGTGCTCATTCGCTGAAAAAATTTATGCATAATTGACTTAGTTCAGATAATAACTCGAAAAGTATTATAGGTAGGACGAAGTGCGTCTTCGTAGACTAAAGATTGGACACCGAGTAACAAAAAACAGCAAAAATTGACTTAGTGCTTTTTCGCAGCAAGCCCACGATATATTATATTAGCAGTTCTGTGATTCTGATTTTCACATTCGCGACAATTTAAATAACTTTATCAAAATATTCCCCTACTTGATGAAAAAAACTTCAATAAGGTATGCTTATATATTAAAATTGTTGTAGGTAAGTACTAAATGTATCAACAAAATCGGAGTATTATAGTTTTATAGTACAACATTTTTGGTATACTTCGGAAACACCAATCCTTCATTTTGAGTGAATCTTGATAACTATTTGATTTTTATGACTTCTTTCATTAACCACTGGAGCGATTTTTGCTGTGTATTGGCACCATTTTAAATGTGTCCGATTGCTTTTCGGTAAAAGAAGCCCATTTTCTCTTTTTTTTTTTTTTATTTATTTATTTTATACACTTTACAAATACAAGACAAAAAGTCCCGATAAACTACTTTTTAGCAGTTTGTCTAACGGGTTCTTTACGTTAAAGATCGTATTATAGTGATTTAATAGTTACATTTTTACAATTATATAAAATAAAATTTAATTTTTTACAGAAATATAGATAAAAATAAATTTTTGAAAACATAAATAACATTTTTAAAGTTTTTAGAATAATATGTCATTGTGAGCTAATACAAATTAATTCTTTCCGTAAGCCAAGTCTTCAGTAAATTCATCAATTGTTTGTTTTGGGCACAGTTTTTAATTTCAGCAGGTAACATATTTAAACAACTGGGAATCATGTAATTTAACGTTCTTTGTCCATATTTATTTGTATGCTTAGGTACAATTAGCCCTTCATTAAAGTTAAAACGAGTATTATGGTTGTGTTCCAGCCTGTTAATATATAAAGGATTATTTATGTGCTGAAATATAATTTTGTACCACAGAATTGCTCTGACTGAAAGAACTTTGAGACTCTGATAAAAGTATGGAATATTATGCCTTTCTTTGTTTCTTGATTTGGCAATTTAAAAAAACATATATTTGTAGCTCCCACGACTGTTATTTTAGACTTAAAACGAAGCTATCGAAATGCTTTATCTATTATAGATATCACAAATCCGAAATTCGTAGACTATTTTAGAACGATTTTAAAAATACATTTTTTTAAATATTTTTTTTCACACAGAATTTCTGATCAGCTGTTTACGGTTAAAATTAGGTCCCTTTTCCATAGATAATGCACCATTCATTATCAAGTATACCACAGACAATAGGTATACAGAAATCGAAAATATTCTATGTTGACTCGAACAAGTACCTCTCAATACAGTTTCAAAGCAACAAATATGCAGGATTCGTGCGGTTATAAACTTTACGATTTTTTTTTATAAATCCTACAAATGTGAGATAAACGGTAACATACATGTTAATTTATTGGCTATATAGCATTACAATAAGTTTTTATGTCAACACGTCAAAATTTGAAGATATGATTTTTTAATGCTGGTGAAAAATTTTAAAGAAGATTGTCTGGAAATCTCGAGCAATCGAGGTAAATTTATTTATTTCGCGTAGTCGCTCCAGTGGTTAACCAAATGATGATATTGTTGATGTTGAGAGATTGACGGATAGAGGCAGGTCAGTGGGAGGATTGTAGATGTAGATGACTCTCTTTGTAGGTATTTAATTGATATGTTTGGTCAGTTGATCAGTTCATTGCAAAGAGCCTAACTATTCACTTGTCTAATTTTATATTATTTATTAACATACATTAAACAACGTTAGAATATAAATTAATATACACATTTCATTTAAAAACAATAATATTTATACAGTAAACATAACATCACTTTTTAAATACATTAATTGTAGAAACTTTCAGTCATTTCATCATACTTCTTTAGTCCTTCTATATATTAGGTATATTAGCAGTTCTGTGATTCTGAATTTCTCGTTCGCGACAATCTAACTATATTTATATTTCCTCATTCATTATTATATCTATAAATAGCTGACCCGGCGAACTTTGTGTCGCCTCAGCATCAATAACTGTTGTGTTTACTTATTAGCTGAATTAAGTTCAGTTATTTTATTAAGTTAAAAATTACACAATGAAGCAATTGTCATTGCGCAACTGTCTGTTTGTGTTTTGTTTTTGTCGGAATCAGAGATGGCGTTGTGAACGGATTTTCTTATTTTCCGCTTATTTACGGGAATTGCGTTTCATTTTCTTTATACGTGTGAGGGAGATTTATTATAATTTTATTTTTATTTTTGGGGTGCAGATATACGTTCACTATTTGTCTCATTTTCGACTGTTGACATTTAGTGTGTAATAATGAGGGGCAACATTATATACTTAAGAACAAAAGCAAAATAATCAACGCATTGTTATTTGACGTTTTTGAATTTTTGGAATTCACTCACTATTTAATATTGGTGACCGACAATTCGTTCGGCGACAATTCATCCGGCGACAGTTCATCCTGCGACAGTTCTCATCCTGCCGACAGTTCATCCTGCCGACAGTTCATCCTGCCGACAGATCATCCGGCCGAAAATTAATCCGCCGACAATTCATCCGGCCTGATCATTTAGATTTAGAAGATTTTTTCTTCAAGTAAGTATGCAAAGAGGACATACGGCCGTACAACCAAAATCGATATACTTATATCTGAAGGCTTCTTGAGTGGAAATCCGATGTAAAATATTTTTACTAACAATAATTTCGACTCTCCGAAGAAGCATGCGTCACTAACAAAATACGACATACTTATACGTGCAGTCGGCTTAGCAAAAAACGGTATAGATTCCTACTTGCATACATTATAACTTTTTTATCTGAAATTAACATCATATTTTTCGGGTGAATTGACTAATTTAAAAAAAAACACAAGAGTCCCAACCGTCTCGAGCCAGTGAGTGCCAATGGCATCCCCAATTTTGGTATGGTGTGATGCTGAAGGTAGTGGGGAGGGGAAGGAGATGTGGAAAACGTATCTTCCTGGCTATTCAGATCTAGTCACCAAACACGGCTTAAGCCAATTCAAGTAATTAGACTAAACCAATATACACTGTACAACAGCGAAAAAATTTAAACAAATCATATGATATTTGTTTTTATTTATTTTTTTATAGGTACTTCTTGAAAAGCTAAGAGTACTTCACTTGTAAGACCCTTATCAGAGTCTCGGGTAATAAAGTTATATCTGCCCGGAACGGATTATTATCTTTGGTTATCTTCCATACGAACTGGGCACTGTCGTGGACAGTTTTGAATTTTTAAAATTAGTATCACTTCTCATAAGTCATCCACTTAAAAATTAATTAATATTCATTGTGCATCCATCAGATGCTTCCTCTCCTAAAAAGTATATTTCCGATCTTAAGAGCGTTTAACCAGCCAGCGGCTGAAAATCCACATTCCGTTGAAATATTTTCTTACGATCCTACAGGGCGGTTTCAATGAGAAAGATAATTTACTCTCCATACCAGCTTTTTAAAATTATAACTAAATATCGATATTATTAAATTTATTTAAATTTATACCTACATCCAAAAATGCTGAAAGGCGTGATGATAAAATTATTAAAATTATATACTTCTTGTATTTATTTATCATTTTTCAATAATGTCTGAGCAAAGTAATAATGTAAAAAAATCTGAAATATATTAGTCTATAAGTGCGCAAATAAACACACAAAGGGACCAATTTTTGTCAAGAAACACATGTACGTATATATTTCTTAATGATTTTATTTAAACCAAAATTAAAATTCTGTAACATAAATAAATACATTTTTTTTTAATATTATATATATATATATATATATATAAATAATATGTTTATCAGATAATGTATTGATTTTTTTACTGCATGATTATATGATTTGAAATGGGTGTTGTATAATACAAAATCTTTTTTGAATATTTAACAAATCTGCCAACGACGTATGGTGTATAACCTTATTATGCTAAAAGTAAACATTTTTTCTCCAAATTTGAAACATAAGTTTACTGGACAAAAAAACAATCTTTCGAAATCAATTTATAATTTTTTTGTGGAAAAGATTCAAAACGTCTAAACACTGATTTATAAATGACATATTTCTGGTTTCCTCTAGATATATAATTGCTGATCTGTCTTGAGTTATATTAATTTTTAAATATTAAATATAATGCAAACACTTTTTTAGATGTTTTAAGCGAAGGTTATAATAGATCCGGCTCGCTGAACTATCAAAAAGCTCGCAAAGAAAACTACGAAAATTGGTCGGGGACTGATGGAAACTAAACAAATATATCCTAAAAGCCCTTTTGTGACAGAAAGCTGTCACAAAAGGGAAAAAATATATTTTTTGTAAAATTTGTATGTGTTTCTTTCTTTTGTGTTTTTTTAAATATTAACATTTTATCTTTGCGATTTGGTTTATTTTAAAAAAAACTTAATAAAAATAATAACCTTGTCAATTATGATATTGTGAATCATTAATGCAGTAAGTAAGAGAACAATTTATATTTACCATCTACATTGTTTCTTTAATTCTTGGTGTGTGGTAAAGTCATTACGGTCATTACACATTGGTCTTTCTGGTTTAGGTGCAGTTTTTTTTGTAAAATATTTCCCTTTAAATATGAAAAATGTGGACTAGAGTTGTTTTCTCCTAATAGGACGAAATATAAAATAAAATAATAATATTAAATTATTGTTATTTAGGATATCCGCAATCAAATAGATTAGATCATACTAGTATTAAAAATGATATTTGGATTAAATTTAAAACTAGGAACAGAAAAAATTTAAAATGCAATCCATCTGCTAAAAATTTAGTAAAGGCGATAAATATTTGGGCAATACTTTACAATTAACTTACTCATTTGGCATTATTTAATGGTCTAATACAGATTTAGATAGCTTAGAACGATTAATTTAGAACAATGTTAACAAAGTTTCATTCCCATCATCCAAATTCAGCTATAGAACGAATTAATTTACCTAGAAATTTAGGGGGTTAAGGTATAGTCAAAATAACATATTTAAAACATAATCAGGTAGAAATACTAAGAATTTTTTTCCACAGGAAAGCTGATAGTTCAGAAATGTACAAAATAATGTGCAAGGCAGATAGAAATATTTCGCCATTAAATTTATACGACGAGAATGCCAGCATTCTTATAAATACCAACCAGGAATAGTTAGATTCCTGGACAAATAAAATTCTTTTTAAGAATTTTTTTTTATTTATTTATATTTGGGAAAGTTGACAGCAAATCATAAATTACACAATAATAGAATTATAAAATGGTTTATTATGCCAATTATAAACTTTCCACAGATAATAATAGAAAATGAATGCCAACATTCTTATAAATACCAACCAGGAATTATTAGATTCCTGGTCAAATAAAATTCTTCACGCAAAACACTTCAACTATCTCAACCAAACATATGTTGACAAATTTTCGTCAAACAAATGGTTGAGTATTGGAGAGTTGAGCGCAGAAATACAAGGCTTTATGCTTGTCATTCAAGATAGAGTCATTAATACTAAAAATTATAGGAAGCATATCATCAAAGATGCAAATCAAATTGATGATTTATGTAGAAAATGTTTGGCTTTTCCGGAAACTATAGAACATAATATTATATCGGGATGTTCTGTATTAGCGCCGTCCGAGTATACATTTAGGCACAATAGGTTTTAAAAATAATTCACCAAAGTTTGGTAATTAAACATAACTTGATTGACTGCCGTAATGTACCATATTATGAATATGAATTAAATTCATTTTTAGAAAATGAATTTTATAAAATTTATTATGATAAAACTATTCTAACAGACAGAACAATTAGTCATAATAGACCCGATATTGTTTTACATGACAAAATTTAAAAAAATAACTTATATCATTGATGTCGCTATTCCAAATTCTTGTAATATTCAGAAAACTGTTTCTGAAAAAATTAGAAAAAATACAGATTTAGGAGATGAGATTAAAAGAATTTGGCATTCTCAGACTATAAAAATATTACCATTTGTTATTTCGGCTACTGGCATTATACCTAGCTCTCTCATTCAAAATCTAGGCGTATTAGATTTGTCACAAATTTTGTACATAAAAATGCAAAAGTCGGTCATTTTAAATACATGTAGGATTACGAAAGATTTTTTAAATACTTATATTGAGGAATCAGTAGGATTTATTGGACCAGTTAGGATTTCATCAGAGCCGAACCCTCTGATCTGAAAATATCTGGAGTCGGTGAAATATTTTCTTATTATGTTTCTGGTGGATTGACGTATTGTTCTTGTATTGTTTTTTTTATTTATTATACTTATATAGTGCACTTACATTGCGTGAATTTACTAGATATTCATTTGTGGAAAAGTGTGTGGAAGGGTTTAGTCTTTCATTTGGGAAAGATTTAACCCGGACATAAAATCTGGAGCACCGTAAATAAAGTGTATAAATATTGTAATCATTATATTTAAATCTCAACATTTAATACCATGCACATTCAAAATACCTATCTCTATCTAGGTATAACTTATTTTAACAACCTCCCGTTAAATCTAAAAATTACCGAAAAAAGTCATGAATTTCAGCAATTGAAAAATTCTCTGCAACTTCTATAGGAGTTTATATCTATTATTTTTCTTGTATATCTTGGAATCTATAAATCTTTATTTTTCTTACTTACGCTTTTGTTAGTAATTAAAATATTTTATTACTTACTTACTTACATGATTTCATATAATTGAGTTTGAATTCCTTCACCAAACATAAGAGCTTTGTTTATTTATAGTGAGGAATGTTTTTTTTTTATTAATATATATAACATTTCAAACATATATTTCTACTTATTGCAAAAAATATACAAATATTAAATAAATAAATAAAAAATTTGAGTTAAGGGAAAACAGCTCATTCATACCACTCTCCCCTAAATTGTTATGAGAAAGCTCAGACTAAATTTAATATCCGTTAGCCCTTTATCTAGTTCCTTCTTTTTGCGACTTTGCGTGGACAGTTTGCAATTTCAGTTTGTGTTCGGTTAAAGTTGGTTATTTGTAAGAACAATAACATACGTTATTATTCATATTTTTATCCTTCAACGTGACATTGACTGCGTCTCAAACTGGGCCAAAATAAATGGCTCGAACTTCAGTACACCCAAGTGCAATATCGTCTCGTATACAAGATCAAAGAAACCGCGTGTATTTTAATATAGAATTAATGAAATTATTCTCCAACACTTAAACCAAATCAAAGATCTAGGAGTTATTTAAGACAGCAAACTAACTTTTCACCAACACATCGATGATTTAATAAGCAGAGCATACAGGCTTCTCGGCTTCGTAATTAGAAACTCATATCCGTTTCGTAACACAAAAACACTGACGTTATTATATAACACACTAGTCCTGAGTGTTCTTGAGTCAAATTCGATCATCTGGGCCCCACACGAATTAACATACACTTTACGCATTGAAAGAGTCCATAAGAAATTTTTAAGGTTTTTATTCTCGAGGCTCTATGACGTTACCGTTGGCTTTACCCATCGATTTATATATTAGGCATGACCAATTACCACTCCCTAGAGACACGTAGAGGTATTGCTTTGCTTAAATATTTTTTTCAACTAATAAACGGTCACTTATCTAATAATGAGATACTGGCCTTATTATTTTTTTTGTATCGAAGGAAGCAAATACTTTGTGGTGTGACATTATATATTAAATGAAAAAACACACTTTGTAAAAGACCACTTTATTTGAATTAATAATTATTAACAGCCAACCATGTTTCGCTTAGCTCAAGCTTCATCAGGGCTATTATATTAACTAAAGATAATTTCATACAGACACATATATATATATATAAGAAATTTTAAAAAATGAATGAAAGAGATAGCAATAGATATTCGATATAGATAGATAGATATAGCAATAGATATAGCAATAGATATTCGATATAGATAGCTTGTATGCTTTAGCTTATGTTCCCGAAGAAGATGTAATAATTTCTTTCGAAATATTGTGTGAAACCGCTCCTGAACATGATCGTATGGAGGAATTTATAAATTATTTCGAAATAACATACATTAGAGGTTGATTGAGACGAGGTGGTGTACACTGTACACGCTCCCGCATAATTTGAAATAACATACATTAGAGGTTGATTGAGACGAGGTGGTGTACACTGTACACGCTCCCGCATTATTTGAAATAACATACATTAGAGGTTGATTGAGACGAGGTGGTGTACACTGTACACGCTCCCGCATTATTTACCATTGGACTGTGGAATAAACGAAAAAACATACATTAGAGGTTGATTGAGACGAGGTGGTGTACACTGTACAGGCTCTCGCATTATTTGAAATAACATACATCAGAGGTTGATTGAGACGAGGTGGTGTACACTGTACACGCTCCCGCATTATTTGAAATAACATATATTAGAGGTTGATTGAGACGAGGTGGTGTACACTGTACACTGTACACGTTCCCGCATTATTTACCATTGGACTGTGGAATAAACGAAATAACATACATTAGAGGTTGATTGAGACGAGGTGGTGTACACTGTACACGCTCCCGCATTATTTGAAATAACATACATTAGAGGTTGATTGAGACGAGGTGGTGTACACTGTACACGCTCCCGCATTATTTGAAATAACATTCATTAGAGGTTGATTGAGACGAGGTGGTGTACACTGTACACGCTCCCGCATTATTTGAAATAACATTCATTAGAGGTTGATTGAGACGAGGTGGTGTACACTGTACACTGTACACGCTCCCGCATTATTTCCCATTGGACTGTGGAATAAACGAAATGCAGTAGAAGATGGAATTTCGAGGACCACAAATATTGCAGAAGGTTGGCACAGCGGCCTACAATATTTATTCCAGTATCACCATCCAAATTTATGGACATTTTTTGATGGACTTCTAAACGATTCCATAAAGCAAAAAAACTTTGTACTTGCAAGCAGTTTCAGGTGCCATAATTCCATCGCAGAAAAAAGATTTCGTCGTGCGGTCGCGGCGTATAATAATGTGGAGATACTGCTCTATCTAAACTTTGTACTTGCAAGCAGTTTCAGGTGCCATAATTCCATTGCAGAAAAAAGATTTTGTCGTGCGGTCGCGGCGTATAATAATGTGGAGATACTGCTCTATCTAAGATCTATTGCTCATTTTCTGATTATAATCAGTGTTTATGTGTAATATTTGAATTTTCTGTTTTGTAGTCATTTTGAAATTTATTTATTTAAAAAAAGGCAGGAATCTATTTCAGTGTGGCGTTTTAACTTTTTTTTTAAAGTACAATAGATGTTTCAATTATTTATGAAAGGTTTAATTTTTGTATTAACCTATTGCTCATTTCCCACAGGTGAAGGAATTATTTAAGCTTATTACACTGGAAATTTCTGTTTTATTGTTATAATTGAAGTGTGAATTTTTTTATATAAAAAGGGTACAGAAACTTTACATACTGTTTAAATGACACATTTAAAGTAATTTTTTAAACAATATAAAGAGTAAATTATTTAAGATTCAATCATTTAAGTTTTCTTAATTGGTGATATAGGTAAAGTCTATTGCCATTAAATTTATTAATGTTTATAAAGTTTGTAACTTGTGTTTTCTTTTTATTATAATTGTATTGTTTAAACTTTTTTTCAAAAAAGGACAGGAATTATAGATATTCTTTTAGGTTCACGTTTTTTTATGATGCAAAATTATTTATAACACATTTAAGTTTTCTTTGTAAATGATATAACTAAGGGTAATTGTTCATGTACCACATGATTGAATATTATTAATGTTTCTAAAATTTTAAATTGTATAATTTATTTTTTTGAAAAAAAAGGTCAGCATTTATGTATACTATTTAAATAAAACCTATTTTATTACTTATTTATTTATTTACGCCCTAGTGGGCTTTTAAAAAGATGGATAATAATAGTAAGTCAAGTACGTAATACGTAATAATTAAATTAAGAGTTAAAAAATAAAATTAATTAAAATTAAAATCGTACATAATAGTAATGTAAAGAAATAATTATTAATGAAACATTTAAGTTTTCTTTATGGCTGATGAAACTAGGTTCAATTTCTCATTTGCCAAATGAGTGGAAATGATTAATATTATTTGTGATTTCCGTTTTATCGTAAGAATACTTGTAATTGTGAAAATTATTTTAAAAAAAGCTAATTAATCATACTACGATTATTTTGTCACTTAGCAACGAAAGATTAACATTTTTTTAAACAATAGATATTGCCATTATTTATGACACGTTTATTTTTTCTTCAAAGCTGATTAAAATTATACAATTTGGTTTTAATTTTAAATACGAACAACACGAATAAAAAAATCATAACATGCCTCACTCACTATGCGAACCCAAATGGACGATATTTTTTGAAAAATATTTAATTTATATTTTTACGTTGCAGGTACCAACAAAAAAACTTAGCATGAAAGTTGATAAAAACTTAGCATGTAAGTTGATACACTACGTTCCGACAAACTGGAAGTGTGAAAAGAGGAGGAACTGGAGTCCCTCATCCCATTAGATCACCTGAGAACATTGAGGCAGTAAGAGCTTCAATGTTGCAATCACCACTGTGCGGCGTTCTGCGCGCAAACATGCGTCTGCCCTTGGACTTTCCGATCGTTCTTTGAGGAGAATTCTTCGTGATGATCTCCATTTCCATCCATACAAAATGGCGATTGTGCATGAACTTTTTGAACGTGACTTCAATTCTCGGAGGAACGCATGTGAGATGTGAGGTTCTTCTGGAAACTGTTTCTGAGGACGTTATTGTGTTTTTTAGTGACGAAGCCTATTTTTATTTGTGCGGAACCGTCAACAAACAAAACATGCGCTACTGGGCTGAGAACAATCCCCGAGAATTGCATCAAAGGCCTTTGCATTCTCCTAAAATCACATTGTGGTGTGCAATTTCCTCAAGTGGGATTATTGGTCCCTGGTTCTTTGAGAAAAATGAAGTAACAGTTACAGTGAATTCGGACCGGTACGTAAACTGCTAGACGAGTTAGACTTAGGGGACACTTGGTTCCAACAAGACGGTGCAACGGCGCACACTGTAAGATCATCGATGGCTGTTTTGAGGGAACACTTCCCAGAGCGCCTCATCTCAATTAGGGGCGATTAGGCCCGCTCTCCCGATTTGTCCCCTTGTGACTTTTTCTCTGGGGTTTTTTGAAATCCCGTGTTTATGTGAACCGTCCAAGGACCATACAGGACCATACAATACCAAAATCGATGAAGAAATTGCCAGGATAACGCCCGATATGCTGGCAAGAGTCTTGAGAATGAAAAAAGAGTGTGGAGAATGGGGGACGGCACCTACCTGATATGATCTTCAAAACTAAATAAAAAAATGTATGTATGTGCCTACATTACAAAAAACAATAAAAATATTCTGATTCATGCGATGGGTTTTATTAAGTTTTGAAAAAAAAAGAAGTTATGCTGCCGCACCCTGTATAATGGATAATATACTATTTAATATATTATTACAATGAAAAGTTAAATAATTTATTACTCTTGTGTTTTATTTCCAAACTTTTTAATTCAAAATTTTTCATTTATTAAATTTTAAATTAAAAATTTGGCCTCCATTTTTTCTCCCTCCTACAACATGAGTCTCTTCAAGAGACCTCCTTGATCTCTTTAAAAAGACCCACCACACAGCATCATTAAAGATGACAGAGACCTTAAGGGAAATAACTTTTCTCGGGGCCTCCTGTGTGGATTTAACGTACATTTTTTTTTTAAATATATGTAAAGGAATACCTACCTAGAAATGCATAGGATTCCTTTATGTTCGTATTTTAAAATGGTGTTGTCATTGAGACAGAAAATGACAGATGATTGTTGTTTTGTTGTCTAGCTGGGTAGCACAGATTGAAGTAATAAGAATATTGAAAAATAAGTTTATAATTACAAAGTGATATAATATTTTGAAGACGGACAAATAACTTTAATTGTAGTTTCTTTGTCAGCAAAGCAAATCATGATATTTGTATGTCACATTATTAATAAAAAATTACAGTCAAAAGACCATAAATTTGATAAAAAAGACAGGCGCCACACTAATTCATAAAAACAACATCGGTATTAGGCTAGACAATCTAGAAGCACCTGAACTAAGGAAAGCCATAAACACTTACAGTAAGGTAGTTAATAACCAACTAAATTTAAATAAAAGTCCCATACTTAGATTGTTCCCTATTGACAAAGAACACGCCCGTTCCCTTCCTAATTCTCCATCTACACCTATACCTACTTCCTCCTTTACTTGAGGAGTCCAGCCCATTTGGTTAAATCATGTATTAGCTATAACACACGTGTTAATTAATTTTAGTAGAGATTGTACTGCCCTGAAGAAGCTACGGTTGTAGCGAAACTCGGTCGGCATAAAGTATATAAAAAATAAAATTGGTGTTTACAAAGTTATGGTTTTATTTTAAATTATAATGTCACATCACAAAGTAACTGCTTCATATGAACAAAAAAAATAATATTATTATTTGGATGACTTGTATAGCATCGTTTTTGTGAAAAATCACCTCAAGTTCTCTGTACACACTTATAATACATATCTACAATCTTACTTCTTACTACAAACTAGACAAACCAATATAAAAACTTATGGCTAAAAATTACATCCACCGGTTCATCGATCACCGATACGAAACTATATGTACAATGATTTGACCAATGAACGCGATGCTTCGTAAAAATGGACTGTACTTACATTTAATAGGTTATATTTAAATAGACTTACTGTTTCAGAAACCACTGTTTGAATATCGCTCTACGTGATAGCAAAAAAAGCTCGTTCTAAAATTAGAGCAGCTCTTTCCAGCTTGCGATAGCAAATTTCGCAAGTTCAGTTAAGTGGGATCCATAGAACAGACTAGTTGAGTTTAGAGAGAACCTAAGAAACATTTTAAAAATGAATTGGCTAAAATATTGTGTTATAGTGTGTTTGACGGCTATCTGTGCTACTGACAAATTTGAATTAGGTATGTATTTTTAATAATTCAATTATTCTCATGTATATGTGTATTTTGAAAGTACACAAGCTTAAACGCCACCGAATTTTTATTTAATTACTAAATTATAATTTTTACAATTTTTATAAGAAAAACTTTATTTTTATACTTTTTTTGAAGGTTATTCCCATCAGTGAAATATATCATAATAAGTTAACAATAATAATCTAAACGAAAATATGAAAGAGCGCAAGACACAGAATAACAGAAAAAGACAATTGTCGCAACTGGGACTCGAACCCAGACCTCGGTAATTAATTAATGTAATTCTAAAATTTGAAAAAAATAAAAAAATATGAGATTGACAATTATGACGTTTTGACAGAAGGTGGCAATAGCGAAATTGGTTAACGCACTCGTCCCGGTTAAACGGAGAGGTCTGGGTTCGAGTCCTAGTTGCGACCATTGTCTTTTTCTGTTTTTCCGTGTCTTGTTCTCTTTCATATTTTCTTTTAGATTATTATTGTTAACTTATTCTAATATGATATAATTTTTACGTTTATATACTATACATAATATAAAATATTAAAGAGCTGAAGATTATTTTTGTAGTCTGCCTCACTAGGAGATCCTGTGTTGAGGAGGACTAAGTTTTGGATAAATTTTCAGCAAATTCTATGGTCCAACTCCATTGTTTGACGAAGGTGCATTCAGTATCGTCTATAAAGATGATTTTAATAGACCATTAAGTTATTTTTCCGATAGTTCCTTAAGCCAAGTTTTGATTTCTTTAACGTGGTTATTTTTGCTTTTAATTTTTTTGATACTGTGTTAGAGATTCTTATATAACTAAAATTTCAGAAGTTCGTTTTCCAATGTATACTTAGGTATATTTAGGATGTCTTTTTGCTTGACTCTGGTAATATAATTGTGTGAGGTGTTTGCTTTTGTGTCTTTTTGAGGTGATGAACCAGAATATTTTTGGCGTTGATTTTTTTATATTCTTGGAACATAAACTGTTTAAAATATAATGTTTTTGATGTTCTTGTGGGACTAAATTGTCATTGTGATTCAGTTCCGAGTTTTTTCTTCTTTATTTTCATTTAAACTTGATAAACTACGTTTTTTATTATTTTTTCCAATATTTTCGAAAGCATAGTTAAAAGGCTGATTGGGGATAATGAAAAATATAATTTTTGATTCCATTTTTGTGTATTAACATGACTGTAGCAATTTTAAGATTATCGGAAAAAAAACCTTTTGATATTGACAGATTTACTAGGTAGTTCAGGGGTGGATTTTTTAGGTGTTTAAATTGATATGCTTGGTATCAGTTCATTTTCCGATGAATTATTTGTATTTAGGGAGTATTTAAATTGTATTTACTACGATGAAGAATTTATGTCATTCTACCTGGTTCCCGGCAGGCGTTACAATGCCATATTCAAATAAATACATTTTTCTCCCGGAATCACCTTTCCCGTGCGTCCCCGTTCCCCTCCCGCGTCCCCTTCGTAGCTAGCAACATAAATTATATATAGCCTATGTCAGCCGGGGATAGTGTAACTTCCCAACAGTGAAAGAATTTTTCAAATCGGTTCAGTAGTTTCGTAGCCTATTCAATGCAATCAAACAATCAAATCTTTCCTCTTTATATGTGTAATAGATTTCTTGATTCATATTTTATATATTTACATTTCTCCTCATTACGACACAATACAGGGTGTCATAACGTCTGACGTCTAACTTATATTAATGAAAAAGAAGATAATAATCTTAACGACAATATAGAAAATAATAAGACACAGAAAAATAAAAAAAGATAACGATTGCCACTGGCGTTTAAAAATGACTTTTAAATAAGAGATATCAGTAGCCGAATTGGTTAGGCGTTCGTCCCGGTAAGATGAGAGATCCTGCTTTCAAATACCATTTGCGACTTATTATTATTATTATTATTCTTCAATGATATATTATACTCATGGGAATAACTTATAAAAGTTATTCTAATAAAAACGATTTTTTAACCGGCGATTCCTGACATTATTTGGAGTAAAAAAGGTACTTAAGGCGATCCACTAGTACAGGAAAAATTCACGCCCTTTTATGGGAGGAGTTTAAAAATACTTGAGAAAAAGCTTTTGGAAAGGTTGGAAAAGATATTTGAGAATTTTTTTTTACATGTTGATTTCGTAAAGGCCTGTAAAAAACATTAATTCCTTTTTTATGCATTGTTTATTGTTATAAAACGGAATTTTTAAATTGATTTCACGAAAATAAGCAGCGCGGACCCTAACACGTTGTTTCTCCGCTCCGTTCGGAGGAGTAATGACGGAAAAATGGGGCAGCTGCCAGTCGTTCTTCGGTGGACGGTATAAGGTTCACTTTGATATAACAAATTCGTCGACTGCCGTATTGTCGCCGTGATGTCAAAAATACCAACGCGAAAATGCATATTATATTTTATTTTGTGAGGTGCGGGCGTAAATATTATTTTTTTTCGCGATAATTATATAAGAAACTGAATTTGCCACATTATGCAATAAAACCATATCCGAAAAAGTGTTTATAAGTAGGAGAGTTTTCAGTTGAACATGTTTTTTATAGACCTAATACTTTATTTTTTTCTAAGCTTATTAAAAGACTTATTAAAAAAAATGACCGATATTTTTAAGGGCCAAGGTATGTTGTACACGCAGTATTTAATTGAAGCATCTATAATACTTACGATAAAAACATACGATTTTGTATGATTTTGCATTATTAAGTATGGCTTCGTCTTAAACCAAATTTTGATCTAGAAAGTACATCTTCAAAGTTGATGAAAATATTCGGCATTTTCAAAAGAAAGTAGCTCTCATTTTTGTTAAAACAGTTTCAATTTCTGAACTAGAAATAGGCACTGATGTATAAATTTACTCTAAGATACATTACAACTTGTTTACAGAATAGATGTTTGCTTTTGAAACGGATTACCAGACCTGGCGCTTGGCGGACAAATTTATGTTTAACTATTTATTAATAGATTTAATTAGATTTGAAAATTTGCCAAATATTCGAATTTCAGATAATTTTTTCCTCCATACTGCAATCATTTCATATTTAGTCCAACTTGGTCGACAAAGATGTATTCTATAAAATAAGCAGTAAGGTTGTATTAATCTAGTTATATACGGACGAGTGTATGTGGCGGGCGGACACCGGGCGGGCGGCGTTGTTTTGATTTTTGACGAACTTCAAAACAAGAGGGAGGTCTCGGCCTAGTATAGATTTTGCATACTTGACCTTTAAAACAAGGGGAAGATTATTTACTAGTATAGATTCTGCACACTTTCTTTCAAAATAAGACGATGTTTATTTTCTAGTAAAGTTTTTCTAATTTGAGTGTAAGGTATGGGTACCACCGCCCCGGAAACCGTTTTCTGGATAACCAACACAACCTGCGTGGCAGGCTGCATCGGGAGAGACTGGTTGAGGGTGACTTCTGACCTCTCCAGCAGGACTCTCTCGGAACATCGTCTCGAACTGCAGTGGGAGGGATGATTCATTCGTCCGTCATTCGTGGACACACGGACCCCAGATTCCCACCAAACCCTCATACCTTTTTCCTTTCCAGAACTTCCTTTAATTTCTTTCCTTAAAATACCCTCTTCACAGCTTCCCCAAAGAGGACATAGCCCCTTTCTTCAGGGCCTCTTGTAAGGAGCTGAAGTAAAAAAACAAAAAAAAATGTCTCTGCATCAAGGTAGTACCTATCAGGTTATTTTTTTTTTGTGAATACCTCACAGAGTCCCAACTGCTCCCGCTTGGGGCCAGTGAGACTATGGCATCCACAATTAGGATACGTTGTAAGGCTGAAGGTAGTAGGGAGAGGAAGGAGTTGAGGAGAGTAAGGTACCTGGCTATTCAGATCTAGTCACCAAACACGACTAAAGCCATTTCAACAACGTTTCAATTCTGAATGGTCTTACACCAGGGAGATACTGATAGTATCTGCCTCAACGCACGCCGGGATTTGAACCCTTGACCTCCAGATCGCTAGTCGAGAGCCTTGTCCACCACGTTGTTGGTAGTTGACCACGGAGGCCGTCAGGGAGGATGTCCTTCCTGAATGTTTGGTGAAGATGGTTGTAGAATTGCTTCTAGTATGGGAACTCCAGTTTCTGAATCAAGAATATAGTCAAACACATTTTAACAATACTTTCTTTGTCAGGTTGCTCATCAATTTTTGAAGGTGTTAACAGCTATAGTATGTTCGAAAATGAATTAAATTATAAAACTTACCGTTCACCTGTCTTAATTATTACGTTAAGTAAAAAAAGTTATAGTTTCAAATATTCAGTTAATATAAAAATCACTTTACGAAACAAAAATCCAAAATGGACTCCCGCGTTTTATCCTTGAATGTACAAAGATAATGTTTAAAATTGTTTTTTTTAGAGAATAAACAACGTATGTGGAACATTCATTTTTATCCTTTTAAGTAAATTAGACTCCAATGGTTTTTTAATTAGTTAAATCCGTTAATCAACTTATTATAGACTTCATTATTTCAACCATTAATGTTATGAAATACTGAAAAAATTTTCTGCATATTCAATTGAAAACCACCAAAAAGTGGACTTCTGTGGTTTATCCTTTAAGGGACAAAGTTTTGTAAAAGGGAAAACAAAAACAGAAGTAAAGTCCTAATCAACCATACTTTATAACAAACCAAAAACCAAAACATAAAACACTCAAATTATTATATTATTTACACAAATAAAATATCCCGCAGATTTAGAATAAAAGGAAACTTTTCGGTAAATATTTTTATAATCAGGGTTTAAAATTCATATAATTTCAGTATCGCTGTAGTGGCATATCGTTTGAATCTTGTATGCGAATTACCGGGGGATCGTCGCTTTTCCTTAGTAAAACATGTCCATCCTTGGTACAAATGTATTTATATCCAATACATATCGTGGGCTTGGATAGCCAGAGAGTTCTTTATTTGATGGTGTTTGTTTTGCATTCCACTGGTGCGACTAAGGTCAAAATATGGACCACTTTTATTTTTCTGCGATTGACTGCGGTCCAAATTTGGACCACATTTTTTTCGATTCTTACGGGCTTAAAGTTTACGATTTTATAATATTTTTTTCTATAAATCCTACGAATATGTGCTAATCAACAGAAGATATGTGAATTCATTGGCTATATGACTTATAATCAGTTTGTATGTCTCCATATTAAAAATGTGGCGGAAAATATTCAAAATGATGTACAAAAAATCGCGAGCAATCGGAGGAAAAAGTTTTAAATCTCGCTGTCGCTCGAGTGGTTAATGTTAATATTCTCTGTAGAGTCTGAATACTTTATTTATTTTGGGCTTGATACTCTTCTAGTTTTTTGCTATTGTTTAATAACCCTGTTCTTTGATTCTTTTGAATTGAATTGAATACTCGTTATAGCTTTAGCTGGTTGTTGTAAAAATTCACTAGGGAGTTATTTTTTACTAGGTCACTGCAGTTAAGTATATTATTTAACAGAAGTTCTAAAGAATTTGTAATGTCTTCATTTTCCCTCATAGCAATTCCTTAGATTTCGATAGATATCTCTAGCGTGCGCGGTTGGATTTTTTTGACAGACGATTTAAGATATTTAACATCTTTTGCATTTCTTCCACTTTTGTGTCATTATTTTTAAGGAAATCTTTTGTTTTTTTTGTAGTTCACTTTCAAAATCACTGTTTTTTATAGAGCAGGATTCCACATCCTTGACCAGATATTGGTTTTTTCTCATGATGACCGAATTTATTACATTCATTTGTTAGAATTTTTTTTGTTGTGCGTCCTTTCACACATTGCTTGAAATAACTGTTCTTTGAAACGATCAAATTTTTAATTAAATGAAGTCAATATTAGCGTAACTCAATCGAAAATATGGAAACAGAAAAATCAGAAAAAAGATATGGGCACATCTGGGACTCGAACCCAGAACCTTCGGTTTTCCGGGCCGTGACTCTACCAACTGAGCTAATGCGTCCCTATTCGCTTCGGTCATTTTAAACTGTATAATTTTTTTAAAATGTGAATACCTCACAAGAGTCTCAGCTGCTCCCGTCTGGAGCCAGTGAGAGTATGGAATCCCCTATTAACTAAAGGTCAAAGCCATTTCAAGCAACGTTTCGATTCTGAGTGGTGGTCTTACACCAGGGTTATACCGAGAGTATCTTCCATTCTGGAACGTGCCGCAAATACACTTTATATTATTTTTAAATGAATTAATTATTTGCCCACGCCGCGGCCGGGATTCTATTCCTCGACCTTTGGAATGCGAAATAAGAGCCTTAACCCTAGATTATGCCGGTCGTCATACTTATCATATCATACTTCCACTAAGAACTACAAACATTTTCTTAATCATATTTTATTGGCTGCTTGCATTATGTATGATTGCAAGATTCAAACCTGAACTAAATGATATCTACTTAGCGTCATAAAAAAGTTGTCATATAGTTACTTTTCTGAAATTCTAAGATGAACTTTTTTAAGCTTTAATAATAGGTATTTTCAATATTTTATTTTTAAATTATAAGCTCCCTTTAAGCAAATAATACCGAAACCAGATTTTGACAGAGTTCAGCTAAACTTTCAACTAGTAGCAGGGTTTAGCCCTGTAGATATTAAAACACCATTAAATAATATAATTTTTTTTTTATTATGATCATTAAAATATTTTGCGGATTTTTTTGCGCTTTAGTTTCAAAAACGGTTTTGCCGCTGCTCTTTTTATCAGAAAATTACCTTGTAAAAAGGATAAATTGTTTTTGAAATGTCTTGTTTAAAGTCAAAATATAAACAATTCAATAAATAAAAATTATTAAACATAAAGATTGTTCAGTTTTTAATCAGCACATCAAATTTTATTGTTTTATGACAAGAAACAAAGAAGTTACAGATTTATGAGACGATAATGAGCATTTGCAACCATTGCGCACTGTGGCGATGTGCGACGACCAAACCTCTGCGATTTAGCATAAACCAAGAGGTAGGGTACCATCCTTTATTGGATAGATAGCATCCTATATTGCTTTTTAAATATTACTGGTATCTTTAGCCATCACACAACACTTGGTTGAGGAACATGTATTCATAAGAGAAAGTGGCTCTGGAGTTGATAAAGCAACTAGACTAGGAGACGAGGTAGGTAAACCCTACGTCATCGAGTACACGGATGAAACTACTTTTTAGTGATAATGGACACTTAGAAAACCTTAAAAAAGCTGGTCTGCCGGTGCGCCTCTTGGCAGGAGCCGCGCTGCCATGGAAATAGTCAGCGTTTTTTTCGAAAAAATTACGTCACCGAGTACACGAACGGGAATGGTGTCATATGATAAAGGTCGATTAGAAAATGAGAAAAAAGCAGGGCTGCCAACCGGCAGCCTGGCAAGTTCGCAGGCAGCCGGCGTCAAAGTGGGGTAAAAAATAGTAATTTTTACGTCATCGAGTACACGAATGAAACTAATGAATAACTATAGTCCAGATCATTCCGTTTAAGAATTTCTTGGTCTGCCGACCAGCAGCCTGGCAAATTTTTGTGTACGATTTTTTAAAGTTTTTTTTTTTAATTTTTCGTTTATCTTTATTATTATTTTTATTTCATTATATTTTTAAGAACTTTGAATGCCATATTTTAAAAAAATGAACGATAATGATAAAAAAAAAATAATTTGAGAGGTTCGAGTGTACCCATCCGTCAGGTGAGCCGTTCGACGCCAAACCACTTACGAAACCTGTCGCGGTGCCCCTCACCGCTGTCGCGTGTCAATATTATTGTACAAATTTATAATATTAATAGTCCTTTTAAAATTGCCTAATAGTCCATAGTAGTTGGAAGTTCGAAAAACCAACCCACCATCGCTGTAAGAGCTGCGTTCGTCCGTAAAACGACGGAAATTTCTGAAACCCCGTTCGTTTCAAATCGGTTTCGCTTGCCCTGCTGCACCGATTACATCGAACACAAGCTCGAAACTAATGAAAATCTATAGTCTAGACTATCTCATTCATGACTTCTTTGGTCTGCCACCAGCAGCCAGGCAGTTTTTTGTGTACGATTTTTTAAAGTTTTAATTTTAATTTTTAATTCTTAAATAAATTTTTTCAATATCTTTATTATTATTTTTATTTCAACATGGTTTTAAAAACTTAGAATGCCAAATTTTAAATAAAATAAGTGGTAATGATAAAAAAAATTAATTTTGCGGTATTCCGAGTGTACTCATCGGACGGGAGAGCCTTTCGACGCGAAACAACTTACTGGAAACTGGCTGCGGAGCCCTTCGCCGCCATCGCATGCCCATATTATTATACAAATTTATAAAAATAATAATTTAATAAGTCCATAGTGGTTGGAAGTTCGAAAAACTACCGCACCGTCGCTGTAAGAGCTGCGTTCGTCCGGAAAACGACGGAAATTTCCGAGCCTCGTCCGTTTCATATCGGTTTCGCTTGCCCTGCTGCATCGATTACGTCGAATGCAAGATCAAAACTAATTCAAAGCTGTAGTATAGATCATTCTATTCATGACTTCTATGGTCTGCCGACCAGCAGCCGGGCAGTTTTTTGTGTACGATTTTTTAAAGTTCTAATTCATTTTTTAATCTATTTTCAATATCTTTATTTTTATTTCAATATGGTTTTAAAAACTTAGAGAGCCAGATTTTAAATAAAATAAGTGGTAATGACAAAAAAAAATTTGAGTCTTCCAAGTGTACTCATCGGACGGGAGAGCCTTTCGTCGCGAAACAGCTTACTGGAAACTGGCCGCGGAGCCCTTCGCTGCCATCGCATGCCCATATCATTATACAAATTTATAATAATTATAGTCTTTTTAAGATAACCTAATAGTCCATAATGGTTGGAAGTTTAAATAACCACTGCACCGTCACCGTAAGTGCTGCGTTCGTCCGGAAAACGACGGAAATTTCCGGGCCCTGTCCGTTTCATATCGGTTTCGCTTGCCATGCTACATAGATTACTCGAGTACAAGATCAAAACTAACGAAAAACTGTAGTCTAGATCATCCCATTGATGACTTTTTTGGTCTGCCGATCAGCAGCCTGGCAGTTTTTTGTGTACAATTTTTTGAAGTTATAATTTTTTTTTAAATTTTTTAAAAAAATATTTTCAATATCTTTATTACTTTTTTATTTCAATATGGTTTTGAATACTTAGTATGCCAGATTTTAAATAAAATAGTGGCAATGATAAAAAAAAAATTTTTAGTGTCCCGAGTGTACCCATCGGACGGGAACTCCTTTCGACGCGAAACAACTTACTGGAAACTGGCCGCGGAGCTTTTCACCGCCATCGCATGCCCATATTATTATACAAATTTATAATAATAATAGTTTTTTTAAAATAACCTAATAGAACATAGTGGTTGGAAGTTCAAACAACCATCACACCGTCACCATAAGAGCTGTGTTCGTCTGAAAAACGACGAAAATTTCAAAACCCAGTGCGTTTCACATCGGTTTCGCTTGCCCTGCTGCATTGATTACACTCGGAACACTCAAAATTTATTTTTTTATCATAACCATTTATTTTATTTAAAATCTGGCATTCTTAGTTTTTAAAAACATATTGAAATAAAAATAATAATAAAGATATTGAAAAAAATTATTTAAGAATTAAAAAAAAAATTAAAACTTTAAAAAATCGTACACAAAAAACTGCCTGGCTGCTGGTAGCAGACCAAAGAAGTCATGATTGAGATAATCTAGACTACAGTTTTTCATTAGTTTCGATCTTGTATTCGATGTAATCGGTGCAGCAGGGCAAGCAAAACCGATATGAAACGAACGGGGTTTCAGAAATTTCCGTCGTTTTACGGACGAACGCAGCTCTTACAGCGATGGTGCGTTGATTTTTCGAACTTCCAACTACTATGGACTATTAAGCAATTTTAAAAGGACTATTAATATTATAAATTTGTACAATAATATTGACACGCGACAAAAAGTCCGACACTAACTGTCTACATAAACAGCAGCAGTGTCCGACACTCCTTTTTACATAAACAGCGGCAGTGTCCGATACTACCTGTCTACATAAACAGCGGCAGTGTCCGACACTATCTGTCTACATAAACATCGGCAGTGTCCGCCACTACAATTAAACCAATAATAAGATAATATTCAAATTTAGCCATGACTGACTTGTAATTTGGATTGAATTGAATTTAATGGAATTTGTAATTTGTAATTCCAGATTGTGGATTGGAAGACATTTCATCGCAGCCACTGGTACGGGGTGGGATGCGTGTGATGTCTCGTGAGTTTCCGTGGCACGTGGCCATCTTCCACAACGATGGCCCGGGCGATGACAATTTCAAGCAAATCTGTGGCGGTTCACTAGTGCGGAGCCAATTAGTGATAACCGGTGAGTTCTGGAAGGACTTCTCCATATAAATACAACTAAATACTTATAATTTATACATACATCTAAATACTTACAATTTATTAAACAATAACACACTTACTTCAGCGTTTGATACCATTGTTACTTCATCAGGATGCTCTCATACTAATCTGACAAGACCCCCTGCGTTTACACAATACAACTTGTTAAATTAATGTACGCTCTTCAAAATGTACCTTTAAAGCACGTATATTGTCTGTTATTTCCAGCTGCACATTGCTTCTCCATGAACGAAGATAACCACACTGTAGATCTGTCTGCCTATCGGGTAGTCGGGGGCAGCCTTCATCGTTCCTGGACTACTGAAGATCTAGAAGGCAGGCAGCAATCTGAGGTATTTTTCTAAAAAAAAATAACAGAGTTAGAATACAATTATATCAATCACACAAATAATGTAAGTGAGCATTTTAGCAGCGGTTTATTTCCAAGCTGGACTCCACATGAAGAACTTCTGAAACAACCATCACCAATAGTTCCTTCTCTGTTTGACTTCATTTATCCCTTCATATTTTGAGACAAACAAATGTTATTAGGCTAGGGTTAATATTTGATTCCATTCCAAGTTTAGAGATCGTTTATGTTGAATTTTTTCATTGGAATCGGACTGAATTTTAAAGCGAGGGGACCGAATAGGAAAGTTATATTCGTCTTGCCTTTGAACTAGAGAAGAATATAAGATATTTAATGTTGATATATTTTGAAAGTCTCTGCCATTACGGAGAACGAAGCCAATCATTTTTAATCCTCTAATACTAACCGTTTTTTTGGAGATTTTAAACTGGAGAGAGCTGGCACAAAATCGAGATGAGTTGAGAAAGACTCTTGAAGAGGCCAAAACCCACCCGGGGTTGTAGAGCTAACAGTGATGATGATGATGATTAGTAACCTTTGTAATGTGAGATAGAAAATTAAATTGGAAGTCGAAAATATTGCCAAAATCATTATTTTCGTTGACAGGTGAAAGGAACAATGTTAATTTTATATTGATAGATAAAAAGTTGATTTAATCTGAAAAATGTTATTGTGTGATATGCAGTGGTGGACTAACGGGGAGGAAGGAAGGGGAGGGGGCCTCTGTTCTTGACGGACCTCCAACCGCCTCCATGCTCCCTCCATCAAAGAACACTAAAAAACAAAAGTTTTTTAAATTTCATTTTCTGAAAGATGCGTTTGTTAAAAATGCTCTCAACAAATGTTTTTAAGAAATTCTAAAAATTTAAGGAGATACCGCATTTTATGTGAAACCGTTTGACACAGTTTGTATGTTGAATTATCCTTAAGCAAAACTATCAACGCGTTGTTCTCGAAACTATGTTTTTCAACCTGGTTGACGACATATAAAAAAATATATTCATCCGATTTGACTAAGTCTTAAATTGTTTGAAAATCCAGTGTCTATGGAAACACGTAAGGGAATTTTGATATCTGAAAAAAAAAACAAAAAAGGTGGACTAGCAAATTTTCCATTCGTTTTTTTTTGGAAACTTTTCATCCTTCATTAAAAAAGAGGGCCCTTAATAAAATAAATCCCTTTGTGGTGTCATAGTGCTGGATTTTTGAACAATTTAAGACTTGGTGCATGATGCTACAAATTGGATGTATTATTTTTATACTAAGTTTTCAACCAGGTTGAGAAACGTAGTTTTGAGAAAAACGCGTTCATAGTTTTGTAGAAGGATAATTCAATACACAAACCATTTAAAACAGTTTAAAATTAAATGCTGTATCTCCGTCAATTTTACGAATTTCCTTAACACATTTGATGAGAGCATTATAAACAAATGCATCTTTCAGGTTTTGATTTTACAACATCGTGGTGCTGTAAAGCCTGATAATGGGAACATGGAGGCGTTTGGCGGCCCCCCAGGACAGAGGCCCGTGTGAGCTGAATAAAAAATTTGTAAAATTACATCAACTTCTTAAACTAAAGGGAGGGGGGGGCTCATTCAGCTTTGCCGCCCCGGGTCTCTAACGGGCTTAGTCCGCCATGAACTAATGATTGAATAAAATGTTATTTGCACCAATTGTTTCAGTTTCCACCAATCTTGTAATTTATTAAATTTATTTAAATATGAAGAGACCCATGGGTTTTACAAGTAAAAAAAACTTCAATCATCGGCGAAAAGCCAATTCAGCACTTTTATTTAATCAAAAACAGTAATAATATTGTTTATAAAAAGTATTGGGCCTAAATGGGACCCTTGAGATACACCACTAGAGTTATGAGTTTAGTTGTCAAGCAAAAATATCTTTACATGAAGATTTTACGCTTATCTAAGTTTTTACTGGTAAATCTTTGCCACGATTACCGAAGAATAAATAGAGGAAATAATTAGTACCTACAGTTTAGAGAAAGTGAGTTTGTGAGGGAGGGCTGCTTAAAGCGCCTTTTCGTTATCAACTCTCACAAGCACAAAGCTTTACGATGTTTGTAACACTAAAGGTCTAGGGAACTACTAATTTTTGGAGTTTGTTCAGTAATATAATGTTAAAACAATATTGCAGGTGCGCGCTGTCAAATTGGGAGAAAATTACGGAGCTCACGTCCGTCATTTTCAAGATGACATCGCCATTGTGCACCTCGGAACCGAGTTCATCTTCTCCCCCGTAGTGCGTGCAGTCTGCCTGGACCTGGTGGACAGGGAGCTGCATAACTCGGAGACCAGCCCGGGCAGGGTGGGGAAGGTAATTATGTAAATCTTTATCTTAATTCATAGTGACAGGGAGCGTCAAGCATAAAGTTAATGGAGAGTTTTTTACGTTTTCTTTAATTGTGTTTTATTATGTAACCCAAGGATTTTATGAAACAAATCAGTGGCTAAAAGTGAATAATTGTGATTGTCCTGCAGGTGGCGGGCTGGGGGCTCACAGAGTCCGGCACCTATCCAACCCAACTCAATTTCCTGCAGGTGCCCGTTGTAGGGAAAAGGCAGTGCTACCGGCAGATGCAATCAAACTTCAAGGCCTTCATTACATCAGACAAGATTTGCGCAGGACTCACGAACGGTTAGTAAGCATTTTAAAAATATTAATAATCTACAATCAATAATACAATTCGGGAGGTGGGAATGGGTACCGCCGCCCCGGGAACCTTTATTGGATAACCAACACCTCTGCCATAGGTCACCCCAAGTGGTTCGCTACGTTTGGTGATTTAGCAGGGGTGCCCGGGTTCATGGGGTGAGGTTTGTCTAGGTCTTGGAGGCGGATGACTAGGACACACTGAACCCCAGATTCCTACCCACCCCTTAAACCCTTTTCCTTCCCAGAACTCTCCTCTCCTTCCTTTCCTTAAAAAAACCCTACACACAGCATCCCGGAGCTCATGTAAAAAAAAAATCTTCGCTCAAACAGCACTTTCCTTTCCCTCCCTTCCAGGTTCAGCCGTGTGACCAGGTGACAGACTCGCCGCAAAAAGTAAACGCAAGTCCCCGAGCTGATACCTGTCAGCAAATCACCACCGTCATGATATGACGTCAGGACGTCACGATATGACGCGAATGAACTGTGTGAATAGGGTTTCATTCCGTAAATCAGTCAGTTGGCATTTTGTGCCAAGAGGTCGTCTCGACGGCGCGAAACGTCAAAATACTTACGTACGGCTATTTCTTTGTTTTTCCAAATAACTCGTACCGGTCTCATAGAAATCGTTGTTTCTCACTTACTATCATAGAATGATGAAAAATATCATCTAAAAATTAACCACAAAATAATTTAAATGTACGCTTTTAAGAAACCAAAGTTTCCGACTTATTTACATATGAAATGACAAAAAAGTGAGGTGATGAAAACGTTTATGATGAATTTGTCTAATAAAATATTTTTTCGTTACCCGTAATTTTAGTTAGAAAAAACGCAAGGTGAGCCATTTTTCAAACTTTTAAAATTTTAGATTAAAAAACCTAAATAGTAACCTGAAAAGTAACGTCTACCAGTATTTTATGCACTATGAAAAATGTTTATTCCGAAATAAGCCTCAGCTTGAAATAAAATCCATGTAAAAGGAATATTTCTGAATGCATCCGAAAACTAAAAACTGTTTTTGAAAAATGACAAAATACGTTTGCAAATTTTATTATTTTTAAAGTGTTATGCCGGCAAACCCGGGCGTTTTTTTTGTTTTAAATTATCGTATATAAACTAGTAAGTAATCCGCCTCACTCAGGGCTGGGCAAAATACATGCTATGCTGTAATTAAAATACAAATTACAAAATACTTTTTCGCATGTATTTAAAATACAAATTACAAAATACATTTGGTTTTAGTAGAACCTTTGGTTGCAATAAATTGTCGTAAGTTCACTAAACTTATCTAAGGGTGCGTTTCCATAAAAGCAAAGCTGAGCAGAGTGAAACAGAGACGTGTAAAAATTGACCGATCATATTGCTTAGAAGCATCTCATCCTCGCTCCACTGGTAAAGTTTTGTGGTATAGGACCCAGGTGTTAGATAATAATTTAATTATTATTATAATAACATGACATTTGCATAGCGCAGTATTGTGTTGTTTCACTTGAAACTTGAAATGCGCTCTACTGTAAATAATTTAGTATTCAGCAAATGTTTCCCCTAGTGCTTGCATAAAAATGTACAATACAAAGCAATGACAAGTATAATATATAGTGACCGACCGAAGGTTCGGTTTCGGCAAAAAAATCTAGTTTCGGCACCGAAACTCTGCTTTCGTGAATTATCGTTATAGTTCGTGGCTCGTTTGCCAATTTTTAGTTCCAATAAGTAGTAAACATGTTTGTTACATAGCAGTAATGTACCGGTAATAATACCCGCCGCCCGAATTGGGAGGCGGGTAAGGGTACCGCCCACCCAGGAAACATTTATTGCATAATCAACACTTCTTCCATAGGTCACCTTAAGTGGTTCGCTACGTTTGGTGTCTTTGCAGGGGTGCCCGGATTCATGGGGTGAAGTTTGTCCAGGTCTTGGGTGGCCAATGCGTCTGCCTGCCTGCTCCGTGGTGTACAGGATCGAGAGAGACTGGTTGAGGGAGGTCATTTATCCTCTCCAGCCGGAATTTCTCGACCTATCGCCTTGCATCGCGGTTGGAGGGATGGATACATACGTCCGTTATGCCTAGATATACTGACCTCCCGATTCTTACCCACCCTTCATACCTATTTCCTTCCCAGAACTGCCTCTCCTTCCTTTCCTTAAAAAACCCTCCCCACAACATCCCCTAAGATGACATAGGCCCTGAGGGAAACTATTTTCCTCAGGGCCTCGTATGTGGAACGGTAACCGACGTGTTCATCGAAAATCAATTCATCGAAAGAAAATTCATCGAAAACAAGTTCATCGAAACCGAGTTCATCGAAAACCAATTCCTCGAATGATCAATTCATCGAATCGCCAATTCAACGAAAAATACATTTTTTGTAAATTTTAGAGAGAAATGCTGAGCGGACCAGGAAGTTAAAAAAGCAGATGAAAGACTTCTACACTTAATCTAATAACTATAATACTTGGTATATTGATAACACTGTGCTACAAAATTGTTAAATTAGGTTGGGTTAGGTTAGGTTAGGTTAGGTGAGGTTAGGTTAGGTTGAATGGATTGTTAGTATCTTCTTTTGGTACCTTGCTTGTTACACACAAGGTTTCTCCTAATTCTTTTTTTATAAATATTCCTTTTTTCTTTATAATTCTTTTAATTTACTATTATTTCATTTATTTCTTTAATTCTTTTTGTAATTTTTTCTAAGAACGCTATATATAAATATATTTCGCTTGTTTTCTTTTGTTTCCAAATTTCTGTCCTGTTCTCATCAGTAATTCCAAAAGTTTTTAGTTTGTACTTTAATCTGAATCTGTCTATATCAAAGATTGAGCATTTTTCTAATACGTGGGTGCTGTCCTGAGTAGATGTTTTGTCACACGGGCATTTGTCATCGTCTATTATTTTGAAGCGTTTCAGGTATTCTTTGAAGCACCCATGTCCTGTCAACATCTGTGTTGCGTGAAAGCTGTTTTTCACGTGTTTCCGCTTTATAAGTGCCGTGTTGATAATTGGAAAGTGCTTCTTGGTTATTTTCCCCGTACTTTCCCCCATGTATCTTAAATCCCATTTATGTTCTGTTAGGTTAGGTTAGGTAAGGTTAGGTTAGGTTAGGTGAGGTGAGGTTAGGTTAGGTTAGGTTAGGTGAGGTAAGTTAGGTTAGGTTGGGTCCAAAGTTTAATTAAGTATCAATTTTTTTATAAATAAATTTTTTGTCAACTTTTATTTACCAATTTTTTTTTAACTTCCCGATCCGCTCGGCATTTCCCTCAAATATCTACAAAATATTTTTTTTCGATGAATTGGCGATTCCATAAATTGATCATTCGATGAATTGGTTTTCGATGAACTCGTTTTCATGTGGCATGGTGAGGATTTTATGCAGTTTATTTGAATGATCTTCTTAATGAATTAATGAATATTAGAAATAACCATGTAATTTTTTAAAAATAATAATTTTTAATGAAAAATTTTAAAAGTTTTAAAAATGGCTTTCCTTGCGTTTTTTCTATTAAAATTATTGGTAACGAAAAAAAATAACAACACACTTATTTTGTTAGAAAATCATAGTCATTACATAGTTTAAAATGAAGTCACTCAAAATGTATGTGCGTTTATATCTTTTAAACTACGCAACGAATTTTCATGCGGTTTTCTCCAATAGATAATGGAAATTCTCCAATGGAAATGGATGAGTTATTCGCTTCCGTTGTTAAATAACATTCTAATTGAACATCGGATCCACACAAGTGGTCAGGTTGCATTTGATGATGGAACATCTTGCTCATTAAAAATCTTAGGTTTAATTTGGGATCCTGAAAAGGATACCTTTTCGTACTCGGTAGAAGAAAAGGCAAGGGTATTTTCAAAACGCGCCATATTGAGCTGCGATTGGTTTAACAACCCCCGTTGTTTTCAAGGTAAAACGTCTACTGCAAGAAATGTGGAAAAGTAAGATAGGTTGGGATGATTCGCGATGAAAATTTTTAGACGAATTACCAACTTTACGGTATTTACAAATACCTATACATTGCAATACAATTAAAGGATCGAACTGTATTTTAGTGGGGTTTTCGGATGCGAGCGAATTGGGTTATGCTGCTTGCGTTTATTTGGTTACGAATGAAGCACAGTCGAAAGTAACATTGCTTGCTAGCAAATCTAAAGTTGCACCATTAAAAACATTGTCAATACCACGCCTCGAGCTCATGGGAGCTTACCTGCTTTCAAAGCTAGTAAAAATGACTAGGTCGTCGATTGAAAATCTTATAACAATTACCGAGGTTATATTGTTTTCTGATTCGACAATTGTTTTGTCATGGATTAAGGCACCTCCTCATACATTAAAAACTTTTGTCGCGAACCGCGTAATTAAGATACTCGATCAAGTCGCGGACGCAAAGTGGTACCACGTTATTTCGAAGTAGAATCCAATTCAATAATACAAGTTTCCAATAATACTTGCAAAAAATAGTAAAATAGCCGAGCTTCTTATATTATATTACCATAAAGTCTATTTGCATGCAGGATCACGAACCTTGCAATTTCTAATTCAACAAAATTACTGGATTATATCTGCCCGCAATAAAATAAAGAACTTAGTTTCAAAATGCGTGAGATGCGCAAGATTGCGATCATCCCCGTCAGCTCCACTCATGGCCAGTCTGCCAGAAGCGCGTGTCACACCGAACCGCATCTTCAGTCTTGTGGGAGTGGATTTGGCCGGCCCGTATATCCTAAAAGAAGGAAAACGCAGAGGTGCTAAAACGTACAAGGCGTACTTTGCAATTTTTGCAATAATAATAATTTTTGCAACATTTTCAGAAAATGACCCAACATTTTTGGCAGCGCTGGAATACTGAATATTTACAAGCGCTTCAAAATCGCGTCAAATGGTATAAGGCTACCCGTAATCTCCAAGTCAATGACCTCGTGGTTATCAAGGATGCTAGGAGTCCTCCATTAAAATGGCCGCTCGGCAGGATAAGGGAGATGAAACCGGCCTCTGACGGGATCGTAAGAGTAGCCTCAGTTAAAACCAGCGACGGTTTATATCTACGGCCTGTGGCAAAGCTTTGCCTTTTACCTGTAGAATAGAGAGTAATATATATATATATATATATTTTTTTTTGTTTTTTATTTTTTTTCTTTTTTTTATATGAATCATGGTATATGTTCATATATTTTTTTGTTTGTCTTTTATGCCTTCCATGGTTTCGTATCGATTGCGATTCAGGTTTATTTTTTACGGTGCTCCAGATTTTATGTCCGGGTTGAATCTTTCCCAAATGAAAGACTAAACCCTTCCACACACTTTTCCACAAATGAATATCTAGTAAATGAACGCAATGTAAGTGCACTATATAAGAATAAAACAATACAAGAACAATACGTAAATCCACCAGAAACATAATGGGAAAATATTTCACCGACTCCAGATATTTTCATATCAGAGGGTTCGGCTCTGATGAAATCCTAACTGGTCCGATAAATCCTACTGATCCCTCAATATAAATATTTAAAAAATCTTTCGTAATCCTACATGTATTTAAAATGACCGACTTTTGCATTTTTATGTACAAATTTTTTGACAAATCTAATACGCCTAAATTTTGAATGAGAGAGCTAGGTATAATGCCAGTAGCCGAAATAACAAATGGTAATATTTTTATTGTCTGAGAATGCCAAATTCTTTTAATTTCATTTCCTAAATCTGTATATTTTCTTATTTTTTCAGAAATAGTTTTCTGAATATTACAAGAATTTGGAATAGCGACATCAATGATATAAGTTATTTTCTTAATTTTGTCATGTAAAACTATATCGGGTCTATTATGACTAATTGTTCTGTCTGTCAGAATAGTTTTATCATAATAAATTTTATAAAATTCATTTTCTAAGAATGAATTTGGTTCATATTCATAATATGGTACATTACGGCAGTCAATCAAGTTATGTTTAATTACCAAACTTTGGTGAATTATTTTTAAAACTTGATTGTGCCTAAATGTATACTCGGACGGCGCTAATACAGAACATCCCGATATAATATGTTCTATAGTTTCCGGAAAAGCCAAACATTTTCTACATAAATCATCAATTTGATTTGCATCTTTGATGATATGCTTCCTATAATTTTTAGTATTAATGACTCTATCTTGTATGGCAAGCATAAAGCCTTCTATTTCTGCGCTCAACTCTCCAATACTCAACCATTTGTTTGACGAAAATTTGTCAACATATGTTTGGTTGAGATAATTGAAGTGTTTTGCGTGAAGAATTTTATTTGACCAGGAATCTAATAATTCCTGGTTGGTATTTATAAGAATGCTGGCATTCTCGTCGTATAAATTTAATGGTGAAATATTTCTATCTGCCTTGCATATTATTTTGTGCATTTCTGAACTATCAGCTTTCCTATGGAAAAAATTTCTTAGCATTTCTACCTGATTATGTTTTAAAGATGTTATTTTGACTATACCTCTACCTCCTAAATTTCTGGGTAAATTAATTCGTTCTACAGCTGAATTTGGATGATGGCAATGAAATTTAGTTAATGTAGTTCTAATCAATCGTTCTAAGCTATCTAAATCTGTATTAGACCATTTAATTATGCCAAAAGAGTAAGTTAATATTTATTATATTATTTATATTATATTATTTATTATTTATTGTTTATTATTATTTATTTTTTCCTGTACGTTTTGCACGTTAAGTCTTAAGTTTCACGTGCACCTAGTTTGTAAGGAATAGATTAAATTTTAGGGGTAGGTTTCTTTTCATATATTTTGTATTGTTTCGGAATTGACCAGTTTCGATAGGTTTTGGAAAAATTGGTATTTTTTGGCGGGCGGTATATGTTCGGGCACATACTCATAAACAGTACCTACACATTTCATATTCTCTATTTTCATACTGTCCGACCTACCTACCAATATTACCCTACCCACTATCTGTCACCAGGAGAAGGATTGTTCCTACAGATTTAGTACAATTTCTACCTCGCTGAGAAGCACATTGTCATAGGCAACTGGCAAGTGTTTTTCATGGTCAGTAATAATTCGCCGTGCGTTTTGTGCAACTACAAGAGGGAACAAGAGAGGATTCCACACGATACTAAGGTAGGACATTCAGAATTCTGGTGGCATCCTTTTCCAGTTTCATTTCGTTCCCTATTTCCTTCAGCGCAAAATTCACGCGGCCCAAAAAACCATAAATTTCCAAGAGCTATCGAAACAGAATGATTCAAGAGGAAGGTTTATATGTATAATACATGCTAATTATAGTAGAGAAAAGCCGAGAAATTTAAATATTCAATTCAGACAGCGGGCAGCTGGCAAGCGGGTGGTGTGTATTTTATAAAGGTTGGGTAATGGCGTTGTATTTCATTAGCCACAACAACGTCTGGCCTGGTTTGCTAGTGAATTATAAACGTTTATAACACCTCACTTTTTTGTCGTTCCAGATAAAAATAATTTCACAAAGTTTCATTTTTTTTTTCAAATTTCGTTCGGAAACTTTGGTTTCATAAAAGTGTTGATTCGTATTATTTTGTGGTTAGATTGAATGTATCGCGCGTTATTTTTTTTCCAATATCGTTTAGATCATATTTTTCACTATGATAGTAAGGGAGAAAAAACGATTTATATGAGACGTGTAGGAGTTATTTCGGAAAGCGAACAAAACGGAGCATTTTGACGTCCAAGCCGCTCCGGCCACACTTCCTTACGCCAGAAAATTCTCGTCCGACTGATTCGCGAGTGAAAGACTGTTCACTGAGTGTTCACAGTTCACACACATCATTCGCGTCACGATGTCATACCGTGATGTTAATTGCGGTTGCGAGTGAACACCGATATCCAACATTGTTGGAATGCTTCATTCGGCACTGTCTGTTATTACTTTCGTTTCATCGCGTGTTTAGACGGGTCATTTCGAGGGAAAGAGGCGGAATGAAATAACGAAATGAACCGTCTGACTTAGCTTTAACTGACACTTTCCATTAACTTTCAGGTTCAGCCATGTGCCCGGGAGACAGCGGGGGTGGACTGGTGTTCCCGCTGCAGGATTCAATCACGGGCCTTCCGCGCTGGTACCTTCGTGCCGTCTTGAGCAATGGTCCGAGGTCCAACGACCCTTTGAATGGACAATGCCAGACCAAATATCTCACAGTCTACAGCAACGTACTATCACACGGAACGTGGCTGTCGACAAACATGGAACATCTGCAGCCACAAAGTAAAATCTGATTTCTTTTAAGTTAAAGTTACAAATATAGGCTATTATTATTATCTGTTTTATACGAGTAAGTACCGAGCAAGAGTCCCAACTGCTCCCAACCATCTGGAGCCAGTTAGACTACAGCATCCCCAATAGCGATATGTTGGATGACTTGAAGACTCAAAATACTAGTAGTAAGGTAAGGAAGTACCTGGATTCTTAGATCTCATTACCAAAACACGTCTCGAGCCAATTCAAGCAAACTTTTAATTCTGAAGGGTGGTCTTTCACCAGAGTAAAACATGTCAGATGTTATTTACTACCCTATATTATATATATGACAACTTTTTTTAAATAATTAGAATACTTTATTCAATTTTATAAGAAAAACTTTCTGTTTGTAACTGTTTTGAAGGTTATTCCCATCAGTAAAATATATCATAGAAGAAGAAGAAGTTAACAATAATAATCTAAACGAAAATATGAAAGAGAACAAGACACAGAAAAAGACAATGGTCGCAACTGGGACTCGAACCCAGACCTCTCGTAATATGGAAAAATAATTAGTTGAGGATAATAATGTTAATTCTAAAATTTTAAAATATGAGATTGACAAATATGAAGGTTTGACAGAAGGTGGCAATAGCGAAATTGGTTAACGCGCACGTCCGACGTTAGACGAGAGGTCTGGGTTCGAGTCCCAGTTGCGACCATTGTCTTTTTCTGTTTTTCTGTGTCTTGTTCTCTTTCATATTTTCGTTTAGATTATTATTGTTAACTTCTTCTTCTCCTATGATAGAAACCTTTATTATTTACTTATAAAACAACTTTCTGTTCCAACGAAAAATGATCATTTTAATTTCAATTGTCATAATTTTACAATTTATTTTATATTTAATCCGAAAAATTTCTAAAGGTTTATTTTTTATAATTTAAAATACAAATTGAAGTAAGTTTAGAATTTGTAATATTATATAGTATTTTTTATTTATTTCAAGACTTTTGTTTTTTACATTAAAAAAATGATAACATATGCAAGGTTATACATTTTTTTTTTCATTCTACTACTCCATAAGTTGAGCTCTAGGAGCTCGTGTTTATGGGAGGAGTATTTATTCACATGCAAAAAATAAAATAATAATATTGTTCTAATTAAATGTTTAAACAATAAAAGAAATGTTTAAACAAAGAACTTATGAGATAAATACAAATATTAATTGACATTGTTTCGTAATTTAGGAAAAAAATAGTTATACAAGGTCAATACTTTTTTTTTTAAATATTAAATATTACAGTTAAAGTAAGGGTAAATTAAATTAAATTAAGGGTACAATATTTCATTATCCAATTTCAGGGACTTAATTTGTTTTTTGAATTGTTCATATTTCAATGTTTTAGTTATACTAATTTTGTTTTTGGATAATAATATATTGTACCATCTTACACCTAGATACAGATAGTGGTGCTGAGCCGTGGTAGTTCTAAGCATAGGGATGGCTATTAAGCCATTCGTTTTAAATCTATTGCTTATGCTATCAGAGGGGTGAATTTTCTTAATAAAATACTCTTTATAAATTTGATATAAGGCGTTTCTCTTATACAATTCTGTGATGGATGGTACATTAAATTCTCGAAATATCTCTAGAGTAGGGAAGTCGTATGGTTTCCTAAGGATGATTTTTATAATTATTCTTTGAATTATATTTATGGGCTATAAGCTGTAAGGAAGCTTTAAAGGCCCCTCCCCACCCAATAATGCCGTACTGTAATAAGGACTGAATTAATGCAAAATATACAATTTTTATAGTTTTCTTGTTTAAAATATTTCTTATGTTATAGAATACATAGATAAGTTTTCTTATTCTTTCCGCAGTGAGATTGATATGATCTTTCCATTTAACATTTTTATCTATTAAGATTCCAAGATATTTTATAGTAGATTTATGATTTAGCTTAGCGCAGTCCGTATTACATGTACCGTCATTTGCACAATTTTTGGAATGAATATGTAATAAGTATGTTTGCTACTTCTAGAAAGGTGCAGGGTGAGAGGGTCCGTCGGCAGTTGCAAGAAATTTACTAACTGCCCCGCTGCAAAGAAAGAAGCTAATCGTGGAATTCTGCCGCAGGTATATTTTGTTTTAGTTTTTTAGGAAACACTCTGTTCTATAAATGTAAACATCTTACTTTGCATCAAATGGGGTAGTTATGATGTTTTGGTATGTTGTTAATGACAGAAGCCCAATGAAAAAAAATGTTTTTGACCATGGTTGACCTCCGGATCCTTGCCAAAAATCCGGTTTTTGTTAAGGCGGTACAACAACCCTAATAATAATTTTTGTTTGCTCAAAACTCACATTTTAATAATTTCCGGCGAATTCGTAACTATAATAACATTTTTTATTTCCATGCCGGTTATGCGAGTTATTCATATTTTAGATTAATAAAAACAGTACCTTACCCTAATATATATTTAACATACAACGATTTTAAAACTTTATAACCCGTTTTTCAACTATAAAGTTAGCAGTAAGCACCAGATTTTATTTTTCTAGACGATGAATTGGAGACACGTTTTTAATATTTGTAACACGTGCTTCAGAATTAATTCATTTTTAATATTTGTAAAAGTCCAATTTCCACGAACACGGCGTATATTTGTTTACACGCTTTCTTCACTTACGTTGTTATGGATTTCCACATTATTTTTCTTCTTTTTCTTTTCTTTGATACAGAAAATTCGACAGTAGTTCCGTCCAATACATGTCGTAGGCAAATCGTAAAATCAGGCCGATCATGATGCGCCTGAAGCACTTCACGATCTGCCGCCAGGTATTTCACGAAGTAACTAGGCGCATCATGATCTGCCTGATTATACGATCGGCCGCCGACATATACATGGCTTCTTTACTTACGTCGTTAAGATTCTAAATATATTTTAGAGTGTATTGTCGTCTTAATTTTGACCCCAAAGGTGTAACTTTTCAGCAAAGAGTTTTCAATACCTTTTAAATAAGACTAAATTTGCTACAACTTAAAATAAATAAAAATCAGATAATGCAATGGTATTTGAGATTCACTTTCTCAAAATTACCCAATTCTTCAAATTTTATCAATTTTAGCTTTTTAACTTGGAAAGATAATTTAAGTTTTGACTAGGAAAGTTGTGAAATACCTGATTTTTCAACTTAAGGACAACTTCCGAAGGTAGTTGATCTCAACTGTAGCCATCAACACATTTCTGTTGTAAAAGGGAAAGATTCTAACTCATCAAAGCTGATTAAAAGTAACAAAGTTAAAACTAAATATAAAAAAAATTATATTGAAGTATGTAGAAAGCTCTAACGTGTAAAATACATGTATTATAATACAAGAGTGTCCTTTTTCTCAGAAATGCTCACCCTCTAGTACCAAGATTTGTTGCGTTAAGCCTAGGAAGACTATGGAGACTGTGGAGAACTGCGCGCCTCTGCCACATCAGCGGAAGACGGGCTCAAAAGCCAAAGATTGTAAGTTTCATTGCACTGAATTTATTCTGGCTCTAATATTAATACACGCTTTTGAGACGTGCCACCACTCTAGGATGGATTCTCTGTTTGGCTAAGAAGCATTTAAGGGAAGACTATATGTCCAAAGCTGGACGCCAGAAGGCTCATAAAGAAGAATAAGTGACAAATGCAAGAATTCTATTTTTTTTACATAAGCTCCACACAGGAGGCCCTCAGGAAAATAATTCCCCTCAGGGCCTATGTGATCTTTGGGGGTGCTGTGTGGAGGATCTTTAGAGGTAAGGAAGTTCTGGGAAGGAAAAAGGAATTAAGGTTGGCACGAATCCGGGGTTCAGTGCGTCCAGGAGTGAAGGAGGTATGAATCCATCCATCCAACAGCGCGCGGTGCAAGGCGAAGTTCCGAGAGAGTCCTTCTGGAGAGGTCAAAACGGACTCCCTCAACCAGTCTCTCCAGATCTGACCGCGTATTTCCTTTTTCGTGTTCAATAGGAGGCAGTATTGCCTCAAAACCCACAGGGGCTTGTAACGCTATTTCTCCTTCCAAACCCGTGTTCATTACGAGGCAAGCGTCCTCCAAACGTGTACGGGTTTATTATAAATGACCATGCGCATTGATTGAGCACAACAGATCCGTGTTTGTTTCGAGGAATTTTTATGTGGTGGATGGGCATTAAAGTGCAGTTGTTAAGTTTTTTTTAATTATTGTTTTTTTTTATTATTTATTTTTTACATGAATATTTAGTAATAGGCCACTTGCATGGATATCATAACGACTTGGAAAAAATCGTGCGGATATATTTTTTTACTAAGATTACGAAAATGTTAGTAAATTTTTTTTTATTTTTTTTTAAATAAATAAATCCATTATTTGAGCTCGTGACGTCACTACATGAAAATGTCCCGTCTACGATTATGTTTGAATTTGCGTTTAACGTTCACTTGATTTATTGTTTGTTCAATGCAAACTTATCCTTTGGTTTGATTTATTGATAAAGATGGCGGTGTTTTTACAGATGTTACGAAGAGAACCCCGTACAATTTATTGCTTTTCCTGTGGAAAACGTTCTTTTTTTAAATGATTTACGGCAATGTAATTATCGTTTTTTCGCACCTATAAAATTATGTCACGTCTTTCCGGTTTACAAAAGATGGTCTGATTATTCGAATTGAAATTTTCAAAAAATCGCCAGGGTGTCAAAAGTACGATTAAAAAAAATAGAATGTCTTAGAATATTTGCTACACCGGATTTTTTTTTTAAATGTGACGCAAGTGGCCTATTGTAAGAAAACATTTGTTTATAATAAAAATTTGTGCAAACAGCAAATTAATAATGATTCAATATATAATAGATAAATTTCATTGCCATCACCCAAATTCAGCTATAGAACGTATTAATTTACCCAGAAATTTAGGAGGTAGAGGTATAGTCAAAATAACATCTTTAAAACATAATCAGGTAGAAATGCTAAGAAATTTTTTCCATAGGAAAGCTGATAGTTCAGAAATGCACAAAATAATATGCAAGGCAGATAGAAATATTTCACCATTAAATTTATACGACGAGAATGCCAGCATTCTTATAAATACCAACCAGGAATTATTAGATTCCTGGTCAAATAAAATTCTTCACGCAAAACACTTCAATTATCTCAACCAAACATATGTTGACAAATTTTCGTCAAACAAATGGTTGAGTATTGGAGAGTTGAGCGCAGAAATAGAAGGCTTTATGCTTGCCATACAAGATAGAGTCATTAATACTAAAAATTATAGGAAGCATATCATCAAAGATGCAAATCAAATTGATGATTTATGTAGAAAATGTTTGGCTTTTGCGGAAACTATAGAACATATTATATCGGGATGTTCTGTATTAGCGCCGTCCGAGTATACATTTAGGCACAATCAAGTTTGAAAAATAATTCACCAAAGTTTGGTAATTAAACATAACTTGATTGACTGCCGTAATGTACCATATTATGAATATGAACCAAATTCATTTTTAGAAAATGAATTTTATAAAATTTATTATGATAAAACTATTCTGACAGACAGAACAATTAGTCATAATAGACCCGATATAGTTTTACATGACAAAATTAAGAAAATAACTTATATCATTGATGTCGCTATACCAAATTCTTGTAATATTCAGAAAACTGTTTCTGAAAAAATAAGAAAATATACAGATTTAGGAAATGAAATTAAAAGAATTTGGCATTCTCAGACTATAAAAATATTACCATTTGTTATTTCGGCTACTGGCATTATACCTAGCTCTCTCATTCAAAATTTAGGCGTATTAGATTTGTCAAAAAATTTGTACATAAAAATGCAAAAGTCGGTCATTTTAAATACATGTAGGATTACGAAAGATTTTTTAAATATTTATATTGAGGGATCAGTGGGATTTATCGGACCAGTTAGGATTTCATCAGAGCCGAACCCTCTGATATGAAAATATCTGGAGTCGGTGAAATATTTTCCCATTATGTTTCTGGTGGATTGACGTATTGTTCTTGTATTGTTTTATTCTTATGTAGTGCAATTACATTGCGTTAATTTACTAGATATTCATTTGTGGAAAAGTGTGTGGAAGGGTTTAGTCTTTCATTTGGGAAAGATTCAACCCGGACATGAAATCTGGAGCACCGTAAAAAGATAGTACTATAAGCTTGAAATAGCAAGTAAAAGAAAGTATAACATAAAGTAAGTACAAAAAAATTAAAGTGTGTGTGTATACGCACAATATTAATTACTAGCTGACCTAGCCACGGCAATCGAAACACAACGCCACCTACTGGATGGTTACCCAACCTTGTAACTCACACCGCCATCTGTTAATTTGTAAAAATCAAATCGATCAGTGGCTCCATTTATATTATTAAAGCGAGTTCCCGGTATGCGTTGCTTTGCCACTTAATAAAGAAAGTGTTTCTCACTGCGTGTCCTTCCCCATTCGTCCCGTTCTCCTTCCGCCTCCTCTTCCTGTTCCGCGTCCCCTTCCTCTCACGTTCCCACTCCGCCTTTCCATGTATCATATCTAATGTTATAAATAAATAACTTGGATAGTTTTGGAAGATATTCTTCACAGACAACAAACAGCCTTCGTCTTTTAGCTATACTAGAGATATACTCTACTGTATGTATCTCCCAGCCTGACACGACCTCATTAAAGTTATCCTAGCTAATTATTTATTACTGTGAGAAATATTATTTAAACGGTTCCACGACAGTTCATCTGTCGACAATGAAGTGAAAATGAATAAAAAAAATGAAGTTACAAAAACTTTTAAAATACCTTTGTCTGATTAAATAAGTTTTTAAGTTTTGTGGAAAATAGTAAAAATACTGTTAACACGATAAAACCATAAAAACTTTATCTTTATTTGCTACGAATTTTTTAGAAATATTTCTCATTGCATTTGTGCATTTGTAATATCTGAAAGACTCTTTCATTTTCTTTCAAAAAAAGTATTTTATTTTGAATTTTTTTTTCATTTCGTTTATACATGCCGATCGTGGTCGAGGGGTAAGGCTCTTGACTCGCAATCCAATGGTCGCTTGATTTGTGTTATTTCACAATTAATTAATTGAAAATAATATATAGTATATTAGCGACACATTCCTGAGTGGAAGATACTCTAAGTATCGTCCTGGTGTAAGACCGGTGACCCGACAATTCGTCCTGCGACAATTCATCCAGCGACAGTTCATCCGGCGACAGTTCATCCTGCCGACAGTTCATCCTGCCGACATTTCATCCCGCCAACAATTCATCCGGTGACAATTCATCCGGCCTGATCTTTAGAAGATTTTTTCTTCAAGTAAGTATGCAAAGAGGATATACGGCCGTACAACCAAAATCGATATACTTATATCTGAAGGCATCTTGAGTGGAAATCCGCTGTAAAAATATTTTTACTAACAATAATTTCGACTCTCCGAAGAAGCATGCGTGAATAACAAAATACGATATGCTCATACGTGCAGTCGGCTTAGCAAAAAACTGTAAAGATTCCTACTTGCATATAATATAACTTTTTTTATCTGAAATTAACACCATCTTTTTAGGGTGAATCGACTAATTAAAAAAAAAACACAAGAGTCCCAACCGTCTCGAGCCAGTGAGTGCCAATGGCATCACCAATTTTGGTAAGGTGTGATGCTGAAGGTAGTGGGGAGGGGAAGGAGATGTGGAAAACGTTTCTTGGTGGCTATTCAGACCTAGTCACGAAACACGGCTTAAGCCATTTCAAGTAATTAGACAAAACCAATATACAGTGTACAACAGCGAAAAAATTTAAACAAATCATATTATATTACTTTTAATAAACTATTATTTTTATAATTTTCTACTACAACACAAGGGTCCCAACTGCTCTAAACCGTCTGGAACCAGTGAGACTATGGCATTCCCAATTTTGATATGTTGTGATTCTTAAGATAGTGAGGAGGGGAAGGAGATGTGAAAAATTCTGCTGATGTGAAAAAATGCTATTCAGATATAGTCACTAAACACGACTAAAGCCATTTCAAGTAACGTTTCAATTCTGAATGAATACTGACGAATAGCAAAATATGAAATACTTATATGTGCGTCTACTTAAGATTTAGGAGGCGGATATGTTTACCGTCGCCCCGGGAACCATTTATTGCATAACCAACACCCCTGCCAAAGGTCATCCCAAGTGGTTCGCTACGTTTGGTGAATTATAAGGGTTTTTTTTTTATTTTTCTTTATTCATTACTTACAAAATATGGTTACATTATTAGCGGATTTTTCAACCACCATGCTAGGCTGATGCCCGTGTTATGGTGGTCGATTATATGCCCGTGTTTTGGTTGCCCGGGTTCTTGGAGTGATGTTTGTCGAGGTCTTGTTGGCGAATGCTTTTCCTCATCTACTGCGTGGCGGTCCCGATCACGAGAGATTGCTTGAGGCAAACGTAATCAAGACATCTCTAGCCGTACTCTCTCGACCCTTCGCCTTATGCTATTCAGATATAGTCACCAAACACGCCTAAAGCCATTTCAAGTAACTTTTCAATTCTGAATGAATACTGACGAATAGCAAAATACGACATACTTATAGATATTTGTATATCTAAACTTAGGTACACTATATTCTAAAATTGAAAAATAATCCAAAAAAATTTAATATTTTTTAAAATTTGTAACAAAAACCATATACAAATATCTATAAGTATGTCGTATTTCGCTATTCGTCAGTATTCATTCAGAATTGAAAAGTTACTTGGAATGGCTTTATGCGTGTTTGGTGACTATATCTGAATAGCATAAGGCTAAGGGTCGAGAGAGTACGGCTAGAGATGTCCAGATTACGTCCGCCTCAAGCAATCTCTCCCGATCCGGACCGCCACGCAGTAGGTGAGGAAAAGCATTCGCCAACAAGACCTTGACAAACATCACTCCAAGAACTCGGGCAACCATAACACGGGCATCAGCCTAGCATGGTGGTCGAAAAATCCACTAATAATGTAACCATATTTTGTAAGTAATGAATAAAGAAAAAATTTTAAAAAACCCTTATAATTCACCAAACGTAGCGAAACACTTGGGATGACCTATGGCAGGGGTGGTGGTTATCCAATAAATGGTTCCCGGGGCGACGGTAAACATATCCGCCTCCTAAATCTTAAGTAGATGCACATATAAGTATTTCATATTTTGCTATTCGTCAGTATTCATTCAGAATTGAAAAGTTACTTGGAATGGCTTTATGCGTGTTTGGTGACTATATCTGAATAGCATAAGGCAAAGGGTCGAGAGAGTACGGCTAGAGATGTCCAGATTACGTCCGCCTCAAGCAATCTCTCCCGATCCGGACCGCCACGCAGTAGGTGAGGAAAAGCATTCGCCAACAAGACCTTGACAAACATCACTCCAAGAACCCGGGCAACCATAACACGGGCATCAGCCTAGCATGGTGGTCGAAAAATCCACTAATAATGTAACCATATTTTGTAAGTAATGAATAAAGAAAAATTTTTAAAAAACCCTTATAATTCACCAAACGTAGCGAACCACTTGGGATGACCTATGGCAGGGGTGGTGGTTATCCAATAAATGGTTCCCGGGGCGACGGTAAACATATCCGCCTCCTAAATCTTAAGTAGATGCACATATAAGTATTTCATATTTTGCTATTCGTCAGTATTCATTTAGAATTGAAACGTTACTTGAAATGGCTTTAGGCGTGTTTGGTGACTATATCTGAATAGTATGTTTTCACATCAGCAGAATTTTTCACATCTCCTTCCCCTCCCCACTATCTTCAAGATCACAACATATCAAAATTGGGAATGCCATAGTCTCACTGGTTCCAGACGGCTTAGAGCAGTTGGGACCCTTGTGTTGTAGTAGAAAATTATACAAATAATAGTATATTAAAAGTAATATCATATGATTTGTTTAAATTTTTCCGCCATTGTGTGTACATTGGTTTAGTCTAATTACTTGAAATGGCTTAAGCCGTGTTTGGTGACTAGATCTGAATAGCCAGAAAGATACGTTTTCCACATCTCCTTCCCCTTCCAACTACCTTCAGCATCACACCATACCAAAATTGGGAATGCCATTGGCACTCACTGGCTCGAGACGGTTGGGACTCTTGTGTGTTTTTTTAAAATTAGTCAATTCACCCTAAAAAGATGGTGTTAATTTCAGATAAAAAAGTTATATTATATGCAAGTAGGAATCTTTACGGTTTTTTGCTAAGCTGACTGCACGTATAAGTATGTCGTATTTTGTTATTCACGCATGCTTCTTCGGAGAGTCGAAATTAGATATTGATTTCCACTCAAGATGCCTTCAGATATAAGTATATCGATTTTGGTTGTACGGCCGAATATCCTCTTTGCATTCTTACTTGAAGAAAAAATCTTCTAAAGTTCAGGCCGGATGAATTGTCACCGGATGAATTGTTGGTGGGATGAAATGTCGGCAGGATGAACTGTCGGCAGGATAAACTGTCGCCGGATGAACTGTCGCCGGATGAATTGTCGCCGGATGAATCGTCGGGTCACCGCTACAAATATAGGCCAACAGATGGCGCTCGTGGTAATCTATATTTTGCTCTATATTTTTAACACTTCCTCTCAAAATGCAGATAACATAAGAAGATATTATAACAAAATATAATTACACTTTAACAATTCCTAAAGCGTTTACATGTTTATAATATTTTACTGCACCTAAACTCTTAGTAAGCAAGTCAGCAGGCATATCTGATGTAGGTACACAAATAATATATAATAGTTTTTGCGCACTCATACTATCATTAAATATGATAATCTTATACAATTTTCTGGTCACTTCGTATTGCAAGTTTCTTAAATATACTGCTTCTTTGCAGGCCTCAGAAATTGATACATATTCGGCTTCTGTGCTAAAAAGTTTAATACATTTTTGCTTATGATATAACAGATCCTGCCAAAGTATAACAAAATCCAGAATATGATTTTCTTTCATTAATATAATTGCTCCAGTCTGCATAGCCTTCAATATTTTAACTATTTTTCAAACTGTCATATTAAACTTAGAAAGTAATGTGTCAATATATCAACATTCTTACTTAACATGTTTTTCAGATGATTAGCTTCAATTTTGTCATTTAAAATACAACAAAATCATTCACATACAAAATCACGATAGTTTCACTACTACCAACAGTATTTATATACCATACTTTTGAGAAAATCCCTTAGGCACAAATCTGGCTCCATACAGGACATTATTTTCAGAATCGCACTTCTTTTTTAGGACCCACTTGCAGTTCACTATATTTCCTTTTACAGGAATATCAACAACGTTCCAACCGTGGTTGTCTTCAAAACTTTTCAGCTCTTCTTTGATAGCTTGTTCCCAATGCTCCCTTTCTGGTCCTTGCAGCGCTTCTTCTAATGTCATTTCATCACTGAAAGATTTGTTATATTATTCTGTGCAAATATATCCAAATCTATCGGGTTGTTTTCTCTCCCTCTCTGGAAATGTTTTTATTATGATGTCCGATTGTGACTCTTCTTCTGATGTCATGGAATCCTCATCTGGTACATAGGTTCCATCCATGTCATTAGCACTCTCCATAGAAACTTTTTTTTTTTTCATTTATTTGTTACATAAGATACTTTATTTATACACCAAAAATAACATATAAAATATAATATTTACATTTCAAAATAACCTTTTTTGATACAAATAAACTAAATAATAAATTTCCACTGATTTTTTATTTTTTTATGATATTTCTCTTCTATAGAAGCATACGCTTGTGATTAGAAGAGGGACGAGTATCGGGATGAGAAAATATTTAAAATATATTAAAAAAATAATATATTAAATTGAATATAAATATTCAAAATATTAAATTGAATCTTCTCTTCTTGTGACTGATGCGTTTTCGACTATTGTATCCACATCTAAGGTTATATCTTCTGAACGTGACGTATCTTTGCAACTAGTGTCCCCACTGGACGTGAATTTTCTCCACTCCCAGTGATTGGTATATTAACCTCTGGGTTGTTTTCATCTTCCATGATAATGACATCTCTACTAGTTGTGATATATTTAGTTCTAGGGTTGTATATTCGGTAACCTTTGATGTCATCTGGATAGCCCACAAGTATGTGCTTTTCAGACTTCTTATCCCATTTCTGGAGCTTCTCTTTAGCAACATGAGCCATAACATTGCTACCAAATATTCTTAAATGACTTATGTCTGGTTTACATCCAGTCCAGATCTCATATGGAGTTTTTCGTTGAAACTAGGAAGTACAGTACGATTTTGTAAATAAACCACTGTATTTGTTGCCTCAGCCCAGAATTCTTTACCCAAATTCGCATCAAATAATAAGCGTCTAGCCTTTTCGACAATTGTTCGATTATTACGTTCTGACAAGCCATTCTGCTCTGGGGTATATGGGTTACTTTTTTGGTGCGCGATGCCTTCCTTCTTGAGATATGAATCAAACTCTTTGTTGCAGTATTCACCACCATTATCGCTTCTCAATATCATTATCTTCTTATTTGTTTGTTTTTCAACTTTTGCTTTAAATTCTGCAAAATATCCAAGTGCTTCATTTTTGTGTTTGATAAAGTATACAAATGTCATACGACTGTAGTCATCAACGAAGAGTATAAAGAATCTTGAACCTGCAAGCGATCCATGCTCCATGCTCCATATGCCGACACACATCAGTATGAACAAAATGAAGTAATTCTTCGCTTCTTGTACCAGTATTTGAGAATGGAAGACGACTCTGCTTACCCTCGCAAAAAAACTGTACACGATGTCTTGCCAAGATCAAATTTTTCTCGAAGATTCATTCCTTCTACAGCACTGGTCATTTTATTCAGATAATTACTATTAACATGACCCAATCTGCGGTGCCAAGTATTGCCTTTTTTATATGAATACCGCACAAGAGTCCCAACTGCTCCCGTCTGAAGCCAATGGACTATGGCATCCCCAATTGGGGTATGTTGTGAGGCTGAGGGTAGTGGGGAGGGGAAGGAGATAGGGAAGAGGAAGGTGGGGAAGTACCTGGCTATTCAGATCTGGTCACCAAACACGGCTAATGCCATTTCAAGCAACGTTTCAATTCTGAATGGTGGTCTTACACCAGGGCGATACAGGGAGTATCTTCCACTCTGGAACGTGCCGCAAATATACTATATATTATTTTTAAATGAATAAATTGTGAAATAACACAAATTAATCAAATGAAATTTATTTGCCACGCCGGGATTCGATCCCGCGACCTTCGGTGCGCGAATCAAGCGTCTTACCGCTGCGCTACGCCTTAAACCGCTAAATTAGACATTATACTTTCAGGAACTTTTAACTTGTATTCCATCCTAAATTTATAAACACCATCTGTCATATCTGCTATAGAAACTAGCTCGTTATGTTTATTATAAACATAGCAGCATTTTCTTTTGAAATCAACTTTATTTCCATTTTTAATTAACTGACTGACAGATATCAAGTTCGTCGTAAGTTAGGTACGCAAAAAATTTTTTTAATGTAACTTCGTATTTACATTTCGAGGTTAAAGTCACAATATTAACTTCTCCCGAGCATAAAACAGGCATAGCACTTTAATTAGCTGCAATTATTTCCTTAACACTCGTCCGATTTGACGAATTACACTTTTTTATTTATTTAATATTTGTATGTTTTTACAATAATTATACTTTTTTTTTACATATTAAACAGAATTGTAATAATAATGTAATAAAAGCCTTTCCTCATCATAAAGAGACAAGGCTCTTGTGTTTGGTGAGTGAATTCATACTCAATTATGTTATCAATGTTATCATTTGAGTAGATGAATAATAATATTGCAACTATTAACAAAGTAAGAGAAAAATGAAATGTGTCGATTAAGGGGATCTTACCGCAATCGCAGCAAATTTGCAGGTTTTTGATGCAGTTTTTAAAAAATTTCTATATTGTTTATTAGAAAATAATATTATGTTTTGAACAAATAAATTATTCTTCTAAATGATGAGATAACAAAACCTGTAGAAATATTTAAAACAATTGCGTAAAAAAATATTTACAGAACCTCTAAAAATAGCTTAAAGTTCTATTATATCCTTTAATTCTTAAAACAGGAGAAATATAAAAACACACATTATCACCACATCAACGTTGTTTAAACGAATAGATAATAAAATTATTTTTAAAACATTGCTTAAATAAATAAAAACCATTTTCCAATATTACGCTATTTTTATTTGTCTCACGTCTTCATATAAAGCAAGGCACACGTTATTTCCCGTTAGTATGTGAGATGCCTTAAGAGTGGTAGCACTTCAAATTTTTGCAAAAAATAAATACGTAAATGTGTTGGCACATGAGAAAAGGGGTCACACCACGGACGTACAAAATATATGGACATGCCCTTACGTGTTAAAAAAGTTTTATTTCCCCCTCCCATTGGAACCATTTTTCGGAACCGGCTGGGCGTGTCCGGACCAGTGTCGTGCTCTCATCGTACATTTTACGCGCGGACGCTGTATGTCTATGAAACACATACTTAGACATCGAGATACATAGCGACGCGAAACACAAAGCCGCTGTTTACTGGGTTAAGTAAATCATGAAACATTTGTAAAAGTGTCTACGGTAACAAAATATTCCACTATGAAAATACTCTGAACCTTACTTTTCGAATTTGGATTTTACACATCTGTTCATACCGTGGCATGCAATTCGCGCTCCCATATAAAAAAAGTCTATTCATTCAAAAGCAGATTTTACTATCAAGAACTAAATAGTGATATTATAGTGCGAGGTGCCTATATACTGTTAGATTGATTTATTGGCGAATCACAAGTCTCTTTCCTCTCTTCGCCCCGCCATAGTTGGTTTTTACCCCTCATCTGTAAGTTCTCGTCTAGTTATTTGTATGTCTATGGGTCACACTAAGGCTAGCGCCACACTTGACGGAAATTCCGTCACACTGGACGGAAATTCCGCCGCGTAACTTCCGCGGTTGCAGCCATACTGAAATATTCAGTGGCGGATTATCAGTCGACTACCAATGCTTATACAGTGTGGTCGTAATGGATCCGATAGAAGTGATAGCTATTTATGAGGCATTAGAAGAAGAAAGAAAAAGGAAGCGTGAATATTGGGTTCATCCCTTAAATACGCTTCGACCAGAAATTGGGCAATTTCGTACCTTGTATATGCAACTAAGAAAGGCTGACCGTTACATAAAGGTAAGATAAATATTATTATTGTAAATAAAACAAATTATTTATTATGATTACTCAAATTTTTAATTTTTATTGAATCAAATTCATCACTCTTTTTATTATTTTTTTATTTATTTTATTTATTTATTGTTTCTTTACTCCACGGTTTATTCATAACGCCAGAGCTTACCAATAAATATAGCCTCTTTTTCTTGCAAATAATGTAGATTTCGATTAGTGAAATAATTTTAAAATTCCATTCGGTATTTATTGCGTGAGAGTTATAAACATAAATTCATACAAACTTTCGCCTTTATAATATTTATAAGATACGTTGTAATATCTATAAGATAGTCTATAAGATAGTTTCAATTTGTACATGTATACGAGTACTTATAATAACCTATACCTATGGCAAATTAATAAAGTGATAAACTCACCAAATTCTCGCTGTTTTTTTTTTATTTCACTATCCCAATGGTCGTAAAATAATTTTGCTATTTCTTCCCATTCTCGTTTCTTTGCCGTTCTATCCGGCTTTTCTCTAGGGTCCCAAAGGCAAACTCTATTTTCCACCTCGATAATAAATAGTTCTGTGTCGAACATCCTGTACGTGCGCTGTCGCCGCGGATTATCCGTCGAATGTGGCGCGATGCATACAAACACCTGGAATGCAACGTCGCCGATCTTCCGCCGACGGAAAATCGGCGCGCGGAGGACGGAACAGACGCGTCTGCTCGGCGGTCCGCCACGGAGCGACCGATCGTCCGCGACGGAACGACCGATCTTCCGCGTAGTGTGCCCGCTATTTGTTATTTATATGCAATTACATGTATTGGCGTTCCGTCAAGTGTGGCGCTATCCTAAAGGCCAGTCGTCATGTTATTGTGTATTATGTCAGAACCAAGTTGACTTTTTTACTCTAAATTCTATTCCGCGACGAATGGAGGGAGATCCAGCGGCATATAATGCTTTAGAGTGCCCCTTCACCAGAATCGTATTCATAGTTTTATTTATTTACGCCCTACTGGGCTTTTACATAGATTCCTTATTATACAGTTATGTTAGTTGTGATAATGGTATATTTAATAAATTATGGAATAATAAAATGAGTTACAAAGTTATGAAAAAGTAACAAATTTGTAAAATAGGTTGCAAACAAACAAAAAGAGTCGACACACTTAAAAATTAAATATAGGACTAACGAAAAAAATTGTTGAAACCTATTTAATACATAAAATGGGGAAAAAAATAAACAATAAAAAAGTGTGTGCGTGGAGTCCACGCGCGATAGAACTGAAACTTCTTGTTTATTTATGAAAAATCGATTTATGTGAAATATATCGTATTTTTATGAGTTTATTTTTTTAATAGGTATCTGAATTAGGGCCGGCCGCGAAAATTCAATTTACGCGAAATATGTCGTATTTTTATGAATTTATTCCGAATAAGTATCTGAATTAGGACCGGCCACGACGGGATTCGGCCGGGAAAATTCGATTTACGCGACAATATATCGTATTTTTAAGATTTCACAATTTATAGATGGGAATACTCCGCTTTGGAAACTTAAATTTACTATATGCATTAATGGTTTAGAAATTTGATTTTTAATATTTACAAAAATATTAACCGTAATTCCATCAAATCCCGGTGCAGAACCTCCTTTCATATCGTTTATGATAGATACTATTTCACTTGTTGTGACTTGAAATGTTTTTTTATTTTCTGTATCAATATTGCAATCTGAAATTGGGTTGGTATTTATGTGATTTGCAAGATTTTTTCCTATGTTTGCAAAGAATTTGTTAAATATATTTGCAGCTTTTGACGGGTTTTCTTTACAACATATTTTCGAGTTATCGTGAGTAATAGCATTGATTTCATTATTCCTGCATTTTTTCTTATCAATTATTTCATTTATAACCGTCCACACTCTTTTACTATCATTTTCTGCCTGATCAATCTTTTGTTTATAATATCTTTCTTTTCTGTGTTTTATAATATATGAAAGTTTTTTTTTTATATGCCTCAAAACAGTTGAGTAAATTTTTATTATTTGGTTGTTGGGTAGTTAACTTGTAAAGGGCTTGTTTATGTCGTACAGATATTATAAGACCATGGGTAATCCACGGTTTTATAGGCTCGTACTTAGATTGTTTGGATTTGGAAATATTAATATTTTTTGTCGAATCGTTTATGTATGTAGATATTTTTTCTTCGAACAAATTGCAACAAATATTGACATCATTACATTGTAGTAATTTATTCCAGTTTTCTGATTCAAATTTATGTAGTAACGTATCCACATGAAGTATTTTTTTTTTGAGGCATTAATTTGGTTAGGAAATGGAGAAGATGGATTACTGCATTTATAATTAAATATACATGAATAATGATCTGTGATAGTCGTATGTATGACAGCTGAGGTTAAATTTTTAATGCAAGGGATATTTGTAAATATATGATCTAGACATGAAGGCCGTTGACCTCGGACGTTTCTTGTATAATGATTTATGCACGAGATGTAGTTTAGTTCGGCCAACATTTTAAGGTAATCATCTTTATTCTTACTAGAGGAATCGTTTGCAATATTTAAATTCACATCTCTCAAAAGAATATTATTTTTATTTCTAAAATTTAGTAAATTTTTTTTAATCAATCTATAAATTGTGGTAGTATCGATTTATGTGTACGATAAATAGCAACAATGTTATAATATTTATTTACATCTTTAATTTCTATATTTAAAATGTTAACATTACTAATATTAATTATCTCTCTAATATTGATAAAATTATATTGGTTTGAAATAAATATTCCAATACCAGAGTTTTTGTTATTTTTTGTTAATTTTTGTTATTGTTGTATGATATGAGTACCCAGGAATAGAGTAATTCAATTTGCCTGCAGAATGTGTTTCAGAAAACACAATTAGGCCCGGGAAAAAATTTAAATCTTTTAATGATATTATTAATTCTTCTAGGTTTTTTTCTATGCTTCTAATATTTATATGAAATAGGGTAAATCCTTTTTCAGGACAAATTAAATTGGAATCTCTTAAGGAGTGACATAATTTTTCTTCTATACACGTTTTTTTATCTAGTGCGTTACTTAAAAAATCATTCATTTTTATTTTTTTTTTCGAATTTGAGTAAATAAAAAATTTCAAAATTTATTCATAGTCAATGCGCTCTCTAGCAATTTGAATCATTTTTTGACGGTATAGACATTTTATGCTAATATATAATAATTAGTATCAAACCTTTTATTTTGGATACAGCAATTGTTGCATATTGGCATTTGTTCTATATTTTCACATTTAGAAAGTGTGTGCTCCTTAGTGCAATGTGGGCAAATGGAGGGCTGCGTCCTGGCGAGACATCTTTGTGCTGTGTTACCGAATTTGAGGCAATGGTAACATTGGGTGATCGGATTGCAGTCTTCTACGTACACCAGTGGCGGACTAAGCCCGTCAGAGGCACGGGCGGCAAAGCTGAATGAGCCCCCCCCCCCCTCCCCCTAGTATAAAAATTTGATGTAATTGTACAAGATTTTTATTAAGTTCACACGGGCCTCTGGTTCTGGTGGACCTCACTGTAAAAAAATTGTCATTTTTTTGTATTTCATTTTCTAAAAAATGCATTTGAAAAATAATGCTATCACATGTTTTAAGGAAATTCTAAAAAAAAATCAAGAAAGTTTTAAACAGTTTGTATGTTGAATTAACCTTCAGAAAAACTTTGAACGCATTTTTCTTGAAACTACGTTTTTCAACCTGGTTGACAAAATATTAGAAAAATTATACATCCGATTTAAATGCACCGTATCCGCGCTCAAAATGAAGAACATGGAGAGATATGTAATTATGAATGTTAGAGGAGCGCGCTAAGATTTAAGCGATAAAATCGATTTAAAAATAGGGAAAATGTTTAATAAAACATGACTCGTTTAAAATAGAGCAAAAATCACATAAAATGCGTCTTAAGTATCATTTAAAGAAATATTGTAAATTTTTTCACAACTATAACATGTAAAATAACTGAAACAGACGTGTTTATGATAATTTTCGGAGCAAAATTTGAGATTTTTTCTAAATTGCCGGTTCGGGCTGTATTTTTTTATTCCTATTTTATCTGTATGGGATGATGTTTGTATGGGACCTCCCAACTCCATATCACATCTTAAATAGGTACTAATAATAATATAATAACATAGTATTTATATAGCGCAGTTTTGTGATATTTCACTTCAAATGCGCTTTTTTTTTTTTTTTTTTTTTTTTTTATTACAGAAAATAGGTTTTTTTCTTGTTTACATTACAACCTGCAAAGCTACTGCAAGTAGCTTGTCGGCAGGAAAATAGTGTGGACAAAAATATAGTACAGTATAAAGTCTTACAATAGAAGAAAAAAATATTGCAATTTAATAGAATACGAGTACATAATAGATAATAATAGATGGTACTAAGCATATTTTAAAGGCACAAACCCCCAAAAAATTAACTTTTTTATATATTTTTTTAAAATATGCATTTGTAAGGAAATTCGTAAAATTGACGGAGATACATCATCTCATATGATACCGATTTAAACAGTTTGTGTGTTGAATTATCCTTCAGCAAAACTTTGAACGCGTTTTCCTCAAAACCACGTTTTTCATACTGGTTGACAGACAACACATAAGAAAAACTATACATCTGATTTGCAAGCACCATTCACCAAGTCTTAAACTGTTCGAAAATTCAATCGCTATAACCGGGGCCGTATTATCCATAAGACGTATAGGCAACTGCCTAGGGGGCCCCGCATTGGGTAGGGGCCCGTAGGGTAAAGGGCCCCCGACATGTTTAAGCCGGCCCTGGCAGGGCCCTATTGTCCATAAGGCAGTGTAGGCCACTACCTATGGGCACCGCATTGGATAGGGGCCACGAGACGTGCATTGCCAAAGGACCCCGACATGTCTAAGCCGGCCTTGGCAGGGCCCTATTGTCCATAAGGCAGTGTAGGCCTCTGCCTAGGGGCCCCGCATCGGGTAGGGGCCCCGACATGTTTAATCTGGCTCTGACTATGACCCTACGTACGGATTGTTTTATAAATTGCCCCCTTCCATTTTTTTATGAACGATGAAAATTTACCAAAAAAAATTGAAAATAAAATTCATTATATTTCGTATTATCCATAAGACGTATAGGCAACTGCCTAGGGCCCCCGCATTGGGTAGGGGCCCCTAGGGTAAAGGGGCCCAAAGCCGTGCAATGCCTAGGGGTCCCGAAATGTTTAAGCCGGCCCTAGCAGGACCCTATTTTCCATAGTTTATAAGACAGTGTAGGCCACTCAACGCATTCAAAGTTTTGCTGAAGGATAATTCAACATACATACTGTTTCAAACGGTATCACATAAAATTTTGTATCTCCGTCAATTTTTCGATTTATTTTTTTTTAAATCACAAAATGAAAATAAAAAAATACATTTTTTTACAGTGGTGCATTAAAGCCTTGTTTAGAATTTGATCAAGGGAACATGGAGGCGTTAGGGGGCCCCCCAGGACCGGGGGCCCGGGGCGGGCCGCCCCCCCCGCCCCCCCTTAGTCCGCCACTGACGTACACTCTTTGGAATTTGATGTATATATATTTTTTATCAATAAATATTTTTCTTAATTTACCGGTTGTTTCAATAATGTAGTTGGTGGTGTCATTTTCTTTTCCTTCATTGTACATGTTTTTTAATTCCTTGATTAGTTTAATGTTATTTTTGTCGTCTATGGTTAATCCTTTATTTTGTTGAACCATCCCATCTATAATTTCCTCTTCAGACAATTGGCATTATAGCCTTTTCAACATTAAGAACGGTTTCTTTTTTTAATTTCTTCGGCCGATATTTCTTTTCCAATTACCTTATTTATTTCTTCAATTAATTTTTCTGCTTATTCTTTTTTTTGGCATGAAATCAGTAATTTCTGTTCTCCGATCTTTTTTACTCCATTAACTCCGACTTTTATTTTTGATTAATTAATATTTTTTTGAATTTTTATTTTTATATCCTCGGCCTTCAAGGTGTTTTTTGAGGTAACTAATATGGCATATTTCTGTTCTGTGTTGTATGATGTTTTTACAAAGTTTTTATTGTCATCTGACATTTGCGTGACATTTGCATAGGATTTTTTGTTATTATGATGAAATTCTTCAATTTTCTGTGTGTAGTGATAATTATTTTTAATATTAGTTTCTTGTAAATCTATAATCTTCTTTTGTAGAATAATTTGTTCATGTTGATTTTTTTCTTCCAGTGTTGTAATATTTTGTTCTAGTGATGATTTTATTTTTGAGTCCTTCACTGAAGTTATTTTATTTATTAACTCTTTGATGTTTCTAAATCAACCCGGCAATCCGATTTATTTTATTTACCCTCTTGTAGAACAAACATTAGAAAAAACTCCCCAATTCCTCGTGTATGTGCACAATATAATACAAAATTTCACATCATTGACATTTTTAGTAAAAACCTTAAGAAATATCGATATGAAGTAACGCGTACGATCGATTATTAATATGAGAATATATCGTGAGCATCTCCTATCCTTTTCCTATATTCCTCTTCCTCTCCTCTTCCTATAACCCTGTTAAATTCTTTGAGGCATGATCGGGATAGTGGACTTCTTTTCAATCCAAAACACTTGAAGATTTTTATAGAGCCATTTATTCACACATTATTACAACTTGTTATTTTACTTTAAACTGGGTAACATTTTACCCCCACAAACGACACAGTCAACCTTTTATGCTGACAAAATACTAAGAAAAAAGGACAGTTTTTTCAAGGTGGTGACATTTTTATACCAAAAAAAAAGAAGAAGAAACAAAAACCAATCTGTCACCTCATTGGGGGAAAAAACTAGGTTGCGTCGGTAAAGACGAAATCTGTAACCCTAGCAACTGATTATAACATAAATTGCCAGCAGCTGATTTATGATAATTTATAATACAAGGTACAATAGATGGCGCTAATGCTGCAATTCTTAACACACCGCCCGGAGAGGTGTTAATTTACCAAATTAAAAACATCTCTAAAACAAAACTCACCAAATCAACAAATGACAAATTAAAAATCACAATGAGAGCTAAATAACCGGGTAAATATTGAATTAATCTAGTACTAATAAATAAGATGGCACATTGTATAAATAGAAATTTCTAATCCTAAAAAGAAACTAATCAAAATTTCATAAATAAAAGCATGAATAAGTAACCTTCACCGAGGACAACATCTTATAAATCAAAAAATAAATAATGTGAACTTAAAATCTAATAAATGGCTTCAGGACAACACAAGAAAACACCCGTCTTGAAACCAGGGGGGGGGGTGTCATCTTCTTGATCCTGTTTGCATAAAAGCAATCATCATAACATCTCATTTTCCATGACTCATGAGAGGGTCATGAATTCAATAGCTGGCGCAGTAATGGCAGCAAAGCATGCTGCAGATTCCATAATGTAATTTATTCGTCCTTCAGTATTTTTATTGTTTTTCTTCTGGGGGTGGGGGTCGGGCTTGCTCCAAATTGTCCTCCAAGGGCAATAAACAGGTTTTGGTTATAGGACGCACGCAAGTCCCTTGTGACGTCTTAAGAGTGACTACCCTCACAATTCCGTCCGAACCAGGATGAGAGGATAGAACGCGAGCCATTCTCCATACAGCAGGAGGTAAATTGTCTTCCTTTATAATGACCAAATCATCCTTCTTTAACGACCTCTGACTGCTGGTTTGCCATTTGTTTCGTCTCTGTAACTCACCGAGGTAATCCTTTTTCCACCTGGACCAAAAGGATTGAATTAGTTCTGTCATTTTTTGGTATTGATCCCGTCGGTTACATGGTACATCCCTGACATCCAGTTCTGGAATAACAGAAGCGTTAGTGCCCATAAGGAAGTGATTAGGAGTCAAAGGGTTGAGGTCATTTGGATCGTTAGATAAGGGAGTTAACGGTCGGGAATTTAAACAAGCCTCGATTTGACATATTACAGTATACAATAATTCAAAGGTTAAGATTGAATGATCGGTGATTCTATACAAGTGATATTTGGCAGATTTTACAGCCGCCTCCCATAGTCCACCCTGATTAGGAGCATGAGGTGGAATAAAAATCCACTCCATACCTTTATTTGCTAAGTATTTTTGAATTTTGTCACCATTATCCTTCAAACTACTATATAATTCTTTAAGTTTATTACAAGCTCCCTTAAAATTAGAAGCATTGTCAGAATACTTTTTTTTTGGTTGGCCTTTGCGCGCTATGAAACGCTTTAAACAATTTAAAAATTTATATAATGATAATGGCGTATTTTTAACTCTGTTAGTTTGTGCCTTGCAGGTTGCAGGTAGCATTATTGTGTATTTTTTTTGTTGAAATGTTAAATGCGTATAGTAGGTTAATCTACCCCCTATGCATAATAAGTCCTCATGTAGGAACGGGTTAAGTGATTTTAGCGAACTATTTTTATTTACATATTTGTATATTTGAAAGGCTTCCCTTCTAATTTTTAAAAATTCTAATTTTTCTACCTTCAAACTACCGGTTCTTTTAATATTCAATTTACTAGAATTGTATTTGAATCTAAGTAAGTACGCAGTTATACGTTTTAGTTTAATTAAAGATGAAAATTTTCAAATATATCCCAATCCTTGCTCGTATATTTTAATGGCATTTGTTATTTTATAATATTTTAAAAATAACCTTAAATTTAAATGTCAGTTAGTAAAAAAACATTTTAACTTAATTTATTGAATTGAAATTTAAATAATTTAAATTAAATTGAAAATTAAAAATAGAATTTGAAATAAATTTCAAATAAATTTTCAATAAGTTACAAATTAATTTTCAATAAATTTTCAATAAATTTTCAATTATTTTTCAATAAATTTCTAATAAATTGAAAGCTAATCCGATTTCTACTAGTGGGACATAGGTTTGTATTTAAAATAACGTTGATGCGCAATTATTTTTTTAACTTTATACCTTGCCGGCCGACATTGTATGTTCAGTAAGTGTTCTAGCTCAGCTATACCTAACGAATTATTATTAGGTATTTTTAAACACTTGTTTTTGCGGACAGCAATATTATTTTTTGAAAGTGTCAATACACCTTTCAATGCTGAATCTCGCTCAACATTATTTAAATTCCTACTGACTTTATTTTTAAATTTAAATTTCCTACAGTTCTTCATAACTTGCAGCATGTCATCTGTTATCTTCTTAAGTTTACAAAGGGAAAATTTAATGAAATTATCCCATTCCGGAAGAGTAACAGCTATTTTTGATTTAAATTTACATTTGACCCTAGGTGGGTTTAAAACATAACTTTTTGAGGGGTTACAACTGCTGACTTCTCTAGTCAACCCAGTCGATTTATGTCTCCGAATAGTTGAGTCCAACAACCTTTTTGTTGAGATTTTCTTTTTTATGTCAGAACCTGACATGTTATTACATCTCTCCGGATGGTTAAACTTTTCATTTCTAGCGACTCTTTTCGCTGAGGTGCTTCTACATGCTGGTTTTTTTATCAGCTCCCTTGTACGGGTCGTATTGAAGCTTGGCCCGCCAGTATTTTCTGCAAAACCTTGAGTTTTTGTAGAAATTACTTCGCTTAGCCCACGGCTAGCATGCGGAATACTCACTCTATCTACAGACAAACTACAAAAAACGGATACAGGCCTTATTTTGGAAGGTGTTTCCATTGATCCGCATACGATCCATCCCAGTTGTGTTCGCTGGAGGGTTATGCCGGTGGAAACCTTTATTCTATCATTCGTCATGATGTCCCAAAATTCTTCAGCCCCCAAGAGTATATCAATAGGTGCGGATATGTTGAATTTGGGATCTGCTAATTCCAATCCTGAAGGCAGTTTTAATTCGCTTCTGGTAATGGTTGCCTGTGGTATATTCATAGTTATCTCCTGTAATATGAAGCAAGAAATGTTTTTTTTATAATCCGATTTCAAAGAATTCATTTCTACCGACATACTTTCTCTTATGTGGGTGACATTATTGTGAATTCCCGATACCGAATTGTTTATTTGATCAATTTTTAAGTTCAATCTCTTTGCAAACTCAGCTCGCATGAAGTTAGATTGCGCCCCGGAATCGATCAATACCCGGGCCTTATAAATATTGTCATCTTTTCCGACAATGCCTACCATTGCCGTGGATAACAATACTATTTTTTTTACTCTACCCGCAGCAGAGTGATTGTTAACAGATACTTCCTCAGCATCCGTTTCTAAATTCGAGGATTCTGTCCTAAATTCTTTTTTATGCAGTAAAGTATTGTGCAGTTCACTGCCACAATCCCTACACTTATAGGTCGCTTTGCAATCATTTGCTAGGTGACCTGGTTTTAAGCATCTGAAACATGCCTGGCTCTCTTTCAACGCATTTAATCGTTCTGGTATTTTCAAATTCAAGAATTTTTTACAATAATATATAGGATGATCTTTATCGCAGAAGTTACATTTGCCTTTTTTTACTGAAGTAAATGCCGCGATTTCTCGTTTTTGCATACTACTTCCGGGATGCAGTTTAGTTTGGATAGATTGTTTTTTATCCGTTGCCTGCATTAATTCGAGCGTTTGGGCGCGTGACGATAAACACTTTAAAAATTCCTTTAATGTCGGTAGTTTTCCCTCTATGGGGGTTTGCTCCCAGTATTTCCTTGTATCTGAATCCAATTTATTGGAAATTACGTAAATTATTATAGAGTCCCACTGCTCGACAGGGACTGCCAGATTTTGCAGTGCTTTTAAATTCACGTTGGTTCCATCTATCAGACGCCGTAAACCGAACTGATCTTCTACTTTCATTTCTTTTAATTGAAATATCGTTTGAATATGTTTATGTACTATTGCCCTTAAATTGGTAAATCTTTCGTGCAACAATTCCCAAGAAGTTTGATAACTCAATTCTGATATTTCCAAATTAGCTATGATCTTGGCCGCTTCGCCCTTTAAACACGATTGTAAGTAATAATACTTCTGTACATTACTTAGGGCACTATTATTGTGAACTAATGCTTTGAAAGTTTCTATAAAATGATTCCAATTCCTCTGATCCCCATTAAATTCTTGTAACTTTAAATCGGGCAACTTAATTTCAACCTTGGTTTGTTCCACGGATTCCATCGCAGCCTTTGCAGTCGCGAGTACCGTAAAAAACTGATTTTCAAAAATCTCCCGTTGAGATTCATTGTCCTCACTATTCGCCTCGTCAACGCTTTCGATTTGGTCTTGTATTATTTCAAATTCATCCAGCAAACCTTGAATTTTATCATATCTCAATTTGATTTCGTTAGCTGATAGCGTATTCAGAACTTGATTGAATCTAGTTAATTTGCCTTTTAAAACCGAACGTTTATTTACTAAGCCTTTTAACTTCTCCATTTTAATATTTACGACAATAACTCTGCGAAAAATAACAACAAAATATTTGTATGTACTGGCGACAACACTCGATAAAAAATACAGCAAAATATATTCTAACCTATGCTTTGTTGGGGTTATGAATTATTTTCACTGGAAAAATAACGGTGAACAAAAACATACAACAGTTCTACAAGGATAATGTTGACAAAATTCAAACAGATTTATTTATATTCATTCAATCGATTAATTGTGTTATTTTGCTTGCAAATTGAAGTTTAAAAAACTAAATTATTGTGATGTTATTCAACTATGACTTGCATTTTTTATTGAAACAACCAAGTCTGGTGACAACCATTTTGTTATAAATTTTTTTATTTAAAAGAACAATTAATTGAGGGCATTTGGAGGGAGGAAGGTTTAGAGGAAGATTTAGAGGAAGATTTAGAGGAATATTTGGAGGAAGATTATGGGCACTTAGCTCTGATTCCTTGTTGTTCTTCTTATGTATGGATTGTTTTTCCTTTTTGGCCGCTGGTATTATTTATTTTGAATCCAATTTGTTCATCCGGTTCTGAAGGATCATGTAAAATTTTTGTAAGGCATGATCGGGATAGTGGACTTCTTTTCAATCCAAAACACTTGAAGATTTTTATAGAGCCATTTATTCACACATTATTACAACTTGTTATTTTACTTTAAACTGGGTAACATTTTACCCCCACAAACGACACAGTCAACCTTTTATGCTGACAAAATACTAAGAAAAAAGGACAGTTTTTTCAAGGTGGTGACATTTTTATACCAAAAAAAAAGAAGAAGAAACAAAAACCAATCTGTCACCTCATTGGGGGAAAAAACTAGGTTGCGTCGGTAAAGACGAAATCTGTAACCCTAGCAACTGATTATAACATAAATTGCCAGCAGCTGATTTATGATAATTTATAATACAAGGTACAATAGATGGCGCTAATGCTGCAATTCTTAACAAACCCAACATTAATTATAATATAATAAAACTTCATCTCCGATGTACTTTAGCATAAGAAACCTCTGTGGCTTGACTCCAGTTCAATTATATATTTATCACTGTATATGTATTATGTAAAAGCTGTTTGTTTCTTACAAATAAATAAATAAATAAATATTACTTCTGTTTCCATATTGGTTGGAATGGATCGCCCAGATGGGCGGGTTATTAATGTATGTAATAGTTAACTATACTTATTGTTTTACTTGTCACAAAAGTTTCACGGCTGTACTCCTTCGATGCGGAACATGTAATGTTTACATTCGGTGACATATGAAAGCAAGCATAATCTATAAACCTATAAACTATAAACCAATCCATTTTATTGTAGTTCCCGCTCAAAAACACAACAGAAAAAGTATTAGATTTCTTCATATGCTCTGATTGTCCAACAGGACACTGATTTTTAAAATGCCCTTCTTGTTTACATCGATAACACCTGATGGATTAACAGGTTTCATTACATTTTCGACTTTCGATGTATTTCCGGCAATATTGCGGCGCTGGTGCACTCTGGCGGACAATGCCCCAACTGACTCGACGTCATTTCCTGCCATATCAAGCAATTTTGTTTTTATTGCATCTGCAGAAATTATTATTCCACTATGCTCGATAGCTAAAATCATGGGGTAGAATTTTTCTGGTAGACCAGCTAGCAAAAGGCACCCAATCCATTCATTGTTCACATTAAATCCAGTTCCGGATAATTTCTGGCCAGTTTTAATAATTTGCGTGACGTAACTCTGCATCGAGTCACAAGTTTCAAGACGAATCGATATCAAACTCCTTAATAAGGAAATGCGTCTTAAAAAACCATTATCATCGAAAATTTGCTTTAGCCTTTTCCATAAGTCTGCAGTAGACGTAGCTTGTTTAATGTGTACATAACAGCGAAGGACCTATAGTGAGGACAATCTTCGCTTTTGTTTTTGCATCATCTGCAACGGCAATGTTCACAGTTTCTTCGGCCTTGATACACTTCTCCATACCATCCAATATAAGTAGATTTTCCACAGCATACGACAATTCATCGTAGTTTTGTCGTCCAACCAACTTCGGTATACTTGTGAGATAAGATGTCGCCGCCATTCTTGTTAAAAACGTCCTGACACTAATTATGAGTTCGCATTCGCAATAACTCCTTGCTCTATTCTCAAAACGAACAAATACATCCGCGACAATTGAAAATGATTTTTTAACACAAATACCATTTAAATTATCGTGACTGATGATTTAAAACCGCTTGGGAATCATCTGAGCCCATAACCTGTAATTATGTTATATATGCGCACAGTAGTTATGTTATATTTTGCATTAGTCAGAAGTATACTGGAATATGCCTCGCCAATTTGGAACCCGCAGTACAAATTATACATAGATAGCATAGAACATATTCAAAACAAATTTATAAAATATCTTAAATTCAAATTCAACAATAATTATGAATGCACATTTCACATTTTTCAATTTACAACAAAGACGAGTAATTGCTGATTTGACATATATACACAAAATTTTAAATAATAACATCGATTGTACCGAACTACTTTCCTAATTAATTTTAACATACCATTAAGACGTACACGCCATACAGACATATTCCACACGCTTAATTACAAGACTAATGCAGCAACTAATTCGCCAATCAATCGTGCTCTTCATGTATTCAATAATATTAATCTAAATTATAACATCGACATTTTCTCCGATTCACTGCCCAAATTTAAAAAGAACATCATGTAAATCATATAGTTTAATGCGCATACTTACACACATACATACATACACACACACACACCCTCCCTCACCCTCTCACACCCTCACACACCCTCCCACAACGCACATCACCCGGTAAAAATTTAATATAAACAAGATACTTCAATGAAACATATCATAGGTACCTAACTTGAAATATACTTATTAACTGTAAACTTTTTTCACCAGTGTAAATAATGTACTGTTTGTTTCTGTTAATAAATAAAAAAAAATAAAAAAATAATAAAAATAAAAAAACGCAGGTATTTACGTGAGAAATGCTAAGGCACTTTATTTGCGTCAATACACAATTAACAGGTAGGTTTACTTCAAATATAGGCCAACAGATGGCGCTAGTGGTAATCTATATTTTGCTCTATATTTTTAACAAACCTCAAATTACCTGAAAACGCGGCTGCATCAAGAAATAAATTAGTAAAAATATTAATTATTACATTTGTGGGCATATTCTACTTTTTACTGCAGGTTTTTGACACTAGTGGTAACGGGTTTCAAAAAATTATTGGTTAAAGCCCCATTCAGACACGGCTTTAAACCGCGAGCAGATATCTATTGAACCGCGAGCGCTTATGTTTCGTACAGTTCATACGACGCTGTCAAATATTTCTTCCTATGGTAGGAGAGGGGGTCAGATGAATTGGGGGGGTCTAGGCAGCTCCGTAATTAAAATGACCACCTCTTCTGTTTGCGTCGGAGTGGAGGGCGCTGTTAGCATATCGCCTCAGGAGCGGTTACGGCGTATGTGTATTGTCTTTGATTGATCTGCACTTCAACCGCTCAGGTGTGAACGGTCTGAAGCGATTGTATGGAGAGCGATATTTGGCACGCTATATGATATTTTGTAGTTTATAGCTGTGTTTAAACAGGGCTTAAAGATAAATGAAGTTATTTCATTATCGAAAAACCTCTACGTAGAAATAGGGACATAATGGTAACACGGTTGTTCAACAGTAACAAAATTGTTTCAATATAACATTCTCTTTTACAAAAAAAAATGCTTACCAGTCTCTCAGTTACAACAGAGGTTGAAGATAATAATTTGATTATTTTTACTATAATCAATTTGCTAAATCACAGCACTTACACACTGCGTAACCACAGCGGGAGTGACAAAGTTGTCCGGAAACATAGTTGTAAAATAACATGATGTTACCTGATATTTACAAAATTACCTTGTGATTTGCAAATCTTACAAACGGAAAACAATTGTTTGACATAAATGCCACTTTTTAATATTTAAAACTTTAAGTAAGAGTTCATAAACTTACCTTTTTGCCGAATAACAAAGTGGACACCAAATAAACATACGCGATTCGATTTACAACATGGCGGCGAATGAGTGGCGTCGCGCGGTTTGCATCAATTCGTCACACGATCCACCATAGATACGGTGGTTTTAGGGGATCTTGAAAAATTAAAACTTTGACAATTATTTTAACTATTAAAACTAACTCTAAAAATAAAATAAAATATGCAGTTATTTAAGTTAGAAGGTCATTATTCATTAATAAAAAATAAAAATTGGGCTGGAGTTCTCTATTTACCCATTTTAATTAATAACAACGACCACAGATGGATTAAATTTGTTTATTTTTATGCAAATTTCCCTCATTCATAAGATGCAAAATTACCTCGGTTTACGGCACATTGTTTGAAATTTAACAAGTAACGTGTTTTCCCAAATTTCAAACTAGGGACCTGATAGGATGATTTACGACAAAACTCTGAGATTTTATTTTTAAAAGTCTCTCCTGTAAACTAATAGATTTTCAGATGGAATCTTTACAAAGGATATTTCGATTTACTTCTTGAGACCTCAGACTAAACCACACATCATTCAAATAAATTTGTGTTTTCAATTTGTTCTTTATTGTAACGGTAAAAAAAAGATAAATAAATTAAAAATGATAAGATATATGCATATTTTTAATATATCAAAACAACGATACTGAAGTTTTACAAATTATAAACACGAAAATCGTATTAAAATATTTCCACTTAACTTCCATGTTGAATAAAGTTTATTTTTATTTTTTATTTATCTACATAATATATAAAGTAATGTTTACATTAGGTTTTTAGATACCCGTCTCACTAGGATACGCTTGTGTTGAGACAGTTGTGAGGCTGACAGAGATAACGAAGCGAAGAGAAACCACCTGGCTATCCACATCTGCTACAAATACTAAAAATATCTTAGTCCCATGAATAACTGATACGTTTGTTTGTAATGTTTTGTTTCCTCTACAGACTGCATAGAGCTGGCAGAGAAGATTCACCCGTGCCAAGAAACAGGCTCCGGTTGGACTCGGGGGAATATGTGTCCTCTACTCACACCAGACTCCAATATAGTATATCATGCCACTCTTATGACAACTACAGCAGAGGCCCCGCACTTTGTAAGTTACAGACATAAGGTAGCTTTATTTAAAACCTAAAATATTCATTTATTGAAATAACTATTATTATTTTTTCATTAACCCCGCGCAGGAGGCCCATAAAATAATTTCCTTAAGGGTCCATTTCATTTTTTGGGACGTGTTTTTTTTACATTAGCTCCACTTAGGGCATATGCCATATTTGGGGATGCTGGGTGGAGGGTCTTTTTAGGAAAAGGAAGGAGAGGAAGTTCTGGACAGGAAAAGGATAGAAGGGGTGGGTAGGAATCTGGGGGTCAATGTGTCCAGGAATGACGGACTCATGAACCCATCACTCTCGCTGCGATGCAAGACGATGGGTCGAGAGAGACCAGCTGCGGTGGTCAAAGGATCTCCCCAAACTAGTCTCCTTCGATCCGGCCCGCCACGCAGCTCGTGAGCAGTAAAATTTCGCTGCCTAGGCCTGAAAACACCTCATCCGATAACCCGGGCACTCCTGCTAAGTCACCAAATGTAGCAAACGAAGCGAGGTGTTGATAATCCAATAATTGGTTCCCGGGGCCCATATCTTCCTCCCAATTAACCGACCATCATGCCGTTTATCGACAAGGGTACGCAGAGAGGATAGGCCATTACAAAACTCTGTCTCGGCACACACTCCTCGCTTCACTAACATTCATATTTCATCTCATATATTTACATTCTTCTTGTGTTATTCTGACTCTTGACCTGACCCGACTCAAGTAAGTTCCATCAACTTCTGCGTCATATATTCTCCTTACACTACTTTCTTCGTTCATCCGCTCTACATGCCTAAACCTCTAAGCGTCTTTTTCTTAATCTTAAGAGATGTAACACACTTCCCTTAAACAGTTTTTAAGTTCTTCAAAAAATAAATGTTACTTTTGAAGAAAATATGTATTTAGATGTCAAATGAAGTTGAAAAAGTAATAAGTACCTATATGAAGTTCCCGCGATAGAAAAAATCACAAAGTTTAATCCCAAAATAATAAAAAACAGATCTCGTTCTGGTATTTAACATGCTCTAGTATGAAAAACATTCAGTGTTTCATTTAACTTAACTTAATAGTAGTTTAGAAAAAAAAAGACTAATTTAAATTAAGATGGCCAAAATAAACCTTTAGAAAAATTCATAATTAAAAGAAAACTTAGAAATGTCTATAGATTTTTGTTGTTTTTTAAATACCAGAAGTAATGTTTGATTTAATATTTTCATAACAGTCACTTACGCCTATTTACATATAACCGTTTTTTTTTTAATATTAGCACTCTCCCTCTATCATTGCATATCTCCCTTTCAATCCATCTTCAGTAATCTTTATCTTCTTTTAACTCTTATATCGAAGTATTATATCTAGATCTCCCCTTTTTCAACACGGTCATACGTGAATTGAGCACACATACACCTCAGGAATCTCCTTTCTATCTAATCCAATGTTATTCTTTATTTGCCAGTTTCACGCCTCACTATCATAAATCATGGTTGGTATCAGCACTCAATTGCGGACTGCTAACTTCGCTTCTTTGAACAATATAAGTGCCAATCGCGTTCAGTTCCAAGCACGGACGTACAAAATACTTATATGTCTATGGTTCCAAGCCTTTAAATCTCTCACTAAACATACTTCCCAATAAACAATCTGCTCCGTGGTCGAGGGGTAAGGCTCTTGTCTCGCAATCCAAAAGTCACGGGATCGAATTCCGGCGTGCGTAAATAAATCTTATTTGATTAATTTGTGTTGTTTCACAATTTGGGAGGCGAGTATGGGTACCACCCCCGGCAACCATTCATTCGATAACCAACACCTCTGCCATTGGCCACCCCAAGTGGTTCGCTACGTTTGGTGACTTAACAGGGGTGTCCGGGTTCATGGGGTGAGGTTTGTTCGGGTCTTGGTGGCGGATCGTCTGCTTACCAGCTGCATGGCAGGCCGGATCGGGAAAGAATGTTTGAGGTATTATTTTCCTCAAGGTCCCCTGTAGGAGTGTAGGCCTAGTCTGGAGCTAATTTAAAAAAAAAATCATTTAAAATAATTTATTGTACATTTGCGCCACTTTCCAGAGTGGAAGATACTCTCAGTATCGCTCCGGTGTAAGACCAGCATTCAGAATTGAAGTGTTGTTTGAAATGACTTTACCCGTGTTTGGTGGCCAGATCTGAATAGCCAGGTTCTTACCCAACTTCCTCTTTCTCGCCCCCATCTCCTTCCTCTTCCCGCTACCTTCAGCCTCACAACATATCCCAATTGGGGATGACATAGTCTCACTGGCTCCAGACGGGAGCAGCTGGTATTATTGTGAGGTATTCATATAAATAAAAAACATCATAATTCATAACCATATTGAAGTCTGCTTTCGTACTCTCTCTTTGAAACACCACATCCTTGAAGTTGTGGTGGCTGCGCATTAGGGCGGGCTATAAAGGAGCAGCCAATTCTTACAGTCAGTTGTAACTTGTAGCAGCCAATGTCACCAGTTGGCCTGTAACTGGCTGCCATGATAAGTGCTTGAGGACGGAGGACTGATTGAGGCATCCCCATAGTATGCACATACTCGTACATTAACCCTAGTCATATTTGGCAGCGCAGCTCAACTGTCACGGAATCAATGATTCCATTTAAAATGTATTTTTTGTTACACCATTTTGTTTAGCGAGTTAAAAAAAGCAATTCTTTTGTATTTCAAGTACCTGTTTGCTATCTCCTTCCTTCTTGTATTCATGATATAATGTCATTTATTAATATTAATAACACGTAATATTAGGTAGGTATATAATAAAAAATAAAAAATTCCAAATTATCCAATTAAATGTAGATCTGAATGTAATGGAATCTTTTAGTTCAGTTTTCATCCACTCCCCGAACTACCGAAATATGTGAATTTTCGCAGACGCGATATAAATGATTTCAATACAATAACAAAAATTAACCAATGTTTGCTTTGCTTTATTAGTACGTAATCAGCATGTTTTTTTTTGTCTTTTTTAGACCATTTATTACCTGCCAACGCCCTCACTGTGCCATCTTATGCCCCCTTATTTTCTCTGGGTCTGCCACCCTGAAAGTCCCAAACGCCCACAAAGGGGCTCTATCACCATGTTGAGAACCTGTGACGTACATTATGCACGCGTTCAAAATCGACTTGGGATATGTTCATAAATCAACTTAATCTCAAATGCATATTCGATAGAACAATGTGCGTTGGATGCCAGGCGCTTTGTTAATCAAATGTTTTTTTTTAATCAAACAAATAAATCAGGATTTAGGCACCCCCTAAAGCTGCCGCCCGTGGCAGGCGCCCCGGTTTGCACTCCCCCCTAGATCCAGCCCTGTGATACCAGATCTGAATAGGCAAGACATACCCAACCTTCACCTTTCTTCTCCTCTTCATCCAGTCTCACTCGTTAATCTCCCGGCGCCCTCTTCTATCCTCAGGAAAAACTCCGGAATGGCGTTTTGACGTTGACACCCGTATCGGAGATGCCTTAATAATAATATTACCTACCTACTGTTCGCACTTGTCGTGTTCTGTCAAGCTGTTATTTATACTAAGAAAATACAAGTTCAAACAAATCCGCCGGAAGAAAAAAACTATTTATCGTAAAAAACAACGAATGTTCAACCTGTGGAAGTGTTATTCTTGTGAATTCTTCGATTTTAAGCATATTTTTATAGTAATAAACTTATCATCCATAATAATTGTTTCTCATACAAAAGTACCACAGTGATGTTTACGGCAGCAAGTGCGTTCATTGGCTGCGTTTGATTATGAGCTCATTGTTCCGGGCTCCAATTGGTTGTTAAGTGTTGTGAACTTTGAATACTTTCATCACAAATCGAAACTAATTGTATTTTGAAGAAAAATACTTTTTTAACATTGAACTGAAGTTACAAATGTGTAATAATTATGGGGAAAAAAAAGAACTCTGTTAAAAGCCCTATTATTGCTTCCCCTTACACCTCCCAATCTGAAGAATCGGACTCAGACGCTGAGGAGATTGAAGCCGAAACCAACCCTGACCTTAGTCATGTATCAGGACACCAGACATTATCCGGTACCCAAATTGCCCTAAAAGCCCTACAGGACGCTTTGGCTGAAAAACCATCCAAAGTCTCCAAAGAGCAGCAGCTCAAAGTATCAAGAAACGTGACAAATGTTCTCGGCTCCGTTGCACAACTTTTGCTAGAGAAGGAAGAACTTAGAGGAGACCTAAATTCGGCTCTAGCTAACATCAAGGTCTTGCAAGCTGAGAAGAAAATGGCGGAAAACTATGCAAAGCAGCTGCTGGATAAAATACAACAGCTTGAGTCAGATCTGGGTCCAGTAATGCGCCGAGTGGCTGATGCGACAGAGGCTAGCCTTTCTTTCGCTGAAGTCACAAAGAAAAAACTCCCAGTGCCCCCGCCACTCACTCGTACCAGCATCAAAATAGGGAAACCAAGACCATCTGTATGTTTTTTTCCAAAACTACCGGGGGTTGATGATAGCGATGGCACAAAAAAAATAATTAAGGACATTGTTAAGCCATCGCAGTTAGGAATAAGGATAACGGGAGTAAAAAATATCAAAAACAAAGGAGTCATTATCCACACTGCCAGCAGCCAGGAACAAGAAAGGCTTTTAAATGATCCTGTTATATGCAGCTCCGACTTGCTGAGTGCCCGTCTTCCAATTAAGAGGCAGCCTAGAATGATATTCTTTAATGTGCCCCGTGAACTTACGGACGAGAACTTTTTAGAGAAGGCCCTCTCCGGAATCTCTGATTCTAATGACTTCAAAGAGTGTGCATCCAAGTGCAAACTAAGTCATATGGCTGGAGCTCGAACCGGACCGTCTTGCCACAGAGTGTACTCGGTGCCTGCTAACATTCGTCATGCATTGGTGGAACAAGGACGTGTATTTGTGGACTGGACCGTTTGCGGTGTGCGTGACTTTGTTGGACTTACAGTGTGTCTGAATTGCCAAATGGTCGGACATTCGCACAAGTATTGCAAAGATACAAAGAGATGCTCCCACTGCGGTGTAGAAGGACACGCGCGTGAGGCCTGCCCCGCTGCTGCTGCAGCACCCAGTTGCGCCACATGCGCACGTTTTGGAAAGCCTGCAGCTTCACGTGCCCACCCCACCGGAGATAAGGACTGCCCGGCCTACAAAGCAGCACTATTGAAGGACCTCTCCACCATTGACTATGGCATCTAACCATACCGAAATAGATGGCGAGGTACTTGCTGTTGATGCATTAAATATATTATATCAAAATGTGAGGGGTATTCGAACAAAGACCGTAAGTGTGCGCAATAATATTTTAATCAATAATTATGACATTATTTGTTTTTCCGAAACATGGCTGAACTCAACAGTATTTAGTGAAGAATTGTTTGATGATAGATATGTAATATTTAGAAGAGATCGTGAGTCAACCAAATCTGTGTCTAAAGAAGGTGGCGGAGTTCTAGCCGCCGTTTCTAAAAAACTTCTTGTGTCAAGAAAAACGGAGTGGGAGAGTGACAATGAAGATTTGTGGCTTGTAATTAAGTCTCGTTCCAACTCGCTCATCTTTATATGCATCCTCTATATTCCTCCTAGTGTAACCGTTGATAATTATTGTAAACATATTGAAAAATTACAGGATCTGTATTTAAAGTTTTCAACTTCCAATTCGCAGTTTATTTTTGTTGGTGATTTTAATTTGCCCGAAATTAAATGGATACCTGACAATTCATTCAAAAATAATGTACTTTCCCCTTCTAATTATAAAAGCATGAAAGCACATAGTCTTGTCAATCTCTCATCAATTTGCAATTTGTATCAATTCAATTATGTACTAAATAGAAATGAAAATTTATTGGATCTTGTTTTTTCAGATAAAGTTAACATTGATATACATATAGCACCAGGCTTAACCAAATTGGATCAATATCACCCTTCATTTGAAATTATAGTGAAACAAAATAAAGATCAATTCTTAGAAATGAATAAAAGCGATTCAAAATATAACTTCAGGAAGGGAAACTTTGATGAATGTCGACAGGATCTATTGTCTGTTAATTGGATAACTCTCTTTAAAAATAAAAATGTGAATAGCATGGTAATCTTATTATATGAAAAATTGTGGGAAATTATTGACAAATACTTTAAAAAATATGGTACTCAAACAAAAAATCAATATCCTGTCTGGTTTAATCAGCAATTGATTGCTCTTCTTAAGAAAAAAAACAAAGTTAGACTTAAGGTAAAAAAACATGGTTATGAGTCAGATTATAGGGAATTCTCTTATTTAAGGAAATTTACAAAAAAAATACAAAGCGAATGTTATAAATCATATATCAACTCTGTCGAAAGTGGTCTGCAAGGTAACATAAAGTTATTCTGGTCGTACTCAAAATCATTACGAAAAAATAACTGTATTCCTAAAGTAATGCATCTTGACGATATTTCCGCGAATGACGGTGAAAACATAGCAAACATATTCTCTAAATATTTTTCATCTGTTTATACCAAGTCGGAATCATCTACTAATGATTCAATGCCAAACATAACTGAACACAATCAAAGCAATTTGGGTAAAATACATATTAGTGCAGATGAAATAAAATGTTTTTTGAGTAAAATAGATCCCAGTAAGGGCCCAGGACCTGATAAAATTCCTCCTTTCTTTGTTAGTTGCTGTGCAGACTCTTTATGTTTACCGCTTTTTATAATTTTTAATGCATCCCTTACCACGGGAACTTTTCCCGATCTGTGGAAAAAAGCACACGTGGTCCCAGTATTAAAATCGGGAGACCCATCTTTAATAAAAAATTATAGGCCAATCAGTATACTATCCTGTTTTGCTAAAGTTTTTGAATCTCTGATATATAAAAGTATTTTTTCACATTTTAAACCCCTTCTCTGCACTAGGCAACATGGGTTTGTTCCTCAAAGATCAATCAACTCAAATCTTTTGGAATTTTGTAATTATGTTTGTAATTCTTTTAATGAAAGATTACAAGTAGATACAATTTATACTGATTTCCAAAAAGCTTTTGATAGAGTTAACCACTCCATCTTACTAAAAAAACTTGAACAAATTGGAATACATGGAGACCTATTACGCTGGGTGAAATCATATTTGTATAACAGAACTCAATTAGTTCTTATTAATGGATACAAATCATCCCCTATAATTGTAACTTCTGGTGTACCACAGGGTTCAAATCTTGGCCCCCTGCTTTTTCTTATATTCATAAATGACCTTGGCTCGAAATTAAACTGTGATTATGCTTTTTTCGCCGATGATCTTAAAATTTTTCGTAAAATTAAGTCTGTTTCCGATCATCAGCTGCTTCAAAATGACCTCGACACACTCAATAACTGGTGTACTGTCAATGATATGCACTTAAATGTTGAAAAATGTTACATTTTAAACTTTACTAGAAATAGAATTATAAAAGATTTTTCTTATGTTATCAATAATATTATTCTCAAAAAAGTTTCTTCAATAAGGGATCTAGGAATCACTCTTGATTCTAAATTCATATTTGATGTACATATTAACAACATTAAGTGCAAATCATTAAAAATGATGGGATTTATTCACAGAATATGTAAACCTTTCAAAGATCCTCAATCAATTCTAACACTTTACAATGCCTTAATTAGAAGTAAACTTGAATATGGAAGCACTATTTGGAATCCACATTACTGTAAATATGAAAACATTGTAGAATCAGTACAAAAAAAATTACTAAGAATGTTATCCTTCAAATGTGGACTACACGACCATCTCAGATCATACGATGTACGTCGTGATTACTTCAAGATTGATACACTTAAAACTAGAAGGCAATTGACTGATCTAATATGTTTACATAAAATTATTCACGGCCATCTTGATACTAAATTATGTCTTAACAGTATTAAAATTAATGTCCCCAATTCCCATTGTTTAAGACGCCATAACATTTTTCATATTAATATATTTAAAAATAATATCGCCTACTTCAGCCCTCTGACCCAGATGTGTCGACTGTATAACAAGATAGAGTGCGCTGATGTGGATATTTTCATTGATAATTTGTACAGTTTTAAAAAAAAAGTTCTAGCGCTGTTAAAAAGTACTAACTAATTATATTGTGTGAATTGTCCCTCTATGCATGCTTGCGTATTTCATATGTCTTTTACCACTCATTGTAATGTGTTACTTAAGTGACCTTGTATATAATTCTGTATTTTAATTTGTGATGTTTTTGTTTTTCTAATTGTATTTATTTGTATTTAATTGTACGTAATTGTAGATTTTTATAATTGTATAATAACTGAGTTTTATAAGTGGATTGTTCTCATGTAAATGTAAACATCTGTAAAACCCAGTATAAATAAATAAATAAATAAATAAATATTAACAAATTCATTACAGCACAAAAAGCCAAATGCTCACAATCTTCTGGAGCCAGTAGGACTATGGCATCTCTTATTGGGGTATATTACGAGGCTAAAGGTTGTGAAGTGGGGCATAGAAGGGAATAGGAAGGTGAAAAAGATATTGGCTATTCAGTTCTGATCACCAAACACGGCTAAAGCCATTTCAAGCAAAGTTACCATTCTGAACGATGGTCTTTCACCGGGGTGATACTGAAATGTTTAACGATATTTCTCTTCAAGTGATACAGTCCTACTGGCTCCGGGCAGTTAGCATAAAGACAACGGCCTCCGTGGTCGAGGGGTAAAGCTTTCGACTAGTAGTAATACGGAGGTGCAGGTTCTAATCCCAGAATGAACTTTATTTGATTATGTTGTGATATTTCACAATTTATTCGTTTAAAATAATATAAATCTTAGACTTATTCAAAAGTGGAACATACTCTCAGTATCACCCTGGTACAAGACAACCGCTCAAAATAGAAACGTTGCTTAAAATAGATTTAACCGCGTTTGGTGACTTTATCTGAATAACCCACCTTCCTCTTCCCAGTGTACACCTAGTGTACTTCCCCACGTTCCTCTTCCTCATCTCTTTCCCCCCACTACCATAGATTCACTGTTTCCAGATGGTTGGGTGCAGTTTGGACTCTTGTGCGGTTACATGTTTTTATTTTTTTTATGTGAATACCTCAAACAAATCTCAGCTGCTCCCGTCTGGAGCCAGTGAGACTATAGCATCCCCAGTCGGGGTATTTTGTGAGGCTGAAGGTTGTGAGGAGAGGAAGTAGATGGGGCAGAGGAAGGTGGGGAAGTACCTGGCTAATCAGATTTGGTCAACAAACATGGCTTAAACCATCTCAAGCAACGTTTCAATTCTGAATAGTGGTCTTACACCAGGGCGATACTGAGAGTATCTTCCACGTTGGAATGCGCCGCAAATAAACTTTATATTTATATTATTTTAAATTTAATAATTGTGAAAAAACACAAATAAAATTTCGTTACGTTTTTAGATTTCCATGGCCATAAGTATTTTCGTTATTTGTTTTTGGGGTGTTATGCCGTGTTGTGATACATCCGAAGAAGGAGGTAGCGTAACACGGCATAACACCCCAAAAACAAAAAGGACGGGATTCCATCCCGCGACCTTCGGATTGCGAGTCAAGAGCCTTACCCCTCAACCATGCTGGCCGTCGTTGCATATAATGAAAAAGAAAAAAGAAGATTAAATAACAAAATCAACTAACATTTTTAGAGCAATAATTAAAAGAACACTTGCTTAGAGAATAATATGTTGTATGTCGTGTTGTGTTCCCAGGGACTGATTGGAACAGGTCAGAGAGGAGACATTACCTGGCGGTGGAATCCTGTAAGTCTAGTGAGTGACCAGTGGGTGTTGTGTACTGCATACGCCGTTACAGACATTGGGTGAGTTTATTGTTTCTTTATTATAAAATTCATCTCGTCCTTGAAATAATGACCGCAACGATGAACATAGACAAACGTATTGCTTTGATATTTGAACAATCAAGCTTTAAAAATTTAAACGTCTTTGAGGTGTTATTACACAAAACTGGCGCTATACACGGTGTCTGGAAACTCGTGGTATAAACGGGCAACCGGTTAATCTATTTTACATAATTATTGACTGAGCATAGTGAAGTCCTCCACAGTTTTGTATTGCATAATATATGTATGTACATTTGTTTCTACGTACCGTATCCGATTCAAGATGGTGGCTGTATTAATGGTTATTTAAAGATAAAAATTTCAAGTGTGAAATCATGGTAATTTTTTTGTACTTTAATATTAGCATTTTTTCAACATTATGGTGCCTACCTGCCTAAAGAAAGTTGAAAAAAGAATTATCGTTGAGATAGTTACGTTTCCTTGAACCAAATGTTATTTATTATTTATTTTAAATTTAAGAATATAATTCATAAAGTGTACGGTTCATAATTCAGTATGTATTTAAGTACCTACTTATAAAAACCAAAATATCAAAGGAAATTATAGTTTTATTTATTAATTTCGAATAAATTAAAAACTCGCCATTTTGGATGCGAGGTCTATTGTTACAGAATTACATACCTACTAGTATAGTCATGAGATCAAGAAAATATAGGTTTTTTTTGCGACTTGAGAATTGATTTTTTATTTATATATATTTGGTCGCCTACTTTAGAGTTGAGACACTATTGGGGTCGGGTCAACGCTTCGACACGTTTTATAAGACAGCAAACAGCTGAAAGTAACATTAACCGCAATTTGGGAGGCGGGTGTGGGTACCGCCGTCGCCGTCTTGGGAACCATTTGTTTCACCCCAATTGGTTTGCTACGTTCGGTGACTTAGTAGGGGTGACTGTCCGGGTCTTGGCGGCTGATGCATCTGCGTGGCAGGCCGGATCGGTAGAGACTGATTGAGGGAGAACTTTTGACCTCTCCAGCAGAGCTCTCAGGGAACATCAGCTCCGCACAGGAAGCCCGGAGGAAAATAATTTCCCTCAGGGCCTATGTCATCTTTGGTTATGCTGTGTGGAGGATATTTACAAAAAATGAAGGATAGGAGGTTCAGGGAAGGAAAAGGGTATAAGGGGTGGGTAGGAATCTGGGCGTCAGTTTGTCCAAGAGTGACGGATGTGTGAATCAATCTCTCCCACTGCAGTGCGAAGCGATAATCCGAGAGATTTTTGCTGGAGAGGTCAAAACCTCAACCAGTCTCTCCTGATCCGACCTTCTACGAAGTTGGTGAGTGGACGCATTCGCTGCTAAAACCCGAACAAACCCCGCCCCTACGAACCCGGGCACCTTTGCTAAGTCAACAAACGTAGCGAACCACTTCGGGTGACCTTTGGCAAAGGTGTTGGTTATCCAATAAATGGTTCCAGGGTGGCGGTATCCATACCCGCCTACCAAATTATATACATACATTCAGCCGTCGCTCCGGGTCACACCGACCCCCAGATTCCTACCCACCCCTTAAACTTTTTTAATTCCCAGAACTTTATCTTCTTCATTTCATTAAAACGAACCACCTCTCAGCATCCCCAAAAGATGACATAGGCCCTGGAGGGAATTATTTTCTTCAGGGCCTCCTGTGTGGAACTAATATAAAAATAAATTGCCAGAAATAAACCAACTTCAAGAGTGGTATCTATTTTTACCATCATCTTGGATAATGACCACCATATTTATTTGTTTGCTGTGTTTCGTGACTAGATTTGAATAGCCAGTTATCTACTTCTCAACAATCAATTTTTTTTTTTTTTTTACAGTGAATACCGGACAAGAATCTCAACTGCTCCCGTTTGGAGACAGTGAGACAATGGCATCCCCAATTGGGGTATGTTGTGAGGCTGAAGGTAGTGGGGAGGGGAAGGAGATGATGAAGAGGAAGGTTGGGAAGTACCTGGCTATTCAGATCTGGTCACCAAACACGGCTAAAGCCATTTTCAGGCAACGTTTCAATTCTGAATGGTGGTCTTACACCAGGGCGATACTGATAGTATCTTCCACTCTGGAACGCGCCACAAATATACTATATATTATTTTAAATGAATTAATTGTGAAATAACACATATTAATCACATAACACATTTTTTTGCGCACGCCGGGTTCGAACCCGCGACCTCCGGATTGTGAGTCAAGAGTCTTACCCTCTGGACTACGGAGGTCGTCAGACTTCCACTCCCCACTCTTTTAGTCATTCAACATTCCCCAAATTGGAATGCCATGTCCCATTGGATGCGGGCAGTTGGTACTCTTGTGTTGTAATCACATAAAACATCCAATATAATGTGAAGCTAATCCGAAGAACAGTGTCAATGTCACGACGATTTTAAAAGTTATGTTGAGAGGCTGAAGGGGTTATGCAAGGAGATAGGGTAGAGGAAGGTCGGGAAGTACTTCGCCATTCAGATTAGATCACCAAAAATGGCCAAATCCATTTCAAGCAATTCTGCAAGCTAATTCTGAATAGTGTTGTTTCACCAGGGCAATACCGACAGTAGATACCTATCTATCACTCTAGCTAGAACATCCTGTACTCTGTAGTTCTTTGAACAGTAGACCTCGCTTCCGAAACAGGTTGTTTTGGAAGCGAGGTAAATTTGTAAGTAGGTACTTAAATACCTACCCATTTTTATTATAAACCACTTATTTTATGTAAAAAAAAATATTTCAGATAACGATGTTCAAAATTTGTCCAAATAAACGTCACTATCTCAATGATAATAAAATTGTTTAGTTTATTGAAAACATGCAAATAACAAAGTCGAAATAAACACGAAGAAATATTTGGAAAATAATCTTTACTGTCCTAATAAAACGGCCACCATCTTGAATCGGAAACGGAACATACAAATAAATTAACAGACAGACGAAATGCAATCAGTTAATTAATAGTGATTTGGATTTGCTCGACTTTGAACTAAAGATAAAAATAATGTCTGAAATCTTCCAAACCATAAAATGATTTTGATAAAAGATTTATAATATACCTAGAGGTACCTATGAAATGTAAAACTGTAAGTTATGTCATTAATACTCACAAATAACTAAATAAATATAATAAAATGGGGAAATTATCGGTATTTATTTTTTATTTCATCTTTTTCCCTCTGTAACTTATTATACAGAGTGTTAAGGGACGTACTTGACTTACTTAAACCAGTGATTGCTGACAATATTTGGAGTTAAAATGTACTTAAATGAGATTTTGTTCTCTGGTGACTTTTTAATGTTTTTTTTTTCAACTTAAATCGTACAAAAACCAGTATGTATCGGGCAGTTGGGGTCGAGGTAGGGGTTGGTGGTTACTCGGCTGAGTGACCATCACTGGTCACTCAGCCGAGTAACCACCAACCCATGCGAAAGAATTTTTTTTAGTTAAGTTTTCACGAAAAAATAATTGATAAGAAGTCAAGAGAGCTAATAATTTCATTAACATTTATTATTCTGCTAAAATGTCGCTCATTTTAATGTAAATTGTATCTTCAAAAAATTTGTTAAAGTCAACCGTTAGGAAATTATTTTGAAAATAATAATTTGTGTCACATTTCATTTAAAACGCCGATCTTAACAGAGGTCCCCCGAGGTCAAAAATATGAAATTATTTTCAGGGTTCCAACCTTTACCAAATCTATAAAATCAAAATAACTTCTAGAGCATCTTTTGCAAGGAAAAGGCCTTTTGTATCTCTAGCTCTACTGACTGGACTATCAGTGGTTGAACAGAATCAAATTTAATATCGACATATTTAGCTTTATAGAAGCAGGTTTTAAACAGCAATCTTTGTTGCCGCTATTATGGTACCTAATTTTTATAAATATTATTTTATATTCGCAGGTTTATGAAATTTATTAACTGTACTATTTATCTACAGTAAATTCTGCTTTATTTTTATGATATAATTTTATTTCGAGATGAACTAAAAAACTACATTTAGCTTAACGCGTGTAATTTTGTCCAACTTTAAAGTTATGATAGTTTTTATCACGATTAACGACCTCAATGCGAATTAAACTAATGTTCATTAAATTTGTGTTATAGGACAATGCTTTGTGAGTTTCTAACAGATGGCGGTGTGAGTTAATTTATCGACACAACACTTGGTTATCTAGGTTGGGTAACCATTCAGTAGATAGCGTTGTCTTTCATTAGCCAACGGCAATGCGTGGCTAGGTCAGCTAGTATTATGTGTATACCTACTTATATGAATGCAATTAATTGTAAAACACTTTCAGATAAACAATTTTGTAATGTTTTAAAATAATAAAAAATTGAATTAAATTGATTTAGATATTTTCCTTTAGAATATAAACCTATAACAAGCTTGTTATACTCAACATTCTCAGATGATGTAGTGATTATATTAGATAATTAGAACCAAATATAAAATTTATCCACTTTGTAATGTTAATTTAACCTGCACTACTTTTGTTTCAGCTCCAGTAATGTTACGTTCGTCGGATTGGGGGGGACCATTGCACCCCAGTACAATCCAGATGAGATATATGGAGTCACAAACCGACTCATCCACCCGCTATACAACCATAATTACTCATACATTTACAACGATATCGCCCTCCTTCAGCTTGACAGGCGGTAAGTATTTCACAATTATATAAAATATTAACATAATGAAAAAATCACACATCAACAAAAAAAAACATATGATCATATTACAAATCTGACTGTCTCCATGGTCGAGGGGTAAGACTCTCTACTAGCAATCAGAATAATTTGGGAGGCGGGTATGAGTACCGCCGCCCCGGGAACCATTTATTGGATAACCAACACCTCTGCCATAGGTCACCCGTAGTTCGATACATTTGTTGACTTAGCGGGGGTTTGTCCGGGTCTTGTCTCGGATGCGTCTGTGCACCAGCTGCGTAGCAGGCCGGATCAGGAGAGAATTGTTTGGAGTCGTCCCTTTGATTTTTTCAATCGTACTGTCTCGGAACATCGCCTTGCACCGCAGTGGGAGAGATGGATTCATACGTCTGTCACTCCTGGACACACTGACCCCAGATTCCTACCCACCCCTCGAATATTTTTCCTTCTCAGGACTTCCTCTCCTTCCTTTCCAAAAAATACCCTGTACACAGCATCCCCATAGATGACATAGGCCCTGAGGGAAATTAGTTTCCTCGGGGCCTCCTGTGTGGAGCTTATGTATAAAAAACAAATGCTTTGTTTGAACATAAATTCCATTTGATAAATTTGTGTTATTTCGCAATTTTAATCGTTGAAAATACCTAATATCTAGTATATTTACGGAACGTTCCATTGTGGAAGATACTCACAGTATCTCCCTGGTTTAAAGACACCATTAAAAATAAATAGTTGCTATATAGCTGTGTTTGCTGACTGTATCTGCATAGCCAGGTACTTCCCCACCTTCCTCCTTCCATCTCCTTCCTCTCCCCACTGCCTTCAGCCTCACAACTTATCCCAATTGCATATACCATAGTTTCACTGGCTACGGACGGTAGGGAACAGTCCCCGGCCTTGCCCGAGCTTTACGCAGAGTATTTCCAATTCTACTGTAGACAGTGACCTCACGCTCGTTTTGTAGGTCAAACATGCAAAATTTCATCAATATCGGAATGAAACTAGATTCTAGTACCTCTTCCTTACCTAGCACAGACCAATTACATGAGCTCCACAGAGGAGGCCCTGAGGAATATAATTTTCCTCAGCGCTTATGTCATCTTTGGGGATGCTGTGTGGAGGGTTTTTAGGGAAAGGGAGGGGAGGAGAGTTTTGGGAAGGAAAAGGGCTTAAGGGGTGGGTAGGAATCTGGGGTTCAGTGTATCATGGTCATCCGCCTCCAATACCTAGACAAACCTCACCCCATGAACCCGGGCACCTCTGCTAAATCACCAAACGTAGCGAACCACTTTTGGTGACCTATGGCAGAGGTGTCGGTTATCCAATAAAGGTTCCCGGGAGGCGGTACCCTTTCCAGCGTCCCAAATTGAGAATTATCTAAATTCTCAATAAACAGTTCCAATTTTGAAAAAAATAAAATAATTTTCTTTTAAAAATAAAATGCAGGTAGGTGGTTTACCAATTGTTTAAATTCTCCAAAACACATTTCGTGATTCGAAAATGATGTCACTTAAATTTATAGCTCATATTTCTAGAGTTCATTGAACTGGAGTTACAGATAGAGTCACTAACACAATTAGTACCTCTTTTATATTATTATCTAAATTTTATTTATTCACAGACAATAAATAATTCTAGGAAAAGTAAAGTAACCATATTTATTATTTAATTTCCAATGTTTAATGAACTCGTGACAGGGACAGGTGTGTAATATTCACGTGTGTCATGCGTCATGCCGGAATATCGGCATACCGCGCCTAAAGGGTTAAGGGATGTTATTGCTTAATAATACCACCTCACAGTTTTTTTTTTAAGTAATTTATTGTTTTTCAAAGAAAATAACTATAATGCACCATTTGTTTGATTTCAGGGTGACCTTCACAGCCAAAATTCTACCAGCATGTCTCCACACGGGCACCCCTCTTCCCGACAGTGGCTTCATACAAAATAGCTATCCTGGCCGCAAGGTTAGAACACTTTTCTCTGCCTTCATGATGAACAATGACCAATGATGTGATAATAACAAGATAGACAGCTGTCACCGGTATTAAAGTCGTTTAAAAAAAATATGTCAATCACGCCATTTCCCCACAGGGGTAAGCAGGTAGGATGGACCGCCTCACAACTCTCTTTAGACAAACATTTCTTGCTTTATTCACATTCGTACATCTTCTCATACACATGTACTCTTCTGTTGTTCTGAAGCTTTGAGATGACTCAACTCAACTAGGTACTTGATTCACTTGGTCGTGCCATGTCTTCTTCGGGCATTCCACACTTCTTCTACCATTAACTTGCGTGTCTTATTTTCTCCTGGCACTCTTTTCTCTGCCCATCCGCTCTTCATGTCAAAACAATTTGTGCGTTCCTTTTTAAAATTTGACGAACTTTTTTTACAATAGTTCCACACGGGAGGACCTAAAGAAAACAGTTCCATCAGGGCTTATGTCATCTTTGGAGAAGCTGTGTGGAGGGTCTTTTTAGGGAAAGGTAGGAGAGGAAGTTCTGGGAAGGAAAAACATGAGGGGGGTAGGAATATGGGGGTCAATGTGTCCAGGGGTGACGACCGTATGAATACATTCCTCCCACTGCAAAGCGATGGGTCGAGAGAGTCCGGCTGAAAAGGTCTAGGCCAGATCTCCTCCAACCAATCTCTCCCGATCCGGCCCGCCACTCAATACGTGGGCAAATACATGGCCGCCAAGACCTAGACAAATCTCACCCTATGAATCCGGGCACCCCTGCTAAGTCACTAAACATAGCAAACCGCTTGAGGTGACCTATTGCAGGGGCGTTTGTTATTGAATATTTGGTTCCCGAGGCGGCGGTACCTTTATAAAAATGCTTACATTATTACATGCTTTCCCGATCTCCACATATTTATGGTTTTTCTACCACTCTAAAGAGGTGCAAATATAGAAGAAAAAAAACTTTATTCAAATTTAAATGAAATATTAATTAAAGTCCTTATTTCGCCGGCCCCCCGCGGTCCAGTGGTTAAGTTCCTTGACGACGAATTCAGAGGTAGCGGGTTCAAATCCTAGCGAATAATTTCACAATAAATTATTACAGATAATGTGTATTTGTGGCATATTACAGAGTGGAGGGTATCTTCAGTATCGCCCTGGTGAAAGACTGAAGAAATAATGGATTTAGTCGTGGTTGGTGAACAGATCTAATTAGTCAGGTACATTCCTCTTCCCCATCTTCAACCCTCCCCGCCACTGCCTTCAGCTTCACAACATACCTACAGCAGCAGTTGGGAGACTTTATATTGTAATAGTATAGGGATAGCGCGGTAGAAACGTTCTTTGGTTGTGTTTGCTTTGTTATTCCCACTAAGTACAACAATTCTGGGTTGATTAGAAGAAAGTGGCAGAAAGGCCGCATCACTCCACTATGTAATGTTAAATCTATTCATTCAATGGGTCCAATGATGCTAAATACACTAATAAAGCTAAAAACAAATTAATTATTCATTTGTCTGACAGGTATGGGTACCGCCGCCCCTGCCGTAGGTCACCCCAAGTGGTTTGCTACGTTTGGCGACTTAGCATGGATGCCCGAGTTTACGGGGTGAAGTTTTTGCAGTGGAAACTTATTTAGCACCGTTGTGATTTTAAACTCGATGAAACGAAAAACTTACACCAAAAAGAGAAAAACACACACATCTATAAGATTGCCTGAGAGAATGAGATAGAATAATCGGTCTCCTCTTTGTGCGATGCTTCGTAGCCTCCCCACTCTTGTCTACTTGTTTTACTTCGTGCTAAATGTCCACGTGGCGGGCCGGATCGTGAAAGACTAGTTGAGGGAGAACTTTTGAACACTCCTGCCATACTTTCTCGACCCATCGCCTTGCACCGCAGTGGGAGGGATGGATTCATACGTCTGTCACTCCTGGACAAATTGACCCCAGATTCCTACCCACCCCTCATACCTTTTTCCTTTCCAAAACTTCCTCTCCTTCCTTTCCCTTAAAGACCCTCCACACAGCTTCTCCAAAAGTCAATTGAATTTTTTTTTTCCAAAAGTCTCCTATATTTAAAAATGTATGTTTACATTAATTTACTGTTTGTATATTTGTTGCAAAAAGTAATGGCACATTTGTTCTCACTGGATAAAACAATCAGTTGGTTTGTTTTTCAACATTTCAGACGACAATGCAGAGAGTGTCTCAGGAGGAGTGCTCCAGAGCAGTTCCCACTGGCAGCTGGCAACACCCTGCCGGCGTTAAACATGACGTGGAGATATGCAGCCGCCCAGTCAACACAACTGGGGGATGTCCGGTATGTAACTCATTGTTAACCAAACTTATTATAATATTGATATTTAGTTTTATTTTATTTATTATTTACTAACTGGGGTACCCGGCTTCGCCAGGACAACATTCGAAAGTGTTCTGGAATGTTCCATCAAGAACATTAGTGAACCATCCAGAACGTTTTCCAGTTTTTTATTCTCACCGAAATACTCCGCTAATCCTTCTAGAACTTTCTAGAGTTTTATCGAACCTTCTAGAACTTTCCTGAAGACTGTTCTTGAAATTTTTAGAAGGCCAAACTTCCAGCCCTTATATCTTAAAAAACATGCCATTTAGGTAAAAACGGGTACCCTCATCCTGGAGGGGGATAGAGATTTACCACACCATATAACTCCCTTGATCATGCCGGGACTCGTTTCTGAGTTTTGCGGTCCGCACGTTTTTTTGGACTTTTATTTATAATATATATTGATTAATTTGCCATAAACATTGAGATTACACGAAATTTACTAATAACTAAAAGTAGTCACGCAAAGCTGCCGAAGATAGTCGACTTCATTATTGGCGTGCGCCATAGAATAAAGAAAAACACAAGATATGCCCTGTGGGCGTGTTTGATGATCCAAAAGTCTGACCTTTATGTCCTTAAAATATTATTAAACATGCCCTGTATAATAATGAAATTCAAATGGGATTTTTATTTATATGAATATCTGACAAGAGTCCAAGCTGCTCCCGTCTGGAGCCAGTGAGAGTACGGCATCCCCAGGGATATGTTGTGAGGCTGAAGTTAGTAAGGAAGGGAGGAAGATGAGAAATAGGAAGGTAGGGAAATGGTGGAACTGGTTTTTCAGATCTGGTCACCAAACACTGCTAAAGCCATTTCAAGCGACGTTTCAGTTCTGAATAGTGGTTTGGGCGATACTGAGAGTATCTTCCGCTCTGGAACGTACCGCTTATTTACTATATATCATTTTAAATTAATTAATTGTGAAAAAACACAAATTAATCAATTAAAATTTATTTGCCCACGCCGGGTTTCGATCCCGCAACCTTGGGATTGCGAGTCAAGAGCCTTACCGCTAAGCATTTATATTTATATCGTATACATTTTTAAGTAAACCATAGACAAAATGCGAGAAACAATTTACTAAAAATTCTTCCTCAATACAGGTTCGCCTAGTGAGGCAGGCTATGCACAATTTGAAACCAATATTTATAAAAATTTGGGTTCCGTATGTTTGCGTTCGCTAATCTCGGAAAGTAATTGACTCAATTTTTTTACAGAATATTGCATTTTAGCAGAAGAGTGTTTCCATATACTTTTTATTTAGAAGTTCGAAAGGAAAAGGAAAATTTTAAATTGACTCATAATTTGTCATAGTAAACAACGGAATGACAGTTCTAGACAGTGTTGCCATTTTATTAACTTTATCAAAAGTTACAAAAATTTATGATTTTTACAATCTTCATATATAAAACAAAGTCGGTTTAGTTACACTATTTACAACTCGAGAACGGCTGGGCCGATTTTGATGATCTTTGATTTATTGGATTTGTCTCCGCCCCGGATAACCTTATAACTATTAAAACATCACAAAAATTAACGAAAATATAGTTATTAAGAAAATTATTTTGCCCATACATTTTGTATGGAACGAATTTTCATATTTGAAAGAGCTGCGGGCACTTTGTGATGAGTGCCTATAATATTGAACTGTGCGTGAATTCCAAAAATTGACTGTACGATGCGCTGAAGATTTTTAAATTTCAACTTTTTACCCTTTTTTAACAGTTGAGAATACAACAGGAAAGTACTTCGCTAATGCAATTTTATCTGAATTAAAATCTTTGGGTGTAGAATGCGAATATGTAATCGGACAAGGATATGATGGAGCTTCTTCGATGAAAGGAAGTTTTAAAGGTGTGCAGGCAGTAATTTGTAAGTCACACCCAGAAGCCTTACACGTTCATTGCAGCTCATTGCAGTTGAATTTGGCTCTATTCTTGCCAGGTTCAGCCTCGAAATTGAAACAAATTTGAACCCTTCGAAATTCTATTGGTACCAAAACATCGATTGGAAACTTTACCATGTCCTCGGCAAAACGAACTGTTAAGTGCTTAGAAGAAAATATTTAAAAAAAAATCCCTGAATCACAACGGAAAACCCTTACGTCAATTTGCGAGACCCGTTGAAAATCATGATGGGTTGATAAGATTCAAGAAAATCTATAAAGTTATTGTTATTCACTCGAAGACTTAAACAGTGACATGAATACTGAAACACCATCAAAGGCTTATTCTTTTCTGAGATCAGTAATTTCAAGTAATTTTGCTATAAGCTTATGTTGCCTAGCCGCTGAAGCGATCACGCGAAATAAATAAATTTGCCTCGATTGCTCGCGATTTCCCAGAATTTCATTTTCTAAATTTATCACCAACATTAAAAAAATAACAACTTCGAATTCTAACAAAGAAACATACAAACTTATTACAGCGCTATATAGTCAATAAATTGACATGTATTTTACCATTTATCTCTTATTTGTAGGGTTATAAAAAAAATCTTAAAGCTTATAATCGCGGGAATCCTGCGTGTTTTTTGCTTGAAACTGCCGTGAGGGATACTTATTCGAATCAACATAAATATAATATTTTCGATTTCTGTATATTTTCCGTGGTAAACTTGATAATGAAAGGTGCATTCAAATCTATGGAAAAAAGGACTTAATTTTATCCGATTACAGCAGATCAAAAATTTTGCGGGAAAAAATATATAAAAATTAATTTTAACATCGTTGTTTCCATACACAAAATATAATCCATACAACTGTATTCAAAATACTTCAATCTCCCCTATGCTATTAAGCAGCTGCTTAACATCAATATGTCGATTTAATTATAAAAAATATTGAAGATGTTCGTCAAAATACCGATTCCAAAGTTGCTGAACTTTACAAGAACGCTCAGAATTTGCTCAGAACTGTCTGTAAACGAGGAAATCAAAATATCGTCAGCCAAAAGCACAGGGCAAACTACAACACAAATGATCCTGAAACCTATTTTTGAGTTACTGTCATGATTTTACTTTTGGATGATTCGATTGATCAGTTTCATTCTAGATTCCAAAATCATAGATCCACATTATCATCTCTCAACATTTTAATTCCGTCTGTGTGTTGCAAAAACCAACTTAATTATCAAGAATACTACTTTGAGCTCTATATAAAATATTTGGAATGGGAGAAAAGCTGAATTAGAAATGTGGAGGATAAAATGAGTGAAATAATCTGAATTACATCGACCAACATGTGCTCTTGCAGCTCTCGGAGAATGCAACCAGGCGTTATTTCTAAAAATTTACAAATTTTTTAAAATCTTGGTGACACAGCCTGTTTCATCATGTACCCTTGAAAGGACTTTTTCTTCTCTGAAACGCCTCAAAACTTATTTAAGAAATTCCACAGGCCAGGAAAGACAACGCAGAATTGACATTTACACCGACGAGGTAATTAATTTGTTCGTTGCAAAGAAAAGACTAAGTAAATTTAATTTTGTAATTATAAAATAAAAATATGTGATAAGATAACATAACACCATTTAATTTCTTTTATAGACAAATATTTTAAAAAACTTGATGTATTTCCAGTGGCGGACAAAGCCCGTAGGGGGGCCCGGGGCGCCAAAGCCGAATGAGCCACCCCCCACCCCTTCCCCCTTGGTTTAATTATTATTTATTTTTTGTTTTTGGATAGTTGACAGCAAATCTGAGATTACGCAATAGTAAGATAGTTAATTATGCCAATTATGAACCTTCCACTGATGATAGCGAATGAATGATAAAGTGTGACATTGTAAGGGTGTTTTCTTAATCATTTTTTTGGTTACAATATATGAAAGGCAGGGGGAGGAGGAACATAGAATTAGGATTCAGAGGCAAAGGACGGGAATAAATAGGGATTAAAATTTTTGGTTTGAGTCAAGTTGCTTAGTGAGTTTTCGTTATATGTCACGTAAAGTCGAATTAAAAATGTCAATTTGGTAATAATTTAAGTTGAATGAGTGTGTGGATCTGTAGATAAATGAGTTCTGTTTGGAGTTAGTCTTACAAAGAGGGAGATTAAAGGTAAGCGACTGTCTGCTGTTGCGATTTGGAACATGGAATGATAGGCGTTGAAGAAGATCAGGACTATCAATTAAGTTATGCGTAATTTTAAATAACATTACCGAATCTGCTATTTTTCTTCGGCAAGTAAACGTCTGTATATTGAAGAACTTTGCACAGTCTTCATTACTAACATGAGGTCGTAGAGAGCGGAAGTTAAGGTACCTTAAGGATCTATTTTGAACACTTTCAATTCTATTTTTGTTTATTGCATAGCCTGAAAGGATACTACGAACGTATGAGAAGTAAAGTATTTTGAAAGTAATAAGACCTTTGAATTGTTTACAGGAACTGGTTATGAAACCAAGCATAGAAGATGCATTAGTGACTATGTGGTCGATATGTTTATTGAAATTCAGTTTACTATCAAGTATATTCCCAAGGTCCTTAATTTCTGATTTTATGGATAATGTTTGATGGTTAATTGAGTATTCGTGGATAAATATGTTTTTATTTCTAGTGAAGTGCACGACGAACCACTTAGATATATTTATTTCCAGACAATGGGCATTACAATACGTGTCTAAACATTGCTAATCATCTTGCAGCTTCTGACAGTTAAGAAGTTAATGTAATTTTACAAGCTTTTTATTCAGTTCACATGGACCTCTGGTTTTGAGGGGCCTCTGAACGCCTCCATGTTTTCTTGATCAAATCCCAAACAAGGCTTTAAGGCACCAGGACACTGTAAAAAAATCATTTTCTGAAAGATGCATTTGTTAATAATGCAAACACCAAATGTTTTAATGAAATTCGTAAAATCGACGGAGATACAGCATTTTAAATGAAACCGTTATAAACAGTTTGTGCGTTGAATTATCCTTCAAAACTTCGAACGCGGTTTTCTCGAAACTACGTTTTTCAACCAGTTGACAACATATTAGAAAAACTAATACCTATATAGTTCTGATTTGCATACACCAAGTCTTGAACTGTTCGAAAATCCAATTAGAGGGACCCATTCTATTTTTTTATGAACGATGAAAATTTTCCATAAAAAATCTAAAATAAAATTCGCTGGTCCGCCATTTTTTCTTTTTTTTAGACATCAAAATTCCCTTACGTGGTGCCAAAGACACTGGATTTTCGAACAGTATAAGACTTGGTGCATGCAAATCGGATACATAGTTTAATATATTGTCAACCAGGTTGAAAAACATGTTTAAAAAGTACGTCAAAAAAGCGTTCAAAGTTTTGCTGGAGGATAATTGTTTACAAACTGTTTCAAACGGTTTCACATGAAATGTTGTATCTCCGTCAATTCTACGAATTTCATTTGGTGAGAGCATCCTTAAGAAGTGCATCTTTCAGAAAATGAAATTATAAAATTATTAAAAAAAATTACATGGTGCGTTAAAGCCTTGTTTAGGATTTGATCAAAGGAACATGGACGCGTCCCCCCCCCCCCCCCTTAGTCCACCACCGCGTATTTCTATAAACACTGTTCCACCAAACAATACCCCCCCCCCCGAAATTTTTCTCTGGCTACGGCCTTGTCAATAGCCGAAAATGAGACAAGCGGTGAACGTATGTCTGCAACAATCCAAAGGAAAGATACAATAATTATAATAAAAATCCCTTACACGTATAAAGAAAATGAAAAGCATTTTTTTTACATAAGCTCACACACGAGGCCCCGAAGAAAATTATTTTCCTCAGGACCTATGTCATCTTATGGGATGCTGTGTGGATGGGTCTTTTTAAGGAAGGGAAGGATAGGAAGTTCTGGGAAGGAAAAGGGTATGAGGAGTGGGTAGGAATCTGAAGTCAGTGTGTCCGGAAATGACAGGCGTATGAATCCATCCCTCCAACTGCGGTGCAAGGCGATGGGTCAAGAGAGTCCAGCTGGAAAGGTCAAAAGACCTTCATCAACCAGTCTCTCTCGATCCGGCCCGCCACGCAGCGGGTGGGACCCGGACAAACGTCACCCCATGAACCCGGGCACTCCTGCTAAATCAAACCACTCGGGGTGACCTATGGGTGACGTATGACAGAGGTGTCGGTTATCCAATTAATGTTCCCGGGGCGGCGGCACCCATACCCACCTCCCAAATTCCCGTAAGTAAGTGGAAAAATAAAAAAAACTCACAAAAAATATAAATTCGTACACAATGCCATCTCTGATACTGACAAAAACAAAACACTGACAGTTGCGCATTGATGATTGCTTCATTGTGTAATTTTAACTTAATAAAAAAAACTAAATTTAAATCAACAGTTATTGATTCTGTGGCGGTACGAAGTTAGTTGGGACAACTAGTTAGGAATAAAAAGAATTTAGTCGGATTTAAAAATAGAATTACGTCTTACAAATTATATTACTATTTTGACTCATTTGTTTTCTCTATGGGTTTTAAAATGACTCATAATTGTACGTAATGTCAAATTACAAAACCTACAAAAAAATCAGGTTAAGAAATCGAATTATATTTATATGACAAATTTTCAAACTGTCAAAAAAGTGTAACTGTGACCAGTTGATTGATGTTTAAGTTTTTTCAAAGTTGATTGCTGTTCGTGAGATGCCTCATGCCATGTGGATTGTGTTATGGAAAATAGAATCCAAACGACTACTATTCATTAGGCTCAATTAAAAGAAACTTAGATCAGAAGAATATATTGTTCATATGAAGTGATGGTGATGTGAGCAATTTTAAGCGCCCTTGAGGTGATCTTTCACCTTAACGGCGCTCTACACATTGTCCAATTATTATTATTATTATTATAGGGAAGTTGACCATTTTGCCGGCAACATATAGTGGTAGTCTCCAAAATATGCACGAATATGCGCGGGGCGCTCTTACATATGTGGGGAAATATGGTTGTCCTGAACTTTTCATTACATTTACGTGTAATCCAACATGGGATGAAATAAAAGAGTTACTTCTTCCAGGACAGTCTCCAATCGATCGCCACGATTTAATCATTTATCATTTAATCACTAAACATTTTCGGAGAAACACAATGCTGGATGTATTCTGTGGAGTGGCAAAAAAGGGGATTGCCACATGCTTATGTACATTTTAATATGGCTTACATACAACATAGTAAATACACATTCCTCTATAACTACGGTTTTACCTTTATTATGCAAAACTAATTAACTTATTTTTCGTACAACTATTTCAGTTTATTGTGTTATATACGACATGCTTATAATTATACTCCTGAATACCTAGATCTATAATAACTGTTTCTTTAATAACGTGATATTGTAAAAGCCTTCAAGGTGTGAGTATAAATTATAAAAATTAAAACTTTTATGAATGTTTATCTTTCTTTTTTTCCTCATATTCTACAGCAGATATTAATCCACAGTTGCAAGACAATTTTTAGTAACTGCTCTAATAAGTAAAATCAGACAAAGCCACAGCGAAGCGTGGCCGGGTTCAGCTAGTATATAATATTATACTACTTCTATATAACCGTTTTCATATACTTATTTATTGTTTTTTCTATTAAATACTGCTCAATGACATCAATTATTGTAACATTATTCTTAAAAAAATATTATTGTTTAACTTATAAACATCAACTTACTAAAGAATTATTAACATATGTTGTTAACTTTGTAACTGAATGTTATTGTCATTCAAACATGTAAACACATTATTACTGCGTAAAATGAAAGGAAGAAAATAAAAAAAAGTAAAAAGGGAAAATATATTCAAAATGTAACTCATACACGACTATGTAGTAACTGATATTATATTATATACTCATAATATTTTTGGATGAAATACATAATTTAAAAAAAAAAACCGCGCCGGCCGTTAGGGCCATCTATAAATTACGTCAAAACTCAGGGAGGGGAGTAGAGAAGTCTGACAAGGGTATGGTTTGTCATCAGCTCTGTGAAGTCACATGTAAAAACTTAAATTATCAAAATGCAAACCTTTTTTTAGATGTAAAATGGCAAAATATGTAACGACACACTAGGGGGGAGGGTGTCTCACAAATGTTACCATGTGTGACAGCGTCGTGAGGAGGGGGGAGGGAGGGGATCAAAAACTCATGAAATGACGTGATTTCAGTGGCGTCATTGTTTTTTAATTAAATTAGCGTGGAAATCATTTCTAGTGTGTGCGCAAATAAGTTTGAAATTAATTGTCTTTGTTTTAGCACATATAATTTAAGTGAAATGATTTTATTTCATTTCCACATTCTAGAGTTGAAGATACTCTCAGTATCACCCTGGTAAAAGTATCACTTCATTCGAATCTAAAAGTTTGCTCATAATTAAGTAGGTAGGTATTTAAGTACCTACTTACAAATCTTACTTTGATTTCTGAGGAAATTTTGGTTAAAGGAAAAATGGAAACACACTTTTTTGGACGCGAGGTCTACTAACTGTTGACTGAACTACTAGTAGTAGGTTAGGTTAGGTTGACCGCGCCAAACCGCAATCAGAATCATTATCCATGAATGTAAGCACTGACTACCTACCCGTATTATGGGCGAAAACAAGGATGAACTTCCACTAAATGGATATAGTTTTAAACCGCTACATGTTTTTGAAAATGAAAAATACCTATATTTTGAATTTTATCGTTAATTATTTTTAGTGTGTTATGCTGTGTAATACTACCTCCTTATTTAGTCAACGTTTTGGACAGCGTTACGATGTCCATCATAACACATCTTTCCTGATAATGTACACTGTAACACTATCCGAAACATTGGCTATAGAAGGAGATGGCGGAACATGGCAAAACACCCCAAAAATCAATAATGAAAATGTTAAATCGTATCTGATATAATATTTTTTTTACATAGTACTCACCGCATCCCAAATAATAAAGAATTGTCTGAAATTAAAGGCTGCTTTGTAATACGACTCCTGAAACTGAAGTTAAAGCAAGTCACGCACAGCTATTAAAGATAAAAGATCATCGCACGCCAAATAACGCTCTCCATACAATCCCATCTGACCTGTCACACCTAAGAGGTTTTAAGCAGAAACAGATTGATTATTTACTGCCCAAAAAAAAATTATCCTTTAGTATTGTCAAAAGAGATTAATGAAAATCTTTGTAACATCCAAGCTGAATAAGTGAAGAAGAAAAAACCTAGGATCATTCTAAAAGGACTTCATGAAGATATTCACGAAGACGATATTGTACCGAACCTAATTGCACAAAACCCAGACCTGGAGGAAATGTTTAAAATGAATCCGAACTTAGACTCCCTAAAAATGTTGAACACATTTAAAACTAAATATTCAAAAAAAAGTGTCCTGAAAACTAGTGGTAGTATGAGACAATTACTATTGTATAAACAATAAACAAAAATTTTAACAAAACAAAAAACGACTTAAAAAAATGCACTAAAAAGTAAAAAAATAATTTCGTACGATTGTTATTTTTGGAGTTGGTGTCAGCCAAGTTAACTACATACATAGGTAGTTATAGGTGAGATGTGGAGATCTTGGCCGACACCGACTCCAAAAATAACAATAGTACGAAATTATTTATTTACTTTTTAGTGCATTTTTTTAAGTCGTTTTTTGTTTTGTTTATTTTTTTATTTTTAGTGACAAGCGTGCGTAAAGAAATTTTACTTTTTTTAAAATCTGTAGGCGTAATATCAGTTCACATGATTATGTTCACATAATCATGTGAACTAAAAATATTTACTTACTATGTAACATTATTCATAATTTTTAAAAATACACTTTATAATTACCTAATGTACCCTTAATTAACAAAATAACTTATAATACCTTAAATTAACAAAATAGAATCATTTATTATATTATTATGATCGTGTGAGAAATGTGGATATCCGCAAAGAATATAAGGCTGATGTATGCATAATGAGTAAGATTAAGAAAGGGACCCTCAGATGGTTTGGGCATGTAGAGCGAATGAACGAAGAAAGCAGTGTAAGAAGAATATACGACGCATATGTGAATGGTAGAAGAAGTCGTGGACGTCCGAGGAAGACATGGCACGATCAAGTGAATCAGATACTTGAGTCGGGCCATGTCAAAAGTCAGAATAATAGAAGAGAATGTATGAGACGATGTATGAATGTGAGTGAGGCAAAGAGTGTGTGCCAAGACCGAGTTGTTTGGCGGTCCGTCCTCTCTGCCTACCCCTGCGGGGAAACGGCGTGATGGTTAGTTAGTTAGTTAGTTAGTTATTATATATAGACAATGTTGTGTACCCCTGCCTAAGTTTGTATAAAATCAATAGCATAAGAGTTTCAACTACCAGTCTGAAAATGTCCGTAGTAGGATGAAACTGGTCCTGGTAATAAAAAATAAGTGGAAAAAAGTGAAAAAGTTTTTTAATTTCAATTCTATTACAATGGAATTCCACCACAAATTAACAGTGCAAACACTAGACTCATTTGATTGTATTGTGTTATCGGAAGCCAGAATTAGCGGCTACTCAAGTACCTATAATTTACCTGGATACAAATACTTTGTTACAAATTACAAAATAAATCAAAACAGTGGAGTCATGTACTCATGACAATATTTCAGTTAATGAAATACACACCGATCTTGTAAATTGTCTTCAAATTCAAATTATTATAAAAAACAAGTTTTATGATATAATTGCATTATATAGAACACATAACTCGAACATTAGTAATTTCACCGAGAAACTGAAATCTATTATAAATAATTATATGTTCTCAAAATGCATTTATTGTGGGGGATATTAATATCGATATATCTGATGAATTTTAAAACAATGGAAACAAATAAAAAACTGAATATATCAACACATTATAACAGAACTTAATATACATATAACGGAACAAAATTTTAAACCATGTGTAAAAAAATATACAAGATATCTTGGACAAAGGCCATCATGCATTGATCATATCTGGTGTAATACTAATGAAACCGAAAAAATTGTTAACTAAAAAAGGGGGGACCCAAGTTATAGCAAACCTGCTTCCGGTGTCTAGCTCAGTCGTTCCGGTGTAGAGCAGGCTCTCTTCACCCAGGGGTGGGTGGGCAGCAAGAAATGGTTAATTGGGGAAACTCCCCACATGATCCGTCTCAAAACAAAGAGTGCTTCAGGGTAACAAAAGCAGTGTATTGTATTCTATAGTTGGTTACATCGTACATGGACTATAACAGGGTAAATTGGCTACCTGAATCCTAGCTACTTCTCTCTCCAAGTCTGGGTTTATCGCGCAGGTGCAAGGAAATTTACATGGACACAATTGAATGGGAAAATGTAGCAACTCACGGTGTTTGTCGGGCGGCATGTCGTCACGTGCTCCATAAGCGAGGAAAAAACAATACCGAATCTCACAGAGAGGCCCGAGCGCGTTGCGTACGATATCTTGATATCCACCGGCGTAGAAAACCACTGCCGGAACGGGGGACCAACTCCAATTCTCCCCGTCCACAGATTAGGAGTACGTAAATTTACATGTTTGGTTTAAAACGGCCAACGGGGGGAGCGTGAGCACAGGTCAGCTTACTTCGTCAGCTTGTTCGTTTCTGGCGCGCGGGGTCTCCGCGGACCGAGAGGGGAGAAAAACGGGAAGCGGGGGAAAGGGTGCCCGCCGTTGGATCAGGCCACTGGCCAGCTCCAATGAGCGCAAGCTTCCAGTGTTGCCGCTTCTGGAAACACTTCTTCCCGGAAATTACCATGCACCTACTCGTGTTACATAACAAAATAAAATCAATTACATGGAAAAATAATATTACTGATCATCACACATGCATTATAGCCATTAAAACTGACAAAATAACTGACAAAATAGATGTAAATAATTACTTCCACAATAATTTTCAAAAAACTATTATTAATTACGAAAAATTACAACAAAACCTTAGCATTGAAAATTGGGAAATTTTTTATCCTCTAATAACACCATTTTATGCTCCCTGAATTTTGAATCAATCTTAAATAAGCATATCAAATCTTCCTCTACCATTATAAATTACTCTACAAAAACTAAATTCAAAAAATGAAAACCGCGGATCACTCAAGGAATCATAATCTCAATTAGACATGAAGAAAAAAATTATAAAGAACACAAAAAGTTTCTAGAAAACTATAAACTATACGAATATTTCAAAAAACTTAGAAATAAACAATGTTACATTATCTGGAAAACCAAAGAAGATTATTATTAAGAAAAAATCAATATTGCTGGCAACAATAATAAAAAGGTGTGGCTAACTATCAATGAAATTATCAATAAAAAACCAAAAAAATCAAACATAAACAAAATCACAGATATTGATAACAAAATTTACGATGTAAAAACGGATCCAATGAAATGCGCATATTTTTTAACAATTATTTTGAAACTGTTGGTGAAAAATTAGCATTTAAAATTAAAAACATCGAAGAAAATGAATTATATAGATCGCCTTCAAATCCTTGTAACACCTTAACACAATTCCAACAAACTAACTTTGATGAAATTAAACATACTATTAATTAATTAAAAGGTAATTCTTCCCCCGGTTATGACAATATTTCAGTAGAAACATTAAAAAAAATTCTAATTCACTTTGCAAACCATTGGCACACATCATAAATATAAGTTTTGAAAATGGCAACTTTCCACTAAATTACAAAAAACTATTATTACTCCTATTTTTAAATCTGTTGACCCTATTCTTAGTAATAATTATATACCAATTTCTCTAACCTCAAAGTTGCTTGGTAATAATATGCTGCCCGCGCACACGCCGGTCTAATTTTATCTTTTTACCACAAAACTACCCCTAAAAGTTGGAATTTCGAAAAAAGTTAATTATCTTTATACTTATACAATCATGTAGAATCACCTCCCGAAGTTAATTCACTTTACCCCCGGACACCCTGTATAACTTATTACAATCTCTCATCTTTATAAATACTTTATTTCTCAACTCCACTCGTAATATCAGATATCCTTTTTCATTATTCATCTTTATGCTTCCTTTTTTTATCTGCTCCTCTTTATTCTGTTACATTCCTTGTATTATATGTTTTATACATATATATATACATATATATATATATATATATATAAATAAATATACATATTATATGATATATACGATTTTTTTGGTGTACTGTTGTTACATTCGTTTTCTCCGCCTTTTTTGTCATGAGCTTTGCTCTTTAAAAAGGTGTAAACGTAATAAATGATGTATTCTTGAAATAAAAACTTTATAATGTATATAATCATGTAAAATGTGAAAATAAATATATTTGAAAAAAATAAATAACCATAGACAATACAGATTATGCAAAAGTTATGCAACCCCCTCTCTGCATAAACAGGAGAGGGGGCATTTTGATTTCGGAGCTGCCTTAATGGGCGGATATCAGCTGCCAAATTGACAGATTCAGTAAAAAGAAATGGCATTTCGTGGTAGCTCTCTAATTCATCTGACCCCCTCTCCTACCATATGAAGAATTATTTGATAGCGTCGTAAGCGCTCGCGGTTTAACAGATATCTGCTCGCGTTTTTGTAGCTGTATGGGTCACCTCATTAAACTCCGTAAAGTCAAGTCAGTGTTGGGCCATTTAGTGGTGTTTTATGTTTAAATAAATGTACGTATTTTATTACTTTACAAATAAATTTGTGTTCACTTTGGCACAAATCATTATAAAAAAACAATAATTTGTTTTCATTTCCAATGCTATAAGTGTAAGTTCTTATATTACGGGTTTAATATACGTTTATTTTGATAAAATATTATTTCACACAAAAGACTAGAAGATGGGGAACACTTTTATTTCTTATTTTATACATATACCTACTTGTGACCTTTACAAAGAGATTTGTGTACAAAATTCATATAAAGTGATCGGACGGCAATGCTTTTCCCGTCATTCAAGTAGGACCGGGCGTAAAAGATAGAACTACCCCTCCCGCCGGAAGTGTGTTCAAAAACCGATTAAAAAATAAAACTCCTCATAATTTATAATCTGCCATTTGGAGTGTACTCAACTTTTTTATTTTATTTGTTCTCAGGGCTGGTATGATGGTTCCCCGTTGACTCTACACAACAGCCACAGGATAGCTTGTACCCACCTACTGGTGGGGTTAATATCCGGTAGAATCTCTTGCACAGTCACCAACACCCGCATATCTTCCTTCATTCCCTGGATAGAGGGTATTGTGTGGCCTGAAAGCGGTGTTGTTGTCTAGGACCTTGATTCAGATAATTTTTTTACATATATTTTTTAAATGAATTATTTAATTGTTACACACTTAATTGCATATTGATATTCTTTGAAAAAATAACGAAATGGAGAGAAAAAAATTTGAACAAATAAATATGATTAAAAAAAAAAAATAATTATATTTACGTACAAAGTGTAAATACGGTGTCCGGAAATTCGTAGTAAACGCGGAAAACTGATCAACCCAATAAAAAAACTCTTCCATGGAAGCATTAGGGTGTTTCTGGAAGAGTAGCGTACATTTTTTAATGCTATATTTTAAGTAAATTACAATGTGAAGGTAAAATTCAATAAGTTATAAGTTTGGTGTTATGTAATTATAAGTAACTACTATCAAACAATTTTACTATGTATTTAAATAATTTACCTATCTAGAAATATTGTTATTAGTTATTAAAAACAAATGACTTTGAAACTGAGTTATATTTTATTCTCATTTTTAAATTAGTCGGAAACTTTTTTTTTTCGAGATTATCTTTAAAATGTTTTTTGACAGTGTTTATTAATCGGATTTCATCGTTAATATTTCTGATTTCTTCCGGCAGTTTATTGAAAAAAGTCTTCCTTGGTAAGTATAATAATTTAGTGCAAAGGAAGTGTTTAATTTTGGGCATGGAAAAATATATTTATGTCTGGAACGGTTTTCAGTTATAATAAATTGATACTTGTCTTTTTCTTTTATGATTTGAATCAATGCATTTTTATTGTACAGATCTTTAAATGACGGTACTTGGAATTCTTTAAATTAATTTAATTATTAGCCTCTGTACAACTTCAATTCGGGAAAGATTAGTTTTGTATGCGGATCCCCAGCTAATGATAGCATATTGTAAAGTGGAATGAACCAAAGCGTGATAAATTAAATAATATAAGTTTTTTTATAAATAAAAAATGTCTTATTCTTAAAAACATTTAAATCAATTTTCAAATTTTTTTTACAACTTGACATATTTGTTCCTTCCATTTCAAATTTATATCGATAATTAATCCTAAATATTTGATTGTGTTTGTTTGTGGTTTTTAATACTGTGCAGTTTGGGATACAATCATTTTTATTTTGTGTTTTGGGATTGTCATGGATGATGATGTCAAAGTTTTTAGGGGTATCGTTTTTGTGTATTGCAAATGGAACGACAAATGTTTCATCACTATTTAGTGATAGTAAATTTACGTCGAAGAAATTTTTAAGAATATTTATGTCTTCGGTGGCTTTAAATGTGACTTTATAAAACCGAATTGGATTCTGTGAACAATTTTATTACTTTCTAGGAAATTGACCAACTGGTTTTTCACATTTTTTCAAAAATCTTTCCCATGTTTGAGATAAGACAGATTGGGCGACAGTTAGTAGTTACTTGTTGTGGATCTCCAGATTTATGAAAAGGTGAAATTATTGTATTTTTATAGTTTGTCTTAACTTAAATTTATCAAATGAGTAATTGGTTTTATCAAATGAATTTTCATGGATTTTAGAATATGTACTGAAGGTACTAGTTACCGGCTAATCAGCCAACCAGAGCCAAGAACAACTAGTTCCTCTCTCTTGTAAAATGGATTATAGTCAGAAAGGCATTCTGTCCTTCAGTTCTTGTTACTTGTTTCCTTCTCAGTACTTGTCAGTAGGAGCGCGCACCTGCCTCTTTCGCTCACACTTCTTACTAATTCTATAACTCTATCATTTTATCAATATATCTTTGGACAGGTGTACTTGTAAAAGTCTACAGTCAATTCTAAAGCCTTTGCTTTCTAAGCAACAATACCGCATTGAGAAAAGTTGGAATGATGACTAGGTACTGTGTGTAAATTCTTTAGGAATATTTTATACAATGTTTCATGAACACCTCTCTAGGTGAATCTACCATGCCGAGGTGCTCACATGTTTTAGTTAGTATAATATTTTTATAAGAAATTGATTGTAAGATTGTACATCATCTGAATAAAATATGTAATTTGCTTTGTCCTATGATTGATGTTAATAAATTTAAAAAAAATTGTGTACCTTTTGTTTTTATTCAGACCGAAACTTTTTGCTGGTGTATTCTCTATTACAGATATTGTCGATAAAAGCATTTATCGGGTCGATGATTAATATCCGTACTAGGGACCCAGTACTTGCACTAGAAGCGACATGTCGCGACAGGTGAAATGTCCACTTGTGTGGTTTTGAGAAAGTGTTATTTTTTGTGAAAAGCCTTGCAATCCTATATTCTACTTCTATTTGATAAAACATTCAGTGTTGTAGAAGTATCCTTTGTTTGTTTATATTCACTCCACTGAAGAGATATAAGTATCCTTGTGCCAGAATTTATCTCAATTTACTCCTTACTCCTGATAACTATTTTCTTCAATGGAACAGAACCTGTAATAAATTTCATTAGCCTATCTGGAAATGCGGTAATAATGCAAGGCTGATGTAAGCATTATGAATAAGAATAAAGGGACGCTTGTTTACAAAAGGTAAGGCTGACTGGAAATTTGAAAAAAGAATAAATCCATTTATACGATTTTGAGACTTTTCAATTATTTTGGAAAATGATTTTTCTGTCAAATTGGTAAATAAGTATGCTAATTGAATATAATATCGAGCTTTTGTTTGATGGCCTAGAAGGAAATATTTATTATGTTGTTTTTAAGATTTTTTAAATATTATTACATTAAGTTTACACATAATGCTGAAATTTGATATCTTATCAAAACAGGACAAATGATTAAAACTTTTCAACACAATTCACCACAATACTCAATCGCACATCTGCTTTGATGATGGACACTGCCATACTGTGTGAAACATTGGCTAAATAAGAGTGTAGCACAACACGGCAAAATACCTCAAAAATCAATCATGATATTACTTTTGGCTGTGAAAAATTCAAAACATAACTAAAGTGTATAAGTTTATTCTTAACATTTTCAAATTCTTTTCAGTTTCTTTAGGGAGTTCATTCTTATACTTATTGGCTGAGAATTTATAATGGTGTTGGGTCACTGATGTATTAAATTATTTGTCCCATGGTTTTCGATCTGGTGGTCAATGACAATATTAAATAAAATAAATAAAGAACAAGTTTTAGTTTATGTTCACTGAAGCCAGAGTCAAGTTAGCCTCTCAGAAGGATGTAATATATGTACACTGTACAGGACCCACGGGTACTACAGATAGCACACATGTGCTAACCTGAAGACAGACATTGCGCCAATACTTGAATTTGGCTGCCATCGCTGTTTTATTTTTAAGGATTTGTATGTAAAAGTTTGGTAAGAGCAAATAATAATCGATCGTTACCTTATCCACATTTCACTTAAACTAAAAAGAAGTCATACGAAAACCAGCAAAATAATAAAGCAGAAAAATATTTTTAAAATACAACAATAAAAGGTTGATTGTTCTACTGCGTTATATGGATGCACATTATATTGGTAATATGGATGCACTTTATCAAATGGAAAACAATTAAAAATCTTTAAAATAACCTACAAAAAGTAATTGACGATAATATCATATTTTGAATTTGGAAGGAGGGTACGGGTAATCAAAACCCCTGCCAAAGGTCATCTCAAGTGGTTTGCTACATTTGGTGATTCAGGAGTGGTGCCCTGGTTCATGAGGTAACATTTTTCAGTGGATCCGTTTGCCCACCTAATACGTGGCGGGCCGAATCGGGAGCGACAGGCCGAGGGAGAATTTTTTGATCTCTCTAGCCGGACTCTTTCAACCCATCGCCTTGTACTGCAGTGGTAGGGATGGATTCATACATTCGTCACTCCTGTACACATTGACCACCAGATTCCTACCCACCCCTCACCCTTTTTCCTTCCCAGCACTTCCTCTAATTTCTTTCCCTTATAAGACACTCCATACAGCATCCCCAAAGACGACATGAAAAAAAATTTATCTATAATATTTCATCCACTCTCCTAATAAAGCAGATAATAGTTCTTAGGAGAGGATAACTTATCTTAACTATTAGAAAAGTATTAATAATTATTATTATTTACCAATGTGGATTTCTAATCTAAAATTACGTTTTAAATGGTAATAAAGAAGACAATATCTTCATAAGAAAAGATATGGTAATATCGTAAGATAAAGTTTAAATCTAATAAACAATATAGATAAGTTGTACATAATACATTAGAAATGAAAACCTAAATATAATATACCGAAGAACAAGTAAACAATAATAATGTGCTAGGACAAAATTATAATATATATTCTTTTAATGTTCGTAGTTTTCTTCTGTCAGATTTGGGGATGCTGCGCGGAGGATCTTTATAAAAAAGGAAGGAGAGGAAGTTCTGGGAAGGTTAAAGTTAAGGTGTAAGAAGTGAGTAAGAATTTAGAGGTGAGTGTGACCTGGATTGACGGACATTTAAATTCTCTCTATTAAAATATCTCTCCCGCTGCGATACAAGACGATGGGTCGAGAGAGACCAGAGGGAGAGATCAGAAGGTCTTCCCAAACAAGCCTCGCATCCTCCGCCAAGAACTCACTCCTCATCCGATAAACCCTGGCAGCCCTGTTAAGTTACCAAACGTAGCGAAATACTCGGGGTGACGTATGGCAGAGGTGTTGCGACCCGCCTCCCAAATTGTAGTTGGTGTTTTGTAAGTGAAGAATGCAGCAGACATATTTTATTGTTTAGTTTGTTATTGTTACCTAGTATTGTCACCGATATCCAGATCTCCTCAGTACATGTGGACCAGGGTAATCTGTGAGCTTTAAGAGACATAGAGGTTGCAATCAGAACCCCCTCCCGGAATATTAGAATGATTTTAAGGAAAGCAACTTTACTAGCAGTTAAAAACCCGCTCCGCAGTTATTTGCTGCTAGGCCCTGAACTTTCCCCGGCCCCGGCGCCCAGTACAGCTTCGCCCAGTTTGAGTATTGGTAACCATTTTATAAATCCGATAGGAACTGGTTCCAAAAACAACCGGTTCGTTGGATCCACTGTGAATCAGTGACAGCTAGCCACCGGGCCAAAGTTACCGCGAAAGGTAATGATTTCATATGTCATATGCAATATATAGCTGCGTGGTATTATTATTCACAACTGCCCATTACAATAATAATCATATTATCATCAATCTCTCCATATCCGGAGAGATACACGATATTACAAATTTTATTTTACTAGGAATATTTACAGGTTTGTAACATTACATGCATAGCAAACAACAAATTATAATAATAATTACACCATACACAACTATAGTGATGCCGTTGAAAATGTTGCAGTGGATGTTGAAACGGCGCTACACAAAGCTCCACGAAAATACCAGTATAAAAGTGCTAAAAGACTTGATCCACAAAATATCCCTTCAGAAACCCTCCATGCAAGAACCATTCGAAACATGTTAAATACTGAAAAGCTAGTATTAACAAAGGCCGATAAAGGCAATACTGTAATAATTATGCCCAGAATGGAATATAACTCTAAAATGAAAGATTTTCTAAACAATGATCAAGGCCGTAGCCAGAGAAAAATTTCGGGGGGGGTTTTGTTTGGTGGAACAGTGTTTATAGAAATACGCAGTGGTGGACTAAGGGGGGGGGGCGGAGGGGATGACCCGCCCGGGCTACTGGTCCTGGGGGCCCCAAACGAATTCATGTTGCCTTGATCAATTCCTAAACACGGCTTTAAGGCACCAGAACACTGTAATTTTTTTGTCATTTTTTAAATTTCATTTACTGAAAGATTTACTTCTTAAGGATGCTCTCACCAAATATTTTAAAGAATTACGTAGAATTGACGGAGATACAGCATTTTATGTGAAACCGTTTGAAACAGTTTCTATGTTGAATTATCGTTCAGAAAAACTTTCAACGCGTTTTTGAAGAACTTTTTCACATGTTTTTCAACCTGGTTGACAACCTATAAAACTATATATCCGATTTGCATGCACCAAGTCTTATACTGTCCGAAAATCGAGTGTCTTTGGCACAACGTAGGGGAATTTTGGTGTCTAAAAAAAGAAAAAATGGCGGACCAGCGAATTTTATTTTCGATTTTTGTATGGAAAATTTTCAGCGTTCATAAAAAAATAGAATGGGTCCCTCAAACGTTTGATAATCAAGAACAGGCAACTCGCAGCAATGTTTTAACTTTAAGCGGCGCGGTATTGATTTTAGTGGAACTGAATTGATTAAGATAGATGGCACACAATCAGCAGTTCGAAAAGAGCAACATACAACAATAAAAGCGTGAACATGCCCCCCGCCTTGACCAAGTGGTAAAAAAAAGACAAATACAAAAAAAAGAAACGCGATGCGATTTTTTTCAATGAACAATTGACGTTTGAAAATAAAATAAATTGAGCATAAGCATCCAAAAATATAAATAAATAAAATAACAACAATAGAAGGCATAGACCCCAATGGTCACCAAGCAAAACAAAAAAAAAAGAAATAAGTATTTCTATTTTAGATATACACATGAATTAATACTAATACTAATTTTATTCTACCGGTAGCGGACACAGTTTCACTACTGGTCGAACCAACGAGCCAGTTTGAGCCTTAAGAGTAGCTACCCTAACTATCCCATCCTTACCGGGATGAACATGAATAATTCGTCCTAACACCCACTTCATAGATGGAAGACGATCGTCTTTTATTAACACTAATTGTCCTAACTTATTGTTTGGATTAATTTTGCACCACTTTGCTCGATGTTGAATCGTATTTAAGTATTCTAAATGCCAACGTTTCCAGAAATGGATCTTTTGGAGATATTGCCACCTACTTAATCGATTAGACACGGTATCAAGAAAGTCATATTCAGGCAACCCCAATAGGAATCCACCGATTAAGAAATGGCCTGGGGTAAGTCCATTTAAATCCTCAGGGTCTGAGCTCAATGAACACAAAGGGCGGGAGTTGAGAATGGCCTCAATTCTGGTGAGAACTGTGATGCAAATTCTTCGTAATTAAGAACTTTCTCACCTATTACCCGCTTCAAATGGTATTTCACAGATTTTATTCCTGCTTTGAAAAGGCATCCAAAATGAGGACTAGCTGGAGGGTTAAACGACCAAATGATGCCACTTTGAGCTAGATGATTCGATATAACATCACGCTGTGATGCCAAGAATTAATTTATATCGAAAAGGTATCGATTAGTACCCATGAAGTTGGTTCCGTTGTCGCTTTTAATTTCTGAGCATAACCCTCGACGATCCGTAAATCGGCTAAGGGTTGCGATAAAGACTTCGAAAAATAAATCAGACACGATTTCTAAATGAACTGCCTTTGTCGCCATACATACAAATAAACATAAATAACCCTATGACGTTTTGGCTCCCTTTCGTTTATGATCTTTCAAAGTGAAAGGACCTCCAAAATCAATCCCGACTCGAGAAAAAACACGGCTCTGTTGCACTCGAGAGGGTGGTAAATCAGCCATTAATATGGGGGGGTGGTAATGCTGAAGATTTCAGCTTTGGCACCCCGGCCTCTGACGGACTTAGTCCGCCACGGGAAATACGTGTTTTTTTTTTTAAATTGATAAAAGAAATTAATGGTGTTATGTATAAATCTTATATACATATTTTTATAACTACAAAATTAAATTTAGTCTTTTCTTTGCAACGATCAAATCAATTACCTCGTCGGTGTCAATGAATCGACCACCACAACACGGGCATCAGCCTAGCATGGTGGTCGAAAAATCCACAAATAATGTAACCATAATATTTATGCCATGAATAAATAAAAATTTTAAAAATGTCAATTCTGCGTTGACTTTTGTGGCCTGTGGAATTTCTTAAATAAGTTTTGAGGCGTTTCAGATAATAAAAAGTCCTTTCAAGGGTACATGAGGCAGTGTCGCCAAAATTTTTAAAAGTTTGTGAATGTTTGGAAAAAAGGGCTGGTTGCATTCTCCGAGAGCTGCAAAATCACATGTTGGTCGATTTAGTTAAGATTATTTCAGCCATTTCATCCTCCACATTTCTAATTCAGCTTTTATAGAGTCCCATTCCAAATATTTTTTTTATAGAGCTCAAAGTAGTATTCTTGATCATTAAGTTGGTTTTTGCAACGTTGAGAGATGATAATGTGGATTTATGATTTTTGAATCTAAAACGAAACTGTTCAATCGAATCATCCAAAAGTGAAATCATGACAATAACTCTAACATAAGCTTCGGGACAATATTTTGCGGAATTTTGATTTTCTTTTTACAGTTCTGAGCAAATTCCGAGCGTTCTTGTAAAGTTCAGCAACTTTGGAATCGGTTTTTTGACGAACATCTTCAATAGTTTTTAAAATTAAATCAACATGTTGATGTAAAGCAGCTGCCAAATAGTATAAGGGAGATTGAAGTATTTTGCATACAGTAAGTGTGTATGAAAACAACGAAGTAAATTTTTTTTAAATATTTTTTAGCAAAATTTTTGATCAGCTGTGATCGGATAAAATAAGGTCCTTTTTCCATAGATATGCACCTTTCACTATCAAGTATACCACAGACAATATACAGAAATCGAAAAATTCTATGTTGACTCGAATGAGTATCCCTCACGGCAGTTTCAAGTAAAAAACACGCAGGATTCCCGCGATTATAAGCTTTGCGATTTTTTCATAAATCCTACAAATAAGAGATAAACAGTAAAATACAGGTCAATTCATTGACCATATAGCACTATAATAAGTTTGTATGTCTCCTTGTTAGAATTCGAAGGTAAGATTTTTTTAATGTTGGCGAAAAATTTTAAAAATTAAATTCTGGGAAATCGAGGCAAATTTATTTATTTCGCGTAATCTCTCCAGTGGCTAAGCAACATAAGCTTATAGCAAAATTACTTGAAATGACTGGTCCCAGAAAAGAATAAGCCTTTGATGGTGTTTCATAATCCATGTCACTGTTTTAGTCTTCGAGTGTATCAACAATAACTTTATAGATTTCCTTGAATCTTATCAACCCATCATGATTTTCAACGGGTCTCGCACATTGCCGTAAGGATTTTCCATTGTGTTTCAGGGATTTTTTTTCAATATTTACTTCTAAGCACTTAACAGTTCGTTTTGCCGAGGACATGATAAAATTTCCAATCAATGTTTTAGTACCAATAGAATTTCGAATAGGCCAGGCCCAGACTGGGACCATTTGGGGCCCTCCGCTAAAACCTGTAAAGAGGCCCCCTAACGTGGGGTGGGGTGGGGGGCTACAGAAAACGGGGGGTCCGGGGGCCTCCCCCGGATAATTTTTGAAAATTAGATGCTTGAAAAAAATGAAAATGCGTTTCTACGCTATATTGGCACCTATAAAGAAGAAGAAATTCAGATAGGTTTTTGTAGGAATATTATGATTTTCAATTTTTGTTGACTTTATTATTTATTGAAATAAGAAATTCACGGTATTTTTAGGATACCACAACACTACTAAACACATGCTGTAGAACTGCCAATAATTTATAACTGAGTTGAAAATAAAAGGCAGGATTTTATTCTCACAAAAGCATTAATGAATTATGTCAAAATTATTTGTGTAGTAAAAATAATGACAAACGGATTTTAGGGATTAGAAAAATAATACAGTTGTTGGACATGTTCTACTTTTGGAAAATGTAATTTTTTTTTCGAAAATGTAAACAAACATTACCAAGAACACAAAATATCTACCAACATGATAAAAACTTTTTTTGTACGTTTTTTGGGGCCCCCTCGCGCCGGGGGCCCTCCGCGATCGCGGACCAGCGGACCTGGCCAGTCCGGGCCTGGAATAGGCTGAACCTGGCAAGAATGATATAGAACCAAATTCAACTTCAGTGAGCTGCAATAAACGTATAAGACTTCTGGATGAGACTTACAAATTACTGCCTGCACATCTTTAAAACTTCCTTTCATCGAAGAAGCTCCATCATATCCTTGTCCAATTAAATATTCGCAAACTACACCCAAAGATTTTAATTCAGATAAAATTGCATTAGCGAAATACTTTCCTGTTGTATTCTCAACTGTTAAAAAAAGGTAAAAGGTTAAAAGTTTAAAAATCTTCGGCGCACCGTACAGTCAATTTCGGGGGGGGATCAAACCCCCTCGATCCCCCCCCTGGCTACGGCCTTGACAATGATGCCTTTGAAACATTACGTTCAGACCCCACTAATAAATTCCAACAACATGTACCAACAACAATACTTTGAAAGACTGTAAAAACCCAATGTTTATTGATTTGTCATATGACCAAGTTAAATTACTCACAAAAAATCCTAAGATACCCAGGTTATATGGATTCTTAAAAATTCATAAGACTAATTCCTGGACACATCGATTCTCACCCACCCTTGCTACCTATTTCCTTCCCAGAACTTCACCTCCTTCTTTTGCAATAAAAATACCCTTCAGCTTTGCCAAATACGACACAGGGCCTGTGGATTTTTTTGCTAAAGACCTCCTGTGTGGAGTTAATGTAAAAATCTGTAAAATGAATGTTTCTTTGTTTGTCCCTTGAGGATTCCTAAACCACTCAACCGATTGCGATGAAACTTTTGTTGCACGCATGTCCGCAAAGGTTTCTATTTATAATGGTGAGCTCTGGCATTATGTTTGTAGTTTAGAGGCAGGAAGGGAAGAAGGGGGAAAAGAATCCGGAAGGGGAGAGGGGAACGAAGGAGAGGGGACCGCGGGAGAAGGAAAAGCTGATGACCGCCACCGTAGTATAGGGGTAAGGCTCTTGAATCGTAATCCGAAGGTCGTGGGATCGAATTCCGGCGTTCTCAAGTAAATTTTATTTGATTAATTTGTGTTATTTCACAATTAATTCATTAAAAATAATATATTGTAATTTTTGGCACGTTCCAAAGTGGAACATACTCTCAGTATCACCCTGGTGAAAACCACCATTCAGAATTGAAACGCTTGAAATGGATTTAGCTGTGTTTAGTGACCAGATGTGAATAGCCAGCCTACCTTCCTCCTCCCCATCTCCTTTCGCTACTCACTACCTTCAGTCTTATAACATACCCAATTGAGGATGCTATAGTCTCACTGGCTCCAGACGGGAACAGCTGGGACTCATGTGAGGTATTCACGAAAAAAATCTGGGAAGGTGGAAGAGGAACTTGGGGAGAAAAAGGGACGTGGGAAGAAAACGGGGGCCGTGAACTGGAACGCATGGGAAAGGACACGCAGAGAGAATCAATTTCTTTCTTTATTTGGCATTGTAAATAAAGAAAATAAAAATAGCTCCTAGTAGTTAGTAGTGTGATGTAGGCCGATTTAAAATAAAACTGATATGAATCTATGTGCGACAGTTAGAACCCAGCTCCATGACAGTTGATCCGCCGACAGTTGGCCCCCCGGCATACTTATATACAATATGCAGTCGGTTTAGGGAAAATACCCCATACCTAATTACACTTAATATAAATAAGTGTCCCCAAGGTGTGTGCAGAGAGGATGTATCACCGAATAACAAAAGTAGGAAACATATTATTCTTATTCATATATAGAATGAAACAAGTACTTTGTTTAAAAACTACTTTATTTTTATTTATATTCGTCGACCGGTTTCGGTTGAACTCAACCTTCTTCAGGACAATAAACATATAAACTAAATTACAGTACAGAGGTAAGATTCTAAGGTATAAACAAAAGAAAGAGAGAAAATATAAGAGAGGGAGAGAACATCAGACACTGGTTGGTGGAAGGGTAGGGGGCGGAGTTACGGGGGGTGGGGGTTACATAGGGAGAAAGGGAATAACTTTAAAATCGGGCTGTTGGTTAATTCTAACTGTTTGTTTAAAATTTGGCAATTACATTTCTTTGATTTGAATATTTCTAATGCTTCTAAATTATTAAGGCGTATTCCTATTTTATTTATATGTATTATTTTTACTCCTGTATTTACGTTAAATGTATGGTCAGTATCAATTAAATGGTCAGCAAATTCTGAGAAACCTGTGCTTGTAAGGCACCTTACGTGTTCTTTAACTCTAATATTTACATTACGCGCTATTTTACCTATGTATATGGCTGGGCAATCGTTACAATTATGTTTATAAATGCCAGAGTGGCTTAATTTATCATCTGTATCTTTAGAATTAGTTAGGAGTTTAGCTAAATTATTTTAGCATAGAAGGCCGGCCTTATTTCTGATGGAAGTATCGACGTAGAATGGGAAGAGAATTTACTAATGTACAAAATTCTGCGCCATTGAATAGTTACACCTATTGTTATTAATAAATGGTAGGGCATTATAAAGAAATTTATTTGATGCGATTCGTCGAAGTTTTTTTGAGAGGATTTTATCTATTAAAACGGCACCATATCAGTTGTTAATAGCTATTTGTTTAATCGTAATTAGTTCATTAGAAAAAATATTATCAGATAAGGGGATAGTGACTAGCCGGTGAATCATACTATGGAAAGAAGAGTTCTTATGCGAGAAAGGGGGATTGGATGTATTATGAATTATGGTGTCCGTGAATTTGTTGTTAAAGATGGATAAGGAGAGATCTAGAAAATTTAAAGTAGAATTTATGCCTATCTCTAGTGTGAACTTGATTTTTGTATGAAAGAAATTATGGAGGGATAGGAAAGTGTTTAATTGACGGTCTGTGCCTGTCTAAATACACAAAATATCATCGACATAGCGTTTCCAGAAAATAACATTTTTTAACAAAGTGGATTTACATTCAAATATTTTATTTTCTATATTATCCATAAATATATCAGCTAATACAGGGTTAGTGGGTGCTCCCATTGGAAGACCAACTTTTTGTTGGTAGAAAACCTCATTGAATTAAAAATAATTTTGATTTAAACAAACATTAAAAAGGCGAGAAAGATCATTAGACACAATCAGGTAAATGGGAATTATTAAATAAGTTAGCTACTAAAGATTTTAATTCAATCACAGGTATATTGGGAGAAAGGTTTATAACATCAAATGAAATTAGTTTAGAGTTAGCTGGGAGAACTAAGTCCTTCTAATGATTTACTAATTCAATAGAATTCTTGATTGCATATTTATAGAAAAACACATTGGAATTATTGAACACATTAGTAACAATGGAGGCTTATTTAAAGGTAGGGGAATTACAACAGGCGACAACCGGTCTGATAGGGCAATTAGTCTTATGAATTTTTAAGAATCCATATAACCTGGGTATCTAAGGATTTTTTGTGAGTAATTTAACTTGGTCATATGACAAATCAATAAACATTAGGTTTTTACAGTCTTTTAAAGTATTCTTTACATGTTGTTGGAATTTATTAAATTTATTAAACACATCCGCCGCCAAGACCTACACAAACCTCACCAACGAACCCCTGCCAAGTCTCATAGGTGTTGGTTTTCCGGAGCAGCGCACACAGGGACGGCCAAAGAAAATTTGGCCAAAAATAGGTAAGAGCATTGTCTTCAAACTAATTATAGATATTTTTGAAACGTTCTCCATTAACCAGTTCACAATTACCCGTACAATAGTCTGTTGTGCTGCGCTGCCAATGTTGCTTAACTCGTTGACGGATTATGCTCGTCCTGTTTTTCCAATTTAAAAATAAAAAAAGTTTTCAACGTGGATATTGAAGTTTCAAATATGTACTTTAAATTGAAATTATTTTTAACAAAACAATCTTATCTTATTTTATTAAATACTTATTTTATTTTTATAAAAAAATAAATTGTAATCTTCAAGTAAACTAGAGTTTGGAAAAAAGTTTCACCAAGTTCCATGTCACAGAATATAAAAACAGTATATTCCTACTTTTTCACCTTTCCTAAGTCAAGCGCATTATTTTCAGGTAATCTTGGCGACCCCGCTCTAAAGGAAATGAGGATTAAGAGAAAAGAACTACATTTATATATATGTATATAATGATAAAAAATTAACAATTTTACAAGTTATCATCGTTTCACAGTCAAAACACAGGAAAAACACTGTAAAACAAATTCAAACCAAAATGCTTGCCTTATTAGAGTGTGTTCAACATATAATAACATTTTCTCTGATATAGATATCTTCAAATGTAACGAAAATAAATATAAAAATTCTATCAAAAGTGTATTAAATGAGTACAAAATTCATAAATGATATATTATGTACTACCTTCCCCCTGTTATACCTATGTAATATCTTTTAATGTACTATCTTTTAATTGTTGTGAGATTACTGTTTAATTTCTAGACACACAATTTAATAGTATAATGAGGAAATCTATATTTGGTTTCTCAGTTAGGTAAATTATACTTGTATAAATTAATCATTATTGTAAACTGTTGATTTCCCTAAAATAAAATAGAGAAATAATTTAATAATTAATAATTTGTTAATTAGAATACTACTAACCACCTGACCCCAACTAACCCTAATAAGGTATTCTTTGAAAGATTTTCTTAGGTTTTCTTCTCATACGCATTTCTGATCAGAATCTATGTAGATACATAAAAATCAAAATATGCTTGCTTCTGTCTATATATGTGAGTATATGAGAGGGTACGCGTTGCTAAACCATTCATTTGATTGGGATGAAACTTTGGGTATTTGATGTGTGCATGCCCGCCATGGTTATATATATATATATATTTAGTGAGTTCTGGCATCTTTATACGTTCCTTAACGTTTGTTCAATTGCGATAAAACTTTGGGGATTTGATATGCCCGCGATGGTTTCTATATAAAAAAGCAAGCTCTAGCGTCATGAAAATGCATGACGTTCATCCAACTGTGAGGAAAATATTGTGAGTTGTTGTGCGCACGCCCGCGAAGGTTTCTATATATGCTGGTGAGCTCTGGCATTATGAAATTTGTATAAACAAATTGTAATAGGTGGCACGCGAGCTGTTTAAAAACTGAATGTACTGGGATTGAATAGGCGGGACGGCGGAAGCGGGCGAGTTGACGAGGGGAGTGGGGAGAGAGAAGGCGGTGTGGGAAAGCGAGAGGGGAAGGGGAATCGAAAAGGGAAAGGGATGAATGTGAAAGGACAAGCAGGGAGAAATAATTTCTTGATTAAGTGGCATAGCAACGCGTGCCTGGAACTCACTAGTTTCAAATAAAAAAATTTTAGTTGTAGTAAATTGATAATTCAGCCTTTGTGTGCGGCGGTACCCAAATAGTAGATTAGTTTAGTGGACGAACAGCTGTACCTTATCAACACATTCTGCAATGAAATGCAAGAAATCACAACAAACTTCATATAACAAAATCAAATCAACAAAATATGGACTAAGATCCCTAGAATACATAGCTTACACAAAATATAATCAACTACCCAACGAGATCAAATGTGCAAGTCAATGTAAAAAGACCCAAACTAAAATGCTCAAACTTCATTTTATGAATGACTATCTGAAATAATAATGTTGTGTATGTCCTATGATATACATACAGCTATATGTTTCATGTAATGCGTATCATTCCCGCAATGAGTTTATTAACTCTTGGGAGTACAATGCTTTATATAATATACTATATTCTGTATTGTATACTTTTAATAAATAAATAAATAAAAATAAAAAATAATGTTAATACACCACTTGAAATAAAGCCACAGTTCCCAGCCGCCAAATCCCTCTTATCTAATGTTGCTAACTGTTGTAACTGCAATAGCCGGTGTGAAATGTGAATCCCCTGGGGCGCAGGTTCTCAACGGGGGCGATAACAGCCTTTTGGTGCCTTTTGGGGGCGTTTCAGACCTTCAGGGGGGCGATAGAAGACCAGGAGAAAATTGGGGAGTAAAAATATAATCGTGAAAAAAATTGCTGTTTCAGATTCACGAGTGAGGGGGCGCTAGAAAAAAATATACTGTCAAAGTGGGCGGTGGGCAAAAAGAGGTTGAAAATCTATGCCCTGGAGTGATATAATGAATAACTTACTAAACCAGTTAGTCTAATACTTATTTAGGCAGTTACTCGGCTGCGCGACAAGTGACGACATGTAGAAAAAAAAATCATGAAAAGGCAGCAATATTTTTTTTACATTAGCGCCACACAGGAGGCCCTGATAAAAATGATTTATGATGTATCATTATTATTGATTTATTTATACATGATATACATCAAGCATACTTACCCATTCTAAATATATATATATATACTTTTGTATTGATACGTAGTTCATACAGTTTGTTATTTGTGTGGTGTGATAGTTTGTTTGGCAAGTCTGGTACAGGGTCCCCTTTCATGTGTGTTGGCCGTGGGAACCAATCTTATTAGGGACTTTTAACTCCACACAGGAGGCACTGAGGAAAACTATTTCCCTCATGTCATCCTTGGAGAGTCTCCCTGAGGAAAGGGAGGAGTGAACACTGGTCTTGTAGAGATTCATGTTGTAGGAGGGAGGAAACACTCATCCCCTTTACCTTCCCAGAACTTCCGCTCCTTCCCTTCCTAAAAAGACCCTCTACACAGCATCTCCAGAGTTGACATAGGCCCCGAGGGGAATTATTTTCCTCAGGACTTCATGTGTGGAGGTAATGTAAAAAATGTATATATGTTTATATTAGGGTTGGTATCAGCAAACCATTGTGGACTGTTGACTAAACTCTGAACAATCTAGTTTCTCGAGAAATTCCGTTATACATATATCAATATTATGAGCTAGTGACATCTATTGAATTTAACTGAAAGAGTTATAAATAATAATATATGATGTAGGCAGCTGTACTATAATAAGTTGTATCGAAGTTCAGTAAATAGTTACATCATTTCTCCAATAGATGGCACTAATAAAGTCGTCACTTCATTTGTATAGGTATCTAACCTCACTTGACAATATTCTGAGATGGGCGTTTACCAAAAAAAATGACCACTCGAAAATGACGTGTCCTACGACTTTCAACAAGTTATTCTATAGGTTAATAATTTTAGAACATGTTTCTTAAAATAAGTCCTATAAAATAATTTATAAAACTAATTATTTACATAGCAAAAACCATAAAATACATGTAACCGACGTGTTACGTACCCTCAAAAGTTCTTTCAACGAAAAACATCCTTGGCGGTATCCTGTACAGTTCAGTGGTCATTTTTTGAGATTTCGCTCGAGATCCAAAAATTCGCTTGCCCACTGAGCTCGTTAGTACCGTACCGCCAGCGATCTTTTTCGTTGAAAATATTTTTATGTTTGTTTTCCAATTAGAATTTAAAACTTATTCTAATTGTAATATTGTATTAATAAAATACTTTCATTTTTATATGTACAATGCCCCCGGTGCAACAAATAAACGCTATCATGCTCAGGTTGCCACCAGGGACATTTTTCAGTTTATAATTTCAAACGTATTTTTTATGTTTCCTTTTTTTTGACATATTGTTAAATATTTTAACTTACGATCCTTGTAGGATAATGAAACTAAGAAATTTCATTCCGCAGTCCTACAAGGCATCGAGGGAAAGAGAGCCTGAGTCTCTAGCCCTTAAATTACTGAAACTAGGGCAAAAAATGGCCTTCAAAAAACACTTAAAAAAATTTCGATAAAAATATGTTTTTCCGGATTATAAAAATCCAGGTGCCCCGTAAGATGGTGAAACAAACAGGTTTCATTAACACGTCTTACGGGGGATCTCGTAAAAATAACACTGTATTGGTAAATTACCAAGTGTCCAGCCAAACGGCAAATAACTTCTTAAATTTTACGATTTATCTTAAAAAATGAGATAAATCGCCCTGATAAAAATCTAGTGATAAACAATACGTTTATTTTACCATTGATTCAGAATAATTTACATGTATGTACACAATTAACTCTGTAGAATTAATATAAAATATACATTTTAAGCGACCGCTTTCAACGGTGACACCGGCAAAATAGGGTGCCCACATAATGACCGCCCTATTTATACCATTTGGTCTGAGGACGAAAACCCCTCCACTTTTTTATAAAAACACTGCCCGAACGCTGTCGGGTACGATTACCCCTTATATATGATGCAAATTTCCAAATAAATATGTCAAAAATTGAAAATTCAATTTCAAAGTGAGGCTCCGCGAGATTACGGACTCACGGAGATATTGATTAAAAAATCCTTGACCCTGGGAGGCTCCGCGAGATTACGGACTCCCAGAGACACCGATTGATTAATTCGAATTAAAAACAGTTAAAAATTCAAATACTTGTATGTACCTTAAATTTGTGCTCCCTGCGGTTTGTGCTTCGCTATCAAACCCACATTGTTTGTGACGCCACCGGTTCTCGCCAAAAGTTATTAGTGATTGTGTGTAATCGCCAGTGCAGATTCTGGCCCAAAAACGTGGCCCCGCCCGTCTATGCGACACTCGTGTCTAATTAATACAACAGTTCTGTGTACATTATGTAATCAAACCAGTGTCCCATGAAAGTGGTATCTCCATACAAAAGTGTATTTACGTCGGCGGCACGGTATCAACACGTTTTAAAGACGACGCCATCTTGAATTTTTATCTACGTCGGCGACACGGTACCAAACAATTTCAAAGACGACGCCATCTTGAATTTCTTTCATATATTTTAAACCACCTATCACTCAATTCACCATGGAGGACTATATGCTAGAGCTGAAGAAACTCGACCCCCCAATCTCTGCCCTCGAACATTATCTAAAATTAGCTAAAAATCCCGCTATAGTCAATGTGCCGTCCACCGCATCTTCAACCTCAGCCATACCACCCATCAACTTCAACCTGGACCCGAGAAGGAAGAAACCTTCACCTGCGACCATCGCTGCCTTCAACACCCCTCTCCCGAGGACCTCATCACCATCACCGGCCATCATCACCGCTCTCAACACCCCCCTCCCGGGGAGCTCCTCCTCGGATTTCCCCCCCCTCTGGATCACGCCCACCCCTATCTACCAAGACCGTAAGCGAAAAGCCCCAAACACCCCCCCACAAAAGACCCAAATTCCCACCTCGAACCGCTTCACCTCCCTACAACAAAACGACACAGACACAGCGACAAACTCAGACACAAACACATCTGACGGTCTGGAGAACACTCGTGACCAAACGGACAACACCGCCCCCAAACCCCGCCCTATCAAAATCCCACCCATCATCATAAACTCTGACAAAAATTGGAACTTTTTGAGACGCAAGCTGGAGGATGCGGGCGTAAACATCGCCAACGCCAAAGCCATCCCCCAGGGCATTGTCCTCCACACCAGGGACTCCTCCAGCTTCCGTCTCGCGACCAAACTTTTACAAGAAGACAAGACCAACTTTCACACATTCGAACTGTCAGAAGACAAAACAACAAAAGCCGTCATTAGGGGCATCCCCACCACTATATCCGAGGAGGAGATAAAAGTCGAACTCCTGGACATGAACCTGCCCGTCATCTCCGTCACCCGCATGCGGGCAGGGCCGGACCGCACAAACGTCCCCATGGTCCTGGTCCAGCTGAGCCATGGAGAAGCTGGCCAGCAAATTTTCAACGTCCAGTCCATCTTCCACCTAAAAATCAAAATAGAATACCTTGACAGGAAGTCTGCCCCCTCCCAATGCCACCGATGTCAACACTTCGGGCACTCCGCCAAGGGATGCAACCTCCCCCCCCGCTGCGTGAAGTGCACAGAAGGACACTTCACAGCTGAATGTACAAAGCGGAGGGAGGATGGTCCAGCCACCTGCACCAACTGCGCTGGACCCCATCCCGCAAACTACAAAGAGTGCCCGAAACGCCCTGCCGACCCTACACCCTTCGCTCGCCGAACTCAGGTACACCCCCAAGTCACCTTCAACTCCCGCCCCACCTCCCACCTCACCTCCTATGCCCAGGCTGCAGGTTCAAACCAGCATACCCAACCTACCCCTCCCCCCCCAGGCCCCCAAACCCCCCCCACCCCCACCCCTACCCCTACCTCAACCCCGTTTAATATCTTTGATTTCTTGAAAAACATAAATTTCTCCAGGTTCGGCGACTTCTTCGCCGACCTCATCCCTAAGTTTATCTCTGCCTCTTCCATGTCAGATTATCTCTCCATCATATTCACTGCAGCCCCTCAACTCTTCGCTCTCTTTACCGTCTAATGGCTAACTCTGCTACTATGTCCTCCGCGCTGCGCTTGGCCTTCTGGAATGCGAACGGTCTCACAAAGAGTTTACAAGAACTCAAACTATTCACCAACACACATAACCTTGATGTACTACTCATAAATGAAACACACTTAAACCCATCAACAACACCAAAAATTGCAAACTATACACTGTACCGAAACGACCGATTACACTCACGAGGTGGTGGCACAGCCATCTTCGTGAAAACTAAACTCGCACACAAACATAACATCACCCCCACGCTTTCATCCATAGAAAGTACCTCTATAACCCTTTTTACCAAGCAAGCTGGCCCTTTGAGAATTAATTCAATATACAATCCACCACAAAAGACTTTGCAAAAGTCTGATCTTGAACTACTTCTCGAAGGACAAACGCCTACTATTCTGATGGGCGACTTCAACTCGAAGCATCCAAATTGGAATAGCAGGCGCGCAAACGCCAATGGTAGAATCCTCCTCGAATTCTCCAAATCCCACCCTGATCTAGTCGTCGCCGGCCCTGTGGATCCCACACACTTCCCCGCCCAGGGCCATCTACCCGACGTATTAGACATCGCAATACTCAACAAAACACCCTGGGTTTACTGTATCGAATCTATAAACGACCTCGGCTCCGACCACAACCCCGTGTTGCTAACTCTCAATAAATTCTCAGACCCCTCCCCCCCCTTGACCACAAAAAAAACCGATTGGACATATTTTTCACAGATAGTCGGGGAAAAAATATCCATTAATCACTCTCTTCAAAACTCGGCCGAACTCGACACAGCGGTTGACACATTCGCTGAGGCAATAATGTCCTCAGTAAATGAAGCCTCAAAAACTCTCCCAGAGCGCTATCAAAACTTCGAAGAAAACCTCCCAAATACAATAAAAGAACTTATAAAAACCAAAAATAATCTTCGCCGCCACTGGCAAAAAAATCAAAACCCAAAAGTTAAAACTAACATAAACCGCCTCCAAGCCCTCATTAGGAAAAAACTAACTGAGCACTCAAATACAACATGGAACATGAAAATTCAGGAGATAAATCCACAGGATGGCTCCCTGTGGAAATTATCCAAAAACCTCAAATCTACCCCCACTCCAAACCACCCCATTCACGCCGAAACCGGCCTCGTCTTTGACGATCTAGACAAAGCGGAGGCGTTCGCTGACAGTCTAGAAAAACAATTCAGCCCCAGCTTCAAACACGCCGACCTCGATCACATTGCAAATGTCAACCGCCAAGTTAACAGCATCTTCAACTCACTCTCCCCTACAAATATCCACTTCACTACACCGGCCGAAGTTGTACGAGCTATCAAAGGCCGTAAAAACAAAAAAGCTCCCGGCCCGGACGGCGTCACAAACTTCGCTCTTAAAGCCCTCCCCCCAAAAGGAATCCTAGCAATAGTCAATCTCATAAATGCCGCCCTCAGACTGCGCTACTTCCCCAAAAGTTGGAAGCACGCCCACGTCATCGTTCTCCCAAAACCGGGAAAAGACCCCCTCTTCTGTGAAAACCATCGCCCCATTAGTCTCCTGTCAAACATCGGTAAAATCTACGAAAAAATCCTCCTCACCAGGCTCCTAAAGCACATTCACGAGGTATCCACACTACCTGACGAGCAACACGGTTTTAGATCTCAACATTCCACCCTCCACCAGCTCCTCAGAGTCACGGAACACATCATAGATGGTTTCAATACCCAGCGATCAACTGGCGCCATTTTCTTGGATATCGCCAAAGCTTTCGATAAGGTATGGCTATATGGCCTACTTCTCAAACTCCACAACACAGGCATCGACCCCCAACTGCTCGGTGTCTTAAAATCATTTCTCCACCGGCGTACTTTCCAAGTAAAATACAAAGGTGCTCTCTCCAAAAACAGATTCATGACAGCAGGTGTCCCCCAAGGATCCTTGCTGTCCCCCGTCCTTTTCAATATCTACACCCACGATATTCCCCTCTCAGAAGACCATAACTCATTCAAAGCTCTGTACGCAGATGACACAACGGCAATGGTCAGGTACAGTTCACCCAGGATGATTACACACCGCCTACAAGAAAACATAAACAGACTCCAAGAATTTTATGACCTGTGGCGTATAGACGTCAACCCCTCAAAGAGCGTGGCGATCTTCTTCTCACGAAGAAGAATCGGCTCGACTCCGGTGGGTGTTGTGACGATGTACGGACAGGTCATACCTTGGCAGAAAACCGCCAAATATCTTGGAGTCACACTAGACACAAAACTCACATGGACACCACATATCAAAAATACACTCACAAAAGCCAAAAACATCTCTGGCGCTTTATACCCACTACTACATTCAAACTCCAAGTCATCCCTCCATAACAAACTCCTCTTATACAAATCCCAAATTCGTCCCGTCATCACATACGCCTCCCCAATTTGGGGGACAGGCAACACCAAGAGACTCGAACAATTCCAGAACGCTGCGCTCAGAAGATATACCAAAAGCCCTTGGTTTGTCCGAAATAGTATAATTAACTCAGGCACGAAAATCCCCCCTCTAAAAACGCACATAGTAGAGTTAGCCAAGGCGTTTTACTCCAAACTCGCTTCAAATCCGAACCCAAGCATCTCCCGTCTCGGGCACATAAGTCCCGGCGACCCCCCTACCTATCCCCTACCTGTATCCATCATATTTCCCCCCTGATGTCTGGGCTCTAATAAAAGAATAGTAAGCACAACCAGATATACAAAAAAGATAGTATTACAAAAAAAAAAAAAAAATCATAAATACCTACCGACAAAATTAAAATAAAAAAAAAAATAAAATAAAATAAAAAAATAAATAAATAAAAACAATACAAAAAAATTAGTATTCACATAATTCAAAAGCCCTCCATGTTGCCAAAGGCAGCCCACACATCGGGTAGAAAAAAAACCATCCTTCAGGTGACTACAAACCACAGTTCGCGAGACAGAGGGATTGACTTCCCTGAAACTCGTCAAAATTAACAATATGATACTACTATACTACTAAATAAATATGTTATGTTCAGTTCAAGTTCAATTCTACTCTTCTTGTTGTACTACTTCCTACCTCTGGAAGTCCTACTACCTGCTGCCTCCTGCTGAAGTTCTGCCTGGACGAGTACCTGGTGCCTGCCGCCATAGCCGGCCCTAACTCTGGGTACTCCCAAGGCAACCAGGCCCAGGCAGAAACTAGGCGCATCCAGGGCCACCACCCACTGGATGTAGGGAGGCCAGCTTTAAATCGACATCATCATCATCATTGGCGCACAAAAGGGAAGGAGTGCACAGCCACCGGTGCCCTCATAATTTACAGTCTTGTAAGGACGACGACACGTCCGTTACAATACATATAATTAACATAAATATTCGTCAAATAAGTTAGAAGAGAGGCGATTTTTTGAGTGTCCTACCCTACTTTTGCAAAATTCCGAACGCATAATATTAATGTTTACCCAGTCCCTGTTTTACATTTTGTGTTAATTTAAATGGTCATATGTTCCAAATTAAACCAGCCATAATAATTAATAGCCATAAGTCATAAGTAACAAACATATATTACTTTTAGCAGAGTATAGTTCAAAATAATAAAAAAAACTGTTTTATTCTGTGTCTAAAAATGATGTAGGTGGAAAATTCCGCAACGCTACAACAATAAATCGATTTTGAACGAAAAATTACCTTTAAAATTATTGTGGGAATCGGTTTATTTTGATAAATGACAACATTTGCACTATAAACAATCGCCATCTTAGTTTTGAGCCGCAGTTTATGTCTTCTGTGACACGCTGAGTGGCTGGGCGTCACGTTGTGCTGTTTTAATTTTCCACTACGAACATGGTTTTTGTTGGTAAGTAATAAAGATTTTACTTACAGCACTTGAAGGTTAATTACTTAAGTCATGTAGAATATGATTAAATATGTCAATTAGTGAAATCGGTCTTAAAAATAAGTGCTTTTTGATTTTGTTTCTATTCCGGCATCATACGTCACATCCAAAACGCGACGTGATGTACTAGTGGAACGCAAAATGTGACGTAATGGAACTATTAAGTATGGTTTACATTGTGCCAAATGATTTATTTAATACTATATATAATAACTACTGCTGGTTTATATGTTTTGTCATATTATTTTTTAATTTTTAAGTCTATTGAAAGTAGGAATTAAGTTTTTATTTACAGTTTATTTCTGAAAATAATCCCTGGTGAGCGGTGTCTCAGTAAAGTCTCTTTCGTTATTCAGTTATTAGTTACGTCAGTATGGCGTTAAAAAAATTGTACAAATTGTAAAAATTGTAAAACTTTTACAAAGTAGAATGAAATCCGTGAAATGTTTTTATATCTCTAAAAACGATGTAGAAAATATTAAAAAATTGATCCCTGATGGCTTACGCGCGGTACCAGGAACAATGCTATTGCATCAAATTATTTCTACTCAACTTCAAAAGATTGTGTATCGCCAATTGAGTTGTTTTTGTGGGGAAAAGCGTGGTTTATGCGACTGTCATCAACCTAAGATACATTTTTTGATGGATCAATTGGAGACTATTATTGAACCATCAAAGACTTCGTTGGCTAGAAGTGATGTTATGAAAAATATGTACTACCTGAACCATCCACTTCAACGGCACCACCAATTTGCGATTCACTTATAAACTGTCTATCTCCAATAGCTGGTGAAATAGACGTTAAGTGCTATGAAAGCAATCTCGTAGAATTGGATGGGCAAATTCTGGATACAGGTTCTTTATCAAATATTGATGGATCTTTACAAAACATATCATCTCTTTACGAAAATCAGGAAATATTTGACTGCTCTACACACGATATTAAACTTCTAGATGACATTCCAATAGTAGTTTCCCCACCGATTACGACATTCAAACGTAGCGATGTTCAGGTTCTACAGTCTAATAAGAGAGTTAAAATCCATAAACCTTATGACGACGAAATCCTAATTATGTCTCCCATCAAAAAATTTAAAAATCCTGTATTTTCTGCAGTATCAGATGACAAAGGCTATAAAAAACCCTTAACGGTGTTAAAGCCGAAAGTCGAGAAAAAGAACCAAACAAAGGGGAAAACGAATCCTTCAACGTCGAGAATATTTACTTGTCATATTTTCAAGACTCGTCAACAGTTCATTATGCAAGATATGGCAAAGTGCATGGTTTGTTACAACTGGGTATGCATATCATGTAGTGGAACAACTGCGTTTGACTACATTTGCCCAGTGTGCCTTGGCGATTGATTGTAGTAACATATTACTCAAACAATGAATCTCTTCATCTAATAATTATTATTTCTAAAAAAATATTTATTGCTTCTAAGAATCTTACAAGTAATTCTTGGTTATAATAAAACTTATGTTTGAATTTATGTGGTTAACTTACTTACTATTTAAATTATAAATTTTCAATGAAAATTGTTCTTAATATTGTGCAGGATGTAAACCAGTCTTTATAGTTCCTAAACCGTGACGTCTTTTCCATTAACGTCACTTGTCCTATTGTGATGTGATAAAAGATTTAACTTTTTTATATTAATTTGTTTAGAATAATGCTCTAAGATTAGATTTATAAAAAACATGATAATTTTATTATCTGTATACATTTAAAATAATATTACTTTAAAACAAAAATGCCAAAGTAAAGACTAAATTGTGCTATTGAATTTACCATAAAGTAACGTTGTGGAATAGTTTTATTAAGAAAAGATATTATTTTATTTAATTACCTATCTTAAGTTATGTGTTTTTTGAAGACTGTTCAATTTAAATGATAGTTTAATAAATAATTAATTAAAATTTTACTTAAATCTTACCTAAAGTTTGTGACGTAATGGAACTTCGCATCACCTGTACTTCATTAAAACATTTATTTCCTACTAAATAGTAGACTTTTCTTATTTTTATTTACTATTTTTACGAAGTTATATATATTATTAACACAATTCCAAGCAAGGGCCACGTCCTATTTTAATATTTTCCAATAAAACATGATAAACTGAAATACTTTAACTAAAAATGTTAAAATCAATTACGAAAATTCGTCTTTGGAAACTTTGAAACCTTAGAAAATGGTAAAGCGTGGTTAGAACGCATGAAATGAAGTGACGAAACATAATGCTCCCCGTGATAATGATCAACTTCCAGATACAAAGAAAATGCAGATGTACCTAAGTTTATCGATTTTGGTTGTTACACCGAATAGGTATCCTCTTTGCATACTTACTTGAAGAAATACTATTTCAGGGGATCAATTGTCCGAGGGATCAAGTGTCCGCCGGAACGGAGGGATCAGAGAGAGATAGCACACATCTACTTGTTGACAGTCTCACCAACTGCTACTAGTGTGGAAGTAGAGAGAGCAGAGGCCGCACCGCACAAATGTCCATTGCCTCACATATGGGTGACAGGACTCTCCATACTTTATGTTTTCTACAATTTTTCTTTCTCGAAGTCTTCTTAAAATATAATTCATATTATGTCTCCTTTTCAATATCTTTTCATGATATTACTTTTACCAAAGATGATTGATATGACATACAAGTTCTTTTTTTTGTCTTTTTCTAATAATGTACTAGTTAGAAAGATCATTGATAGGTACTAAATGATAAAAAATTTGAAATTATGTCAATTTAATAGCCCTTAGTTAAAATCCTGCGGGATCCCGATTTTTAAAAATGTGCGGGATTTGAAAACCATAATAATAATAACAACAACAAAAGGAAGGGGTTGGGTTTATACAAAATAACTTAAGTCTGGAGAAATAAAATTTGTCACTTTATTTTTAATTTAAAACAAACTATTTCAGTACAATGACAGTATAACAACTATAACACATATACTACTTTTGTGCACAATTTTTTTTTAAATTTCTTAGTTTGATTATTGTACATCGCTCAAAAAATCAAATTAAAATTTCCACAACGAAAACAATTATTTATAATTAGACAAATATCAGAATTTAAAAAAATATATATTAATAAATCAATCATTATTTGTTAGAAGGACAAAGATTGTAAGAACTAGATTGCCCTATTTACTAATTAAAATTGTTGTGAAATGGTCTAAATGATCTTTCACCATGTCATGGCGATACTTTTATTTATTTATTTTTTATTAAGAAAAATCAACAGATATTTTACATTTATAATAATAACATAAACAATACACTTAATATCCAACGAAATATTTTTACATAATTAAAATTATAATTTAAAAGTAAGGGTCCTGTACCCGTAAGAAGTTAACAAAAATATAACCTATAAAAAAATGCAAAAAAAGAAGATATAAAAACACAATACAAACTTTAGTATAAACTAATATTCTGCTTCCTAAATTTCAAAACATAAAGAAGTCAGAATCAGAAATCTATGATCACTACACAATAACAATGATAATAAGTAATACTAACAGTGTCTACCACTCTACTGGAACGAAACAGTCAAAACTTCATTTAATAATCAGTATAATCACAACATATCATTATTAATATTTACAAACCACAACACAATAAAGAATTCCATACAAGACATAAAGAAAATATCAAATTATTTATTTAAATTAACAAAACAAAAATATTAAATATTTTACTGTATAAAGGAATCCAAATACATGGCTTAGTTCCTAGTGACATTAAAAATGTACCAAGTGGAAATTCCAGAAAAATGTTAAAAATATGTAAAACAGACAAGTGGATCTGTTTTAAATGTAATAAATAAATTAAATTTAAAAATGTGCAGCTAATTCATTATTAATAAATCACCTCGTGGTGTTACATTAATATATTCCTATATCTACATTTATTCATTTATTTCTGCTGGTTTTTGATAAATGATATCACTTATGTGTGAACATTGAACAATCCAGTTACAATAAAGCAGTGTCCATTGCGCGGGCAATCGCCAGACTTTTGCTTGACAGTCCCATACAACAATCAAGGTCACAATTTTTGCCAACACTCAAGGTCGTAGTGTTTGAGCTTCCCGTGTTCGGCGGAAAACAAAACTTAAACATCTCATCCCGGGTGAAGCGGAAAGGCAGGCGGGGGCCGAAGTCAGAAGTCGCGCGGTGCGGTCGTGTATGTAGAAAAATCGGAACGGATTTTGTGGTTATGTGCTATGTATGAGCGAACATAATCACGAGTTTAAAATATTATTATACCTAAATATAATATAATAATAGAAATATTTGATAATAGAATTATAATATAATATCAAATATTTATAATTATTCTGTTTTTGACGTAAATATTTACGTACTCTAAATTAGGTCGTGCAATAAAATGACGTTATTGTATAATGTCATTGGCTTTGATTATCGATATTAGTCGGAAATCTTTCCTGATAAACCCTGATCTGTGTTTTCTTACTGATGCAGGTAGCATCTTTTCTACATCGAACGCATTTTAACATTAATGCAAACGATAAAGGTCAAATTTTTTGGTACCCGGACCTAATAATTATGATTTTAAGGTGTAAATAAACACACTGTCGTAATGGATAATTATTTCTTTCGTGAACTCACTTGTAAATAAAGTCTATTAATTTATTAATCGGTTTCAGAGACACGGGAGAAATTGACCATTGTAAATCGATATATATTCTATTTTTGATGCTACATAGCATCGTTTCAAACTAAATACGCATGAATTACTTAATTTACCTAAACTAAGAACCTAATAACCTATTTTGTGCACGTAAATAGTTGTTTCTTGTAGTAATTGTTGAAATGAAGTGTAATTTCTATAATCTGTGCTTAAAAGTGCGGCGGCTTATTCACAAATTAATAATATTAAAATATCTGTGTTTTCTCCCTGATGCATCTCTTTTGTCATCAGAATGCATTTTAATATTGATATAAACGTCAAACGTCAAGTGTAAGCGTGCCGTGGACACGTCCGTACCTCAGACCACTTGTCAGGCGGGTATAACCGTCACCCACGGTATAGGAGGTTTTGGTATAACTCCAAACGCAGCACCACGCAAAACGCAGCACCGGTTGAGTGACTGCCGTCCGCGACGGTTGCTCCTCTGGCTTGGCATATGCCATTCCCCGACATTGTCGCTTGTTCCACGCCCGTTCGCCCAGTTCGTGAAAACCACACCACAGTGAATCCAAAGTGCCTTTCCCAGTAAAGGAACCATAAATCACCCCAGTCTACAGTGCTTGTTCGCGCCATTTCATACCGTCCCTTGTGCTTGAACATCAGTGCTTTAAACATTCGTGCCTTCAGTTACCCTCGTGTTTTCCCCCATTCTATACCATCATGTCCTCCCCCCTTCTCCAAACCTCCGACGAATACCAACGCCTTACTCTCGAGATCCAGTCCTTCTTTGCCAACCACCCCGACCCCAACAACATGTCCCTTGAAGACAAAGAACATGTCTTCAACCTGGCCTACCGCAGGGTTCACAGTTCCCCTCCCAACTCCCCCTGCAACTCACCCAGCCCCGCCCAGCCAACCCCCGCCAACCTCCCCTTACTGCCCCTCAAACTGACCACCCCCTTACCACCCCCCAAGAAAACCGCCCTACTACCGCCCCCCAAACCGTTTGCCTTCCCATCGCCTCTCCATCCGATCGCCCCCTCACCGCCTCCCAACCCGTTGGCCCTCTAATCGCCCCTCTCATCGTCCCCCAAACCGATTGGTCCACTATCGGTTTAGGTTTCCTTACCTTACCCCCCAACCCCCCAACCAAGGGGCAAAGACATCACTCCTCATCCTCACGCTCCAGCGTCACCAAAAAGCCAATCCAACCAACTTCCGACAACCCAGGCCCCGAGGTAATGGCCTGGGTCTGCGTTGGATCATCCCGCAAACGAGTCCGTCTAAAGAAACCCCCCCACCCGTTCTCATTCCAAAACACCAAGAAGTTCCTTCCCAAGCTAGTAAACCGATCCATCAATCACACCTGCTTCAAACACAAACCCCACCCCTCAGTCTACCACTCCCCTCACCACTCGACATGCCACCGCCCCCCCAAGCCTTCCTGCTCTTCCCCCAAGCCCCGACATCTATCTACCTACCCCCCCTTCCATCTCTCTTATTACCCCCTCCCCCTTCCTACCCCTCTTCAACGTCCCCAATAAAATAAAATAAAAAAAAATCAACAATCACTAAGTCCTACAACCATTAAACAAACTCATGATGAAGGAGAAAGGGGCCATATGGCCCGGTGCTCCGAAAGACAGTATATCACAAGTCACAAGTCAGTGGTATAACTCCGAGCCAAAACGTGGGTGGTCAGAATCTTTGGGTGACTTCATAAGTCCACTTCGATTTGTTTATGGTCACCGGCTACTAAATCAACCAATAGGAATCTTTTATTTTTGTTGCATTTTTCTGCTTTATTTACGTTTGATTGACAATTGACATTTACACTTCCGACGCAATAAGTAACGATTATGAATTTTGGGAATTCACGATCGAATGAAAAATGGGAGAACAGGACCCGCAATTGGAACAAAATTACAGGTGGGAGTCTTCCTTTGGTTGTTATTTTAGTGTTCCTAAAGTATTTTTTGAAATGTATTGCTTAATTGTATTTTAAACTGATGTACATGTTTCCGTTTTCAGAACATCTTTATGTTTCACCTGGGATCTAATAATTGACGCTATCCAACATCACGATTACATCTTAAAAAGGTAAATATGTTTTCTATATTGCATTTTCTGTTCTTATTTTCTTATATTTTTATCTGAACCGACAAAACTTTACTTGTTTACAATATAACATTCTTTATCCACACTTCAATACATTCGCTTCTGTTTCTGGAGATGGTTACATGAGGTTAAGGGAAATACAATCAGTCATGGTGCATGATGCAGAGGTAATTATTATTTTTATAACTTTCATTTTACAAAAACGTTAGTCAAATTTAACGTATTTGAGTAGGCTTATTTATATAAGTAAGTAGGTATCCTAGAACTTAGTTTAATATGAGAGTTATCATAAATTAAAAGTTAAAAGATATGGGAGGAAATGTAAATACATACATACATAGTAAGTACTATAATACACATACACAAATACAATAAAAATTGCATTATTTTACAAATTTCCATAACTGAACCAATGTAGTTTTTAGAAAATATAACTTCTCCTATTTTTTATAATTTCAGGGAAAATATGGTGATCTGAGCTACTTTAAATGCCAAATAAACAAATATAATGTTTTTTTGAGCCACTAACGAAGAATCAAACATCTTATGCAAACTAATGAAATTTATCTTTTAAACAACGTCCTCATATGGCAATTTGCTACAGAAATATAACCTGCTTATATTGTATTCTTGTTTAAAATATGTACATGTAATTCTGAGTTTTAAATTTTTCTGTTAAAAGATGAAAATATTTTAAATTCAGTAGTTTTGTAGGAACACATAATCATATTTTAATTATATATTCTTGTATTTCCTTTTTTCATATATTTATAATAAAATTCTTATCATGTAATTACGAGTTTTATTTTTTAAATAATATTTTAGGCTAATGATTTGGGTGGTATTGGGTAGGCCCCGAAAGAAAATTATATTGTGTATGGTCGCGCATTGTTCTTTTGTTGCTCACTCTATCTTTCATCTATAGTGCGTGACGTCACAAGTGATAAGTAAAAAAAGAAGTCGAAAAATTATTGCATTTTGATGGTGAAATAGTGACCAAATTTTTCACATACTAAAGCCCGAAGTTATCGATCTAGTGGGTGGTTTGGTATATTTATGCCACTTTTCAAATTGTGTGGACCGCGCAAACTTCACCCCAAACGATGTTGGTGTAAAGTTATGACCTTGAGTGTTGGCGAAAATTGTCAAACATTTATGACCTTGATTGTTGTGTTGGACTGTCAAAAGTCTGGCGTTTGCCCGCCCAATGGACCCTACTTAACTCAGTTAGAACACAGAATAGTTTCAAACATAAAAATGCAAAAACTCATTAAAGGGTACATAATCAAACATACTTATTGAGATTGTCTGTGATGTCTGTTAGAACTGCGTGAAACATGATTCAATAAACTAAAATTTGCTTTGAATTTAAGTATAATTTTCAAGACTGGAACAGGTTGTTATGAATAATTCAGATTTATAGAAGAATTAAAGTACGTACCTACAGTAGGTATAATATTTTAAAATATAATTATTGTTTTCATTATTAATTTAATAACCCAGTCGATTGTCGAGATAAAATATTCTGTTAATGCTTGTAAGTTACACGCCTCACTAGACGGTGTCTGTTCTGAGACGGATAATGTTACAATTTTTTTTAAACATTATTAAAAAATAACAAAATAGTGCATAAAATAAACAAAAAAATACAAATAGTGTAAATCAAGAGTTAAAAATGGGACAAAAGTATATAAATATCTCCCTAAGGGGTAGATATGTACACACCTTTATATATATACTGTATATTATTTTCATTTTCAAAAGTGGAACTGTTTGGAAAAATATTCAAAATATCCCGTGATTTTTCACGGGTCTGTGCTAGTACATAACTAAATATGAAGACATTAATGGTTATTGCAAAAATATTTATAAACTATCTTAACATGGCGTATAAACATTTAATAAGGAAAAATAATTATATTAAAAAGAACTAAGGACATTTTTCAGTCTGGCAGAAGGTGCTCAGGGCCACACTCTCTCCACACAGGGGATGTAGGAGGACAGGCGGACAGAAGGAGCTCAGGGCCACACTCTCTCCACCCAGAGGGTGTAGGAGGACAGGCGTACAGAAGGAGCTCAGGGCCACACTCTCTCCACCCAGGGGGTGTAGGAGGACAGGCGGACAGAAGGAGCTTAGGGCCACTCTCTCTCTCTCCACCCAGGGGATGTGGGAGGACAGGCGGACAGAAGGAGCTCAGGGCGACACTCTCTCCACCCAGGGGATGTAGGAGGACAGGCGGACAGAAGGAGCTCAGGGCCACTCTCTCTCTCCACCCAGGGGATGTAGGAGGACAGGCGGACAGAAGGAGCTCAGGGCGACACTCTCTCCACCCAGGGGATGTAGGAGGACAGGCGGACAGAAGGAGCTCAAGGCGACACTCTCTTCACCCAGGGGATGTAGGAGGACAGGCGGACAGAAGGAGCTCAGGGCCACACTCTCTCCACCCAGGGGATGTAGGAGGACAGGCGGACAGAAGGAGCTCAGGGCCACACTCTCTCCACCCAGGGGATGTAGGATGACAGGCGGTCAGAGGAGGCTTAGGGCCACACCAAACTTTCCACCCAGGGGAAGTAGGAGGACACGCGGAGTAACAGCTTTAAACTTCGTCTCCATCCTTTTCCTATAAAGGAAAGAATTTCTTTCCCTGGAATTAGCAATTGGAGTCCCTACATGGTTGCATGGTTGGATTATTACATTATTACATTCACAAAGACACGGAAAAAGCACCGCAGGCGAAACATTTTCTAGGTGGGAGGGTAAACCAATAAATCCTTTCATTTTTATTCGTCATATCCCGACAATATTAAGACGGAAATCTTTTAGCATTTTCTTAAATTGAAATCTTTTTGGGATGTTAAAAGGGAAACCTTAAAAGTATATCAAATTCCCACTAGCAACAGGCGTCGTGAGTTAAATCCTCTGTTGTCAAGTCCTCCGTCAATGCACGAGCAACATTTTTCGCTTTAATGCAAATGAAAAAGATTTTTTCTCGAGTCCTGTGTCCTCAATGTGTTCCATTTTCAGGGGCCTCCCGGGATAGGGCGAAAGTCTGGCCCTAACCGAGGTAGCTGACCTAGGATGGGGCCTCCCGGGCCTAGGCGGAAGTCCGGCCCTAACCGAGGTAGCTGACCTAGGATGGGGCCTCCCGGGCCTAGGCGGAAGTCCGGCCCTAACCGAGGTAGCTGACCTAGGATGGGGCCTCCCGGGCCTAGGCGGAAGTCCGGCCCTAACCGAGGTAGCTGACCTAGGATGGGGCCTCCCGGGCCTAGGCGGAAGTCCGGCCCTAACCGAGGTAGCTGACCTAGGATGGGGCCTCCCGGGCCTAGGCGGAAGTCCGGCCCTAACCGAGGTAGCTGACCTAGGATGGGGCCTCCCGGGCCTAGGCGGAAGTCCGGCCCTAACCGAGGTAGCTGACCTAGGATGGGGCCTCCCGGGCCTAGGCGGAAGTCCGGCCCTAACCGAGGTAGCTGACCTAGGATGGGGCCTCCCGGGCCTAGGCGGAAGTCCGGCCCTAACCGAGGTAGCTGACCTAGGATGGGGCCTCCCGGGCCTAGGCGGAAGTCCGGCCCTAACCGAGGTAGCTGACCTAGGATGGGGCCTCCCGGGCCTAGGCGGAAGTCCGGCCCTAACCGAGGTAGCTGACCTAGGATGGGGCCTCCCGGGCCTAGGCGGAAGTCCGGCCCTAACCGAGGTAGCTGCCCTAGGACGGGGCCTCCCGGGCCTAGGCGGAGATCCGATGCTGACCGAGGTAGGGCCCTAAGACAGGGTCTCCCGGGCCTAGGTGGAAGTCCAGCCCTGACCGAGACGCTGCGTTACGTCTGTACCTGCCACTTAACTTGTTACCTTGATTTCTTAATATATAAAACAAAGTCGGGTTAGTTACATTATTTATAACTCGAGAACGGCTGAACCGATTTTGATGATCTTTGATTAGTTAGATTTGTCTCCGCCCCGGATAACATAATAACTATTAAAACATCGAAAAAGAAAGTTATGAAGAAAATTCATTTTTTCATACATTTTGTATGGAACGAATTCTCATATTTTGAAAGAACTGAAGCAATATTGTGGTAGGTATAATATTGAACTGTGCGTGAATTCCAATAATTCAAAAACGTCAAATGTCAATGCGCTAATTGTTTTGCATTTGTTCTTAAACATATAATACTGCCTCTCTTTCTTACACACTAAACGTCAATAGCCGAAAATGAGACAAACGGTGAACGTATGTCTCCACCCATCCAAAGGAATGATACAATATTTATAATAAAAATCACTCAAAGGTATAAAGAAAATGAAAAGCATTTTTTTAAATCAGCTCCACGACGCATGAGGCTCCAAAGAATATTATTTTCCTCAGAACCTATGTCATCTTAGGGGATGCTGTGTGGAGGGTCTTTTTAAGGCAGGGAAGGATGGCAAGTTCTAGGAAAGAAAAGGTATGATAGGTGGGTAGGAATCTGGAGTCAGTGTATCCAGGAGTGACGGACGTATGAATCCATCCCTCCAACTGCGGTGCAAGGCGATGGGTCAAGAGAGTCCAGCTGGAAAGGTCAAAGGGCCTCCCTCAACCAGTCTCTCTCGATCCGGTCCGCCACGCAGTGGGTGGGCAGGTGCATCCGCCGCCAAGACCCGGACAAACGTCACCCCACGAACCCGGGCACCCCTATGGGTGAAGTATGACAGAGGTGTTGATTATCCAATAAATGGTTTCCGGGGCGGCGGCACCCATACCCGCCTCTCAAATTCGCGTAAGTGAGTGGAAAAATAAGAAAATCACAAAAAATATAAATCCGTACACAATGCCATCTCTGATACTGACAAGAACAAAACACGGATTGTTGCGCATTGATGATTGCTTCATTGTGTAATTTTTAACTTAATAAAAAAACTTAATTATATTCACCAGTTATTAATTCTGAAACGGTACGAAGTTCGTCGGATCAGCTAGTTATTAATAAACGGAAGGTTCAGGCGTATTAAATACGATTAACAAAATAATAGGTGAAGGATTTGGGAGAGGGAGGAGGGGGGGGGTATGTTTAGAAATTCTTTGGACTTGTACTTACCGAACCTAATACCTACAAACCTTACAAAAATAAATATACAAAATAAATACCTTACAAACATAATATTATGTAGGTATACAGTTTATGAGGCAAATCCACTGCTAATAACATATAATACACAATATGACACACAGTGCTCACTACTAATAATTGGTCTCATTCATTCACCTCACACCTCACAAATTGGGAGGCGGGTATGGGTACCGCCGCCCCTGAAACCATTTATTAGATAAGCAACACTTCTGCCACAGGTCACCCTAAGTGGTGGCTACGTTTGATGACTTAGCAGGGTGCCCGGGTTTATAGGGTAAGATTTGTCCAGGTCTTAGCGGCGGATGCGTCTGCTAACTTGGTGGTTGAAGGAGACCTTTTGAACTTTCTAGCCAGACGTTTGACCCATCGCCTTGCACAGAGGGAAGGATTGATAAGTCCGTCACTCCTCGATACACTGACGCCCAGATTCCAACTCACCACTCATACATGTATTTTTACTTCTCAGAACTTCCTATCCTTCCCTTCCTTAAAAAGACTCTCCACACGGCATCCCCTAAGATGACATAGGTCCTGAGGGATTTTTATTCTCAGGGCCTCCTGTGTAGAGCTTATGTAAAAAAACACCGCACTCCTCACAGGTGGGACACCTCAACACCTTATTTCAGTATTTGAGTACCTCATACAAACTCATTCTGAAATGGTGTCCTACCCAACACTAATCGCAAGCTTCATATTTCATTCAGCAAATAGCTCGGAGTGGACAGGAAATGTTATAATATTGGACCAATGATGGTAAACTCACCCTAGCACCCCAGGGGTACCACCTAGAGAGTTCCAGTCCTCCCACAGAGTCCTGGGCTGTGTGCAGACAGACAGGCCGATACCTCCTACTGGAAGGGACCTTGAAACACCACCACACACTTACTCTATCATTCATTATATTATTTAATATAGGTAGTTAGGTAGGTAGGTCACTACTGCCCGGAGCCAGGGGAACTATGGCATCCGCTATTTGGGATATATTATGAGGCTGATGGGATTAAGGGAGGGGAAATGGTTGAAGTGGAAGGTGGAGTAGTAACTGACTTATATTTAATATAGGTAGTTAGGTAGGTAGGTCACTACTGCCCGGAGCCAGGGGAACTATGGCATCCGCTATTTGGGATATATTATGAGGCTGATGGGATTAAGGGAGGGGAAATGGTTGAAGTGGAAGGTGGAGTAGTAACTGACTTATATTTAATATAGGTAGTTAGGTAGGTAGGTCACTACTGCCCGGAGCCAGGGGAACTATGGCATCCGCTATTTGGGATATATTATGAGGCTGATGGGATTAAGGGAGGGGAAATGGTTGAAGTGGAAGGTGGAGTAGTAACTGACTTATATTTAATATAGGTAGTTAGGTAGGTAGGTCACTACTGCCCGGAGCCAGGGGAACTATGGCATCCGCTATTTGGGATATATTATGAGGCTGATGGGATTAAGGGAGGGGAAATGGTTGAAGTGGAAGGTGGAGTAGTAACTGACTTATATTTAATATAGGTAGTTAGGTAGGTAGGTCACTACTGCCCGGAGCCAGGGGAACTATGGCATCCGCTATTTGGGATATATTATGAGGCTGATGGGATTAAGGGAGGGGAAATGGTTGAAGTGGAAGGTGGAGTAGTAACTGACTTATATTTAATATAGGTAGTTAGGTAGGTAGGTCACTACTGCCCGGAGCCAGGGGAACTATGGCATCCGCTATTTGGGATATATTATGAGGCTGATGGGATTAAGGGAGGGGAAATGGTTGAAGTGGAAGGTGGAGTAGTAACTGACTTATATTTAATATAGGTAGTTAGGTAGGTAGGTCACTACTGCCCGGAGCCAGGGGAACTATGGCATCCGCTATTTGGGATATATTATGAGGCTGATGGGATTAAGGGAGGGGAAATGGTTGAAGTGGAAGGTGGAGTAGTAACTGACTTATATTTAATATAGGTAGTTAGGTAGGTAGGTCACTACTGCCCGGAGCCAGGGGAACTATGGCATCCGCTATTTGGGATATATTATGAGGCTGATGGGATTAAGGGAGGGGAAATGGTTGAAGTGGAAGGTGGAGTAGTAACTGACTTATATTTAATATAGGTAGTTAGGTAGGTAGGTCACTACTGCCCGGAGCCAGGGGAACTATGGCATCCGCTATTTGGGATATATTATGAGGCTGATGGGATTAAGGGAGGGGAAATGGTTGAAGTGGAAGGTGGAGTAGTAACTGACTTATATTTAATATAGGTAGTTAGGTAGGTAGGTCACTACTGCCCGGAGCCAGGGGAACTATGGCATCCGCTATTTGGGATATATTATGAGGCTGATGGGATTAAGGGAGGGGAAATGAAGTGGAAGGTGGAGTAGTAACTGACTTATATTTAATATAGGTAGTTAGGTAGGTAGGTCACTACTGCCCGGAGCCAGGGGAACTATGGCATCCGCTATTTGGGATATATTATGAGGCTGATGGGATTAAGGGAGGGGAAATGGTTGAAGAGGAAGGTGGAGTAGTAACTGACTTATATTACACAGGAGGCCCTGAGGAAAATAATTTCCTGAGATTTCCATCTGAGATTCTGTGTGGAGGGTCTTTTTGAGGCAGGAAGGAATGAACATTGGTCTTGAAGAGACCCATTTTGTAGGAAGGAGGAAATACAGAGGCCGGCAAATCGTTCCACAGCCAAGTCGTTGAAAGTCGTTCAAGAACAAGTCGAAGAAACGACCCGTTCTCATGTGACAAATGTCAATCGTATTCATATGTTGGACGGGTTTTTGGGACTATCCACCGGTGCCGATGAGATCAATGACGCTGTTTCCTCTGAGCACCTTACATTGAAATACCGGTAGAACAGGGATAGCATATCCACCTGACGCCTTTGCTATAAAGATTGCAACCCGTTTGTTAAGATCGGAAAGAACATTATTCAGAATAGAAACATAATTTGAAATGGCTTTAGCTGTGTTTGATTATCAGATATAAATAGCAACACTGAGCTGGAATAATGGGCGAACTGTACAGGGCCCGCAGATACTGCAGATAGTTCACAACTGCTTTCTCTGTACAAATGGCAAGTGCGCCTTATGGTTGAATTTGGCAGCCACCTCTGGTCTGGAGCCCCAAAACACATGAAAAAAAACCCTCGGCTCTGTAAAGAAACGGGCGGTCCGTTTGATAGTTTATCCTCACTTAACAGACGGATCTTTAGAGTGCAGGCGTCGGGTGGGAATGCTATCTTTTTTCTACCGGTATTTCAATGGAAGATGCTCTGAGGAACTAGCGTCATTGATCCCCTCGGCACCGGTGCATACTCGGAAAAAACCAACACATGTTCACAGTTGAAATTTGTCACTTGAGAACAGGTTGTTTCTTCGATTCGTTCTTGTATTCAACAGCTCGGATGTGAAAAGATTTGCCAGCCTCTGTATTTCCTCCTTCCTACAACATGGGTCTCTTCAAGACTAATGTTTTTTCCTTCCTCTCCTCAAAAAGACCCTCCACATGGCATCTCAGATGGAAATCTTCCTCAGGGCCTCCTGTGTGGAGTGAATGTAAAAAAAGGCATTACTGAGTAATGTTGCTGCTCTGGAACGTATCTTAAAATTAACAAATTTTGATAAATTATATTTATTTATTATTTTAGATTTCAATATTAATATTTAATACGTTATTTAATGGACGTGTTTAGGAAATCAAAAGAAAAAGAATTATGTAAGGTAAAATATTTGGTTAGAATTTATCTTTCTAAATGTGATTCATCATAATGTAAATAAAATTTTCCAAATCCAATTTAATATAATGGTACCGAGGCACTGAAAGAAAGAAATTATTTCTTCCCGCGAGTCCTTTCCTGTGCGTCTGCTTGTCCCGCTGTTAAATTCAAAGGTGTTCTAATACTGTATTGTTAGTTCTATTTCTTGGCCGTGTGTGGCGCTACTGTTGCTGTTACCTGTCACACAAAGAAGTGTATTTTGTTTTTGTTCTAATAAAAAAGTAATCCACAAAATATAATGAAATCTTACTTATTTTCAATGAAATATAACCCGATTCCAATACCCGCGAACTTCCCTTTCCGCGTTCTCCTCCCCTTCCATCTTCCCCCTCCCTCGGCTCCATCCCGCGAACCTTCCTCTTCCTTTATTTCCCACTCCCTTTCGGATTATCCTTACCTCCCGCCTTCCCTCCCCGCCGCTAAACTGAATGAAACACGAACAACGAGCCACCTATTGTATTTTTAAATACAATTTTCATAATGCCAGAGCTCATCATTATGTGTAGAAACTTTTGCGGGCGTGCGTACAACAATTCACCAAAGTTTCATCGCAATCGGTTTTATTGTTTAGGAAATAATGAGGGACAAACGAAAAAACATTCATTTTTATGAGTAAGATTACAAAATCTTTAAAACCTTTAATATGATTTCTCTATGAAAATAGTTCTAATGAAGTAGTCTATTTTTTTTATTTTTTATTTTATATATTCAATAATTTTATTATTAAATTAATAAAAACAGTTTATTTATAAACAAGTTCTGCTGGTAATTATTATTACGCGTGACAGCTGTTTCGCCTTTTGAGAGCATTATCAAACTGTGGTCATGCCACATACAGACAATCTATTTATAGTATTTTTGGATAGGTCTGTACTATGACTCATTTCTAATTTCTGATAAAAAATGACTTTAATAATTTACCTTAATAATTTACTAATTAATTTACTTTACTAATAATAATTTATAATAATAATAACTATTAATATTTTCAGTCATTTTTAATCAGAAATTAGAAATGAGTCATAGTACAAACCTATCCAAAAATACTATAAATAGATTGTCTGTATGTGGCATGACCACAGTTTGATAATGCCCTCAGGAGGCGAAACAGCTGTCACGCGTAATAATAATTACCAGCAGAACTTGTTTATAAATAAACTGTTTTTATTAATTTAATAATAAAATTATTGAATATATAAAATAAATTAAAATTAAAATGGAGTTCTACAAATTAAACTTGATAACAATAAATAATCTATTTATTATAAATTATCCTTGTTTACAATAATTTTTCTGTTAGGTAACTGAGTGTAATTTTAGAAGCGCAATTAATATTAATAATTTTAGAGGCCGCGCTGGTTGAAAGTTTATAGCAATTAAATTAGCGGAATTCAAATGGTTCGACCCCTGAAATTGCAAACACGCCACTACTGCACACTGCACACTGCACAGTGCTAAGTGCACAGTGCACACGTGTTCGGGAGCGAAGGTCATGAACACACCACAACGTGACTCGAGGAAAACAAAATTGTTATTAAAACTTGTTATGGAAAATATCTCCACCAGATAACCAGAGATATTTAATTTGCTATGCATTTTTATTATTGTTCTAAAAATCTCAATATTCAAAATTGCCATTTCATTACGATGTCATTTAAATTCAAAGTGTTAGACCTGTGCCACACACAGCTATAAAATGTGTAACTTAAATGTATGGCGAGGGATGTGCCAAAATACGCCAAGCAACAGCTTATAGCTCTATGTGGCACAAGTCTAACACATCTTAAAGTAATTGTTCCCGGATAGGAACTTACATGAACTTTGTAACGATGAAATCTCATTATTTTTACGATAAAATTGCGAACAAGTATAAAAGTAGTATTTAATGCGTTTTATAAAATAAAACATATAACCTTTTTTGTTGATTTTTTTAACTGGCAATACCAATATAAATATAAAATTCGAAAGAAACATACGTTCCGTGTAGAAATATGGTTAAAGATTCTGGAATCTTCTTTTTTTGTATTTTTAATTCTAGATTAGTATTTTCGCAATGTAAATTATATAATATCTATTTTTTTTAAATTAACCCCACACAGGAGGCACAGAGGAAAATAATTTCCCCCAGAGCCTACGTCATTTTCGAGGATGCTGTATATAGGATCTTTAAAAATGATTGTTCATTTTTACGCAGCATCGTGTTCATTTGTCAAATGCATTGTACATTAGAGTGGGCCGAAAAAAGTCTTTTTTTTTTATTTCGAAGTTGTAATAGCGCGGAAAAGTTGCAAATTATATAGAAAAAAAAGAAAGAAAAAAATCCGTTCGCACATAGGCCCTAAAGCTTGACAAAATACGAAAAAACCTCATTTTTGCGATTATTTAAAAAAAAACATATGTAGATGTTTTCGTAATGTAATAATTTGTAACGTCTTCAAATAAAGCCTAACAACATTGTGTTTTAATTTGTTTTAGATCAATTGATATCTTCCGGTCGCGCATAAGATCCAGTATTTGCCACAATATTGAAAATTTTAAATTTTTACGAATTTTTGGTATTTGATAAGCAAGCCAGAACGACCTCTCCCCCACTCCACCCCCTCCGCATTCCTAGGATTATGCCACCTATCTCCCTTCATTGTTGTCAGACTGCTTCTGTCAGTTGTGCAGTGCGTTAGTGTTTAGTTCGCCCCGTTGTTTTCATTCTCCAACTCTTGGCGTTTTGTGTTATCATATTGCTGTGATATAACGAAACGGTGGCATCACAGCTGTGCCGAAGTAAGTAATAACAAGACAGGTATTCGACTGCCCCATTTTTGGTACTCAAAAAGATCTGCCAACAAGCAAGTTGCCTACGGGCGAGGATATCATTCGGAGTTAATCTCAAGAAAGGTATAATTTGGCACTACAAATTAATAATAAGGGCGTTAGTTTTAAACAAGTTACCAGTACAGTAACTAACAGTACACTGTTGGGTTTCTATTTAAATGGTAGAAAAGACGACACGTTAGTGGTAGAGCAAGCTCATTCGAAAAGGTTTCGTAGAATTATTAACTCGGCGTCAGTACAGTTAAAATATGTAACAACGATAGTAGGGTTGGGTCCAGGAGACCCGAATTAAAACTGGCTTTGATGTCAATATTTAAAAGAAATTTAGTAACATATTGCAATAATTTGATTAAACACTATTTTGTTTACGAGATTTTGGGTAAAATAAAACAGCTTCATATAAAACAATCTTTTAATGACATTTTTATAAAAGTATAGTAAAATTTTAACAAAATAGACAACCTCTGTCTTAAAGTTATAAAATTTAAATTAAACATATTTTTTTCCCAAAATATGACCTAATATCATATATTGTATGAATGAGATCTATAGTAGGACTACGAATAATACATCATTCCCATGAGTTACATACTATTACATATTATCATTTGCATCTACGCAATATCCACAGTTCAACATTGCATGCTGACTGCTGACTGCAGATGTATTTGTTACAATCATGCGACAAGTATTATTAGTTTTTCTGTCTTTTTTGGCAGGACAATCTTGACATCTTTTTTCTTACATTAGGTATCTTTGCAGGTGGCGCTTCATCAGAATCTCCTTAAAACTCTCTGATCCTTTTCTGCATCAGTATTGGCAATTGAATGACATTTTTCCGATCGCGCAAATGCTCACGAATAAGTGTGAGGCCTAAATTCTTTAGGAATTTGCGACGCTTTGCCTCACATATTAAGACATATTTAGCAGGCCGTAAAAAATGGTCAATTTTTTTAATTACGATGCATTTTGTCATCATGATGCAAGCTCGACATAAGTAAAATCACTTTATTTTTTTTCGGAATATATGAAACGATCATGATATCTTTCTGAAAACCAAAAGTCGACGAGTTTATTTCTTTTCCTCTTGTTTTCGTAAATTTTTCGTGTATTTATCGGGATAGGTCTTACCTACCTTTTTACTTACTTATTATTTCTTACGCCGCCTTCACTTCATCCTTGACAATCTACTCCAATTATTTCATATTAAGATTAAGTTAATCGCCATGATGGCATAAGTAGGTAACTCATAAAGTGGGTAGGATTGCAACAATGAAACGGCAAACTCAAATTCAACAAGCAATGTTTCATGCATTAAATTTATTGAAGTAACATCGATATAATTGTAATGAGACTATTCGTATTTAATGAATCTGCAGGGTGGTTGAGAGTTACGCATTTCCAACTGAATATCAATGGCGTTATCAGATGCATGAGTATGCTAATATTGTAACATAAAGATAGCTAGAAATCTAATGTATGGGCGCCTGTAAAGAAACAAAGTCTAAACATATTTATAGATAGTGATTTCATTAGTTAATAATATAAATACCTAATGATTATCTCGCACTGATTACTGTCTATAAAAATCTCTCACGTGTGTAAATGGCCCGACGCGCGACGCTTCCAAACGGCTCGCCACACAGCTGTCAGCTGTTCCTCACGACCACCAGAATCCAACTCAATTACGTAGCAAAGCTCAAGCTCCTCCCCCCTTCCGTTCCTGTACCTGCGACTGTAGAATAAGTCAAGATTCTGAGTGGCTAGTGTTCCTTGGTAATTTAAGTAGGAACTGGCTGCAACCGCTGCACAGTGCCTACATGTTCTGTAAAGAAGATTTGGCTGTACGTGATCGTGGACACTTATCACATTCGAGGTGGTTGACAAAAGCAAATAGAACTCTCAGATTGTACATAAGGGAAGAAAACCCACTTTACAGACGGCCCGAAACTTGTTTACCAAGCAATACAATCTACCCGGTATTTGCCAAAACCTTTGGAATGGTTTTTTCGCCCACCCATAACACTTACTGTTAGCCATGACTCAAGATGACAAGACACACATAAGAGAGCTCGGACTTCGAAGAATTCTGAAGGCAAGGCGGATAGATGCAAGAAGAAAAACAGTAAGAACATTCACGCCACCAAATATTAACTTCAATGCGCAAGAATACTGATAAATGATTAACTCGATGGACTGTAACTTATCTTCTCCCCCATTGTTGGCAGAAATCAGTGACGATGAGATCAACTCACACATCGACAGTGACTCAATCCTTGACTGGAATATTATTTTCAAGCAATTCTCAGTTTACATGCAGGCTGTTGAACGCTGTGCAAAACTCGTCACCGAAGCCTCAGGAAAAGTTTGTGGAGCTGAATCTTGAGACGGATTTATAAGAACCATTCTGCTTTCCAGAACATCCATGCTTCACCAGCAAATCAGTCTTTAAAGTACATTCGTCTACAAAATAGAGAACAGTACCTACTAATGAATAGATTTAACTAACATGATTTTTTAATTCAGAACTCTGTTTTTCTTTTTTATAAAAGTAAGTTTATTGTGGTAAACTATACTGTAACTTAAATATTTCAGTTTTTTAAATATATAAAGATGTAGAGCAAGTCAAAAAGTACCATGCCCGTTGTTATCGTTATCACCCATCATGTTATAGGCCTAACGAGTGATATTGTATGGCTTGCTTATCAAATACCAAAAATGCGTAAAAACTTGAAATTTTCAATATTTTGGCTAATTTTGGGCTTATGCGCAACCGGATTGATCTAAACCAAATTAAAAAACATTGTTATTAGGCTCTATTTAAAGATATTACATTACGAAAACATCTAATTAAAATTTTGAAAAAATAATCGCAAAAATGAGTTTTTTTCATATTTTGTCAAACTTTAGTGCCTATGTGGAAACCGAAGATGTTATCCGATTATTTTCCGTGCTATTACAACTTCGAAATCAAAAAAATAAGTTTTTTCGGCCCACTCTATTGTACATATAAATTTGTATCAGTGATGGAAGAACCGGTGGAAGCAATTTAGATTTTTTACAACATGAGGTAAATGTTTCCTGAATTTTGGATTCATCTCATGGGCGTACATTACTGCGACGTTGAAGAATAATTGTTACAACAATATGGAAGGTATTATCTTGTAACTGTGTTGCTAAGGATGCAATTAAATACCACATTAATACAAATACACGCAAAAATAACATTCGCGATCTTGGCGTGATTTTCTTTTCTTTCAAATCCAACATATCTGACATTTTTACAAAATGCTCGGATTTGTTCTTCGTATTGCAATACGGCGAACATATGAAGCACTTGTCCGCAGCATCCTGTAATATAGCTCCATTATTTTGCCCCTTCTGAACAAAACCATATCCTAGAAATAGAAAAAGTGCAAAAAAGGTTAATGCGTTACCTGTATATGAGGGAATATACATACTACCCATTCCTGTATCCATCATTGTTCTTAACAGGAATGCTCGATTTTAAAACCCTAGTAGTATTTTAATACCCTATTGCTCCGAAAGCGAGGACTTCTGCCTATCAGAATGCACCATTAAGCAGGGCGACTCAACTCTGCATTGAGCATCGAATGTCACCTACAGAGAATTCAGTAACTATCTCATGACATACGTCATAACGTAATTAAACTGCCCCCCATGCACTTTTTTAAATTTTGTAATCTTCTCCATATTTTTTAAATGTGTAACTGCTTAATGGAGAACCTGAATAAAATAAATATAGCAAATAAGAAGTTTTCAGTGGTTTTTATCGAATTAATAATTTTAAAAGGACACATTATTTAATGTGTCAAAGGGCAAATAATTATTCGTTCTGATAATTCCGATAAATGAAATGATCTTGATCACGGTAGGTAGCCATAATCTAAGAATTTATATTATATGTTGTTTGCTCGCGTAAAATTCCAATCACGGTGACTCGTTTCTCTCTTCGTCGACGGAAAAGTTTTGTTTTAAGTAAATAATTATTATCAACAACTACTACAAGTGTACAGTGGACGTGTGTGTGAGCCCGCACTGAGGGTGATTATTTTAAAAACTTACCACCGGAGTGGAACTTACTAGTTGTACGCAACTGTTAATACCACCGACAAGAAAACCTACAAATGTCTATTGGGCGTGTCTGTGTGCCCAAAGTATTATTGATTTTCCCTCACTTGAGTGAGTATTCAAAAAATTTCGAACAATAAATCAATATCATTGGCTTTGTCTAGGGCAGTGATGGGCAAAGTACGGCCCGCGGGCCAGCTCCGGCCCGCAAAAGTATTTAATCCGGCCCGCCGACGATCTTTAGAAATTATAAGCATACCTACCTATTGTATACTATTAATTTCGAAGGATCGTCGGCGTCAAAATATAATTATCGCAGGCACACACACACACACCATAATAAATTAAATAAAAGATTAAAAGGACGGAACCATCTTTTAGATGACGCTTGGGATTGTCTGAAATTAATTAAAAACAGCTTTTTCTGTTTTATAATTGAGAAAAATGATTTAACTCACTTTCCGCGCTTAGAATCCATTGCACCAGTGAGTGAGAACAAACTGAAAGAATTCAGTCAGGCGTTGAAAAAACTTCCACACAGAATTTGAAACTACGTTTCAAGATTTCAAGAATATTCAGTCATCGCTTGATGTTTTTTCAATGCCGTTTAATGTGGACCAGCAGAATGCCCCTGCAGAATTGCAGTTAGAAATTGTTGAAATGCAGTGCAGCCCCCATTTAAAATAATTGTTGTTAAATTCCGAAAAATTTGAACAAAACTACCAATTGAACAAAATGTTTTTTCTACGTAGATAGAATAGAATACTTAACGGTTTCCTTCTCATTGTGTTTTAAGTACGGTATTATTGCATCTAATATTAGTTTGCACACAACCTCGCGCTTTGCAGATCGGTAGCATGGCGAATGCATGGCGATGTGAGGTGCAATACGTGTGTTGCTCGGCTAAGTTCGGGACGAATCGGGCGCTACCATTTTCGTTTCCTCTGTTGTCAAGGTCATTGTTCAATCGTTCAATGTTCATCAGTCCATCAGTGTAGTGAGTGTAGTTCGGACAGTCACGACGCGACGTCGCGTGCGTAGTCAGTGTCAAGTCACTTCTGCGGCTGTATGTCTGGCTTGTGTTTCTATGGTTGTGCTTTTTTGGTAGTGTTTTTGACATTTTTGATCGTTACAATGGCAAGTAAAAAACGTAAAGTTGATTCGGAATGTCGTATTTTTAAAGACGAGTGGACTTGGAAATACTTTTTTACACATATTAAGGATAAACCTGTGTGCCTCATATGCAATGAAGCTGTAGCGGTATTTAAGGAATTCAACCTCTCACGACACTTCATGACAAAACATAACAACGCCACTTATGAAACTATGACCGGAGAGGAACGGAAGCAAAAAGCAGAAGCTCTACGTAAGAAACTGTCAGGTCAGCAAAATATTTTAAACAAACAAAGCTGTTCTCAAAAGCTAGCTACACATGCCAGTTACGTTGTAGCATACAATATTGCAAAAAGTAACAAAGCATTTTCTGATGGTGAATTTCTAAAAACTTGTATGATCCAAGTATGTGACATTTTGTGTCCTGACAAAACAAAGGATTTTGAGACAGTAAGTTTGTCTCGAAAAACAATTTCTTCTAGAATTGAAGTAATTGATAAGCAGTTTGTCTCACAACTAGAGTCAAAGATAAGCGAGTTTAAATTCTGTTCTTTTGCGTTGGATGAAAGTACGGACATAATTGACACAGCTCAGTTACTGATATTTATAAGAGGTGTTGATGACAACTTTTGTGTTACTGAAGAATTAGCTTGCATGCGTTCATTAAAGGGAACTACCAAAGGATCAGACATTTTTCAAGAATTTCAAGAAACTATCACGTCTTTGAAAGTACCTTTGACCAAAATTTGTAATATCACTACTGATGGAGCACCGAATATGACAGGGACGAAATCTGGTTTCGTAGGCATTTCCTGGGAACGAAGCTGTGTTTCTTTATTGTATCATACATCAAGAAGCTCTGTGTAAATCTGCTCTAGACATGAAACACGTGCTTGATGTTGTTATTAAGCTTGTTAATAGCATTCGTTCACGAGCACTCAATCATAGACAATTTCGAGAGTTTCTTGACTCATTGCAGTCTGAGTATTCTGATGTACTTTACTACACTAAAGTAAGGTGGCTCAGTGCAGGACGAGTTTTCGAACGAGTTTGGGATTTAAAAGACGAAATAATCTCTTTCATGGAAGAAAAAGGAATGGACGAATGTGAACATATGAAAGATATCGTATGGCTTTCAGACTTTGCATTTTTTACAGATCTTCTTAGTCACATCAATAAATTGAACCTTAAACTCCAGGGAAGAAATCAATTAATCAATAATATTTGGGGTCATATCAGGAGTTTCAAAATGCATTTGAATCTATTTTCTAAACAACTAGTCAAGAAAGACTTTTCCCATTTTCCAAGACTAAAAACTATTGCAGTTAGGGAGGACCAACTTAAGAACTATGAGAAAAGCGTGAAATATCTTTATGAAGAATTTGAACGAAGATTTCAAGACTTCAAAGTTATAGAACAGGACCTGGACATTTTTAGCATGCCATTTAATATGGATTGTGAATCAGTCAAACCAGAATTGCAGCTCGAATTGATTGAGTTGCAATGTAACACTGAATTGAAGAAACTGTTTCTCAACGTGTCCAAAATTGAGTTCTACAAGGCCCTGTCAAAATCAAGTTTCCCAAACCTGAAATCTCACGCTCAGAAGATAATTGCGATGTTTGCATCTTCCTACATCTGTGAACAGGTGTTTTCTACTATGAAGCTCCGCAAAAATAGTGTTAGAAACCGATTGACTGACCACCATTTAGCTTCACCACTGCGAATCAGCTCATCACAGTTTTTACCAGATTATGATAAACTTTTAGAAACTCAGCCACAGTTTCATCTGTCACATACGCCTTCATACTCTTCTAAAGAATAATCATTTTTTATTTTTTTTTTTTACCATTTTAGCATATAATGTACTCAATATTATCCATGATATAAAAATTAAAAAATAAAGTACTTATATCACTTATAAAAAATAATTTTATTACATTTTTTTTCCGGCCCGCCTAGATAATTTTTTATTTTATCTGGCCCTTTCCTTAAAAAGTTTGCCCATCTCTGGTCTAGGGCCTTGATGTCGAAATGTTTCATGTGTGTAAATTAGGGATTGGTATATATCACACTTCTAGAATTTTAATATTCGGTGGATAAGACTAGAAACCAACAGCAATATTTGACGAAACACTTTTTTAAACATAAATCCTACTATAATTTCCCTCGGGGCCTATATCATCTTTGGGAATGCTGTGTTGAGGGTATTTTTAAGGAAAGGAAGGAGAAGAAGTATTGGAAAAGAACAAGGTATCGGGTTGGGTAGGAATCTAAAGTCAGTATCTCCAGGAGTGACGGACTTACGGATCTATCGCTCCCGCTGCGGTGCAAGACGATGGACCGAGAGAGACTAGCTGGAGAGGTCAAAAGGTCGACCTTTACCGATGCAACCCGCCACGCAGCCGCCAAGACCTGAATACACTACTCCCGGTATACCCGGTCACTCCTGCTAAGCCACCAAAAGTAGCGAACCATTTGGGGTGACCTATGGCAGGCGAGTTATCATAACACCTAGTGAACTCAGCGTTGTTAAAAAGCTTCAAAAAACTTATAAATAAAGCAAAAAAATTATTCTTTTAATTTCTAATTTGCTTATGTGACGTGAAAGATAAAAGTAAATATTACCCAAGAGTCCCAACCTCCTGGGGTCAGTGTGCTTACGGCATCACCAGTGTTATATAAATAGACGAAGAGTAGGAAGCACTCGGATATTCAGTTCTATTGACTTAATACGACTAAAGTCATTTCAAGAAGGTGTCGAGTCACCAGGGCGATACTGAAAGCATCAACCACTCTGGAAAGAGCGCAAATCAAGTCTTAATCTTATTTTTAAATCGTGTTTGAAATAATAACGACAACAATGACGGCCTCTGTGGTCGAGAGTGAGGCTCTCGACTCGCAATCCGAAGGTCGTGGAATCAATTCCCGGCGTTCGGAAATAATGTTTTTTGATATATTTGTATTACTTCACAATTAATTCGTGTTAATTAATATATAATTCATCTAGTATATTTGCGGCAAGTTTGAGATTGAAAGATACTCTCAGTATCGCCCTGGTGTAAGATCACCATTCATAATTGAAACGTCTCTTGAAATGGCATTAGCCTGGTTTGGTGACCAGATCAGAATAGCCAGGTACCCCCCCCCCCGCCTTTTTCTTCCCCATCTCCTTCACTTGCCCACGACATTCGGTCTCTCAACATACCCCATTTGGGATGCCATAGTCTCACTGGCTCCAGACGGGAGCGGTTGGGACTCTTGTGAAGTAGTCAAGTAAACAAACAAAACATTTGTCCTCGCCTGGATTCAAGCCTTCGACCTTCGGGTCCCGAGTCCCGAGACACGGCGCCCGCGCCGGCGGTATTCATTGAAAGCTGCGGGACTAAATCCAAACTCTAAACCTTGTTTTACAAAACTGTCCACAAAAGGATTTGCTGTTCCCTAAAACCGTTATTTCGTTGGAGGGGTATAAGGGGTGGGTAGGAACCTAGAGATCAATATGTCCAGGAGTGAATTGTGAATTCATCCCTCTCACTCCGGTGCAGGGCGTTGGGTCGGGAGAGTTCCGGCTTGAGAGGTAAAAGGCCCGCCACGCAGCTGGTGAGCAAACGTATCCTCTGCCAAGACGTGAACCCGGGTGCCCCTGCTAAGTCACCGGCCGTAGCTTGCCACTTGGTGACCAATGTAAAGTATACCACTGACATTTAAAAGAATTATCATTAATTTAAATAATTATCAACCGCATAGTGAAAGTTCACATATTTATAAAACAAAGCGAGCTGTTTGCATTTGCAATTATAATCAAACAAGTAATGTGTTTTTACGTTTTAATTATGTTCGTTGAGGTGCTTTTGGGTGGACAATATTATTGAAGTGAAAACTTCTTTAGCACCGTTGTGATTTGAAACTCGATGTAACGAAAAAGCGACACTAAAAGCGACAAACATATACATATATCTATATGGCCTCCCCATTCTTGTGTACTTTAATTTTCTGAAGATTTTTACTTACCGCGTGTGAACTGAATACATGCTATTTTTTTTCCGTCTGGTGCATACACGAATAATTCAGAAGGTTTTCCGACGGGTTTATTTATTTATTTATTTTATTTATTTATTTATTATTACATTTATTACATACAAGAAAACAATATAAAAGGAAGCTTTGACTGCCCAACTAGGAAGGTTTCCCGTTTTAGGACAGTCAACTTGGCAGGTTGCGTGTACATAATTTCACATTAGTGGATTCAATAATAAATAACAATAATGGTACATATTGGGGGAGTTACTTAGATATTAGGTACAATATCGGATATAAGTTGTGTTATTCTAGGTATACAGCAGTAATAAACAATAAAATCCAGATAGGTACATGTAAAATATAAAGTAAAATCCAGATAGGTACATGTAAAATATAAAGTAGAACTAAAATATAACAAATGTAAGAAAGAAAAATAATAAAAAAAAAAGTTTTTTTTTTTTTTATGAAAATACAATTAAGCAGTAATAAGCAATAAAATCCAGGTAGGTATATGTAAAATATAGAATAAAAATATAATATATAAATATAAGAAAGAAAAATAAAAAAGAAAAAAAAAGAAGAAAATAATTTATAGGAAAATACAAATACAAAATCGAAGAAATCAACTCAGACTACGTTTTTTAATAATTTTTCGGAATCTGTCCTACCTAAGTCTAATAACCATTTTGTAATTTTAGTACCGAAGGATGATAATTCACACAGTTTCAATTGAGAGGGGATTTTGTTGTATATTTTTGGTCCCAGGTATGAGAAAACTTTTTGATAAGCCGCAGTATTGCTTGTTGGAATAGAAAGGTCGTTTCTGCTTTTACTTCTGGTTTGATGATTATGATCGATTGTTATCGTTTTGTTTTTATTTTTATGGACGCAGATTGTTATTTTTTTTATGTAACATTGTCGAACATCAAGCACCTTAAACTCCTTGAAGAGAGCGTCGCTCGAGTATCTGAAGGGTTTCTTCATAATGACGCGTAGAATGGATTTCTGTGCCTTCAGTAGCGGGTATAATGTTGTTATACCTGTTCCACCCCATCCAATGCAACCGTAGGTTATGACGGAGTTACAGAGCCCGTAGTATAATTTTTTAATGTCTTGAGTTTTTATAATTTCCCGCAATCCTATAAATATATAAATAAGCTTGCGCACTTTATTAGCTGTGTTTTCAATTTGTTGTTTCCATTTAAGGTGGTTATCCACTATTATACCTAAATATTTAATAGATTTAACACATTCAAGGGTTTCGCATTTACAAGTATGGTTATTATTTCCAAGGCTACACTTAATATTATGTATTGTGAGGTGATGAGGTGTTTTGGGTTGACCTGCAAGGGTAGCGCTAAATGTGAGATATTTTGTTTTTTGTATGTTTAGTGTAAGCAAATTAGTGTCCAGCCACTGTTTTACTCTGTTTATACCCGTGTTCGCAAGGTGGTGTGTTTCTTTCCAATCATCTCCTTCAAACAAAATAACTGTATCGTCAGCGAACGTGATAATTTTGCCACCAATGTGTTGGTTACAAAGTTCGTTTATGTATATAATAAAGAGAAGGGGCCCAAGTGTACTTCCTTGTGGTACCCCAAAAGTGTATTTTAGTGAAGTGCTAATAGCCTCGTTAATTCTGGTTTGTTGAAATCTATTAGATATATAACTTTCTATCCATTGAAAAGCTTTTCCTTTTATTCCTATATTTCTAAGTCTCTGTAAAAGAATTTTGTGAGATATTGTGTCAAATGCCTTGGCCAGGTCCAGGAAAAGGGCAATAGTTTTCTTGCCACGGTTCATATTCCCTGCAATAGTTTCAGTGAGACATGCGATGGCATCATCCGTTCCCTTACCCGACCGAAAGCCGTATTGGTTTGGACTTAGAATGTTATGTTCCTCCACATATTCGTTTAACCTAGTTTTGAAAAGCTTTTCAATGACTTTGGATATCGCGCTTAAAAGTGATATTGGCCTATAGTTTTCTACAAGAGATTTAGGTCCACTTTTGTGAATTGGGACAATTATTGATTTTTTAAAGTGATCAGGAAATATTCCTGCTGTAAAACTTAAGTTGTAAATATATGATAGCGGAGCAGAAATCTGATTTTTAATTTTTTTTAGTATTTGTGTATTTAGACTATCTGGACCCTTTGCATGTGTAGTATTGAGGCTGTTGATAATTTTTAAGACCTCTTCTACAGTAGTTGGTTTAATATTAAATGAAAAAGATTGTTCCTTAGTTTCAATTGTCGATGCTAAAGAGTCTTCCGTTTTCTGGATTTCTAATAAGATTTTATTTGCTAGATTTGACCCAACAGATGCAAAATATTGATTAGTGTGACATGCAATTGATTGATTGTCAGTTATAATGAAATTTCCGGTATTTAATTCTGTTACAGATGCACTAGTGTTTCTTTTACTTTTAGTTATTTCTCTGACAACATTCCACATGTTTTTGCTGGAATTATCCTTATCAAGTAAGAATTTATAATAACGCTCTTTACATTTGCGAATAACGGTTTTGCAGATATTACGGTATCGGTAATAGTTTTGCTGTTTAGTGGCGTTCAATGGGTCTCGTTTAGCTATTTTATGAAGGTGATTTCTTTTGTGTATAGATTTAACAATGCCGTTTGTAATCCATGGTGTGAGATGTATTTTACTATATGGAATGCGTTTAGTTATTGTGTGTTTTGTTATGATTATATTGATTTCATTAATAAAATAGTTTAGAGCATTGTTAACTTCAGTCTCTTTGTAAACATATTCCCAATTTTTATTATTAAGATCATTTAATAAACCCTCATAATCGATAATCTGTTTGTGATTAATTTTATGTTTTTTGGGTGTTGAGTTTGGGATACTGATTGCAGTGGTGTAATGATCAGTGATTGTATTATGTATTACAAATGCATTTGAATTTGTTATATTTCTGGTATATATATGATCCAAACATGTGCTAGAGCTATCTTGTACCCTAGTTGGAGAATTAATATTGGAAATAAAGTTACTTTCAGCCATAGCACAAAAGTAGTCGTCGGACTGCCTATGCAATACTTCTCCTATAGTATTTATATTCATGTCCCCGATCAGTATATATTGTGCATAATTCTTAGTTTTTTTTAACTCACCAATAAGATTATCCAGGAAATCTTGGATGTCATTGAACGATGGTGATCGGTAGATAGCTAGGATACCTAAATTCTCATTAATGTTGATTTTTAAACAATTACACTGATTTATGTTAATTTCTTGTACTAAGGAATTTAATGTGATGTCGATATATACTACTATTCCGCTATTTTGGTTAATATGCGATGTTGTATGGTATTCGTTATAGCCTGAAATTTGTTTGGCTATGTATGAATCATTTAACCTGCATTCAGTGAGAATTAGTACATGGAACTTTACTACAGATTTTATTTCTTCTAAAAATATAAGAAAATCATCCAAGTTTCCCATCGTTCTAATATTTTGATGTACAATATTAATCCTATTTGATTCCCAATTAAATTGCATAAATTTGTTAGTGTTTTCAAAAATTATTTCAGTATTTGGCACTATGATACTGTCGATTTCATGTTGAAGATCGTTTATTACCATTAGAATTCAAAAATTAATTGTTGTTTTCTGGGTAAAGTTTTAAAACAGTATTTAATTATCATATAAATACTTGTAGTATGAAATATGTAGCGACAAAACTGTAAACAAAATGATGTAATTAGGAAAAATAAAATATATCTAAGTAAGAAATAATATCTGAAATAAAATCCAGGAAATAAATAACGTAGTATGTAGTTAGTGTGTGGCATTTGCTCTTTCAAAAAACAGTAAAAATTAGTATAAGTATGAAAAATAAGTAGTATCTGGGTTATATAAAATATGTTGATTAGAGTTCTCTTTTGCAGAATTATTAGTAATATTACTAATAAATCAATTGATAATCTTATAATAAGTGTAGTTACCATTCTAGAGAGAATAAAGATTGCAATTAAAGTTAATGTTAAAATTAGAATTAAAATTATTCCAGTGCAAATAGGAGTTATGCAAAAACCTAGGTGTTTATATAAAATAGTGATGTTATGTAATAGAGAAGGAAATGGCGATATAAAGCGGTAGAGAGTTGTTTTATCACGATAATTAGAATAAAGAGCAGATAGTCATAGTTTCGGTATAGCTTGTTCTGAATCAATTAATATAGGGCGAGAAGAGTCATCTTTTTTCATGTAGATTAGACCTGCTTTCGTCCAGACGTACCTATATTTACATACAGTCGCACGTTGGCGAGCTAGATACCAAAGCCGTTTGCCTTTAGACGTGAGGAGTTCTGAGACGTAGATGGGTGTAACGGGGCCAGACAGTCCGATTGATCCCGTGTTTAGTTTGTCCCCAATCTTTTCGCATGACCTGTTATATTTTTTTATAGCATTAAGGAGCTCCTCTTTTAACGCTATTGAATTAAAATTAATTACCACTGACCTAGGTTTAACTGTTGGAGGAATATTTTTGTTTCTCTGTGATACTCTGTATATATTATAAATATCATTAGTATTTAGTTGGCAGTCTACTGTTTTACTGGTGTTGAATATAATGTCTTTTAAGGTTAGTGATGTTTCCTCTTTGAATTCTGGAAGCCCTCGAAGTTCCAAACAAGTATTGTTAAATCGTCTGTTCCTGTTTTCTTGGTCAATCTCGATCGCTATTATTCTTTTTTCAAGGTCTTCATTTCGTTCTGTCAAGAGACAAATTTTTATTTCATTTTCCTTGTTTTTTCCGCTTTCTTTTTCTAAAACCTCAATTCTTGAATTTAAGGCTAAGTTTACTTGTTCATGTAGTTTTTCCAAATTATTTATTCGATATTTTAAATCTTCTTGCTGTTGAGATATGCTTTGAATGGATTTTAATATTTCATTATTTTGGAGCAGGATTGCATCGTATTTTTTTCCAACAGATTCAATAACTGAGTCTTTAAAATTAGTAAATTCAGTTAACAATAGCTCAATAGTCAGCATACTAGAGCCATCTGTGGTTGTAGGTTGTAAGTTCACACTGCCGTATGATGAGGCGGCAGTTGCAGTTTTTGGTGTTGAAGACGGTTGCTTATTTGGTTTCTCCATAGATGTCAGTTCTGGATTTTTTTCAGACGTATTTTTTTTTGTTTTTTGTGTTTTTGTGCAAAATTTGCAGCGCCACTGTAAAATCTTAGTTCCTCGTCGTGAGGTCTCTGCGATATCGGCACAATTGAGGTGGTAGTTTTCGTCGCAAATACTACATGCGATGAAGTCTGACGGGGTGTCAATGTTTTTTTTACAGATGAAGCACAGTGTATTCATTTTAAAGTTATTTGATTTCAAAGTTTCACACAAAAAGAAAAACGACACAATGCTTGTTTCTTGTATGAGAGATGGCAGAGCCTTAGTGACGCTATAAAATCGCCTTTGGGGTAGGTTTTTGTGTTTATATAATGATCGAGTCACTTTTTCACTGAGTTGTATTTTGTGGTACAAACACCAGAATAAAGACGAGTATTCCGCCTTAGCGAGATACTTTGTGGGATAAAAAATGCACTGTCCCAACGCGCACTGTCCTGTTTAGACGAGTTAACCACTTTTTTAGTTTGATTTTCTAGTATGTGATTGTTAAAGATGATAAATTGAAGCAGCTGTCAAAATACGTCAACACTGTTATACGTCACAATGGCCAAAAAAAAAGGTCCACGTATAGCGGTCCTTGTGAGAATTATTGATTTTTTAAATTTATTCTCCGCTATCCCCTGCCGCTACCATGTCTCCTTTGCAATCGCGCTCCCAGCTGCCCCCCTCGTCCTCCGCCCTGTGTGTCCTTACCGATGCATCCCGTTTCCTCCCAGTTCCCATCCCGCGTCCCCCTTCCCCCTCCTGCATTTCCCTTCCTTCTTGTGATTTTGCCTCTTATAACAAATCAACAGAATGAAATAAAACAAGAAACAGTTTGGAAGCCAGGTTTTAAAATAAATTAAATGAAGACAATATTAGCGAAACTCAATCAAAATCTGGAGACGAAAAAATCAGAAAACGATATTGGTTCCGCTGGGAGTCGAACCCAGGTCCCTTAGCTTACATGGCAAGTGCTCTACCGATTGAGTTATGGAACCCATTTACAATTCGGTCACTTTTAACTGTATCATACTTCGACTAAGAACTACCAACATTATCTTCATTCTCTTAACGCACATATTATTGGCTGCTATCTTTATATATGATGTAGTAAAAAATACAATCATCGAAAAAATAAACATATCTTTTGTAATGAAATGGTTGTTTCTTTGTGCTGGAGTTTTATTCCGTTATCAAGTTTAATTTGTAGTACCTTCTTATAATAACATAATAAATAACTTTTTAATTAAAAAATAAGATTTTCAGGTCGATGAGATGAGGAAGAAAAAAATCCCCAGAACTCCAATAATATTTTTGCCCAAATTTCTTAGAAGTTTAATTAAAGTTACTGATTGAAACATTTTTTTTTTTTAAGAAATTTATTTATGTATTATTATTTTATGTATTAATATCACTTATTGACAAAGTTAAATTAGATAAAAAGACATTGTGAACCCGTGCTGAATTTTAAGCACTACTTTCCTAATTTCATGATATTCCCACGTGACCCCCATGCAAAAAAAAACATATCCCATCCAAGAGTACACACTTTTGTTGACCGGTAGAAAACCATGTCTTGTTCGAGGAGGTAGAAATGACCAAAAAACGGGAAAACCATGCAGATAGCAACACTGCCTATGTTTTAAAAAGAGGGTTTGCTAATGCTTATGTTCTAAAATACCCACAATAAATGCTTTAGTTCTAAAATACCCATAATAAATGCTTATGTTCTAAAATACCCACAATAAATGCTTTAGTTCTAAAATACCCACAATAAATGCTTATGTTCTAAAATACCCACAATAAATTCTTATGTTCTAAAATACCCACAAAAATGCTAACTAACTAACTAACCATCACGCCGTTTCCCCGCAGGGGTAGGCAGAGAGGACGGACCGCCAAACAACTCGGTCTTGGCACACAGTCTTTGCTTCACTCACATTCATACATCGTCTCATACATACTCTTCTATTATTCCGACTTTTGACATGGCCCGACTCAAGTATCTGATTCACTTGATCGTGCCATGTCTTCCTCGGGCGTCCCCTACTTCTTCTTCCATTCACATTTGCGTCATATATTCTTCTCACATTATTTTCTTCTTTCATTCGCTCTACATGTCTAAACCATCTGAGGGTCCCTTTCTTAATCTTACTCATTATGCTTACATCAGCCTTGCATTCTTTGCGGATATCCACATTTCTCACACGATCATACATGGTTTTGCCACACATTCGCCTCAGGGATCTCATTTCGACAGCATTCAGTTTACTTTCATCCTTCCTCTGCCAACTCCATGCCTCACTGCCATACATCAAGGTAGGTACCAGGACTCCATTGTGGACTGCTAGCTTCGCGTCTTTTGACAGTGTTTTATTAGCGCCAACGGCATTCAGTCCTCCATTAATGGAGTTACCTGCATTTACTCTTCTTTCAATATCTCTATCAGCCTTCCCATCTCTCGTAAACATACTACCCAGGTACACAAACTCATCCACCTGCTCCAAGTATTCATCAATCACAACTATATTGCACACTGTTTTCGTACTCTCCCTTTCAAATACCATGACTTTAGACTTACTTACATTCATCATTAACTCATTTTGCATACACACTTCGTTCATCCTAGACACGAGAGACTGTAGATCTTCCATAGTGTTAGAAATCAGCACCGCATCATCAGCATACAACAGGCAACATATTTTCAGATCACTCAAATTCGCGCCCAATCCCATCTCTTTCAATTCTTGCATACAATTATCCATGTATAAATTGAATAACCATGGTGACATTACGCAGCCTTGCTTAACACCTTTTGTGATGTCAAACCACCCCGTAAAACCACCGTTCACCCTAACACATGCAACGCTTCCCTCGTACAGAGACGCAATTGCCTGTATGAGATTTGTATTCACTCCATACTTGGACAACACCTTCCATAGCTTTTTCCTGTCGACTCGGTCGTATGCTTTTTGTAGATCTACAAAGGCACAAAAAAGTTTTTGGTTTTTTGCCAGAAACTTCTCAGTGAGCATACGCAAGGAGAAAATCTGGTCCATGCATCCCCTTCCACTCATAAAGGCACCTTGCACATCCCATGTTTTATCCTTTGTTTCCATTCTTACCCTTTCAATCAATATTCTTCCGTACAACTTGCCGACTGAACTTAGCAGGCTAATAGCTCTATGATTCCCACATTCCATACGTGACCCTTTACCTTTGTATAATGGCATGATTACAGCCCTTCTCCAATCTAATGGCGTGTAACCCTCCTCTAAACACTGGTTAAAAAGTTTGCACAACCATGTGAGAATAATATGGCTATCTCCTTTAAAGTATTCGGCCGCAATATTATCGAAACCTACAGCCTTACCATTCTTCATGCATTTTATCGAATTTTTAATTTCATCCATGCTGATTTTGATAACATTCACTCCGTCATCGTTCATACCCGATTCGCCGCTGGCCTCACTATCACTCGGGTTGCTTTCGAAGACTTCCTCAAAATATTTCATCCATCTCTCATTTATTTCTTCCTCATTCGTCAACATTCTTCCATCTTTCGATTTTATCACTTTTAGGCTCCCATTCTCTGGACCGCTCCGGGACTTTTTGACCTCCTTCCAAAACAGTTTAATGTTTTCTTGGAAGTTTTTTGTCATTTTTATTCCCTCTTCCTCTTCCAGACGTTTCTTTCGTACTTTCACTCCAACACTTACTCTTTTCTTGCATCCCTTATATACTTCTTTCGCTCTATCTCTCTCTTCGCTAGAAGCACTGCCAGCCGCTATCAGACATAACCATGCTTTCTTCTTCTCTGAGACCAGTGCTTTAATCTCGTCATCCCACCATGCGTCACCTTTCTTCCTACCTTGCGTACTTATTCCACACACATCTCTAGCAGATTCACAAAGACTAACCTTTATGTGGTTCCATGCTTCATCAATGCTTAGACCATCCATTTCCTTCTCATTCAATCTCGTCTCTGCACGCTTCTCATACTCACTTCTGACATTAGCGTTTTGCAGTTTTTCTACTTTGACTCTGGTAGGAGTTGATACCTTTTTCACTTTAGAGCGCCATCCGCGAAAGAGGTTTACTCTTGACACCACCAGAAAGTGGTCAGTTTCAACCTCAGCCCCTCTGAAAACTCTTGTGTCCTCAGTAACGGCTCTCAACCTAGAGTCAATTACCACAAAATCGATTAATGATCTTTCATTTCCTCTTTCCCACGTATATTGATGGATACCTTTATGATCGAAGAAGGTATTCGATACAAACAGGTTCCACTCTAAACATACTTCAAGTATTCTATTCCCATTGTCATTCGTTCTTTTATCCCCAAACTTACCTAAGGCTGAATCAAATCCATCACGTCTAATTCCCACCCACCCATTCAAATCGCCCGCCATTATAATCCTTTCATTCAAATTTTTTAATCTCATTACGTCATTCACACCAGTCCAAAAATCATCTTTCACTTCGTCGCTTTCAGAATTAACAGGAGCATAGCCGATAACAAGAAACACCCTTGTCAACCCAATTTTAAATCGGATCCACATTATTCTCGAACTTACACATTCATACTGCAACATACATTCAACCATTCTGGGAGACAGTAGCGCTGCAACACCCTGACAAGCCCTCTCCGTATCCGGTCTCTCAGACCAGATGACGAACTTATCATTATGCTGCATTGTACCGCTCTCCTTTTTCATACTCTCTGTCACACAAAGTATATCCAAAAATTTACTATCCATTGCATCGCATAATTCGTTCATCTTTCTTTCCATTCCTCCTCTGATATTCCATGTACCAATTCGACATTGTTCACGTTCCGTCCTCCTCTTTGCGCTACCAAAGGGTTGGCGATGTGATGGGTAGCGAGCCTCATCGACATCTGTTTCGGCCATTCCCTTCCAGGTACTACATATAACACCTTAACATCCCAAAAACAACGTTACACATATTCAAACCTACCTCTAATAATTATACAACTCAAAACAAACAATAGTTAAAATCAATACAATTACTTACTTAACAACTTAATTAACACTAAGAAAAAAATATATAGTGTCTTATCACCGTAAAATAATTATGTCATCGAAAAATGTTTATATCTTGTTAAGTTCTTATTTAATTGTAAAATTTTTGGTCATATAATGTCTTATCACTGTAAATCACTCTCACTTAGGGAACGCAGAAAAAATATGCAGGCTCCGTCCGATGTCATCCTTCTGTGTGCGTGGGGCGGAGGGACGGGAAAGGCGGCAGGGCGGGGGGTGAAGCTCAGAGTGCAGAAGCCACCAGATCACTCATCTCATTTCTCTTTCTTTCTGCGAAAGGCCGCTCCAGCGGCCGATGCAACGGATAGGTCATAACGGTCATGATGTATACTGCATGACGGTGCGGCAGCGGGGGTGCAGTGTAGTTTGTAGGTGCGGGGTAGGCGAGGGGCACGCCTGGGTTACCCAACAGCCGAAGGGATGGTCACATCTGGCGAGTGTTCGATGCCCGTCTGAGATTTTAGACACAGAATTTAGAATGCATCTTATAATTAGCCAAATTGCTCGGTACATAAATTTAAAACTCGTTGCACGTCCACACTATTCACATAAAAATTATTTTTACAGCACTTAGGTAATTTTCACACAGTAAGGAACATTTTTTGATACTTTTAAGGGTTCAATATATGAAATATCCCTCTTAATTAGTGAAAAATAACA